>CM059997.1:11245260-12449673 GCA_030463065.1 Aphidoletes aphidimyza | reverse complement strand
TAAGTACTAAAATCTAAAATAATGATTTACTGTACACCGACCACGGTGTTTTGTCGACAACACGTATGATGGCCAATTTTGGGTGTTTTAAATGGAATTGTTGACGGACATGTTGTAGCTAGATTTGCTTCCATAAAAAGGTACACTTTGAAAGTTTTCAAACAATTTGAACGGACATACGTTGATACGAAACTTTGAAAATTTATTTGTTTTTCGAACGAATATTTAAATTTTTAACATTTAAATTGCCAAAACATTCAATTGACCAGCACACTAGTGAGTAACAACGCATTTAGTTTTAAGTTTTAAGTTTATTGTTATTTTAATTGTATTTTTCAAATGACAAATCGTGGCTCTGGAATATTTGATTTTTGTTTTAAGTCTTCCGACACACGAAAGTTATAAAGTGGCAGACTTAAAGAGAAAGTGGCAGATCAGTGTTATAAGACAATGGTTGATTCAAATCTCATATAAAAGTCAAACACCTCCAAAAGGGAAATGAAAATGAAATTGTTGTAGAAACTTTCAGTTAAATTGAAAAAACCCCACCACACCAACACACATTTTCACGCAAATCAATTGTCTTAGAGATTCTCCGTTCATTTCAATATAAACTGAACAATGAATAATACATGGATAGGAAAATTTCAAGCACATTAGCTTCCATTGATGTCACTCTGTCGCTCTCTCACTCTGGCTAACAATTTGTTTCATACGTGAAATATTTTCGAATGAATAATAGCGTTTGTGTGCGATGGTTTGACGGTTATAAAGGATAGGCCGGAGACGAAATAAGTTGCACGAGAAGAGAGGCAACAAAAAAATGAACTTCATTACACGGCTGACTTAGCAATCATTTAATAGCTATGTGTAAAGGCATTGAACCACAGTTTCGTGGCTTTTCCATCTCAAAACGGTTCTCCCATTGCTTCGCACTTTGTTTGGGTCACTGAGTAATTCTCCGTCTTTTTCCCTTTTTTCCCATTCTCTCTTGCTGTGGCCTGGCACAAAGCACAGTGCTCATCTCCGTTTGCTTGTTTTCCAATTTACTCGAGAGAGTGAAAAAAAAATCAATATACAATTTAAGAATCAACTTGTGTCTTCTCTGTTTGATTCAACATCCATACACGCACGTAATATGTATGTAAAATGTGTGTGTGTGATTTTTTTTTATTAAACAAGTTAAGATTATGTAGGTAAGACTCAGATTGGACACCGTTTTTGGATCAAAACAATTTTTTGAAGAATGGTTTCTCGATATTACTCGCATTATCTAAAAGCTTTGAAGAAATACTAGCTTTTTGCAAGGGAGCTATTTTTTATTAAGTCAACCAAAAAAAAGACGTACAGGATGGGCATGGACACTCACTCTGTAAAAACACCTCAACGCATGAGTTTTTACAGTTTAATAACTATTCATTTGTTTCGTGGACCGTAATTATGAAAGATTCTTCCCTATTAGTATTGTTACACTGTGGAATATGCATGGGGATAGACACGGTCCTATTCTATGCTAGTTTGGCTATTGTTTTCGATAATTTTGCTAATTTCGCTAATTTCGCTAATGTAAATAATATGTCTCTAATATTGCTATTTTGGTCGTTGTTGTCTCGCAATATACACACAAACCCTCCATAAGAAATACACACAAAGCATACTGTGCGTGCTGTTTGTCCGCGTGCGCCTCCTTCTGAATGAGGCGCACGCGCACATTTCGAGAATGCAACACACAGAAGCGAAGGTTTCAGTGCATATTTCATTGTTTATGGCGATGTTAATATCGCTAATTTGGCTATTTTTCTCTAGTTTTCTGTCATAAATACTATTTTTCTATCGGTGTCTTTCCCCATGGGAATATGCCACATTAAAAGTGACATTTTAAAATTTGAGCATTGAATGAAATTGTTGAATTCGATTGGGGTTAAGCTAGCTAGCCTTGATTTTGCCCTCACTCCAATAAATTGATAAAAAAAAAAATTATGAAACAACAATATTATCTTAGATCCATATATGCCTGATGATAGTTTTTGCTACTGTGAAGTTCACATCCCCATGCGGGTTTACTTCAGACTAAGGCTGCTCACGAACACGAACTGTTCGTGTTCGTTCGCGTTCTTTCTCGAAGACACGAACACGAACAAAACACGAACACTATATTTGCAACCACGAACAAACACGAACGAACAAGGAGAACATACGAACAAACAAATATATTCTTGAATGTTTGTGATATGTTTTTCAATTATCTCGGTGTATTTATACAAAAATACGAAAATTCTCTGTTATTGGATAAGAAGCAGAAAAATTAAAAGCGATTTTTTTGTATTTTTACATTTCATGTAGTGATAAAATCAGTTATTGAAAATTCTAAACATGATTTTATGTTCTCATATAAGACATCTATCATTTAATTTTTAGTCTCATCTAGAGTTGTCAACGAACAACAAAAATTTCATTCGTTCGTGCGAAACTTATTCGATAATTTCGAACGTAAGTTCTGATTAAGCGAAATCGTCGTGAAATTTCGCAGGTTCGTATATTCGAAAAATTTAAGAGCATCCGCAAATTTTACGCACTTTCGATTTCTTTTATATTTTGATGGCTCTAATGAATTCAACGAGTTCAATGGCATCACATAAACTGTTTCCAATCAATGAAATGCCTCAAAATGTCCAATTCCAAATTTTCGCTAAAAAAAATACGATTTCTTTGAATCAGATGATTCTCAATGGACTTTTGAGGATTTTTTTTTTATTTTCTGGTTTTTAGTGGTTCGAATGGATTCAAAGAGTTCAATGGCACTGTATAAACTGTTTCCAATCAATAAAATACCTCATAATTTCCAATTTCAAATTCGAAATGGCAACAGGAAGTATAAGTCGACAAGAGGCTGTGTCGATGCATAAATTCTTTTAAACGAAAAAAAAACCATGCTTGACAGTTCATGTAAAACAGAACCAGTTTGACGTTTGAGACTTCAGCTCAAGTCTCAATGTAAATCAAATGGAAACGCCAAATTGGTAAACGTTTGGTCATCGTTCTTTGGAGCCAAAAAGTGAAATTAGACATTATGAGGTATTTCATTGAATGGAAACAGTTTATGTTATGCCGCTCTATCATATATGCTTTATATGTAAGCGGAATTCATCAATCAAAATACGTTCACTCAATGCAAAATGAATTTTTGATAAAAGAGACAAAATATAATAATAATATAGCTTTAATTCATCATAAAATGAATACATATTCAATTGTAAATTATTTAAAAAAAACACACACACATTTTTGAACGAACATGTTCGTGTTCGTTCGTGTTCGGTACGTGTTCGTACGAACAGTCACTTGACGAACACGATCCGAACGCGTACTCGAATTTCATAACTTTTCCTGTTCGCGAACGTTCGTGAATAGTACGTGAGCAGCCTTACTTCAGACTTTATGCCTAGATTTAATTTAATGTTCCAAATGTTTGAATAACATACCAGAGAGATTTTCTGTATTGTGCATTCCTCCAGTGAATCGTTTCACTTCTCCGAGGCCCAAATGTTTCACTGGCGGGTCGTGACCAGTACTTCTACGTCTTGGACTTCCATGCGTACCCAGTTTGCTAATGAAATAGAAGAAAACAAATGTTCTATTGAAAACTTCATGTATCTGTGTGTTATGTTTAGGGTCAAATTCAAATATTCGCCGTTGAAATTATCATTTGAAGTATTCAATGTTGATGATTCAAGTGAAAAATAAACAATTATAAATCAACACTTCGAAAGTAATTAATGTTTATTAAAAATTCTAGTAATTATAATTTTTCAATCTATAGATTGGAAATCTTATTATAATCATTCGAAATATTTTCAGTTTCATGCGGTAAACTTTTCTCTGAATTACATTATATTTAGATTTAGAATGATGTTTTCGTATCGCTCATTGTTACCTCCACTTCCATAAGTTTGATGTCTCAATTTGTAAAAAAAGCAATTAAAAGTTTCGTCAACGAGTAATTTTATAATATATTTTATAATTTCGTAATTTTCAAATTGGGCATTTAAAACAGTCAATCAAATCAATATACTTGACATTCGACACGCTTATCAAATTTAAAGCCCAGTGATGCATGTATACTTGAAACCACAAATTTCATATTAGATTCAATTCATTATAATTTTGATTAGCATAAATAAGCTTTCACATGTGATCAAAACAAACATGTACATTATTATTGACCCTCCCAGATTTCTTGTGGATTCATCATTGTTGCGATTAGTCCAATTATGTCGACGATAAAACTATCGATAAATGTTGTTGAATTATGACCGCTAAACAGAGTTACCTCGTAATAGTTTCTGTAATTAATTTATTGATTTTATAGACAGGCCTCATTATAACTAGAGTGAATCTTGGTTTAGTTTGTGGGAGATAAACTTTTTGAAAACTTAAACTGTATTATTTTTTTTGTGTGTGTAAAGTTTAAGTTTATAAAAATTGAAATTGTAGAACATACTTTGGATAATTTAAAATTTAACAAAACATAGAGATTTTTACAAACGGTAAAAAATATGTTTCCATAAATGGTTCCTCTTTCAAGCCGAATTTGTATGAAATTTAATGTAATTCGAGTATTATTATTAACAATTTTCGATGTTGAAACTTCTGAGATTGGTTCATGCTTGTTTATGTTTATTCAATAATTCAATCTCCAAGCGCATAGGCTCGGGTTGGACATAATATTCCAATGTTTGGTTTTGGTGTGTGTTTCACGCATCTACAGATTTGTTTCGGAAGTTTAACTGTCTTTTGTATAAGTTGGCTAGTCCAACTATACAAAATAAGTGATTGGTTTAAAAATTGGACGTAAAATACACAAGCTTGCAGAAAAGTTTACGAGCGCACAGCCATATGCCAATTAGCACTAACGAGACAATGCTTAGCGATAGAGAATGAGAAAACTAAAGGCACAACCAAACATTCTAACTATTGAATAATTGTATAAAATAAAAGGATAAAAGGCTAGCGTACTATTTCAGTATTATGTTTCATTTTTCCCAGTGTGTGAAGTTCCGTCTCGTAGCATTTTATCGTTTTGACGTTGTTCTCTTGCAATGAAATATTGGAGAAAAGTCTCACCGATGTTGACTTCTTCTTCTTCTTCTTTTTTTTGTTCAACGAAAAGTAGACCTTAGGCATTTTATCAAATTGCAATAGTTTTCTCTTTGTTTGCGATAAAATTTACAAAGTTTTGTCCACACAATGATTTCAGGCGGGAGAATCAGAAAGGAAGAGCCAACACCATTAAATAATCCAATCCATTTTAGAAATGTATGCCTAATGAGCATGAATAGCAAAAGCTTGAAGAACTGAACCTCCCAATGAATAACTTCAAATCGCCTCGAAACAAAAGTTTACTCAATACCGAAAGGTGCAAGAAATATATTATATTAAATTAAAAATGTTTGGTTAGAATAAATTCGCCATAAAATGTTCGATGTGTTGAAAATTTCTGCCAAATTTCTCTCATTACAATTAATTTTAGACGTTGAATGAAAGATTTTATTGATTACGGTACCGCAATGTGCAGCATACGACTGAGTCAATTTTTTTTCTTTGGTTTTATTCTGGTTTCAGCCAATTTCAATAGATTACCATCAGCAAAAACAGAAACAAACAAACCGAAATTTAACGGATTGAAATTTAAATGTCACTTACATTACAAAAGGATAAAAATGTGTAACGCAGTATTTTCACGTCAATGACAACAAGAGATTCTCTTGTGTCGCATTGAGTTCAGTAAATGTCAAACTCCTTTAGCTGCATTCATAAGACTGCCATGATACATTTAATGTCACTAATACACTAATAGCAACAACGCTACAAAAAAGAGTCACTTTTCATGGCTTGACACGTTAAAGTATCTGCTTACATGTGCAAATGTGCATTGTAAAATGTGCATACCATGCTGTTGGTGTATGCTTCTATCGTGTATATTTTAACGCTAGTGCTAGCTAAATGTGATTAGAGATATGCAAGAAAGACGCACTCACCAAGCGATTCATCATTTCGAACACACACGACACAATTCTGTTTACAGACGACATGAACAATTTGCAGGCGGTAATGTTAATCTGACAAAGTGCTAACTCGCTTGCAAATTAAAGCATAATTACATGATTGAATATTACATATTATATGCACTCACACATTCACACATGGAACACCCATACCGCATTGTGCACACACACAAACACACACACACACATATCACAAAATGACTCGATTGCCTCGCTTGAATTAAATTAAATGCAAATGACACAATTAAGTGTTCTAAAAACGATTGTAGAAAACATATTTTCCTGAAGCATCCATTTTATTTTAACAGTGTTAAATTAACACTACAACGTGTTTCTGTACCACACAGTTCAATCGAAATAGATCTTCGATACAAGATTTATCAATATCTAATCGAAGGTGGTTTTATTTCAGATTTGTTTAAAAATGGGATTGCATATTTGACTTCAAAGTTTGAAATCTTGTGATTTGAGCATTGGCTGATAAGCTAAGCAGCTCCTTCACGAGAGACTACGAAAGGAAAAATGATCGAAACTCAAAAACACGAAACACATGGAATTAGTAATTGAACCAATTATCGGTTTTATGCTTCATTAGATACAGTTTAGTAATGCGTAACAAGTGCGATTTATATCTCGGTGAAATCTTCAGACGCCCACTTTGAAAGCATCTCAGTACTGCATTCCACTTTACTTTTACTATTTTTTTGTTTTTTTGTTTTTTTGTTTTTTTTTTTTTGGAAATTCTCAAGCAACAAACGATCCATAAATGTCATAAAGCAATAAAAGTGTGTTGTAAAGTTTAATTGATGTTTATAGTCGCATTGAACATGAAATGCAGTACTTAGTGGTATAGTATTCGTGTGTACGTTGTTACAGTGTGCATGTCAAAAGCTCATGTTCCGTGCTCATGTTCATTTTTCATTTTCAATTTGGCAACAGTGTGAATATCCAGGCACCAGCAACATTTACGCATATATTTTCAGACATTCAGTCAATTATGAGATGGTCGAAGCGAGCCACACATATCTAAACAGCAATGTGATACAACCGCAATAAAACTTCATCTAAACTCATAAATTTGTTTTGGCTCTCACATATTTTGGCGCCCGAAACAGAATGCACATAAAATCCTGGTATCCGTTATCATCTGTAGCGATGGTGGTGATGGTGGTGTTGTTGTGCGCAGATTGTTTAGGTTTGCTTGGGTCTATTTTACTATATAAAACCAACCACTGGTTTTCCTTCTATTTTTTTTTAAATAATAAACGAACTGCAGCCATTCATACCGCATCCACAAAAGAAACGAGTCGACCCATTGCTCTCTTCGCCAAAAACTTTCATGTATTTCATTTTATGTTTCCCTTGAACAATTTTAATTTTCGATCCATTGCATTCATTCGCAAAGTCAATTTTATTCAATTTACATCGCTTGAGACCCGAATCATAAATATCCGGCCTAAGAGTGGAACAAATGAGAGCGAAATCAAGCAAAAGAGCGAGACTATTCTGAAAAATTGCCAAAAAAAAAAATACTACAAATTGATTGTTCGAGAAGAAAAAACCAAACAAAAATGCATTAATGTTCAGAACTTTTCAATGAGAAATATTTTACGCAAACCAACATGAACAAAGAGTGAATTTATTGAGCAATTTCAACAGTCTATCACTATTGTACGAGCAAAATAACCCATCTCATGTAAGAGTTACAGGTTTTCCGGCATTTAACTTTTAATTCAAAACAATTTAGCATTTTCATGTTCATTTCACAAGGTATTTAGTAATGTTTAGTAGCCAACATTGAATGTTATATTTCGCGCACCCTGTAGGTTACCCCTAGCAGTCACAGTACAGCGAAAGATTCAAGGAATTGCTCAACAACTCGGTGTGTGTATGTGTGTGTGTGCAGTTAATGAAACTAATACACAAACACTCAAACATCAACTCGATCAAAGCCGCATAGCAATGTGCAGACATTTTAAAGTGGGACGAGAGCCAGAAATTGATGAAGAGAGTCAATCGCGAATATGCCAGTGCCGTCTGTTAGTTTTGATGGGGGCCGAAAGGCGAGTCACCATCGTGAGTTCTCGAAATTCTCTCTTATATTTCGTGTAAAATTTCCTTCAAAAAGTGAATCTTATCTGAATAAACGGAGGGAATGTTTTCGAAAGTCCTTTAATCGTTTGGGCCTGTACACACGTGCCCCCCTCGCCTTGAAGAGAATGGAAAAAATGGTGCAAATTTGATTCGCGTGGAGAAAAAAACAAATTCAATGAAGAAATTGGATTTGAAGAAAAGTTTTAAAAATGTTAAATGATGGAGAAAATAACAACAGCAACAAACAAATGAAGATATGACCAAAAGGAAAATTCAACAACTTTAGATAGATCGTGGCAACGGGAGTGTTATTGTAAACATGTACATTGTACATTGAGTGCGATTGAGCGAGAGAACTATTGCCAAAAATCAAGCGAGCTATTTAAAGTGTTGCATTTGAAGACAGGCAACAAATAGAAACGTAGATGAATATTAGACGAACAATAAATAAAAAGCGAAAGGCGTGTGCAACATCACATGGACGAATGGAAATGAACGAATTATTGCATATAAATAGCACACCGCACGAAACCGCTGTGTTTTGGCAATACAAATGGTGGCCAACTTCGGAGTGAACCGGTAAAAAATGCGGAAAGACGACATTTTAATGCATAATTGCGGTTTGCACAAAAGAAACCCCATTAAACCAAATTAAACACATTCTCATAAGCAAAACAGCAGTGAATGAGCATTGATAGTGTCCAAAAATTTGGCAACAACGGCATACTTAAAATGCATTCGTTGATACTTTTTTTTATTGAATTGTTTGTTTCTCTGATTTTTCTGCATTCATTGGTGTTTTTCATAATACTAGCGTGCATGCATTTCCACTATACTTTTCGTTAAACTCAAAATTAATAAGTTGCTTTGATACCGAAATATGTTGGCTTTTATCGTTTTCGCTTAGATTTGATTTACTCCACTAGAAAGGCAAACGATTTATGGAATGCTTTTCAGTTGAAGTGGTTCAACCATTAGTTCAACAACAACACAGGCAAAAAGTACGATGGTCATTTGTGTGATTAAGTGAAAGCTTTTGATTTGAATGTTATGTAAAGTGAGGCATCTCTGGCTAACATATTTTAGATGCATTAAAAGGAACTCAACCATTTGCAAGTTGAATAATAATTATAAAACAAATAATGTTCTTAGTAATGTGCTCTCCTCCACAGTTATGTGTGTTTGGGCCAAGAAGAAAAGCGAGGATTCAGAAACATTCAAATATTTCGAAAAAGTGCAACATTAATTTATGTTCGAGCAAAAACCCATCGCCGTATATAACTATAGAACGAGAAAGAGAAAAAGAAAGCGATAGAGAGCGAGCGAGAGAGAGAACGAGTTTTATTCTAGACCGCATTTCATTTAAAACGAAAAAAAGAGACGATTACTTTTAATAAAGCATGAGAATAAATGAGTACAAAACAAAAATTTATGCGGTTTGAAAACATTACGAAGATGTGTCTAAGCAACTAACCATTAAACTTAAATATGCAATTAAGCACGAATACCAAAGAGCTTTAACAAAATACGACGAATAGATTCTGGCTACTATATATTAAACGATTAAATTTGTTGCCAACTCAATGCACATATCAGCACCTAAATCATGCTCTCCCCGTTTATCTGTCCACCCGTACAACATCCATTCAGTCGTATTGCATTGCATTGATGGAATTTTCAAGAAAAAAAAAATGAAATAATTACACGTGTTTTCTTCTTTCCTCATACTCATCAGCCGTTAAAGTTTGTTATCGTTCATTCTCACGCCACACAAATGCACTCGCTTCAATATTTCATGTTGGAAAACTTTTCTAATTGATACTTGTTTTTTTTTGTGTAACTTTAAATTTAATGATCCAATTTTACAATGACTTTTGAATTTCAAGAACGACACTGAATCGTCTTTAATAGATTTTCAAAAATGCCAACAACAACGCAAGTGAAACTTTTACCAAAACCAACTTATTTCACATTTATTAACAATATTCATTTACATAATTTCAATTTGATAAACATAAATATAGTGAACATATTTTGATGTATCAAATTGTTTCAGATATTGAAATGTCAATTGCCACTTCCCCACCTGTGAAATTTGACTCGTGAATTCAAGCGATTCCCAAAAGTGTAATTTGCATGGATCTCTTATGTTAATGAAATCTTGAAGATTCAAGAGCTATCCGCATCCTATTCAGGATTCGGGAGCATTGGTTATATCCCATTAGATAAAATTAAGATGATAAATTCATTATCCTTTGAAAATAAAAACAAATAAACAGTTTTGTAAAGAAATCGTGGATATGTAATTTTTCCAAATTACTCATGAAATGTACAGATTTTTTTTGTCAAAAACAAAGACCACCTGAATTATTCACATGGAATTCTACTGCACTGTGGTAGATAAATCAAATTGAATGAGCCGAATTTCCAAAATCAATGAAACATCCCTCAAAAGAGGGGGGCAGTTTTGAGATTTATCCCCCCGTCTTCGAAATTTACCCCCACTCTCTGGTCATCAAAATTTGATTCGATACCATGCGCATATTGATCTTACAATCAACCAAACTAGAGAAGAACATGTCAACCAGCTGTGCTGCAATACTATGACTTCCTTCATCCAAAAATTAAACAACCTGATGACTTCGAATGGGAAAGAGCATTGATTCTATGGATGTTATTAAAATGTTTGTTAGTTGTGCCCTGATGACAAAGTTGTCCATTGCAATGTAAAGATTTTTGATGGCATCAAATTTTTTTTATCTTCTTCTTTGCCTTCCTCTTCTTTTTCGTTTTTTTCCTCATTCAGTATTCTATTACCCGTTTATCAATTAAAGTGCCTTTCACTTATTTTGTGCTATCGTTTTTCTTTGGTTGGTGTATCATACATTAAGATACGAGTGTAACAAAAGTATTTGAGATTTTTGGTCGATATTGTCGTTGTCCGTCGCTCGATTATTGTGCGCGTGCAAATGATTTTAATTAAAAACCTCACAACGGTGTAACAACAAAGCCCGTGCAAAAGACAAACGTGCCAAGTAGAAACACGACGGAACGGCAGACAGAACGATGCTGAAGAAAGAGTAAAATGAGAAAAAAGAAAAAAAATAATTATACAGAAAATGGGAGAAAAGTCGACAAGTATAAGTTGAATTATCTGTTGTGCCCTCGTAATGCTTGGGGGAATCATTTTCGAAGGTATACTTATATAGACCCTATTTTGTATATGATTGTTGCTCATAGTTGGCGGATTGTCGGTGTCGGTCTCGATCGCGCGTACATTCCACATTGAAAGCGTAAATCTCTTTTACATTCACTCAGAAACGCATGCATTCAATCTTATAAATTCATTATTTTCATCATTAATCATCGTTTGTTAAAAACGTGCAAAAAAAACACACGAATTTACAATTAGTTTTCTAAGTTTCCGGGATGAGATGATAGGATTCGATTTTGTCGCAAACGTGTACTTTTAACTGAAATCGGCTTTTTGAAATGATTTGTCACACATTTTTTTTGTGTGGTGTGTATCAATATAACGGCCGATAGCGGCATACACCAGACACTTTATTCACTCATCCACACAGCAAACAGCAGTAACATTTGAACATTATCAAATCGCATTTACAACAACACTGCACAACAATTCAAATCAATTAAGTAGTGACAAGAAATATCAATAAAGCGCTCTAATACAATTCGACGAGTTCGTGCTAAACTTTGCCAGTCTACTTTTTTCCCCCGTTAACATTGCGGAACTTGATATTGCATTTTATTGTTTGATACATATATTTTCACTTTTTCACGTCAAAATATTGCAGCCGCTCGACACATTTTTCGCATAAGGATTTGCACGCGTGAGTGTGGGTGCATTGTATGAAATTAAATAGCAACAATATTTGAATGACTGCAAATAAAAGTGTTTGATTCAATGGGATTCATGGAGCGAAGATAAAGCGTTTGATATTTGAAAACGGGGGAAAAACATTTCATTTATTCATACGATTTGAATTGTACTTAGACTACGTATATTAAGCCAACATTAATCGAATATTTGTGTCAGTAAGGCGTATGCTTTATGGACGACTGAAGAAAAAAACAAAAAACAAAAGCAAAAACCCACACCTGATAATGGGCCCTCTTCAGCACACTCTCTTATGCCAGCAAAACGCGCTAAAGAATTGTTATTGTTTGTTTTGAAGGTTGGTGTCGTTTGTTATAAATACAATGCAACTCCGATGCATGGAACAAAACGCAAATAAAATATGTGATGGCAACAGAAGTCGACAAGGAAATCATGCTTATTTCATACTCTAATGCGCCACATATATGAGAGAGCGGGGGGGAGGAAGGGTTTCCTCGTTAATCGAAATATGTGTTTCCATTTGATTTTTCTTTTGATCTTGGTGGTGTTAGCTAGTGTGTATATTTGTGTGTATGAGAATGAGAAAACACAACAACAATAACAACAACAACAACAAAAAACCCAGATGAAAAAGACAACGTTGGCAAAACGAAACACGTTGCTGGAGCCAAATAATTTGATTTGCTTTTAGTGGTATTGAAAAGAGCACTTACCCAATTGGTTTTGTTCTGGCGATAACAGTGATAGCGTAAAATGGTTGATGTGCGCGCATGAATATATTGAACGCGCGTTCTACGTTTTTTTTCCCTTTTTCCTTTTTCTCTTTTTCCCTTTCTGCGTTTCGATTCCCGAACCATATCATAAGCGATCAAATACTTTATTTCATCTTGCTTCTTCCTGTCGCTCTCTATCTTTTGCTCTTTTGTTTATTATTGTAAGTGTCCCCACCGCTTAAACGCGGTAAACATACACTTTTATTGGGCTTATTGACTTAATACTTGGATGTGTGAACAGCGAACCCACAGAATTTAGAAATTGAACCAAACTTCACACAAATTTAGCTCATAATTAGTTCATACCATTCCTAAAAATTTGTTACACCATTCGAAGCTTGAGAATTGCTTGTATTCAAAACTGAATATGATAAACTATGCAAACATAAACTAATTATGAAATATTTTTTTTTGAAAGTTTCATTTTGAATTAGATTCAACACACAAAATAAAAATGAAGTAAAATTTACTCCGTTCGGAGTAACTTCATATGTGAAGAATAGTTTACTCCATTTTCTCACATTTACTCCACATTTTGGACTCTTGCCATTTTGTATATGACAAATGAACAAATTTACTCCAAACAGAGTAGAATTCACTCCAATTTTATTTTATGTGAACAATTTTATTCGTCGAAAGACTTGACCCATGATAATAATTAAGCACAATTTTCTTGAAATATTTTCCAAATGGACATTTTTGCTAGAGAGTATGCAACTAATTTGATCATTTTTAATTGGAAATGATGAATAGCATTTTGGATACGATTCGAATGAAAATTGCCTGTGGGCTATCACTTCATTTCATTAATTAGGGAGAATTCGCGCTCGGATTTCATATCAAATAATGAATGCAAAATGACGCCGCTGCAATTATGAATTTACCTTTGGCTCTGGTGCTGGGCTCAGACCATAATTCCCGGGGTACTCTTGTTACTTAAAGTTGTAGTTAATTCTTAGCTTCGGGCAAACAAGTAAAATGTTCAACATCTATACGCTCGATTTACAACCTACAAACTTTTTGATGAATTAACACCCCAATAATGAATCACATTTTTAGTGCTGTTGGTTGAACGGATTCACATTTCTTGTGAGCAGCTAGTACGCAAATTTATGCCAATTGAACAACATCAACTACAATTTTTCGGAACAAAACATTTGAAATCTATTCCGTGTTTCTTTATTTCAACACATTTCTTGTTTTTTTTGTCATTTCAGATATACGGAATAGCAATACCTGTTTGTGATAGCCATAGTTAGTTATATGTTCTAATGTAATGTTTTTTTTTCCTTATTAATGGGTCCTTAAGTTATATCGCTCTTCAGTTTAAATAATCAAAGTTAAAACACACTTCAAACAGCAATCTTATGAAACAATGACAGGAAAAACATTCGGAAATGTTGAGGCTTTCAATTGCTGCAAATCTTATGATTCTATCTTGAGCGGTTGTTGAGTTACAAGCATGAGCGTAAAATTACGAATTCTTAAAATTTGACATTTTTGAACAATGGATTTCATTATTCTTCTCCGATGTCAAGTAAACTATGCGGATTCAAGGGTTTTCACTACATTTTTTAAGTGGTTTAAATTTGTAGTATTTGAGCCATAACATTTTATAAAAAATTTCATTGAACAGACATTTAAAAACCTCATTTAAAAATGAGGATTTGTGAATATTCTCCGTGTATATTTGTTGATGCCCAGAGCATACAGTCCAACGAATTTATGAGCATGAATATTATTATGCGATAAATGGATCTGATAGATCTTAATAAATTAATGAATTCCATTGTTATATTTCGATCCAAAGACTTAAACTCAGTGATCCAAAGATTCAGCGTGGATTATCAATAAAATCCATGGTTATATTTGGATTTATTAGATGCAATTATTCAAGCTGAGAAATTTAGTGGATCGTAACCCCTGAAAATGACAACTTTTTTTTATCATAGAAGACGTCAAAAGTTCTTTCAAATTACCTTACAAATATCAAAACTGCCGCCAATCACTCGTATTTCTCAAGCACCGTGTAAATACTTTCGCTTTTCCCCTCTTTTTTCGTATACTATCGTTGTGTAGAGAACAAGAAACTCTTTTTCTCTCTCTCGCTGGAGAGAAGCGAGCTATTGGCGGTTGACGATATTAATGAGGTATTTGAAGGTATTTTTGAAGATAGCGGATGATCAGTACTGCAGAACTGTTAACAGGAAACGGTGTCGGGTAACATTTTTTGTTGAAAACATTAAAAATATTTGGGGTGCCGTTTTTTTTTTAAACCTCATGGTGACCTCGTGCGAAAGGAAGAAGATCAAATTTTGTTTGGGTTATATTTTTTAAAGCCGATCGGGAAGTAATCCAATATCTAATTCATATTTTCGTTGCAATTTATTCAATATAAGTTTATACTTTCCATTCAATTTTAACTACAGCTTTCGATGCGATATATTTGACCAAAAATTGATATTTTAAATATCCATTGATATGTGACAATTTGCTACACACTAAGTCCGTTTCAATCAGTTTAAATCGGGCTGTGTGTCAATGAAATTGTCCATTGGTAGGAATCTTTCAAGTCAAAATCACTACCGTTGAACGGCATTCATCCAAAACAAAAACAAAAACATCGGAACGGTTGAGCAGTCAATTTTGACAAAAGTAAATACTGCTTAATAACTTTGCACTAGACTCACGCGTGCGATTTTCCTATATTTTGCAATGAAGTAGAGCAGTGCACTAAGCAATCTGATTGCCATAGCCAATGTGGAGATGATTCTTTGTAGGTAATAGTAAATGTGGCATTCACCGCACTGTTGCTATTATGGTTGTTGTGCTTTTTTGTGTTTTATTTCCATCAACGACGTTTTTTTCTTTTTCACTTCTTCCTCTCGCTCTCTCACTCTGTCGCTCTCTCTCTCGCACACACGCATGCGATTTCATTCTATTCTTTTTCCCATTTTTAGGGATAAAATTGCGAAAGTATTCTGGCAGAAAATTGAGAGTGGCGCGCAAAGTGTATATTGCTTACACTTAAATAAATCCAATAACAAGTGGCATTTTAATGCTGTTGTAATGTTCTCCCCCAGAAGTTTTAACTGTGTTGTTTTCTTTTCCGCTACTTTAAATCGCGTTATTTGTTGTATGGTGTCCGTGTATTTCGTGCCAACCAACCGGAGTCTTTCTATCTCCCTTTTCATCGTTTTTATTTTTTTTCTCGCACAATTCTTCTCGTACACATGCATATCGATGTGATAGTACGAATGCGGCAAGAACCAGCATAGTCCACATTAAATACATGAGTTCGTTGATTGATTTCACCATTTATTTGTGTATGCCATCCGATCCAATTCGATTCACTTGCTCCCGCTCTGTCTGCTATCTTTCCATTCGTCTGCATTCCATTCTCAACCACCACCACATATTGTTCATTTTCCGATTATTATTATCTACAACTTTAATATATATATATATATATATATATATATACGTAGTGAGAGAGTGTGTTTGGGGCGAATGTATGTGGAGAATAAAAACAGAGCAGCGAACATCTTTGCTCGTGCTTTTAGCCACTTTTCGTGCATTCTTTTCCAGCGAAAATCTCTTTCTCTTTCTCTCTATATATATCTCTTTTGCTCTCGCTAATTTTCTTCACTTTTCGCCAGCACATAAAACACTGAATGTTATGTCTTTGCGCGCGTAAATAAAACATCGCATATAATATGTTTCTCTGTTGTATTTATTTGTGTGTATTCTCTTATCTTTTATCGTAATTTAATTGAATGTGCGTGCGCGTTGTGCGTATATGTGAGCGAGTCAAGATAAAATATCAATTAATAAATTGTATTTTGAGCGAAATTGTTTAATTTTCGGAAATGAAACGAAACAAGTCAGCTTATTCGTGGATACTTTTTTTGTTGTTGTTGTTATTTCGGTGTGTGGCGTTGATTTTCGCTTCGTTCCAATTTATTCCTTTCTCTCTATCTCTCTCTATCTCTCTCTATCTCTGGTTGCTGCTACTGTTTTTCTGTGTTTTTCGGTTTAACATCATTTTGTTCCGATGCCGCTTTTTGTTTGCATGCATGAATGAAGGATCTAGCATAGATAGGAAGCGTTGCTTTTCGAGAGAATTAATCTCTTGCTCTTTTTCTCAGTTTTCTCCTCGTGTGTTTTTTTCTGTTGTTCATGTTGTTGCTTTTTCTCATTTGTTTCAGCTTCCCTTCCATCGTCAACCGTGTGCGACGGCATAATCCATAATTTAGTGGTGTTTTACTGCTGATCGCACCAGCAACGCTCATGCCAATCACAACTTTATGAGCGGCCGTCATTTTCAAAAACATGCACAAACCTAACTGTATTATGGGCCGCTCTCAACGAATTGCAATTTTTCATATTGTTTGTTTGTTGGTTTGGGCAGTATTTTGCTGCCGTCTTTGTGTGTGTATGTGTGTATGTGTGTGTGTGTGTGTATGCATGCATGTGGCCGTTCCATTTTTGATGCCACGCAGGAATTTTCCCATTTTGCAGATTCGGTATACACAATTTTGCTCATTAGGTTATAATTGTTCACTTATACGAACAAACAGCTCAGCACTTTTTATTTGCATATGATTCCGCATCGTTCGTTCGTTCATTCAGTTATATTCAGCTTTTTCGTCCTGATTGCCGTACCGCACCGTACCGCACCGCACCGACATTATATGTATGTGTACATAAACATATTTGTGCCGTATAATTGACGGTTGTACATTTTGAATGAGACTTGATGTAATGTAATTGATTTGATGAACGAAATAACTAAAAACTTTGCAGAGACAGTCTTTGCATCTATCTGAAGCAGGTTATTTGAAACAAGCACAAGTATCACACAAAATGTCTGTGTGTGTGTGTGTGTGTGTATCCCAAGAGAATAACTGAATCTCGAACCAAATTGTGTGAATGTTTGTGACATTTCAAGCAAATATTCACTGTTCGGTGTGCCGAAAAAAGGGAACACCACAAAAGAGATGAGAAGAGGGAACAAAGCAAGCTCGAAATAAAAGATGAATGATGCGATGAAACAAATGAATTGTTATTAAATAAATATGATGACTATCATGCGGTAGTTGAATGGAACTGTTTATAAAATTCAATCAAAACCACGATCTAAATACAATTTTCTTCAATTTCTTTCTCTTTCTCCCGCATTTCCTGCCCATCCTCCCCCGTATCGTTCGTCGTGCTGTATCTTCTTCATTTAATTGTTCACTTCAGTTTTGCCTCTTGGCCTTCAGTCTTTTGTCAGCTGCTTTGATTTTATTTTTCTCTTTTTCTTCTTTAAAATGATTTTAAAAAACAAAAAAATAATGTAATTATAAAACTATATGCAGCCAAGTAAAATGTTGCTTATGAGTGTATGGCAGCAACGATTGGCGTAAGCACGCGCTTTGCCTGCAAGTTGCAACACAAACACACTGGCAGAAAACGAGCAAGCAGAATAAAACAACAACAACAACAACAAATGAACAGAGAAACTAGAGAGACGGAGTGAGCGCGGGTTTTTGTTTTCGACATTAAATTTATTAAAACGGCTTTCAGTTTGAATTGCCTCTCGTTATATAGATAAATTGAGCGGCTTTAGTTGAACAACGTTGCCGCAGCGACAATTGCGGCTTTATTACATCTTTTCTTGTTCTCATTAGTAAAGAAAGAATGGAAAGTACATGTGCTTCAACGAAGGAAACCGCTTCATTTATGGCTTTTCAAATATGAACTATTATGAAGTGTAGCTACTTGAATTGCAATGCATTTGCATTTGCATTGATATCTGTGAATATTTTGAAGCATTTGCTTAACAATTTCAATTATATGAATGGAAGAAGTTAGTTTAAAAGAATAAAAAAAAGAAAATAAAAATTAGAGCAATTTGTTGATTGTATTTTGCATGTTTTTTTCTTTTGTATAATTGACAGGGGGAGTAGTAATTTCAAATATTTACAAAGAATTGTAATGGAAATACGAATAAAATTCGAACGGAATCCACTTCAATGCGAGCGTATTCAATGTGGTTTTGGCCAAAAACAATAAACGCACAATATAAGTTAAGTTGCCATCACAATGAAATTGTTCAAAAACGGAAATAATGTTAAAGTTTAGTTTTGGATTTTATTTTATCGATAAATTGAGTCAAGAAATTTCACAATTATTTTGAATGTAGTCCAATTTGTATATAATTTTTTACAAATTACCTAAAATGAACGGCAAAATTGATTCTGGTAGTTGATTCTGGTTTGTTGATTCTCGAGAGCACAATACTTAAGGAAGTCACGTTTTAATGTTTATATTGTTCTATTCTAAGTAATTTCATGTATGCTGATAATCATGGGGAACGAGTTGCAATTGGGTTTTATACTGTAATTTTGTACACTTTAATAGAATTTAAGGTAACTCAAAATTGTCGTTTCTTCTTTTCATCTGCACTGACCGTAGAGATCTATTGAGCTAGTGATTTGTGTTTTGTTGTTGTTTTTTTTTGTCTTCGCTCACAATGGAATTATTTATTTCACTTTTTCCCGAGAGTATCAATTTACATCGTTAGTGACTGATTTAGTAAACATATAACTTGCGGTCTTAACCTCGGTGAGATAAATAAATGAGATCTTTTGAAGGTAGGAAAATAATCAAGTGATTTTCGTGAGATTGTAAACAGAAACAAACAAAATATAGAAACTCACATGCACTATTCATTTATTTTATAGAATTTACTCGTTGAACGCCGAGAAACGAAACAAAACAAAAACGAAAATTGGTTTAAAGTGAACGGTTAGTCCAACTGAATGGCAATTTTCTTGTCAAATTCGTTAGAAGGGAAAAAAACCAGTTTCACTCGCTTCAATATAAATTATTCAGGATATCGTTGACCATGGCCAATAACATGGACACATTTAGATACAATTATAAAATGCAGCAAAACTGAAAATGGAATTGATCAGTTTAGTAATACGTGATTCAGATATTTGCACTATAGTACGTAACATTTGGTTGCACATGAATTGGAAACTGAATTGGATTGTAAGATTTAGCGATAAAAGTGGGTTGTCGCATCAACAACTGTTACCCGTTCAACGTTCTTGTTCAAACTGTTTCGGGATATTGTTAGTAGCAGAGTATTTTCTCGTTTCGTAGTTTGGCCTGTGCGCGTCACATTCTCCCTATTCGGTGCCGAATTGAATGGAAAAGTGAGCTCGTTCGGTCGCGCGCGCCAACGAGAAACACAAATTTTCCATATAGCTTGCCATTGCACCTTACTACCTAGCGTTTTATATCCGGCTCTGGGCACACACAGTCGCGGCTTGTGTACACAGACTGTGTACAGCAGTGTATAAATGTATAGAAGGTGCGTATGTGTATGTATAAATATGGAAAGGAGCCCGAATTTGTACCACATCAATGCTTCCGCGTGTTCGGTTCTGTGTTGTGCTCGCGTGCGTTCTACTCTGGCGTGCTGTATGACTCTCGTGTGCTATTGTGTATACCCTTATGTGTGTATGAATGGCGCGTGCAGCCGTTTCTACCATTTTCGCAATCACAAAATTACGGCTACTAACACCACTCAATCAGTTGAAGCTCATGAGCTCTAATGTTGTTGCTCTTGTCTGTGTCAATTCATATTTATTCAATTTTCCCTTTGTTGCTGCCGTTATCGTTTCACTTTTCGGTGATTGTTGACTGGTACAGCGAACCGATGGAGAATCTTTAGAGCTACGCACATAATATGATGACGATTTATTCGATTCCGTTGTTTGTCTCCTGTTGACTACCTCTGTCACTATCACTTGTTCACCGTGTCTGATGCTTTAAAGAGTTCAAATTTCCAGTGAACACTTTTAATACATCGGTCGATGTTGTGTGTTTTTTTGTTCATTGGTTGGCATCGCATCGCATCGCATGGCATAGCATGGAATAGCATTCTACTCCTGGCCATGCTGCAGTATGGGCAATTCACACAGATACACACGGTAATACACACACACACACAACGTGTTAAGTGATATGACCACTTTTCCGTACGTTCAGCACGCAAGCTCCTGGCTTAGTCAAACACGCAATGGAGCGCGTATACGTCAAAACGATGTGTGATATTCGACTGATTCTTGATTGTATTATGGCCACATAAAATGTTCGCTTCGTATACTGGCGATGATGATTTTTATGCATGCTTATTACTTCTTATCATAATTACGTTCGACCGCTGCTTGAGCAATACGTAGAAAAGGGATTGACAAACGGTACATAGGGGGCTACAGTTGTATTGTGAATCTTTCGCAACGAAATCTGTAACAACAATCACTTATTAGAGCATCACCATCACTAAAAATGTTAACCGAACGCTAGAGAGAGAGAGAGTATGTGTAAAACCGACGAAATTGCGAAAAAGGGGGATTTTTTGACATCATCGGTTATTAATGACGTGGCGGATGTGCTCTCATAGACGAATGTCGGAAATACGAACGAGTAAATATTGAAATGAAAATTAATTTAATGGGATATTGTAAATGGCTTTGCCAAATAAATGCGGTAACATTTATTGAAGTATTGTTTGTTCAGTCAACGAATTGGATTAGATTGGCTTTGAGCATTGATTGAAATGATAAGAAAAAGAGGGGCAAAATGGTTCGCAGCGACGAAACGATAAATTGTGAAAGCGTCAAACGATTTTCTCCTCATTCAACTCAGAATCAAAGCAATACGAAAACATTCAGATTCAATCGTAAGCCCAGCTTCTCAGAACACAATCAATTAATATTTTATTGGGGGCAGGGGGCAACGGGCAGCGGGGGGAAAAGAGATAGAGTGAGAGGAGCATACATGCACATGCACTGGAACAAGCACAACCAAATATGATACGCACTTTGCATCAACTGGTGATTGTGATGAATGGCGCGTAATGAATTTTATATGCATCGAAATTTTATACGAATGTATTTACATATTGCCTATTATTGGGCACATTTATCCAGCATTAATAATCGAGTTGGTAGACAGTTTGGCTATAATGAGACGATTGGATGTGTTGCGATATGGTGTAATGTGCTCGCAAAAAAATAGGAGCATAATTTTGCCCTACTTTCAGGCAACGAAATGAACAGTTTGCACGATTTTCTGACAGCTCTGTATGTTACTATTGATGTGCATTCACATTCACGTTCACCATTGATGTGCATTCTGTGAATGCCATTTACGTGCAGCTAGTACTTTTACATAGCCGATTCTTGTATTAAAATTGGATATTTTTTTTGACATATTATCTCGAAAAAGCATTTGCCCGAAACATTGTGTGGACCCCAATCATTTCACCATCTGGCTAAACGCTCTCCTACTTCAGTGAGAGTATTTGTTTCTTTGCCATTAGTGTAACATGCAATACAAGAGACGATAATGATGGTTGATTGGATGCGGCATCCATCGATGCCATCGTCACCATCGTTGGCAGCAGCAAGAGCAACGTATGAGTAACAGCACATTCATCGCACAGTCTGGCCT
This sequence comes from Aphidoletes aphidimyza, assembly GCA_030463065.1. Lineage (NCBI taxonomy): Eukaryota > Metazoa > Arthropoda > Insecta > Diptera > Cecidomyiidae > Aphidoletes > Aphidoletes aphidimyza. The sequence continues at coordinate 12,427,363 of CM059997.1, read as the reverse complement.
GCGTTCGATTCGGTAAATGAATTTTATTATAGCCCCGAATAAATTGCGTATACATAAAAATTATAGATTCTCCATTTAAATTGGATTGGTGAACTGGATGGACATGGAGAACGATAGAGGTTTGAAAAACGTGTGTTTCACACAATTCAACTTCCAACCAAGTGAATTTGGTTAGAAGATATGCAGACGAAAATGACTGATGAAAAAGAGTAGAAAAAAAAGATGATTGATGGGAATGTTAAGTGAACATATAATCAAAGAATTTGATGCGTATTTAAAAATGAATTATTAATTTGTTGCACTACTTTTGCGGTCCGTTTTAATTTGACACACCAGCAATTTACTTAATCGAATTTTAAAAGTTTTTGTCTAACTTTTTTTTTCTAACGGTCGTGGGAGCTCAAATCTAGATGTTTCTAAGTGATCGAAATAAGTAGGCCACTTTGTGGCATCACGTGGAAACTAGCGCCACAATCATTTTAAAACAACCATTTTCAATAAATGAACGTCATGCAACACAGTGCACACATCTACTCAGTTAAATGCCTGTACATTTACTAGTTTTATTTACTATTATTTAGTTTTTACATCTATTTAAAGAAAAAAAACGACGATATAATACATATAGCTCAGAAGTAGCTACTACTAGAACTAGTTAGGATCGTGTCACAGCAAGATAATTAATCGTTTTATATTTATAATTATCGTTTCATATTGCGTAAAGAATTTTATCACATTCTAAAATCTATAACAACGGATATTCAGATGTAAACTTTCGAGCTAATTAGATGGCAGAAACAATTTTTAACCAGCGTAGACCGATTTTGTAATTGTAGGTCAAGGTAGGGTAGCTCAAAAATGTGTGAAGTTCTGAATCCCAGCCGGAATCTGATTTGTCCACTCAAAAAAATATGAACAAATAACATCAAGCAGGCTCAATTTGAAGAATGTGCGATCAGGGGGTGAAAAGTGCGCTGAAAATGACATTTGGACGTGCATGTATGTTAATGGTATGCTTCCGATTTTCCCAGATGTTCGGAATAATCGGTTTTAAATTCTTTTCTTAAAACTGTAATATCCAATGCATTGAAATTGCATCCACTTAGATCATTTCACGTACACTAGATGGCATAGGGATAAACCAAATGAGATATTAGCATCATTAAAGTTTTTAATATTTCTTAATAGTAATATTAAAACGAAAATAGCGAAAATAACAACGAAATATGTACTGAAATATCCGTTTTTGTGTGTTCCACACACAAGGACAAGCAGCACGTACCCTATGCTTTCTGTGTATTTCTTATGGAAGGTTTGTGTGTATATTAGAGCATTAAAAACAAGATGGTTCGCTTCGCTGCGTACAGTATACTCTTTTCCACCTTCCATTCTTTTAGTTTGTTGATGTAACAAACCTTTTAGCACTACATGTAATGTCCAAAATTATTACTCAACGAACATCATTCATTGTTTAAATTCTATTGTTTTTTTTTTTTTCAAACAGCTAACTTTTATTTTACGCTATGGTGTAGGAATTTAGTTCAGGAAATATATGATTGTTTAGCTGCTTCACCGGCTTGCAGCGTCGTATAAAAATACATTTTAAATATTTAATTTCAAATATGATTTATTTAAATTGTCGTTTTTGTTGTGAGTAAAGCTAATGATAGGCCATCATGGTCGGCCTAGATGAGGTGGAGAAAAAAAAACACCTAGGACAATAGCCTACATTTCATTACATTACATGTAGTGCTAATAAAAACTAGCAATATTTGAGGCATATTAGGAAATAATAGAATATTGAAAAAAAGAAAAATATCAATATTTGAATAAAAGTTGCGTTACCCCTTAGCTAAATGGTAAGTCCAGGCCGATTTCACAAGTACTCCAAACACTGATTCTATGAACTAAAATTTCTTCTAAATGCTGTTCTATGAAATAATTATTATTATCATTCCTACAGACAACGATTTAATTCACCGAATCCGTGTTTGGTAGAAAAAAATCGGATCATTTATTCTTCTGTGGCTCGGGTGTGTTAGCTTAATTGTGTGTTCAGATGAATTCCATTTACATAATGTGATATTGCCCTGTCAACAATACTGATTTGTCATCTGAATCCATAATTTAGGTAACAGTGTTAATAAAACGATGGTTTGCGTGTTAGAAGATTCATTAACTAAAACTGGTCTGTTACTGAAATGATTGTGGATTATAGACATAAACTAAATGTGGATTATTTTAAAAGTGTTTTGGATGTTTTTTTATTGGTATGAACATGCAAATATGTATGTGATTCACATTTCCATTGCTTTTTTGATGAAACGTTGCATTCTGCATCCACATCCGCATCCTTGTCTTGCAAGCGACACACTCTGTCGTGCATTGCACAATGAGTGTCCACAAAATTTTTCAATTTTCGCTAAGCATAATTGAAAATTGAATTGCGGCCACGTAGCAAATCGGTGGTCCCTCATTCTTCATTAATATTATTTCATCAATCCCATATACATCTCACAAAATGCTGAAGCATGTGATACATGCAAGCGTTTGGAAATGACTGTGTGTGCACCGTGCAGTGTAGCGTACGGTTGCTGTTGCTGTTGCTATAAACTGTTGTGCTACATAATAAGTCAAGCAGACGCTAGATGTAGAATTCATTGGATAAACGTCCTCTTCAGTTCCAATGCAGTGCAATTTGCACGCCAGACCCATCGAACGCCAAATCTTTTGGCTTTGAGCGGACCAAATTCACCAGATAATAAAAACGTAACGAAATGAGAAAAACGACAGCAACAACAACAACAAAAACGCACACGAACCAAATTAAATCGCGAAAAGGAATATAAAAAAAAGGAACGTAGTAAACTGTAGCAGTTGTTGAAGCAACAATAAAGCGCAAAGATAATGAGAAAAAACTTTTCACTCAACATGTTTCCGTTCAGAATGTTATTTATGAAATTGGAGCACATGCGCAAATAAACGACATAGATCACAAATATTCAAGAAAGAGCCGAACGAGTGAGTGAATGACTCAGACCAGAGCCAGAGCCAGACCAGAGCCATCGAACGCCAACGTCTATGTACTCGATGTTCGCATTGTTGATATCATTTTAAAAGCAAATTGCTCGGGTTGACGAGTGTAGAGTGCAGAGAGTTGCTTAACTCTTTTTACAGTAGTATTGTTTGTGTGCGTGTCGCTTGATATCTGATGTGTCTGGTGTCTGTTTTCTGATATGGCTCGTGCCATAGCACACCATCATTCGATTTTCGTTTATGTATTTTCCATTCCACTCGTTGCCTCCATTACTCGGTTTAATTAATTTTTGTTGTTGTTGGCCTCATTGTTTATTCATTATAAGCAATGAAATTTATTTTATTTTATTTTCCAATATCTTTGCATTTAAACGCACGCCCAAATAATTAATCTTTTTCACTCTAGGGATGATAAATATGTGGTGTAGCTGAAATCGACTGACATCATAAAGAAATTGAATAATAAAGGAAATTGATTCAGGACACAAACATAAATGAAATAAAATGTGAGTGTGTGTATGTGTTTTTTTCTTTGTTCTTGTTGTTCGCAAATTATTCTAAATAAGTGTACATCTGTTTCACTCAACGATTCATGGATGTCGTGACAGAAAAAAAGACAGACAAAAACCGAACAAAACGGGAGAAAAACAAATCATTTTGATGGAACGTTTGGAGTTTTGGATGTGAGAACACGTCAAACGCGAACTGAAGTGTGATCCTCTCCACCGCATTCACATTGCGCTGTGCGCTTCAATAGGCGATAATGCAAATGCGTTCGCATTTATCAATACAATGCACACAATTGAATTTCTAAATACTTTTATGCGGTTTATTATATCCAATTTTTCAAATTTTTCTCCAGTTTCAACGAGTGACTATGGGCGGCTATCTGGCATGAGATTCAGTGGCGCTGTTAACTATGCGCACCCGTTTCATATCATCATCAATCGTTGTCATTGTTGACTACTCACGATACTCACAGCACTCACTGCTGAATGTACGCTTTTCCCATGCACTTTACACTCAATACACGGTCGAGAATTTGGAGCGAACGTGGCAAACGACCGACCGACCAACCAACCGACCGACCGACCTTCCAACAGACCATCACTGTACTCTGCACTGTACTGTACTGTTGTGCATATTCCACTATACTTTGTATGCATTGATGTGGCCTTGGTATGGCGCAATTTATCCATCATTGTTCTCTCGTTTTGGCTTCGTGCGAGCGCCTGTGTTTGCTTGTTTTTCGGATAAATAAGCAGCAATAAATGCGTAATTATCGTAATTGGTTTCTTCATGCTTTGCATTGATTTTCTGCATCGCCTCCCATCTCACCGTAGACAGTTCCTTAACCGTTTCCTTGTGTACTGCTTCATCATTTCACTGCTCTCCCTTTCGTTTAGCCATTTTCTATTTTCGCTTGCCGTATTGTAAATAGCACACATACACAAAACTTGCGCAAACGTGCACAAAACCATCGTTATATGTTTTAATTTAGCAACGGATGTTGTTGAACAAAACTTTTAATTTAGTTTCGAGGCATTGTACTCGCAATTCGATTTTGACCTGAAACTTTTCCAAACCAATACAATTAAGAATGCTGCACTGTAATAACGTAATGACCAGTGTGTAACTTAAACTATTGGCTCTGTTATAAAAGGTTATATTATTGGGAAAACGATTTATGCTTCGAGCTATTTCGAAGCACGAACACAAATCTTTGATACGAGTAAACAAATCGAAAGACGATAAGGAATTTCAAAACAAAAAACTCACACAGAATTCAATTGGTCCACTATTTTATAAAACTTCAATCCAAATTACTTATATTCATGATTTGTGTTTTATAGTCGCTTTGAATGTTTAAATGAAACTACGTCGTCGGAATGCATCAAAGTGAAAACAAAACATGTGATCAATAGAGAAATAGATTGAAATGGTGATTTGAAGGTGAAAATAGGTATAAATCGTTTGAATAAATTCCATGAAATCTATTCAAATGCATATGTGTGTTATTGCAGCCAAAACACACACCTTCTATTTTCGAGCGATGCCAATTTCCGATGCACAACTTTTACAGTAAAAAAAAACTGCCCAAACTTGAATAAATGCAAGCGAAAAGCTTTTATTTTTCTCGTTAAGAAACGATATCCTCAGACTGGGACATTTACCCCGAAAACTGCTGATGATGATATATCTGATACGGTTAACAAACAACAACAACAAAAAATCTTTTATATTCCATAAACAGCAACAAATAGTTTTAAATAAATTTATATATCCACTGACTATTGAATCCGTTGGAGAATTCACCGAGAAAATGAGCTTACCCTAAATAAAGAAAGCCACTCTGAATCATCGAACGAATCACCGAAATCTGTTTGTGAAATTCATTGTAATATATTATCCCGTTGAGTGTTCCAGTGTTTGGAGACACAAAAATGAAAACGAAATAAAACAAAACGAAGCAGAACCAACACAATACCCAAAGAAAGCGAAACAAAGGGAAAACGGAGTATACACAAATTCAAGAGCCATGTAAAGAGTGTTCGAATTGTACAAATGTTTAAATGAACACGGTAAAAGCTGAAGCAAATATCAATATTTTTATGGAACTGCATGGATCCCTCTATCAATTTTTTCCGCTTAAGAGTAGTTTTTCGTTTTGCTTACTATTTTCCATTTAAATCAATTCGAATATATGTAAGTGAGCGTTAAAGTTCGTATATTCAATATGATATTGTACTGTTGCTGTTGCTGCTGTTTTTCCCTCTGAACTCGTCACACCGAATGTGAATCTGTACTTAATATATTCACTATCAGTTAGAAAATTGTTTTAGATCGAAGAGAATGTGAAAAGCGAAAAGTGAAAAACGAAAAGAAAAAAGTGTATATCATCTACACTTGGCATTTCTCTTTCTCTCTCTCTCTCTCTCTCTCTCTCTCTCTCTCTCTCTCTCTCTCTCTCTCTCTCTCTCTCTCTCTCTCTCTCTCTCTCTCTCTCCCTTCTGTTTGTATGTATGAATGTGTGTGACTGAGTGTGTTTGTGTGTCTCCATTCACTTACTTTGTTACATATAACTATCAATAATTACGGATAGAAAAAAATGCATACACTTACGAGACATGATATATCCTCTCTTGTGTCCTTTTGCTATGTGCCAAAAAGTAGCATCTATACGAAAAATTTATTTATATACATATATATGTGGAGATGAAGCGAAAAAAAAATCGACTCACATGTACAAGCAAAATATTCGATAGCGAGCCATACAGAGTGAGTGAGTGAGTGAGTGAGTGAGAGAGAGAGAGGGAGAGAGAGAGGGAAAGCGACCGAAACAGCGAGATAGACGAGCAGAAGAGAGGGAGAAAAAAAGTTTTCAATTGAATTCCATTATACTTATTTGTTTTATTTGTTTCGATTGATAAATAAGTTTAAAGCAAATGCATTACATTTTAATGGAAAAGTTCTGTTTTATCTAACAACCATGCCATGTCAACCAGCAGCCATTGCTTTCGAAGCAGAGAGCAAGTGTGTGTATCGAAGCTGACGAGCGGTATGGGGATGCCTTGCGATTTCGATGTCTTTCTTGTTCTAGCCCAAGTAATACGATGAATATGTGTATATTGTGTGCATGCAACATTTTTACCTACACGGACACGTTTCGTAATATGATTGTATAATGTAATATAGACTGCCATTGGCAGGGCTGTTTTGACTATAGAATCTGATGATTGAACAATCAATCGAACGGGGTCGATGGGGTGACTTTTTTTGTGAACAAATCGCCCAGAAATAAAAAAACACTGCATTACTCGAGTAGCAAATGCAATTCACTTTTTGGCTTACGATTTTGATTTCAATCGAATAAACGAATTGGTTTGCTGATGGTTTGAAACTAACCATTAGCGACGCCCTGATTTCAACGATGGATTTCTTTTGCCAAACACTGATGTGGACGATATATGCATGCATAGACATAAATTGTTCCATACTCTTATCTGCGCTCCTATGTGCATTGATAATGGATTTCACATTTGTGTGTAGAGCTTTCGATTTGCACCATTAAGCCACTCGGTTACAAACACCGTTCCGATTTTTTTTTTTTACTTTCAAAATCTCTTAGCACGCGACTGCCAACACCCACAGACGCACACACAGTGTGTATGCAATACACTTTTTGACAATTTTCCCACTCATTTTTCACAGTCAATTTCGCCGCGGTGCAGCACAATGTCATCAATTCACATACTTCAATTGAAGACAAAATATTCGTTAACTGCAAGTCTTTTTGATCTAATTTTAATTAGTCACATCAAATGTTGACAAAAAAAATGTTGACAAAAAAGTTTTTTTGCAATTGAACTTTCAACCATTTTTACCTATCTTAACCAGTTCCGCCAGTGATTGTGTGGTGAAGTCGAGCAAATTGATGATGTGGTCGCGAAATCTTTTGAAGAGCAAGCAGCAGATAATTTGGATGCAATTTTTTGAGTCTTATATTTTTGATGGATTGATTATAAAGATTGTTTTCAGAGTTTCCCATGTAGTAGAGGATTGAATGGGGAAAGTTTTGGAGATGTACGGCCACTTTGTCGGCAATCAACGAAATCCTTTTTCAATTTCGTGGAACTAAAATCTTTTACGCACTTCCATACATACATTTTCGGAGGGGCCATAAAACTTACACAATACGTATTTTCCGTACAGAGGTTTATTACTCTGAGTCAGAGTCTCTGACATCAATTGCAGGGTTGACAATTTCTCCCTGTACCTTCGTGTGTACCTTCGAGTGTGAACCTTTTGAGTTGAAGACCTTGTGCTGTCCTATTTGAGTCCTTCAATTCCATCTGGAAACTCTTGTAAAGTTTCAATTACTTCAAGGCGCACGATTACAATTGTTGTCGAGTTTTCCCATACAAATACTTGGAAAATGCACCTTGAACCTGAGCTGCTAGCTAAACACAAAAAGTGGCCTTTGAAAAGATGTATCAAAAAATGAATCTGAACTACCCATCCCTACGGAATGTCACTGAATTAACGTGTAATACAACAACAAAAAACGTACAATACGCACCCTAGCAGCGGCTTTAATAGAAAAATGATAAATATGACATTTGAAATGGTATTGGTACCGTTATGATAACTTTCATATATATGAATGTTATAATTGTGATGTTGCGCCCCTCGCCGTGATATAATAGTTGAAACAAGTGGAATATGAACCTTTTTACTACTGACGCAACTGATCTCACGACATATTTGATAGCACCTGATAACATTCACGAGTTTCTGCTCGATTCGAATACATTTGTCTGATTTTTCGCTTGTTTTGTTTTCGATTTGTGTTCTGATAAGTCATCGCTTGGACATTCTCATACAAATATACAGTGTTAACAGATAGTCAAATACAGGCAGCGCCACTACTAGTGAACTAATTTCACAATATGGCGATATTCGTCAATATGGCGTCCTGTTTGGTTTTATTCCTTGTGCGTATTAATTGACATTAATTATTTTCCCGTATTTCCCTTTGAACAAATCGTCTACAGAAACTTCTCTTAAAAAACAATGTCGATAGAGCATATTAAAATTATGAAGAAAACAGTGTACAGAGTACTTTTATATGATTCTGGATATTGTGAACGGCATTCTGCCGCATAGAAAATTGTGAACAATATAGTACAATTTTGTGCCCTTTTGGGGACAAAATTGTGAACAATAAAGTACGATTTCGCAATAGTCTTACTTTGTAATAGTTAATTGTAAATAGTAATGGCTTTTGAAATATAGAGTATGCATTGAAAATGAGCTCGAATAAATAAGTAGTATGCCATTAATTATTCTGCAGAAAAAATTATAATTTTTATATCCACGGAGATCCACGCATATTCACGTCGGAGTGTCACATGAGAGTGATTGAATTTAGACAAATTTCTGTGGATATTTGAATACGCATATGAAATTTTTGGATGTGAACGACAGTTCAGACGTGATGAACGCCACCATATTGAATTTTTTCATTGAATCTGATTGCATTTTTCGAATATTCAGCAAAAATCTACCATGATCTATATTATCTCTTGAATGTGTTTATATTTACTTGATAGAAAAATTGAAAAAAAACAGATATAAATAATAAACAGAATAACTCTCAATGATATAAATACTAGTTTTGATTATAATCAACCGTATCCAATTTTCCGAAGCGTTTCATTTGTCCAAATTGTCAGCGCACCCTATCGGCGATTTATTGACATTCAACAGAAATAACATTACGCTCCCTAGCAGCGGCTTTTGATGAGTAATGACATTCAAGAGGGATGGAATTACCTATGTCCTTTGAATTTATATTTTCAAGAAGTTTATTTTATTTACAACTGGATTGTATTTTTTTAAAAGAATTCGAACCGATTTTGGTCATGGTCGAAAGGGTATACATTTCTCTGTGTGGGAAAGCGTCTTTCGGTTCGTGAGCGTTCTAGTAAGTAACGTTAGCGGGCGATGCTAGAGAACTACACCTGGAAATGCGAATCATGTTATTTTATTTTGTTTGGCACCCTCACATTATATCGAATTTAAATGCCACATACATCGACGTTTGCTAGCATCGCATTCTTGTCGAGTCGGCTTCGTTGGTATGGAATGCATTCAAACGGAATTACAAAAACCTCTACATGCGAATAGAATTGATTTGATAGTGATCGACGACAACGGCAATAGAGCAAAGCCATCGCGTAAAATACGAAATCACCACCGAACAACAAGCGCCACACGAAAGCTGTAAGTAGTTTCTAATGTACACTAGTATATCATTTGCTAGTTGCGTTTTGTCTTGTGAGTGCAGGGGTTCGGTATTGCTGGACTTTCTCTCACTCTCTCGTTCTCTTTTCCGATATTCGATGTTCGTTATTTTTTTTTCGTGAGACTCTGTTTGCTCTATCTTATTTGGGTGCTCAGTCACCGTCGTATTTCGTTGATGCTACTGATGTTTTCCCTTCCATTTTTGCACTAGATTCACTCATCCCCCCATTCACATTTACGATCCCAAAAGCATTCAATTTCTTATTTGACTTACTTACTTGAATTTCACTGAAATGAGAGCGATATGAAATTGGTCAAGGGATTTGTTTTGAATTTGTTTTATCTAGTCTGATCTTTTCTTCACACTTTCTCCATTTCTCTTCAAATATAGTGTGAGCGCGTTCGCTCGTTCGCTCGTTCGCGCGCGTCTTTCCCGCTGTCTTCACGTGTGTGTTGTTGTGTATGTGAGTTTATATGAGTGAGTGCTATTCTATGCTGTTACTTTGTAACATCACCCCTCGTACAATTGTACAACTACCTTCTCTCGCGTTGATGAAATTCAATTGAGATAGGATATGGACATTGGACACACGAAAATGGTCACATTTCTATTTTTCTCTCTCTCTCTCTCTCTCTCTCTCTCTGTTAGTGCTTTCAAGTTATTCGGATTTCTTTTGTTCAATTGTGTATATTTATTGATTGTATGCTATACAATTGTCTAGTTGATTTTTATTTGTAGAATTGCTTCAAAATGTGGCGTTCAACTTCCTCATTTTGGTCGATAGTTAACTATTGATTGTTATTGTCATCGTTTCCATTGGACCTTATACATGCCACCACTTTCATATTTAAGATTTTCTAATTGTGTATTATATGCCGTTAGTTTATTGTCCGTATGTTACATGAAATATTCGAAAGTGATTTAATTGATAGCATTGCTAGAAATGCTAGAAAACCAATAATAACCTTACTATTCCTTGGTTATTATGTTTCCGACATTAATTTACGTATTGTTTCATTAAATTGCACAACACTTTCGAATGAAATAGTGATAGCGCATGCAAGGGCTCTTACTATAAAGAGCACCAACAGCAACAGATTAAATGGATCTTAAAATGAAGAAATCCATTTCACTTTTTAATACATTAAAAAACTTTGGTAATAATTTATTTTAGTTTGATTGCACAATGCACAATACACTTATAAGTTTATATTTACCGAATGCATCGAAATGCTAATCACGTTTATCGGCTGCTTGTTAGCTCCGAGCACATATGACCTAGGGGGTTTTAACTTAAAATATAAATACATATAAACGCCTATAAACGTCTATAAATGTGTATAAAGCGTAAATATTGTATATATTTTTTTTTAAATATAAATATATATAAACATCTATAAACGTCTATAAACCGAAAATATGACGTATATTTTCCAAAATCAACCACGAATATAGTGCATATATTGAAATATACGGCAGCCATTTTGAAAAAATAAAAAAATATAATCGTGTATATTGACAAATAATGCGTATAAACACTCAAAATACGTAAATATTATACAAAACTCTTGAATATCGCATATTTTTCCCTCGATAAATATACATAAATGCCCCTAGCATATGACAAACAAAATATGAGATATGAATTAATAACTGGATTGATTTCACCATCTAGTTTCACCAACCGTTGCAAGGCGTCAAGCATCAAATAACAACAAGCTCAAAATCAGAATTAATTTAATTACTTGTCATCTGCATAAGCCATAAATAACACGAATCATGCAAATCACTTGTTTCACCGTGTACGTCATAGCGGAACATAAAAGATTGCAAACTCCGTGCTTTTGGCTGGCGTATATTGCAAACGTTGTGAAGCCGCACGTTTTATGCATTAATGGTTTTTTTTCCTTTTGTACATCTTGAATCGGTTTCGTGGAAAGCACAAGAGTTGCGAATATATAACGAATAAACATGGGGAAAGACACCGATAGAAAAATAGTATTTATGACAGAAAACTAGAGAAAAATAGCCAAATTAGCGATATTAACATCGCCATAAACAACGAAATATGCACTGAAACCTTTGCTTCTGTGTGTTGCATTCTCGAAATGTGCGCGTGCGCCTCATTCAGAAGGAGGCGCACGCGGACAAACAGCACGCACAGTATGCTTTGTGTGTATTTCTTATGGAGGGTTTGTGTGTATATTGCGAGACAACAACGACCAAAATAGCAATATTAGAGACATATTATTTACATTAGCGAAATTAGCGAAATTAGCAAAATTATCGAAAACAATAGCCAAACTAGCATAGAATAGGACCGTGTCTATCCCCATGCGAATAAAGCCAAAGTATTTTTCAGAAACATCATAGCAAAAACTAGTGGAGGCACTGGTACCACGTGAACAAGAAATAAATTTTACCTAATAAACAAACACAGCCCGACTACTACACATAAATTGGCATCGGTATGTTTCAGAAATTGAAAAAAGATGCATTGAAAACTGTTTATAGGAAAAAAATGCAGCCAAGAATAACGATGCCATAAACCAACAAGTTTCAAAATGTTGATACAAATGTTAATTTGTAATTTGTAATTTGCCATTTGCCATTTGACTCCATCTATTTCCTACAAACCCAATTCACGCTATCCATCATCGATTTTTCCTCTGTTTTATATTGCAAATAGTAAGATTATATGATTAGATCAATATGATTGACTCATTAGGCGTCGTCAATTATATAGATTTGCCTTTTAAAATCGATAATCCTACAATAGGATGCTACTATATGATCCAGTGATTAAAATTTGCCGATTTTTAACCGGTTTTCGGATCCTCTTAATCGAAAAGTGCTGCTCTTACTCGAAATTTCGGATCCCAACAATTTCATCATATTTTATAATCGTTTTCAATCTATAATTTATAACATGAAAAACCTCTGAACGAGGTATTAACAGAGTGGCGCATTAATAGATCCTGACAATAAAATGACTGATATTGTGAAATATATATTGTCGTTCCACAGTCCTCAAATAATTCAACAATTGGTCCATGCCATATTGCAATGAATGTGAATTAGAATGCACCAGTTTTTCTATCTATTCAATTAAAGTTAGGCTACGATTCACACACGATTCACGGTGAGCCTGCAAATCCAAAATTCGGTTGTAAATCATTTGTATTCCAGTTTTGATTATAGCCAGTGTTATTCAAAGATAATGAAAGTGAAAACGTTCGGGATTCGAGTTGGCGCACTCTAGTTCACATTCTATGTTGTGTATTAGCGGAGTTATGGAATGTTGAGAGAAATAGACACCCTGACACTCACCCCCTGCCAATTTTCTTATATATCAGGAAATTCGGCCGTTCTCGACGGTTTTGAACGGCCCCTCAAACCCCTCAAAAATCACAGAAATCGAGACAAGGTACAAAGTCACACACAAACACACACACATAACAAACCTTATGTTCATGGAAAACCACCTTTTCCGGGAAAACGTACACAACTTTTGAAGGGGTCAGCCGTATTGAAGAGTACTATCAAAATTAGTGGTCATGAACACAAAAGATCGCAAAGATCATTCAACAGTTATCCAACGTAGAGCAACGCAGGCTCCATACTTCAAAGCAATATTTGAAGCAACTGAAGATGAAAGTTCACCAGATGATACACTTACTCATATGAATACCCAAAATTTGAATGTGCTTTCTATAAATTTTGAACTTTGCTTCAATAAAACTAAAATAATGTATACATTTCTGGATTTCTATTATGTTTTTCCTAACGACCGGTTTTCGGATCTTCAAAATCCATTTTATTGTATTTTCGGATCTTCTTAAAAATTGAAATTTTAATCTCTGATATCACCGTTAACACAAGTATATAAATATCAAATGGCGAACAGCTACCAATACTGCTAAACACATGTCAAAAGTATCGAAAAGTACTAAGATGTGCGAGAAGCGATTATCCCGTTTCTCTCTATTCTATTTCGCAGACTTTTCAGTAGACCCATTCGGCACAATTTTTCATTTCATCCCAACCACGCTGAAGACAGTAAACTCACAGTCGTGATGACGATCATCAGATAACGATTTGGAAATGGATATTTGACCTTTGAAATGGCAAGGAATTTTATTTTAGTGACTGAAGAAAATTTGTAGATCGAAATAAAACAAAAAATATTGCTCAATCATCAAAATTTTTGGGGTCAACTCCTCAAACGTTATTTGAAATAATTTATTTCATACACAGTGCGATGACAAGGCTCACTTTAAAGGGTTTTTTTTCTGGCAGAGAATGTTGGAGAGAGATGGATAGATACAGATGTATATTTCCATCTCTTTTCGTTCTGTGTTCACATCTAAAAAAAAACCTACAAAGTGAGCCTTGTCATCGCAGTGTGATTTCATACGATGTTCTATCACTTTTATCACGCCAAATTATTGGGGCCCCATAAAATTCAAATACGTATTTGGGCGAAATTTATTGAAAATGTCTATGCGATCATAACTAGATCATTTTTTTAGACTAGTTATGAGGACTATTACGTAACTAAACAGAAAGAATCATGCTTGGCAGTTCATGCAAAACAGAACCAGTTTGACGTTTCCATTTGATTTATATTGAGAAAAAATCAATCAAATGGAAACGTCAAATTGGTAAACGTTTGGTCATCGTTATCTATGGAAAAAATATAGATTTTAAAATTACATGTGGAATTCATTCTTAGGAAAATTCATTTATTCAAAATTCACATTTACGGAACAAAACTATTGAACTTAAAAAAATCGAAGTTACTTAAAAATCTGTGTTAATGTTTTCAGATGTAAATAATATCTCTTGTGACTCTATGGAAAAGAATGAATTGACAAATGTAAGCATTATTCTTAAACAATAAAGGTGGCGCACATAATTTATTCCGTAGGAATTTTTCCCGCGAAACAACACAGAATTTAGTTAACACGGGTAAGTATTTGTATGACAAATATGTAGAGATCCTATCAAATGCATGCTGATATTGCTACAGAGTTCATTCTGTTAAAACTGAATTTGATACCAAAAAAAATTCAAGACTCAAATAATTTTCTTGAATTTTCTATGGTTTGAAGTCATTCAACATGAGATTGCAATAAAAAAACCACCTCTTTTTAATTGATGCTATTACGGTGTATTAAATTTTACATGTCTCAAATGTGAGAGTGAATTTGGCAATGAAATTTTGGTGTATTCTAACTAGAATGTTCTTTGAGCGTTACATTTGTGTGTGTTTTTTTTTTCTAATTCAACTTCATTTGTCAAGTGTTATCATGTTTACCATAACTAGCTTCTTAAAACACCTCCTTGAATGCGAAACATTTATTCCAGTTGTTTGTAATTGTTGCACACGCCAATTAATGTGAACACTTCTTCTGACATATGCCAAGCAAATTAATGATGATGATATTATTAATGAAGTTTATAATGTTTTGAATTCAAATTATTGAAGCTGATGTCATTTGTAATTAATGGGGATAGACATGTTCTCAATATATGCTAGTTTGGCTAATGTTTTCGATAATTTTGCTAATTTCGCTAATGTGAATAAAATGTATCTAATATTGCTAGTTTGGTCGTTGTTGTCTCGCAATATACACACAAACCCTCCATAAGAAATACACACAAAGCATACTGTGCGTGCTGTTTGTCCGCGTGCGCCTCCTTCTGAATGAGGCGCACGCGCACATCTCGAGAATGCAACACACAGGAGCGAAGGTTTCAGTGCATATTTCGTTGTTTATGGCGATGTTAATATCGCTAATTTGGCTAATTTTGCTATTTTTCTCTAGTTTTCTGTCATAAATACTAATTTTCTATCGGTGTCGATCCCCATGTTTGTAATTACAATACAAAAATTATATAGGTTTTAATTTTTCGCTAGGGGAAAATCGTCATTCGCATATAATACGACGCATTTGCGAACATTTGCATCGCAATTGTATTTACATAGTATCATCCGTGGTTGTGCGCGCATACTAACAAACACTCCAAACAAGCTGTCGATGTGAGGATGATGCCATGCATAGCTTACAAACATACACTCCATCATTTGTTCTATTCGAAATATTTGCAAGATTTTCGCACTATTTTATTAGCGATTTCCCCCTAGATTTTTCATCTATGACTGTGAATGAGACTCAGTTGGGACAATATTTTTGGACTACCATATGGCAATGCAAAGATGGAAAACAATGGCCTCGGATTCCATCAATGATTTTGTGGGGCTAGTCAATAGCAAGTTAATACCAATTCATTTGTTCGAGACCAATTCAAAGGTTTCTTTAGAAATTAAAGACATATTTGAATTGTGAGCACGTGGACCTTACAGGAATGCATACATTTAAAAAAAATTAGCTTGTTGTGTGACTCAAACGGGATAAATTTAGGCAGTAATTTAAAAAAACTTTACAATTTGTTGTCAAACTGAAGCTTACTTTTGAATGAATAAAATATTTATAAGTTTTAATGTTGTTCAATTGCTTTGTAGTACCCACTATAAATTGACTTATTGTTCCATGTAGAAGTGCAGTACGCACACTTGGCTTATATAGATCCGTTGTCAACCACAAAGTGGTTTCCTTTTTATTGTCAGAATTGGCTTTTTGTCTAACCGTCAGTAAAAAAACAAGAATAATGAAATTGATTTGTTTTTCTGTTTTTCTGCTGATATTAAATTCACATTTTGACCAGGGAAAATGCGATGATCCTGCAGCAGATCGCTCAAGTATGTTTAATATCTATCGATTAAGTTTGATTCTCTTTGAAATAAATCATGAATGTATTCTGATTCTCTATTATTTTTGTTACAGGTTGTAAGTGCCGATTTCATAAATTTATTGAATTTTACTCATTTAACATACATTTATTATTATATACAAGCTGGAGACTACGAGATCATAGGTGTAGTTGAGAGTGTTCTCTATAGCGGAACAAATACATCTAAATTTCCATGCTTCGTTGCGATAAAAAGTAAAACATCAACTATGAATCTATATTATCATGGAGCTAGCCATGCAGCAATGTGTGCTTTTGCAGACGGATGCCGTCATTTGAACCAAATTGTTAAGATTAAGGCCCGAAAAGATGGTCCAAAATTATCCATCACGAACATCGAGTATGCTAATACTCAAGCAATTTGGTCAAATAACAAGGTCAAGACAATACTCGGAGTGATAGGTAAAATAAAAATATACAAATTTTAACTATCAAGTTTTGCATTAATACCAAAATGAATGTGATGTACGAACATCAGCAAAAAAAAACCATATCAAATATATTTTATGAGCGTAGCTTAATTAAATATACATATCTGATAACATCACAGATTAAATCCCACATCATTATCGAAAGTCACTCATTTCTTTGATCATTTTCAGGAATGAAGACTGTGAAATAACATCGAAACGATCATCCGTATGTGAGCAAGCTGGTGTTTTCAACAAGCATCTGTTATTATTTCTAACGTATAATTTCAGAGTTCAACCCAGTTTTATATTCAACGAAATTCCTATCAACCTTCGAATAGTTTTATTGGAGAGAAGACTGTATCTGCAGATTTTAGATGAAACATTTAAAAATTGAGCGATTCAACGTATAAATTCTATAGTGTCTACAATTATTATATAGTGTTCTTTGTTATCGATAAAATTTATTAAATTGGACGTTGAATTTTCATATAAATAAAGTTTTATGTTTCATTTTTTAATCTTATTGGTCCCAAATTTCCCGAAAAAAGACGAGTAAATGAAAACTCGAATATTTTGAATTGCCCCAACGAAAGCTAATGCATTCAGTTTGGTTGATGTTTTTGCAAAACATAAGCACTTTAGACTCAAGTGAAATTCATGACATGGAATCAACATAAAAAAGTAATAACACAATTTTTGTGTAAGTGATAAATTATTAGCATAAAATTTTATTGCGACGCTAATTAGTGCCAGGTGTGCAACAGATTCTCGACAATTCCACTCACTATGCTATAAATTTTAAACTATTACCTGCATCCTTGCAACACAAAAAATGGTTTTCATTACAGGAAAATTCTTTATACGCCGAATTCGAGAAAGTGCTGTGACACAGAAACACACGAATAATTATGATGTATGATACAATTGGGCGGCTACTGCCAACTGGCTAGTAATATTCATTATTGTTTGTTGGAAAATTGTTCAGAAGTTTTTCAACAAACTATAATCACAATGTTAATCAGGAGTAATTTTTTTTTTATCCCAATCATTGCAATTAATATATATTTTTTTGTTTTGAAATTACATTTATTTACCACAAATCGACAACGCATCGTATTTGGGCATCATGCATGTTATCAAATATCATGATATCAAATATAATACATAAATGTAGATAGAAAGTAATAATATAATATAAATTATAAATGAAATAAGCACAGCTTACTTATGTCATTGGCACGGAGAGGGTACCGCCACCAAAGAAAAATCAAGAAAAAAACACGAACTACTAAAACTTCAAATGTGAAAGATGTGGTAGTTAGTGTGAAACACACAGTTCTCTGTGGTGGCGTTACACTTTTCATTGCATTTATTTTTTTACATAGATTTCAATGTATTTAATGTTGATATAAGCGACCTGTGAAATTAAGTAAAAAAATACAAACTAGCCGCTTGTGTAATACGCAATATTATCATTATTATTGATTCAATTAATCAAACAATCGAACAGATCATTCATTAAAAAAAAAACGCAAAAAATCGATTCTAGAAATGAATGAAGCGTAGGGGTAGGGGGTTGGGATTTGTTGTTTTTATTTATGCCTATAGTGCATGTCATGTCAATTGTACAAGTTTCACCACACCAACACCAACAATAACAAAAAATAATCCTAGATTACTCAAATTTAATTTCATCTTTTTTTGTCCTAATATAGAAATAAATGGATTGGTTTAAATTCATGTACTCATCCTAGACCAACTAACGGTACTAACACCTCTTATTATGTAAATACTGTCTATATATAATACTGGCTCGATGGCCAATGTATATGATTTTTGTTATTAATCTAATGTTTTATTCAATAATATTTCATTTTAATTATTATTTGTTGTTTACTTTTTAATAAATAATTTTTTAACTGCCATCTGATTGTTATAGTTCAGTCCATTTTTCAATATGTATGTGTTTTGATGTGATTTTCAGTCAGCAACTGCATCGCAAGAACTAGCAGAGAAAAAGAGAGCAACATGATTGCATGACAGAGCACTGTATTCACTCGTTAGGGGTCATAGCGAAAGGCGTTCACAGCTGTAGCAGTGCGGCGAGAGACCACCTATGTAAGACAGGCTAAGTGTTATAGAAAAAAATGCAATTTAACAAGCACACTGACACCTGATATTGAGTCGGATTTAGTAAGAATGTATACAGTAGCAATTTATTTTGTCTCTTATAGTTAGAGGGCGTGCAGAACACAGAATTTATTGTTCTGTATTACCATTACAGACCATTGAATGTGAACGGGTCATAGTCGACTAACTGTAAAAGTTGAATGCGGCACCATACAGACTCCTCAAAAGATACAATCTCACGATGGGTCATCCAGTGATACTACTCATATTTTGTAATTGCCATTCAAATGTCAAGAAGTTAAATCAAGTATACGAATCATGTTCGGTTATGGCGTTTTGTGTGTTAATAAGTGTTCAAGAAATATAGTGACATATACATTTTCGATTGTTCGAAATTAGATAGTCGTAAGTTTCATGAAAAATATCATTGCTGAAAAAATGTCATTCATATTCTTCATACGTTTGGGCTTTGATTGAACTGTAGTAATTTAGCGTACGAATGATTATATACTGTGATTCTATGTGGCTGTAAATGTAATATAAAAAAACAAATTCCCACACAGCAGTGAAAAAATGTAGTTGAATGTCTCACCTTATAAGGTATGTAAAATAAAAATGATTCGATGTAAAAAAAAAGAAAGTTGTGAATTATAACAAATTGAAATGGGAATTATTTGTATGTTAGTTTGGCGCACGGAAGAGATGAATAAATGTATTGCTTAATGTGTAGACCGATATGGAATGTAAAGCACCATAAAATCAACTCCGTGAGGATTTGATGTCAAATTTGCTTAACTTGTGGACAAATGTCGTTCTCGAGTCACCATGCAGCTGTCTGTCTTACACGTAATTTGTTCATCGCAGTGGATTTGAGTAGAATTCTTCTTTGCATTGGATTTTCTTCTTTCACTATCGCGTAAAACAGCCAAGGAATTTCTTTTTATTGTCTTTAGATGAAGTTGCATTTCTTTTTTATTTTACTTTGTAAAAACGGTTTTCAGTTGCATTTTAGTATAAAATGCTTTTTTCATCGATAAAATATAGATAAGAGACTGTTATGAAACTAAGGTTTTACTAAGAATAAATTTATGCATTCGCTAGTTGCATGTACAAACTATATTCACATATGCAACGCACACATTTTGTGTGAAAAGATCTTTGTTTATGCAATTAGCTAGGTGCGTTTGGGACAACAATAATGCATTTGCAAACAGAATAAAGGGATTTATTATAGATAAGTTGGTTGGCTTTTTGCCAGGGCTTTCGATAACAATACATGCTACGGAAACTTGATTGTAAATTTATTAAATGAGTGATGCAGATTTGGTGCAACAATAATTTAATATTTACTTTGCTCTCCCAAGACTATTCAGACATATCAAATGTAATATCAGCCCAATAGATGCTTTTGATTGTCCTTATTCATAAATTAGACATAAAACGTTTGCTTTAACCACCTCTTCCTACCTTGAAACGTATCTATTGAAATTATATATTGACTGATATCAGACAATAATAAAAACGAAAAATTATTTATGTCTATTCGAATACACACTTGAATTTGACAGTTAATCAATTAATCAATGAAAGATTTTCAAAATGTGTCAAAAATACCCAAACAAATCAAAAATAAATATTTATACATATTTGAAGAATCTTTTGAGTACAACACTATGATATACGCAATGTGTCAGATTATCTGTTGCCGACCAATATCATTGGTGGAATAAGCGTACGCATGTAAGATGAGTTGACCAAGGGGAATGATATAGTTTCATTTCAAAATCATAACTTATATGCACTTTATTCGCAGCTATTGTCAATATATTTAGTTAATATAACGCTTTACGGATTTGATGGGATTTAGTACCTTTCGTCTCAGAGCTGCGATTTTTACTGTATGTATGCTCGCACCAATTTAGCTGTGCATTCACACACAATGTGCGGCGCACAGACTGCTTCTATTTTCTATGTGCACGCACACATCAGTATATTTTTTCAAATTTTACATTTCGGTTGACGTTTGTCAAATTTGAAATTCAATGTTCTGTTTCGTGTTGTACTCAATCCCAAAAAAATCCGTGAAATTTCCGCATTATATGCAATTATATGCAGAAATATGAAATAGGGGAGGATGGGGCGAATCGGTTCACTTTTCTTAGACAATCATAAAACGGCGCACAAAACTTTAGTGAAATTAGTCTTGCCGTTGTCGAGATTTTTTGAATGAACTGGTTCGCACCCTTGAACCGACTCGTATAGGGGTCTATATGGCAGTTTATACATTATATTTATTCTGTATTTGGTAATTTTGTATTTGTTAGCCCAGGACCAGTCGAGACCAGACGAGAACCTTCGTTAAAATGCTATATCAGTCAGTTTTATGGGCAGGATTTTTCAGTATGCAACTACACAACTGTGTACTCTGGTTATATCTTGTTCAGATATTATTCCATTTTAATTTCTGTCTTACGGGTTTAAATTCATCTATTTATCTAATTTGTAAAACAGGGACTCAATGGATTTCTCTAGATGAATTTTTCTTATAAAGAAGAACATTTGAAGAGTTTTTTTGAGATTTCTCATTTTTTTGGAAATCTGATTTTTTCCATTTTTTCCAGAAAAATATGATAGAACGTCCAGTTATATTAGTTGAACGATCGCCGATACAGCCGGTGATGCAAACTGTATTTCAATAGTGTCGAAAAGAGAAAAAAAGCATAGTAAATAATTTGCTTCGTATGTACGAGCACCGAAATTCGGAATCCCCCAAAGAAATTTCGAGCGCGTAAGCTTATATTTCCATTGATGCCAATCAAAAATACCTGAGTCGAAAAGTGTATATGTGTGCACTGAGCATGTGGCATCATCCAACAAATCGAACAGAACGAAGAGAAAAACAGAGAGAATGAGAAAGAGAGGGAGAGAAAGATAGAAGAAGAGAATGAGTGTACGTGTGTGCGGGGAAAAAATTATGCAGATTTGGATTTGTTCAATTTCAGTTATTTTTTTTTCCCTATTTTGTATTTTTAGTGTGTGTCCAATTTATTCAAAATGATCCGAAAATCTCTATTTCGTAACGCCATTTTTGTATATGTGTATTGTATACGTTACCAGATCGAATTGAGTACACTTTCTAGGCAAATAAAAATATAAATTCAATTTGAAAATCGCAAATTGGAAGTAAATTTTATTTAGATGAGAAGAACGATTTTGAATAGGAAAATAGCAATTCAAAAATCTAACTATTTCAGCCAAATCACACAAAATATAAATTGAGTCCGAGCATTTTGGATTGATGGATGGATTGATATGTATCTGAATCCATTTGAATGACACGTTGACAGCATCCAAATTTGTTGGTTTGCATTCCGATTTTCTTGGAGCTTGAAGGATAAACAACCACTATCACTAATTTTATTGAAGAAAAAATGGAATATAACGAGAAAAAATAGCAAATTGGAGCCAATTTTGAATATTTGATTCGGTAAATAACTCTTCTGCGATTTGATACATTTATTATTCAGTTCCACACAATTTTGCGTAAATGTTTGGACCATTGCCTCGACTAAATCAAAAGGGACAAGCGAAATGCCAACAAACGAAATCGAAAGAAAATGAAATCGCAAAGCTAATAATATCGAGTGTAAAACGAAAAGTCACTGCTTTCAAGACCGGTATGAAAAGCATGGAAACAGCAAAGGATAAAAAAAATCTACGTAAGAAGAAATTGAATGCGAAAAGACGAATGTAAGCGGCAAGAAAGATTTTACCAATGAGATGAACAACCGATGAGCACGATGCGATGACAAACACACAGCATCGTACTGGATGGAAAGGGAAATGGAGCCGAAATTGGAAAGTGGTATGAAAGCTGGTCAACCAATTTAAAAGGATATAAATATAAATGGAATATTAAATTGAAATGGATTTCTGTTATTTGAAAACTCAATATCTTTTTATGCCCTGTGACAAGAGGGATAAATAAATGTGAGGAGGCATAAACAAGGGAGCTCGCTTCGCTCCAAAAATGTTGTTGATTTTCGAAGAATTTGAGCTTTTTGGAGATTGAAGCTTTTGTTAGTTGATTGCAAACCAACAGAATTAAATAAAAGATATAGCTTTGTCTTCGTTTGTATATATTTCGAGCTATTATGACTTCACTCGAACATATTTAAACACTATAGAGTTACACGGATTCCTCATGTGGAGGGACCCACTTCTCAGGATGATACACTTTAGACACAAAAGACGATTTAGTCAAACGTAGCCAAATCAAAAATTTGTTGACAAATAAACAAACCAAATCAATACGTCGCACATTTCATATAGCGCACACAAAAAACACTTCTGACACTGGTTCTCGTTGGCATTCGTCCGGCTTTTTATTCCAATTCTTTTTTTCGCTCTCGCTCTCTCTCTATATCTGTTTCTTTCATTCTTCTTCTCGATTCGTTTTCTATTTATTTTCACTTTTCCATACCTTATCTATTCGCTGATTTCCCCAAGTGCGCTCGAGATGGTCGATGTATGAGTTGTATGTGCTTTGTGTCGATGCCGCAACCTGCACTCAATGCTGAAATTGACTGTGAAACCAACGCAAATTGGGGGAAAAATGCGGATTTCATAAAAGCATATAGATGCCACCGCAAAAGCATGCATGCAAATAAAAAGCGATAAAACGTTTAGCACCGTCACCTGTCATTTGGCCAAATTGAATCGAAAATCCGCGGCTTTAAATTTTCCACTGACAAATACTTTAACGCGAAACATTTTGTTGTATTGTAATGCGTTTTAGTGGCCAAGCCGTTCAAGAAGCCCAACTATGCTATATTTGAAGACTAAACATATCACTAGTTTGCTGGTTTTTCTATTTGAATATTGCAATGCCAATTCAATAGGCTAAGCTGAATATATTATGCAATTGGAAACAACAATACAGAAGAAACAAATGTATTTATTATATTTTTTAACAATGTAATATACTGTTAAAGCAATTGTTTTTTATCACATTTATTTTATGTATATGTCGGCCAATGAAGAAATTCTAATACAAATATTTCCATTGACTATTTTAAGGGGAAAATAGTGTAGGTTGGATTATGTATTCGCTATAGACTTTCACAGCTGCTCAACCATTTGGTTTACAGTTCGTCCACTGTTTTTATTATTTCAAATAATTTATATGGTGATTCTCACAAGGTAATATCAAGTATATTTCCTACTAAATAAAAGTTGGTTGGTTTTTGCTTTGAAGTCCAGACTCAATAGTGGTTAGAAATCTATGTAAAAATTGGATCAATTATTATTATTCATATGGCTTCAGGCATCAATGATACCGCATCATGTTCAATTTTACTTGTGGTACATTTAGTAAGCAGGATTAAATTAATTGTTTAGGTGTAGTCACTTTGTGTTTAATTGTAACAAATCAAATAATATGTTCGTTAACCGACAATCCGGTTCTTATTTTAAATGAGTAAAAAATTCCCGTTTTTGTGACATTCGGAATGTACTGCAGTCGGCTGACTCTTTAATTGACTGTGGTGTCACAAGTGGATTTCAATTGATCCCGCAAGATTTTGAATAATTTAAGCTATTAATAATACAACGATTGTACATTAGTACATTGCAATGTGTTAACTTCAAGACTTGCTGGTTTCGAATATCTTAACATCTGGTTAAAGAGCTCATTATTAAAATGGTGTAGAGCATTGTCATTGTTGGTGGTGGTGTCTTTTGCGTCAATGTGCACTGCACAAGGAAATGCTTTTAACCAAATTGTGTGGCCGAACACTTAAGACAGTGGGAGCAATACATCAATTTAGTTTCGACACTAAACTTGCTTTTGAATGGTTCCGCATCTTATGGAAATGGTGCAAAATATTACAATGCATACAGTCTCCAGTGCCGACTCAGTGGACATCACCATTAAATATATTTGTTTGTTTGTATGCGCGCTCTCTCTTTCTCTCTCTCTCTCTCTCTGTCTGACAAATGCGGTTTCACATGAAAATGGAACGCTTGATGCCCCGCTCATGCGTATATCTGAGAAATTCCTTAGAGTGAACAGCAGCAAGGGCTCAAGCTGAGGAATTCTTTCACATCTTGGAGACCTTTTGTCAAATTATACTTCAAATATTGTTGCGATTTTGATAATATGAATTGTAATGTATTTGAAATCATTATTCAAAGGCTTTGAATCAAAGCTAATGATTAACCTTCATCCATTCTTTGTGTCAATTTGGCACTTGATGATGAACAATACTTTGAATGAAATAGTTTTAAATAAAATTTGATTTTCAAACAAAACAAGCCAGGAACATTTGGAAACACCCAATATGATTTGTACAAAGAAAAAAACTTGATGATTTATAATTATTTGAGGTTTGTTAAAGAGTTAATTTGTTTACAGTAATTACAGCGTCTTCTTAAAAGGTACTTTCACTGCAAGAGGTAGATGTGAAAAGATAAGGTAGTAACTTGCAGGTCTTTAAGGGTGTAGATAGGATTTTCATCAGGGAGGCCCCTGCCCAGGGGCAACACAATTTTCAAATGAAAAACGAGGATAACTCTCAGAAAAACGATCTTTCGCCAACACTGGGAAGGGCCAAGAATACTTAAAATCTATACAACCGCTTGCGCGTGGACTTTCAGTATGGTGTTTGTATGTACAATATACTGTTGTGTTTTCCCAATTCATCATATAAATCTATCAGATGAATTTATTATTTATATTGAATCCATCATAAGATATTCTCTGATTTAAAAAAAAAAAAAAGCTGCTTAGCACATAAACGAGATTGTTTTTGGTCATTTTTTTTCCAAATGCTCTACATACCTAGAGCGCGACGACATCAAATCGGCCGTATCATTTCATGTTCATGGACAGATCGTTTCAATTCGAAATAAAAAAAAAATAGTTCAAATTTCATGATTTTTATTAGACCGTCTCACTTTATGAACAACATACAACTGAATGTGTACTCTGAAATTTGTATACGGAATGCACTTAACGATATGTTCAACGTTTTTTCCATGCACGTAATTGTATATGAAATTTTATTATTGCCCAAATATGCGCAAATCCAAAAGTCGGACCCATCTCACCATTCATTTTATTGGTGTGCCTCTTGGGGTACAGCACAGAGCACACACACACACACACATACATACACATGCATGCCCATACGTATAGAGAGATATAAGATACAATATGTATACGCGGCACACACAAATCAAGTCTAGCGGTGAAATGCACTCACTCAGAAAAATCCAGTTGGAATGATTGAGTCGGAGGGACGCAGCGAATACGGAAATAGATCTATGGGGCTTTCACTTATTCTTACGTTCACGTTAAAAGAAAAAGATATGTGCTCTTCTGTGAGTTTTGACTTTCGAATTAGTTATACATGAAACAGCTTTTAAGAAAATGTTCGAAAATTACTTGTGTCTTCATTTTTTTTCCTCTCTCTTTCTCATGCGCTCTGTCGACCAATTTTCCAAAATAGACGAACGAAACGATTGCTAATAGTATAGTATCAAGCAGAAGCACAACGACCAACATGTATACGTACTACTTCCGATGTTATTATATTTCGTTTATCTTTTTCTTTTATTTCTTCTTTTGCCAATCGCAATTCACTATTTTCTTCCTTAGATGCACATTTAATGTGTTTTTGGTGCAAAAGTCTTTGCACTTGATTTCAATTTCGTCTACGAACTCAGATAGAGAAAGAGAGAGAATGCCCATTTGGCATCAATTTCCATCGCAAACATTACTGTGAATTCAAAACATTTCTTCACTCATTCTTACGCTTACCTGTACTTGAAAATGACTACATCAGTGCCGCACACTTTTTATATGCAACCGATTATAAATATTATGTGTTTTATATAGCCTGAATTTCAAGTAGACGGCTTTTCAATTCCTTTTTCTCTTTTAAATATTCTTTAGGCTCAAATGATTATTAGGATATGAGTAGTAGCATTTGCCAGTCGAAAGTGCTCAAGAGTTAATGGACAAGTGTTTTTGAAGAAACAAGTAGCCCAACTAAACGCGCTCAAATTGTCTTTAGTTTTTGTTTTGTTTAATGCACGGTAATGCTACAGTGATTGACATGGATTCTCAAAGGAACCAATTTGCTGTTTATACAGAAACTATGTCTTATGCAGGAATATTGTCATGTAACTTCGTGGTTTGCATTTGGGGAAACAACATACAAGACTTGAGCAGACGTGAGAAAACAGAATAAGAATACTTTATTCACAAATTGTATCACCAAACATTTGGCACACTATTTTCAAATTCGGTTTTATAATATATTTTAAATTGAAATCAGAAAATCATGAATTCTCAACGACAAACCCTAGCAAATTGAAAGAATTTTTCCAAAGTCCATTCTATCATGTGTACAGCCGTTTCAAAATCTTAGAGGGGTAAAAATCGATCAGGGGAGAGGGGGGGGGGGTGGTAATTGGAATTCAAATCTATAAAATGTTGAAATTGGATAACCCTTTGTTTTAAAATGTCTGATGGAGCCTCCAAACACGTTGTTTTGGTATGTATGTCTGTTGTTAACTCAGAAATATTTTTATAATTAGATAATCATCAAGAGAAACTCGCGAAAGAAGTTG
This sequence comes from Aphidoletes aphidimyza, assembly GCA_030463065.1. Taxonomy (NCBI): domain Eukaryota; kingdom Metazoa; phylum Arthropoda; class Insecta; order Diptera; family Cecidomyiidae; genus Aphidoletes; species Aphidoletes aphidimyza. The sequence goes on along the minus strand of CM059997.1, from coordinate 12,399,523 downwards.
TTTTTCTCACAGGGGGTTTCTTGTTTGAATTGATATTTGGAATTGGTAATATAAAAAAGGACATATTTTTTCTATTTGGTTCAAAAAAGTGATATTAAGATTAGATCAGGTAGGTCTTTGATATTTCACTTTAGACCCCTCAGCAGTACTTCCGTCAAAAACGGTTTCTTACCATTCAATAACACCTATAAATTTTGGTTATGATGAGAAGTCTAAATCATACCGCATCGATCATGCAGGTGATTCTTTGGTATCAAAGTGAAATTACCAATGACATCCATATATGCGCCTTCGTATTGAGCAGCTCTATATGTGCTCAAATTCACAAAAGAAAAACTCAACGCGTGCAAAATCACCAGCACAATGTACCATAGCCAATTGGTTGGCAAATGGAAACCGATTTGACGTACATCTGGCGTTTAACGCATGTAGAATGCACACGTTAGAGTAGTCCTTCAAATGCTGCGAAATTAGTGTTTGTCTTTGTGCGTAATGCGGTTTTTGACTGCTGTATGTGAATGCGATGCGTGAATACAAAACGAATAGCAAGCGATGTTCAGCTTTTGCCTGAACATATCCTTTCCCATTGTATTTGACGTACGTCAAATGCTCAACAAAGACTGGAAATTTCGAATAGAAAGTGAGGCAGAGGGAGAAATGCAATGAGCATGTGTATGGAAACAATTTTACGTACCTTTCTGTTCACTCACTGAAAATGTAATTAAGCTTAATTGCTTTTTCTTTAATTACAAATAAAGTGTTTCAACAGAAAATTTTAATTGTATAGCACAAGAAATTAGCATTTAATGAAATTAAATAATAGCTGGAATGTCGAAAATAAAATGTAAAGAAACGGACAATTTAAATGTACGCTTTTACGCTCACATTTCCATTGGCATTCACAATACCGCACTATTGCACCGGAAATATTTAGAACGAACAACATTATAAATTCGAGGCAGACAGTGTGAGTGCATAGAAGAGGCAGGCGGTGCCCGGTTCCGAGTCAGGAGAGCATTGCATAGTGTGCGTTGGCTGTGCGTTGGCTGTGTGTTGACTGTGTGTTGACTGTGTGTTGACTGTGTGTCCTGATTTGTCAACAATTTACATGAATCCAGCTATTGTTTCCGACACAATATTATTAGTGGTTCGCTGTTGATGTCTATGTGTGTTTGAGGTAGAAGAGCTCATTTAAATAAGTTACATCAGTGGCACATCAAAAAGCGACTAAACAAAACATACGCTATGCAAATGTATTCAGCTATCAAGAGAATTAAATGGAAATGAACGCTTTTTGATTAATGAAAATCATTATAATTGGAAGCGACACAGAAACTATAATATATCTCGTTAGAGATGGAGAGACAGTAAACAAGAGAGAGAGAGAAAGAGAAAAAACAGCATACGCAAACACATTCATACAATTTCTCAAAAAGCACCACACCGAAATGCCAAAAGCGGACATTTAATTTAACTTGATTTTGCCAGTTTCAAAATATTAGGTAAAGTGGTAAATAATTTTCAAATAGCATTTTATTTCATTTTGAAACAAAGTTTTAATGCACTTATCCTTTTGAAAATATAAGCTCCAAACTAACGTATGTCAAAATTAATGTTGCTTTTAAACATTTGGTAACTTCGACTCACCAAAAACGAGTACAAAAAACAACATTCAAATGCGTTGCCAAATTCGAATGCATTGAACAAAGTTTTCCACTTTTGCAACAATGCACTCAACTCAAAAGCAACAAATGTCCGAATTATGTGGTAGTGAAATCGATCACCTAGCAATGTATCGGAATTAATAAAATCATAGTATGAAAATATCAACAGCAATAAAAGAAATGCATCAGTTATCGATTGATGACAAATCGCCATATCTATTCTACAAATCGAGACCCATCTGTCGCACAGCAACACACATTTATAGAATAGATAAACAAAAAAAAGAATATTAAAATGTACACAGCACAGCATACAATAACTATGATTATTTGAATATAGTTACAGTTGTAACAGGCACTGTAAATACAAACAAAACGAATTCAACAACACATATACATTTTCAAAACAAATTGTCACATTGTTGGAATAACAAAACCTAATTAAATAAATAACTGTCGAATGGAAGGAGTCAGTTTTTTTTTGGGCTGTCGGGTTGGTCGAGAGCACTTTGGAAAAGTGGAAAAGTCTGTAATTTTCACATTCATTTTGTTTTTCTTGTCTTGTTGGCCGACTTTGAAATCGAATGAAATCTTATGTTTCCATATCAATTTCAATCGATATGTTAAACAAAACTCACATTCATCGTTCTCCATCAATTTGTGTTCGATGTTATTTATAGCATTTGGGAGCTTGATTTTGTGAATGTATAAAATCATTTCATTCCAAAATCGAAGTCTCAGTGCTATAAAGCCCAATGCATCATTAAACCAATGCAAATGATTCCGTCCGACCAAATTGAAGCACGTCAATTATTTTCATTTCAAATCACATGGAAAATTTAATTAATTAAAATATTAAACAATATCATGCATCAATGGATTGGTAAAATGCAGATGGAGTAGAAGCAATTGGGAGTAAATATACACTCATTGAAAATGCGACAAATCAAAATGCATCGCAGGTTATTAGCTATAATCAAGGCCACTTACACGTTTTGTGTCACTCGCTTGTGTCACTCGATGGTGATGCGGGCACAATATGTCTAACGCATGTCGAAGAATTATTTTTTTCCCCCATATTTTTCTCGTATTGTATGAATACTAGTGTTCGAAATCGGGGTTTTTCGGGTGTTCCGCAACAATACTAGTCCGAAATTTTGTTTCGGGTGATCCTTTTGGTCCGAAACGTCTAAAACCAAAATTTCCTACACAGAGAAAAATATGTTGATAAATATTGATGGTTCGGTGGTATTAATGTCAAAATGCTTTTAATGCATTCAATTTACCACTTTTGCACATTGATTTTACCGTTCGCAATCATTTTCATCGACAGCGTCTGTTTCACAACCAATATAGGAGTATGGTAGAAGAAGAGATAGTATGAAAAAAGGAGCGGTGACATCTAGCGACTGTTCAAAGAACGTCTTTGTGTGCAACAACAATTATAAACACGCATTTGCGAATTTCACAAACACAACTGTATGACTGAACTTGACTTCATTTGTATTAGTTACACCGACAACATTAAACTTTCAGATTCTTATATCCGTTGAATACATTGCTCATATAGAGTCATACGTTTCCATTGTTCACAACTTATCATGATCGATTTGTCAAAATATCAATAGTTGCGCTACGCTGTGGCGTAGAAGTACACGTAGTACCTTCGTTGGTAATACTCCGCAAAAGTGGTAAATTTAATGGATTGAAATGATTTTGACATTAGAAATATCACCACATTGAGGATTTATGTATATTTACCACATCTAGGGCCTTATGAAAATGTCTAACTCTTAGTGCCGCCTATTCGATGTTACGCAAAAAAGGCCCAAGCTATATATTTTTCACTGTCTGGGAGAGTCCGAAAAAAACACCCGAAAAAACCCCGACGGTGAACACCAATGATTGATCATTAGTAATGAATACTGCAATGGGTGAAAATCCCAAGCTCACTAATCCGATCAAAAGAAAGGTCCAGAATACACAATTCGGAATGGTGATTATACAATAGGGGTTTCCTCGGTACACATTTTGAAATGTGGCTTAGCTTATTCAATAGAGCCCCTACCGATTATATTTTTGACGCCAATATTGGATTGGTGTTTGGAAGTCACCATAGTAAAAAGTGATCTTTAATTGAAAATATTTGATTTGGCACGATTTTGGACTTTCATAAGATGAGATGAAAACCAGCATTCATGCCAGCAATGCATGGGGAATAACAATTCTTCAAAAACGAAAATTGATTATCTCACTTTTGAAAATATTCGAACTGGAAACACCCTAGCATGGAAGAAATTTTGGTTTTAGTACGTTCTGTTGCAATAAATTATACGTTTATTTTCATTAATTAATCCGATAGGTTCTCAATTTTTATAAGATGTCAAAAATTGATTACATTGTTGGATATTATTGTATGTCAGAACGTTGTACGTTGGGGTGTTGGATTGATACAAATATTATAGTCTGGGGGTAATCAACGCAGACTCTGACACTAAAATAAACATTTTTTCCAACCTGTAAATTTCAATCATATCTGAAACAAATCATAAGGGTGCAGGTATCTCTCTCGATGTCCCTAGAAAAATGTTCCGGTTTACCTCTTCGTGAGGCGAATTTTGACCTCTGTCCAAAATTGAGACAATTTTCCGCCTGAAGCTTTGAATAAAAGAACCCAAACATACATATATTAAAACAGTTTTTGTGCCGTTGAATTCTGCAATGAATTACGTGTTTTTGGCCAGGGGTCCCGGGGGATAGCATCGGCTTTAGTATACCCTAAATCGATTGAATACATTTCTTGGACGGATGGAAACCATATGCACCGTGATAGACAGTGGTACACCATGTTGTCCGACCATGATGGGCTGTAGTAGGTCGTGTTAGATAGTATATGTATGTCTCAAGATTGTGTACACAGCTACTTACTCCTAATGAATTATGAAGTACGGTCGATCATATTGCAATCAATGAATATAACCAAGTAGTTGGAGTAATGAGACATAAAGAGGCAATAGGCTATTCAAACATATTTTGAATGTAAACGATAAAACTAAATTTCTCCCAATGAAACAATCAATACATTTCATTTTGGCAGCCTAATTAAATTGGTGCGCAAATGCATAGAACCGAGTAGTATGCAAATCAATTTCCAATTGGCGGGCATTGAATACGCACATTCAAATTAGAAGATAAAATAACTGAAGGTAAAAATGTATATTCAAATAGCCCCACAAATTTAGAACTATAACGAACTTCAACAAATAGCATCTGAACAAAAATTCAACTTTTCCAAAAACATATACAAACAAATATCTTTGGTTCGTCGACAAATATCTGTCCAAAATGACACAAAGTGTTATAAGCATAACTGCTGTTGAATTTACGCTCTCAACCGTTCATCGAAACTGGAAAGCTCAATACATCGTAATGGTGATTATTTTTGACTCACACCCATTAGCTATATCCTGAACAACGCACACACACACATCTACTTCGACCTCGTTAGTGATAGAGAAAGAGAGAGAGAGAGAGCGAGGCAGCAGGATGGAGAGGGAGAGCCACTGCGTTTGATTATAATTGTACATTAGGATACTTTTGCACGCACTTTATCGATCGCAAGCGATTCAATCGAATCGCATCTACCTCTCGTCACACCGGGTGCACTGAATGAACACCACTAAACTTATCATGAAATCAATTTATTAACTGCCATATAATTAAATTCAAATATAAATATTACATGGTTTTGTATTGTGTATTCGACGTTGCCGTGAACTCCACCGCATTTTGCATAATTCATCGACAACGGCAATGTATAAACGGCAAATTATGCGGTTTATTATCAATGAACCATGAAAATTATCAATTGAAAATTATTTGGAATTTACTCGGAAAGTTAAACTCATTGCTTTTGATATAATGCCAACGGCGGCATTACTCGTTCAAAGCGAATATAATCACTCAACAATTTCATGCATGGAAAATGCGACTTATTTTTTCATTTTTTAATTAATGCAATTTTCCAAAAGGGATTGAATTTCATTTGAAAATTGAATGCTTTTGTTGAATGCCACGAGTTATATAGATTAAATTATGTTTATATTATTATATTATTATGTTGATAAACAAACACTATGACAATGGCAACACGCTCAAACAACCATTTAAACACTGGCTTCTACTTTGATATTTCTTTTTTTTTTCAGAAAAGAATAAACGAAGAGAAATATTCCCGTTTGAAAAGTGAATACATTTTGCTTTATCCTAGGGGAATTTCTCACCTCAAAAGTGATACGATTTTTGCGGATTTTATGGAATTTTGGATCCCAGAATCTTCGGGGTTTTTGTGAATTTGAGTGAATTGTTGTAGATTTTTTCAATTCGAGATTTTAGTTTCAGCATGTATTTTGAAAGTACAGGGTGAGCCAAACTCGGTGAGCGCATCAGACAACTCTATAACTTTTACATTAGATGTCAGATCTACTAATGGCACACAGCGTTTGGAGCGAGATTTTGGACACATAACAGTGATTGCGACGGAAACGTGGTGAAAAGATTAGCTGTGCATTCAAAAAATGTTCCCATTTAGAAAAAAAGATTTGTTTAATGATGAGGTTCATTTTTCGACAAAATATTGCCAAAAACAAGCAAAATTGTAATAACATACGATATGCCTGTAGTTTAAGACCAAACTAAACGAAAGTCGTCGTCAAAATGAATTTTTGTGGAACCAAAAAAAAATTTCGCAAGGTTATTTTGACAACTGAGTGACCAATTGATGATACTCTTCAATACCTTCCCAACGATTGTTCAATCATCGAAATTGGTCGACCCGTTCAAAAGTTTTAGTCAATGAACCTAGAAAGGGGAATTTTCCCAGAAAATTTGGTTTGGTATGTGTGTGTGATTCAATGATATTTGAAATCAACGGTTTATATCCACAAGCCAAGGACTCTAGCTGAGCTCAGAGCCAACATACGACATGAAATAGCTGCTATGTGGGCTAAAACATTGGTCAAAGTGATAAGTGAATGGCATTTTGCGCCACCCAAGCTAAAGGCAGCCATTTAAGTGATATTGTTTTCAAAAAGTGATTAGAACAAATCTCCTTAAGCCAAATTAGATGATTTTTCACTTAAACAGGCAAAAATGTGTTTTTTGACATAACTTTTTAGATTAACAAATGCGCTCACCGAGTTTGGCTCACCCATTAACATATACATAATGTTCAGACAAGAACTCACCATGAAATTGCACTTTCAATAAAAAATACATGAGCCCATTGGAAAATGTATGTTGTACAGTGTGCTTTTGGTGTGAAATGCTAATTTACACTATAAGTAATTTTATGTTTTCGTTTCTGATCCTCGGATGCTTCCAATGAAATTAACATGAAAACAATAGATGCAAATGAAATGTATCTAGTAAATAAATTGTGAGTTGTAAATAAATGTTAATCAATTGAGAATTTTGATTATATAACTATCAAATGTTCGATACTGTACGATGGAGTAAGTATCATGCAAAACACAGACCAAAGCCCAGTGGCTGTGTATGAATGTGAATGTGAATTTGTGTGTATTTGATTTAACACTGATAGAATGAGAATAAAAGCGAAGATACAACTCGGTGAAAATAGTTTGTAGATTTCGATTTGAAAAGCCGTAAAAATTCTGTGTAAAAATGTCTATCGACCAACTACAAAACATATCTAAAGAGATCGTAGGATGACGCTCTATTGATCAATTCTGAGCACCATCTACTTATACGCGTGGCAATGCCTGTGCATATGCAAACATTTGACCAACAGTTGAAAATAACTAAAGCGAATAAAATTCTGCAGTTGAACAAATGACATGAATCGCGCTATAGTATCCCTCCATTCAATCTCGGCCATTCTGTGCACAATAATATACAATATACATCATGATGTGCGATGCCACAATCGTAAGCATTTTGAATTAATAAAACGATTTTATTATTTAATTAGCCAAATTAAATGCATATCAACGTTTGGTGTGTAGAAGCTATCACTGATTTATAAATTAACTATGCTTCAGGACTCATGCTAGGGGTTGACTAATGCACCACCAATTTTAACAAATATATTCAAATTCATTACGCATACGGTCGATAAATGTTATGGTACGTTATCAAAACTAAATAAATAACCAAAATTCGTTGCCATTTCAACAGTTTGAAATAAAAATTCATCGAATTATTCACGAAATTAAGAATAAATAAGTTCCCCCCTTCGAGTTCATGTTTACTGGTGCATTAATAGATTTGCTTCCGGCGGTAACAAACTAGTGGTTTGGGTATTGCATTGTTTGTATTGATTATTGTATTGGTTAATATTGAAAATGTCAAAGTTTAAGATCAGAATGCGTAAGGTAATTGTGTGTGCATTTAAATTAATCTTCAAAACTATATGTCTAATATGAGCACATTTTCCAAATAATCAAATACACACCAAAATGAAGAAGAAAAAAAAATAAATAATGTTTTATCATACGACAATCGATTGCGTAAAATAAACGAATTTTATTTCACAAAATATTCAATATGTCGGCAATAGTTACAGAAATCATGTAAAGCAATCATAATCTGTGTTCTCTTAGTGTTGGAATCTAGTTTTTGCAAACACTAATGTCGATCGTTCGTAATTAAATGTGTGTTCTGTCTAATATTAGTTTTAGTCAAAGATGTATAAGAGTTGATGTTTTTTTCTTCAATTTTTTTTACGCTTCAAATATTAAAAAATGTTGCTACGGCATACGCTAAGTAGTTCACTTGTCAAGAAGCGCGTTTTCCTAACAACCAATCATTGTGTATCCATTTGCGAACAATTCAATTTTCGCATTTAATAAGTAAATACATTAAATTATCATTTCAGCATCATTAGATCTCTGTCTCTTATTCAATTCTTTTGAACAACGTCACGAATTTGTATGTTTGTTTGGTTGTTTTTTTAAATATAAAAATGAAAACTAAATTATACGTTATTAGTGTCTATTTAAATCTCAATCATGACTTTATTTTTTTTTATTCGTTTTCTTTTCGTTATGTCTGATTTTAATTCTTACTTTGCTTATTCATTAGTACTATTAAAATTGATTTCTATACTTTTTTTTTCTGTATCTGTTATAATGGAGTAAGCTGCAAAAACATACACGTAAGAACAAAATCATAAGATTCATATATGAAATGAAAACTGTTTGATAAAAATATATTATTCAATGAAAAAGTGTTTTTTTTTTGTTCTCTATAAAATATTTAAAAAAAAAACAATCTATTGTATGAAAAAAAAGGAAACAAAAAGTTAAATTCGACGAAACGCAATTTTTGGCATTTAGACCATTGTCAAGCAACCAGCGCCCATACCAAAACCGACACCTTTCGGTCCGTAATTACGACCATAGCATCCGCGGCAATAGATTTGATTATCTGGTGCATCGCATAAATTTGTTGAGTCTAATGATTTATGACAATCGTTGCATGAGAAGCAACGTTTATGCCAACTTCTATTTTTGCTAATCATCTTCTCAGCTTCATAAACGGGGAATCCGCAACGTTGACAACCACCAGTGGATGGTTTTGGACCAGTGAAAGCTCGTCCATCAGGGCTATTAATTGAAAATGATTCAGTTGATTGATTATTTTTGGTTTTCTTTTTTTGTTTGTTAAAATAAATTGGCATTGCTATCGGATGCCATGGTGATGTTTTGTGTATACTTACTAAGCAATTGTAGATTCACCGTTGGTTGAAACCAAGGTTGGTGAGTGACCATAGCCAAAACCTATATAGATATTTTGGATAGAAATGTTGTTATTAATGCCCGTTATATATTGGTGGTTAAATAATAATTTGCAACCACATGCCTTTTGGTCCAAAGAGTTTAGCGTAGCATGAACGGCAATGGATCTCACGGTCTGGACCATCACATGCCAATGTTGAGTCCAATGGTCGATGACATTCAGCACAATTGAAGCATTTCTTGTGCCACATGGTTCCCTTGGCCAATTGTTGTTCAGCAGCGAATACAGCACCACCGCAACGTGGACATCCTTGTCCAGCTGGAGCTTTAATTGATGTTGTATCGGGATCATAAAATGGTTTCGATGACGAAATTTGCTCTTCCCTACAGGCGAACGCATATCATTAGTTCAGTTTAACCCAAGCATATCATACAAACAGAACAACTTACGTTAATCCATCAGTTTGAAGGAAACCAGATCCACAAGCGAAACCGTAACCTATCAATGGAATGCGTGTGTATTACAGTTAGCATATCGTGTTTCATTGATCTAAATATGGAAATATATATTTCATATATAACTCGGTGCCCATTACATACCGTGTGGTCCCCATTTTTTGCCGTAGCAAGTTTTACAGTACACCTAATAGACATAGATATAAATGGTTAGTAATAAAACCAATGTGGTTGAATTGTGTATTGCTGATTTGCTTGGTAATATAACATACATCTTTGTCGGGTCCATCGCATGCGATAATCGAGTCTAGAGTCTTGGTGCAGTCTTTGCATTTGAAGCATTTGCGATGCCATTCGCGACCTTTCGACAAAACCAATTCAGCCGCAAATACAACACCTCCACAGCGTGGGCATCCTTGACCTAATTCACAATATGCACTTTATTCATCGATTCAACCGAACGATTTTTACAATTTTGTTTGTAATAGTTTTACCTGGAGGAGCTTGAATCTTGGCCGTATCAATGGCACATGTTTTTGGTGCGAGTTCACTTTAAAATTGAAAAAAAAAGAAAAGAAAAACAAGAGCAAACATTTTCGTACAACAATTAATGCATTGAAGTGAATAAAAATAATGATGACAGTGTACAATTGCAACAGGCATCTGACTATATTTTAAAGATGTTAATGATCACATTCAACACAACGCACACGCATCCTTGCCAATCATACGCTCTAAAAATATATGCGAAACATCGAATTTCATTATGCCTACACAGATTTTGCTATGTCAAAATTTCACATCTACATTGAATACGGTCAAGTATTAATAAATGATAGCAAACATGTGTTTTAGTCACATTGATTCCGAGAACTATATGGAAAATCATCAGTTACCGCCTTTGATCGAGTGAATTTTCGAGGCGCACAAATAGCTACTAGTCAAGAAAAAAAAAAACTATATCACTTGTACATATAGACGTTTGGCTTTTAAAATAGTTTACACAACCGAATATGTTCAATGTGCAGCAATATTCAATAAATTTATTTTCGAATTGCAGCACAAATTTTGATACTTCAACAACCAATCCAACAAATTGTTTAAAATCAGCCAACATTTCAACAGCGGAAATATCATTTGGTGATTTAATTTAAACGAAATTGTTTACGCACGAAAATGTTGCAAAAATGGTTTGACTTGATTTCGTTGCAATTGGTCGAATTTGTAAACTTTCAAATAGATACAGAATATGTCGAGGTTATTGACAAACAATTGCAAAATCGACACATAAAAACAGGCAAAGCCCTGTACAAAAGGTACCTTTGCCATTCTTTGTCTTTAATATCAGACATTAGGCCCAGTGATGACATACCGAGATGACCGTACCCGCGGGCACCGAAACGCTGTGAATAACAACCTAAATAAAATCATCACAATTGTTTACGATTAATTGTGAATTAAGTGTTTTTTTTATCTATAAGAGTTTTGACCTAATTTAAACATATAAAAAAAAGAACAATGTCAAATTCCGATCACACAACCACTAACATCATCAAACAAAATGTTAATTTATGGATGAAATGCTCAAATTGCACTTACTTGTTTTCATAAGTCTCACTCTGCAAAGTGCCTCCACCTTGGCCGTACCCATAGCCTTTCGGACCAAATCGTTTGGCATAGCACACTAATTTATTTTTTTTTATTTACCATTTCGGTTCAGTCAATACATGGGAATCAGGGTTAAAACAAAGATATGAATATTTCATTTTAGTTACAATTTTAACATATGATGAAGTAGAATTAGGAACACCACAATTAGTGCTAGCAAAGCCAAAATGGTTCAAATAACGAGTTAATAACAATTTCAAGTCAATTGAAATGAGAGATTAAGTAGTTTTTTTATACACGAGTTCATACAAGTGAATTTATTTTTCACCACAAAATCCACAATTAATGGTGGGTTTTGGTAGACGTTCAATCAACCGATAAAACGACTTTACACCAATTATTCGCATGCATACAGTTTTCATCTCCATGTTAAAATGAACGAAGTAATCTAAAAATAGCAGAGCTTGAAATAACTTGGATTTATCATCAATAATAAATTTATGTGATGAATTTATGTCATGAATTTGGGGAAACGTAGGCACAAGCACGAGAAGCAACGAAAAAGAGGAGAATCGACTGTTGTGTTCACACACCCAACTGACATCGCTATAACACAGCGCAAAGCAAACGTCTACAGCACGTTTGAAGACAGTGGTGTGTGAATGTGCATGAATCGTTCCTGTTTCGAATGTGCTGTACACATCGTTGTCTTCGAACGTGCTGTAGACGGTTGCTTTGCGCTGTGTTATAGCGATGTCAGTTGTGCGTGTGAACACAACAGTCGATTCTCCTCTTTCTCGTTGCTTCTCGTGCTTGTGCCTACGTTTCCCCAAATTTATGACATAAATTCATCACATAAATTCATTATTGATAATAAATCCAAGTTATTTCAAGCTCTGAAAAATAGTAAATTTTGAAAACAAATTATGCATATTCGATGAAAGAAAAAACAATTACTTCAGACGCAACGACGTTGAAGAACAAAATACATTTTTAACGATTTGTATTTCATTATTCATAAACGCATAAAATATGGATTTTGTCTTCCAATGGAACAAATTGGTGATTTCGACCTCTAGAGGAAAAAATGACCTTTTTTGATGTTTACATTCGAACTGCAGTCATAGTTTGAGCTATGTATAAGACCTTTAAAATAGGACTCCTATTATAGGAGCTGTGGAAAAAGCCTCAAACAACGGTTCCCAATATTCTTTGTGATCTAATTGTTACACACAAATTTAACGATTGAATGTCAATGGACAATAAATGATTTCATGCTTCTATAGCTCCAATTTTATAGGTCCTATCCATAGTTCGAACTATATATAATTATTGCTGCATCTATAACACCACTCTAATTTATTAATATGATTATTTTTGCAAAGTTTATCGATTGATTGAATCAAGCGTTTGTGAAACTGGTTTCTAATTTGCAAATAATTCAAAAATGAATACATACATGAATTTAAAAACATGAAACGAAAATTAGTACAAGCATTCCGACTATTTTGAGATTGGGTTTTTGCAGTAATATTACTTGAATGATTCGAATTGGTGAATAAAACGAATTTCAAAACGACGATGTGAAATATTCGAGCAAAAAAATAATTTTGGCTGTTGTCAAGAATGAGAGAAAGAAAGAAATGAGGAAAATAAATCAGCACCAGCAGTAGCAGCAGCAGCAGCAGCAAATTATTGTTTGGAAAAAGCGTTTGCAAATTACAAAAACTCAAAACATATTGAATAGAGTGGAGATTTCACACCTTTGCAGTAGATGTCCTTGTCTGGACCTTCACAACAGTTAACAGAATCTAAACGTTTAGCGCATTCGCCACATTTGAAACACTCTTTGTGAAAGCTCTAAAGAAAAAAGTAAAACAGATTCCAAAAATTTGGCTTTAATTAATTGGCGATGAACGAACAGAAGGACAGTTGACATTTTGACAATGAAATTGACTTTAATCGCTCCGATTACATTACGGTTAAAATTTGGCAACCACAATAACGACAACAAATGATCATTTGATAAGAATACCATTCTAATGCGAATCTTTTCCATTAAATGTGAAAATATTTGTGTATCAAAAAAAAAACTTGAAGTGCAAACTAGATTGTGTTTTTTTATAGAATGATGTCAACACACATTCAATATTAAAGTATTCGACACCATCGATGGTTAATTAAAATAGAATCGAGCCAAAATGCGTGCAAAAATAGCGGCTGATTCAAAATTTTGTGATGATCGATAAAAAATCAAATGCCTACATTTATTATATGATAAACGCAAAATGATATTGTTGATGTAATATTTCGGTTACTGTTCGACATCTTTGGACACGACGCACATGAATCAAGTTTGAATTGATGACGAGCAGGGAAACGAATCGTTTGAAATTCATTTGAATCAGAACAAATATCTAAACATTTAAGAGGAGCAGCGGCTTCACATTTGGATATCCCATTGCATTCACATCTAACAATGATGATTCAACGGAAATGTCTCGTCTTGTTGAGTAATGCATATAAAATAGTGTTTGTGTTATGCTTAACCAAGAGAATTAAAAAAAAAATTGACTAATGTGTTCCACAATGTTGGTGGCCTGTTCACGTACGTTGAATAGGACCGCAAACCTCGCAGAAACCATTAGTTATTTGTTTTTTATTGTTGTTCTTGGGCTAGGTGTTTGTTAAAACCTTTTATAAAATCGGATTTAATCGAATCATCATCACATGTGGAAGTGTTAGAAAACTTAAACATACTATAAAGTTTTGATTGGCTCCATCAAAACTTTCAGTTGGATGAATCGGTTTGGTTCAAGCCGGTTGAGTCAGCTTCCATCTTCAATCGATATTCTTTTGATTAGATGTTTTGAACACATGTATTTTGTGAATTAGCAAAATTTAAAGTGAATATTAAATCGAAAACATTTAACGAAATCAACATTGAAATGAACGCATCATTGGAAATTCAAACAACAGAAACAGTAACATTTAAATGCAGGACCAAATAATATCGTGTCGATATCATTAAGGGGTTTTGTTTTGTATTTGTTTTGTTTTAATTTTGAGTACATGTTTGACGTTTCAGACAGACAGGTGCTAAAAAGTGTGCATGGTGTGTTCGTACCTCGACAATAGATCTCTTTGTCTGGTCCGTCGCAATGCATAGTTGAGTCCAATGTTCGGTTACACACCAAACATTTGAAGCACCGTCTGTGATAGCCCTAACCGGAATCACGGATTTGATTGCACGTAAAGTTTGGTCAATTTATTGATTTGTTTTGAGTGTTTTTCAATTGTGATCACGACGTTTGAAATATAAGAAAGAGAAAGAGCTTATGTTAAAAAAAAATAACGAACAAACAATTTGTATGCCACGTTGCAGGAAAAAGTTGAATATTTGAAAAAATCATCGATCGAAAAAAGAATACACAAGTTCTATGTATATTTTTTTTATTTGTCTTTCAAATTATGATCGAATTGATTGAAAAGAGCTTAGTTGTCATTTTTGGGAGTGAATATACTTGCCTCTAAAATAGCATTAGATACTTACTCTTCCGCGTGCCAACATTTGTTCAGCGGCATAAACCCAGCCACCACATCTTGGACAACCTTGTCCTTCGGGCGCCTTCAAGATAACACGTGGTTCCATACATGCACCATTGCGAACCGTTCCATCACCATTCCTATTGAGTGCGTTTTGTATTCATTTTTTGTTTGTTTGTTTGTTTGTTTGTTAGTGTGGTCAATTTTTTGTGTACATGAATTCGTCCAGCGACCAATGAGAATGAGATAGAGAGAGTGAAAACGAGAGAGTTTGTCATGTTCATGTTTTTGTGTTTTTTTTTCATCGAATTCATGTTTTTTTGTGTGTGTAATATTTGCGGTCATTTTGTTTGCGTATTCATGTGCATAGTTTGAAAAATTGTATTTGTGTTTGTGTGTATGAAGAGAGTTTTGGGGGAAAGAGAGAGAGAGAGAGAAAAAGACAAATCGAAAAGAAAAGAATTCTATTAGAAAATGTACTAATAAGTACAATACTTTAACAGTTAGCCAACACTAATTAAGTTGAGTGCAAAATAAAAATGTCTTTAGTTTTGTGCCTAAACAAAGTCTCATGGAAAACGTTTTTTTGTGTGTGTGTGTGTGTGTTTTAAATCGATATTTTAATGCAAATGAATTAAATTTTCTTTGATTAGGATTTGATTTTGAGATTGATTAAATTCCAATCGAAATGGCCGTAGCCAGATTTATTTTAAATATGTGTTTTCAATAGAGTCTGTGGCCAAATTCTCACATTGACTGTATTTAGTCGTTGCTTTTTCATTGATATTCGGGCACAATTATTTGGTTAATTTCAATCAAAGTGGTCTTATCACACTGTTTCTGCAGCAATATGGAAACAATTTAAACAATTCTTTTCATATTTTGGGGCACATTTTCCTTATCCCATGAAATTTCTGATTATAACATATAATTAAAAAAAAAAAAAACAAAACATAACAGAAAAGAACAACAACAAAAACATTTGCCATAATTTGATAATTGTATCAAACCGGGCCGGTTGAGGGGTACAAATCAAAATAAACTTCATTAGTCATTAATTACTACGATAGATCGTTATGAAAATTTCAAAAGGATTAAACGTAAGCAATGTGGTGAGTCCACAGGGTGCCATTCCTTCGAATTGTTTCTATCTTCGAAGGTGTCGCACTTAAACTAATTGCACGGCATTCATTCATTCAACTAATAAAAAATGGGAAATCATAACAATAAATGGAATAAATGGAATGTTTATTCGCTTTTGGAATATTCTCACCCGTTTGCAAATCAGGATTTCGTCATCTAGAAATGCATACCAGACATAGGAAACCATGGTGATGGGTTCTATTTTTTCTCTCAATGCACATTTCAAATTTCATTTCAAATTTCATTTCATTTTTCTCTCATTTCGCAAAATATCTACACTATTCGTTCTGAAAACATCCTTACGGATTTCTCAAACTCATTTCATTGGACTTATTTGGTTTACAAACAACAAAAATTCAATCACCAAAAGAAATAAATGTGTATATGGACAAAATCAATGTAACAAACAAACAAAATTATTAAATGAACAAGAATTTCCTATCTGTATAAACTGATTAAAATTAGAGATAGAGTGTGGAAAAAAAACTCGTGTTTGTATATTTTTTTTTTTCTTTGGAATCGAACCAAAATGTTTTGTGTGCTTCATTTTATTCAAATTGTGTATCTTAAAATATTGTTTACACGTGACAAAAGAAAAACATTTGTTATACAGATTGTTAATAACAAAATTGATGTTTCAAAAGGACCGACATTACGCGTATGTTTGATGGTCAACACAAACAACAAAACAAAACAGAAAAAAAACTCATTAACTACATCTAAACAAAAACACAGAGAAAAAAAAACTCAATAAAATTGGGCGAAACTTTTTTGAAATTTGGTTAGGTTAATTTTTGAATTCTAAATTTTTCTTGCGTTCTTTAATCATTTTTTTCTGTATGTGTGGACTATATGTTTGGTGTATAAACAACAACAACAACAAAAAAATCAATATTCGGATGCGGGCCAAAGTTCGAACGAATGGGTTTTTTTTCCTATTTGTATAAATTTGTGAATGATTACAGTTTCATAGATATTTTAACAAAAGACGTCTATTTTCATTTTTTTTTAATTTGCTTGCGAAAGTGGCTTTATTTTATGTGGTCCTTTATGCACGTTCTGCGGATGGATTTATTGTGTGTTTATCTGTTGAACGGACAAAGAACAAGGGAGAGTCATGCATGTGTTTTTTTTTTTCATTTTCTTTACAACAACAACAAAAAAAAATTACATATTTCTCTTAAAACAAAACAGTAAAAAAAACACGGGAAAAATAAAAGACACCTGTGAAACTGTGTTGCTTGAAAGTGGTGATGAAAAAGCTTTGGATATCGTGAAAGCTTTTACAATACAGACACCACCTCAAAAACACTATTTCTCAGGCCAAAAAACAAAAATGAATATAGAGAAGAAAAAAAAAATCATAGAAATCAAATGGAACAATGACACATTTGGTAAATTGTAAGGCAATTCATAAATAAATGTTCAAAAGTCTATTTATAATTAGGAATGACAGTAAAAAAAAATACTACAAAAACGAGAAGTGAATCACGGAACAAAACCGCAATTTGGCAACTGTTTGTAAACAATTTCGTGTGGAATCAAATGTGAAATTAATTTAATTTTCAATACTTTGTATGCGAGCGCTCATCATAGCCGTCAACAACATCCATCATCACCACTACCACCACCAATAACAACAGAGTAGCGTTTTGTAGTTGATTGATTGGACTTGTTGTTGTTTCAATTTGTTTGTTCTTTTTTTCCTGTTCGCAATCTCTTTTTATCTGTACTGTGAACATTTTATCTTCATTAGGAGCCTTTCCAATTATTGTTTAATTAGTTTTTAAGAGTGCACATAATGCAGTTGATTTTTGGCGTAGTTTATACATTATTATTTGGTTCTCATTCGAAATTTGCACATTTAATACAAGAAACAAAAAATAAATCACCAAAAAGCAAATTTCCATGGTCGCACTGTTATTTTTGCCATGTCAAAACAATCTAAACAATCCACAAAAAAAAGAGTGTGTGATTGATGCCGTTAATAGCGCTAAGAGAGTTGAAACAGAGATAGCAAACGGAAATCATGTTTTATTGTGCATTTTGTTTTTTTTTTAATGAAAATGAAATGAAGGCTGAATGCTGAATGCAGTTGGACAGTAAAGAAAAAATGAGCAATGAGCAATTTTGAGCATCTAATTAGTAAGTACTAAGTGTGTGATTTGCCTATGTGTGTGTATTTATGTTTTCTTTTTGGTTTTTTTTTTTGATTTATTTGTTTGGTTATTACTCATTTTGGCTTTTGTTGTTTGACATTAGGAATGAGCTTTGAATGTGGTATTTGCAGATGATTTGGAACGCTAACTGTTATTACATTTGATTGAAAATAGTGAACGTTCCAATTGATTAGCATTAGATCCGCAACACTACTAGCATTTAATATTGAAACTTTTTTTTACAGCTTTAAGTGTGAGTGAGTGTGTGTGTGTGTATTGTGTGCGGAATTTCTGTTTGATCAATAAATGATTTTGTTTTATAATTGCTAATTTAAACACGTCCAGATGTTGGTCTAACGGTAATAACCAACACATATTTTATAACGTTGTTCTATTTTGAGCGAGATTTGATAGGCGTCGAATGAAAGATCGACAATTTCAAATTAAATACGAAAGATTTTGAGATAATTGATTGAAAATTAAATTAAAATTTCTGCTGAACGATCATTCGTCAGTGTTATACTTGTTAAGTCATCACTGTATTGAGTATGTTTCATTTATGAAGTGCCTATGAATACAATCATCCAGGTCATCAATCATGTTTGCATTTGAAATGACTTTGTTCTGTGTGTGTGTTTATTTTTCGATTCAAAACATTTTCGTTCCAGTTGAAACATTATACATTTTTTCAAGAATGTTTAATTATTTCTGATTGAACTGTGTCCCTGTCATATTTTGTGTGTAATATATCTAAGAAATGCATGTGTCGATTCTGACTAAAATATATCACTTTTATCCTACTCAAATTGTATGAATATCGCTATATTGTATGCTGATTTTAACAGATTAGTATTTCAAAACAGAGAGAGTTGTTTGAAAATATTATACCACAA
Source organism: Aphidoletes aphidimyza (assembly GCA_030463065.1). NCBI lineage: Eukaryota > Metazoa > Arthropoda > Insecta > Diptera > Cecidomyiidae > Aphidoletes > Aphidoletes aphidimyza. The sequence continues at coordinate 12,380,294 of CM059997.1, read as the reverse complement.
CAGACAACAACAAAAAAAAAAAACAAAAGAAAAGATGAAAGAAAAAAGAAAATAAATAAAATAAAATAAAAAATTACATTACAGAGGGTCAGATGCAACAACAACAATAACAACAAAAAAAAACTCAGCACGAACAAAACAATAAAATACACGACAAAAATCGTTTGTTAAACAAAATAATAAAAAACAAAATTGATCGAACTTTTGATAAAATGGGATAAAATATATAGTTTGTTTGGTGAAATTTCATAGAGAAGAGATAAGGAAAGGCCCCCAAAAAGATGTCATGTTATATTCAGACTGTGTGTGCTCACATTCACATTTCATTTTCGAATAACACATTTGAAACATGCAAAAGACATTTCAGCAGATAACATTTGGGAAAATTTCGTTTTTTTTTTATTTTAAATATTTTTCTGGCTTGGTTTTCATTGTGATTTATTGGTTGTTGGTGGAATTTTATTGATCAATTTTCCCAATTTATCCACACAGACGGAAATGTGCTTTGTGAAATTCTTTTGCACGATTTTCAGACTCGCGTCCTTTATCTATTTATTTATTTATTTATTCGTTTCATTCTTGCCATTTAAAATGAATTAAGAAAAATGCGGCAATGAACATTTTTAAGTACTTTTTGAACTTAAATAAATGGAAACAAAAAAAAAAACAATGTGTGTCTTTGATTTCGATAAAAATAGAGAAAAAGATTTATAGAGAGCGTAATAACAAAAAGAAAAATCGTGTCAAAAAATTAAGACGAAAAATATCAAATGATTCGAATGATACGAAGTACTATACGAAGTAGTATTGGATTATGTTTTAAAAATTTGAATGTGGAGTACTCACTGGTTTTGGAATTGGGATCCCGAGTCCATTGACAAGCAACCGGCACCACCACCGAAACCGTATCCTTTTGGTCCGTATTTACGGCCATGGCAGTTCTTGCAGTACAATTCCTTTTCATGTTCTGTGCAGTTTGTTGAGTCCAACATTTTGTTGCACAATCCTATTTTTTTTACAAATGGAAAAACGAATTGACAAATAAAAATTCAATATTAAATTCATCATATCGGCAGGCAATTGAATTGGAAATTGTTATCATCATTTTATTAAAACAGGTAAAAGAACTATTCGAATTTTAGATTTTTTAAAGCACTTACCGCATTTGAAGCATGTCTTGTGGAATTTATATCCGCCAGCAACACGCTCTTCTGCAGCATATACGGATTTACCGCATTTTGGGCATTTTGGATTTTCAACTGGGACGAAAGGCATCTTTTAAGATTTTAGGGCTGTAAAAAAATGGAAAAAATAAATCAAATTTTATTAATTGAAGCCATAAAAAATTGAATTCACATATTCATCAAATACAAAATTCGGCATTTAAAAGTATTTGCATGGAACTTCGATGATAAACGAAGAAGATAAACATTTTTAATGAACGAAATGAAAATAAGAATTGCCATCGAATCACACAAGAAAAATCCGAATGAAATGATTATATTTCAATTTGAAGGCATTTTAAAGATGAAAATTATTGCAATCGCAAAGGAAAAAAAAAACATCGAAAAATCGGAATGTCTCGTATATAAAAAAGTGGTGAAATGTTTTTCATTTAATTTATATGTGGTTATTAAAGAAAAATTATGTTAAATTACAAGCGGTGTTTCGCTTTCAACTGGTTGAGTTGTGTGAAAATTATTTTTAGAAACATTTTCCACGGAACGATTGCTCCGATGTTTTTTTTTCTTCAAAAATCGAAATGAAGAAGAAGAGACAAAAAGAAAATGGTTATTTTTATAATCGTGTCGAAAAAAATGTTGAAATTTTTCTACAAAAATTTGTGAAATTGGATCGGCGAAGAGGCTAGCAACTAGTGGAAGTGGCATACTAAATAAAATAAACACACACATAAACCAATGACTGAATATTGCGTGGGCAGCGTAAGCATGTGTTGAAACCAAAATAAAAAGAAAACACACACAGAGAGAGAAATGAAACAAACACGAGAGCAAGAGCTGGTGCGACGAAACAGTAAACCGGCAAAAACGTGAGCACGTGAGAAACGTGTCGACCACTTCACGTTTTTCCACTGTTTGTTTTGACCAATCGGTTTAGGGGCTCGATCGTGTTGATGCGGTTTTACTGTTGAACTATTTGTGGTACATTTTTACGTGCACGCATTTCGTTTTCGTTGATTTTTGTTAAATGCGTGAAAGCATATGAGATTGTGTAAAAGGAGAAATTTTATTTTCATCTTGAGCAATACTGTGTGAAATGGTAGTCAACAAAATTATAAAACGAGCCATAAGCTGTTGGAAATGTCTATTTTTTTTTCCTTTGACTACGACGAAATGGGTTATGTTAATGTGCTCATCTACGTGGCTATTTTAAAACTTGAAAATCGCTCCAAGTTGCCATATTTGTACAGTTTTGAAAATTGAATTTCGGATCAGGCGGTTCCTATGAATTGCCTTCCAACGATTCTAAATTGTGACAGATTTATTGACAGATTCATCAAATCGATTTCGCAATTTGTTTCCGATTCATTTATCACTTCTAACCTTTATTGTATGATTATTTTTTTTATATCATGTGACTGATTTGACGAGTCAGCTGAAAGCAAATGTTGTGTCTTTTTGTATTCTGTACTAAAATGTGTCATGTGTATGGCAAGCGCTGAATAATGTTACTATTTATTTCACTGTTATTTTGCTTCAACTTGTCTGGCTTATGTAATGCAGCGTTTAAGCCCATTTACAAATCATTTGACTCTGCGAAATTCGAGCAAAACCGATTTGCAATACAATTCTATTTTGAGATGCCGAGAAAGACAAAACCTTCACCGGAACGCATACGAGAAAAAAAGAAAACAAATTGTATGTTATTCGGTGCTTTGCATGCATTACGTGGCCAGCGCCAACGACTCAACCGACATTCGAAATAAACAACATTTCTCGAAACGCCTTTTTATTATGTGTTATTACATAAAAAAGCGATTTTCGGCTCGTGGATTTTGTATTGAGAATTGTGCATGCGCCAATAAATGAAGCGATTATTTCATTTTCTATTTGTTTAGACTCAGAATTCAAAGCATTGCCGTATGGCCGAATATTGGCCAAATACCCAGTTTTTGTTGTGAATAATTTGTTGAGAATTGAAATTGGGAGAATATTACTCAAAAAACAAAAAACAATAACTGAGGAACAGTTTCTTTGAAAGAAGCACAAGCTTTGAAGGCGCGAAAGAGTTTCTACTGTATTTTCGTTTAATCCATGTCCAGTTGATACATTTTTATCATGAATTACATGAGAAGTTAACTTATATTTGCATGGCAATTAATGGCCAATTGTCGATTGATGTGTGTGATGCGTTTCAACTAAGTAACAGCAAACAACAAATTCACCAATATCATCGAGTTGATTGCAAAGCAAAAGAAAACAAAAAATTAGTCGCAACTGATTTCTCTTGTTTTTTTTCTTCAATTTCAAATTAATCACTTTCACTGATTCAATTCTTGATCCCAAGTTAAATTTGGTCGTAGATCAAATCATTTGACTTGGCATTTAGCTCTATACACTCTCACATAACAAAAATATATCATCAAAAATGCACCGCTTTAAGAATAACTTCGTAATGTATTTTACTGAATTGTGAAAATTATCGTAGTATAAAAAATAAGCACTGGAAACTTAATTACAATTGAACGAAACAGAAAAAAAAAATCAAATTGCCCACAAAATAATTTCAGATTAATTTCCAATGTTAAAACCAAAATAAGCCATTAAATTGCCGAAAAAAAATGAATTTAAAATTGATTCGTTTAAATATTCGAAAATTTGTTTAAGTTTTTTTTTTTGTTTATCAGTTGGAAAACTCGTACCTGATTGAAATCAAAAATTTGCAACGAATAAATTCCAGATAGGATTAAGACTGCGAGTAGAACTTGTGTGCTCTCTTGACTACCACAGCGTTCGAATTGATTTGGAGGATAGCTGTGTCGATGGTAGTCTATAAGTAAGGATCGCGTCCGACCGTTCGGCATTTCCATTCGATCGTTTCGGATGCACTTCGGCAAACCGATCGTCATCATACGGCCATTTGTTGTTGTACGCACGAACAACGTTCAATGTATTTCAACAATCAATATGATTTTCCCATTTTTTCACCGTGTATTTTTCACATGCATGACAGAGAGAAGAATCACGATCAAGCAACAACAAAAAAAAAACGATCGACATAGATTTATCTTGGTTTCACAACGATACGGAATAGCGGCAATTAAGCCAAGAAAAGAAAAAGAAAAAGAAAAACATAAACACACACACACACACATGCTCGTCAATTCATCACGAACATCAGTGAATCAGTGGCCACTTTTGTGGATTTCATCGGTTGTGTGTGAATTTGGGTGTGTTCATTTGTCAAAACATGTTCCATCTCAGTCTCTCTGGTGGCAATGTAATTGTTCACCGGTGCAAAACCATACAAAACGGTATCATGTCACATGTTTGCGTAATTACAACAAATACATATACACGAATTGTATGGATTTGCGCCGTAGTTTTAGCTGTATTTGGGAATCGAAATGGCCCGAACACATCGGGATGAGATAACGAATCGCATTTTTCGGCAATGATGTAAACAGGTAAAATTTACTGACTGCTGACGATGATAGCTGTCTATCGAATACTTAGTATAGATATCGTGTCAACGGAAAATCAGTAGAAAACAACAAATTATGGAAACCAATCGTACGATGCTGAGCATTTGGTGTGTGTGTGTAGATGTTTTGTTGTTGCAATGATGAATAATATTTAAATTTATTCGACCAACGTCACTCGAATGAGTTATATTTATGATTTTTGTCGCTTTTTTTCTCAATACTGTTGTCATGAGCATTTGTTTCACTTGGCACATCCCAAAGTTGACGGCTTCTTTTCATCATATTGCCGCAAATTTGAAATACACACAGTTGTCAACCGGTGCATACATTTTCACTCTTTCACTCATCTTTTTTTTTTCTACGCAATTTCACAGTATACATTTGAAATGGCCATTTTCCGCACCGTATAAAGACATCAACAGTTTAGATACAGACATACACAAACATACTTAAAATGTGCTGCCACCCCAATATCAACCAAACAGTTGGCGGACAAATCATGTTTGCAGTTATTATGATTCTGTAGAAAGATCACAAATCACATTTTGGCATGGAAATAAGTCCCCATATTGTGGTATATCAAGAGCAGATCCACCTCTCTCTGTCTCTGATGGAGACATCAGGCGAGAACTTACGATCCGGCTAAGATTACATAAATCACCTTAACGACCGGAGTATTCACTACCTGTGATTAAATCAAACGATTGGAGCTGTCCAACATTAAATCCCACGCATAAATAGACGATTCGAAACTACAAAGTGGAGTTCACATTCAAGTATCCAACGAAGACGTTCCATTTGAAGTAGACGTTAAAACGAAAGATGCATTGCATGATCTTATCATATTTTTTTTTAAAATAACGCTTTATAGAAAGCGTAGCAATCTTCCTTTGATGAGATTTCTCGACTACATTTTCAATTGGCTTAGAAATTTTTGATATGTGTGTAAATAGCTAATAGAATTTTGGTGTGATGATCCGAATTGGTGAACGGTTACCAGTGCAGATATCTTTAAAACTGAAAACAATGAATGTTTGGGATTTGTTGCACCTCCTGGAATTTTTAGTTTAAAAAGGAACTTGCGTCGAGCATGATATCGTTAATGTGTCTTCTTTTTTTTAATTTGTTGTATTAAAACATTGGCTGGAATACGTTCCATTCAAATATGTTGTCTCTCCAATTGACTAAGAATTTTAATTCAAGTATGAAGTTTACATTCCAAAATAAAACTTTAAAAACGATGGAACAGTATAAATAAAGATAAGAACAGTGAAGTTGAATGGTTGTGACAGAGTGCGAATTTGTACCGCTGATATTGTTGTTTTATTAATATAAATTTATCAACTTCGTTTGTGTTTTTCTATAACATTTGAATAAACAAAAAATGCATAAGGAATTTATTAATTGCAATGCTATTAAATAGCCAAATTGATCACCGTTGGCACTATTACATTTCGTTATTATTCTCACCCATTCAATTATACTCAAAGCAATCGCAATTTTACCTTCAATAAAACGACATTTTTAAATTAAGCATTATGATAGATTCGTTGATGCATGCCCCATGAATTCGATTATTTTGGGTTTGGCGTAGAGAGCTTGGGCTCTGCAAACTCGGTGCGGCCCAAAAAACTGAGAAAATGTTCTGACAGAAAGAGAACAGGGTTTGGCTATGCAAATGCAATATGAGAAAAAAAAACCATTGAATTTGTTGAATTTGTGAGAATATTGTGTCTAATTTATCGTAAGTTATTCCTTCTCAATGCTCTAAATCTTTTTGATTTTTCTGGTTGATGCAAAAATGTTTGGATTAGATTCGTGTTGTGTAAAGCATATGTTGTTTTTTAATTTGTGTATTCATTTTGTTGCTCATCTTCTTTTTCTTCTTTTTGTATCAATTTCTCGTCAATGTGTGCGAGCCCGTATGCGTTTCTGTCATTTAATTTCGATTTTGATGTTTCCACCCGATTTGAAGCTTGAACACTTCTTTTACCTCTATTTTTGTTTATTTATTGCGCAATTCCTATAACTTTATTTTTGTAACTCAAGGAATCATTTTTATATGAAGCATCAAATCGTCGAGTCGTTTTCCGTTCTAAATGTTTCGAACAGAAAACTGATTTCGATGCCTTCGTTTTTCTTTCTCTCTTTCTGTCTCCCTCTCTGTCTTTTATCTCAAAGAGAGAGAGAGAGAGAGAACTGTTGTATGGGAGAAAAAAACACACACACTCACTTATGCAACAAACAAAAAAGTTGCATTCGATCGAAAGATAAAAATTGATGCGGTGTTTCACATTAAGGGCATAGTGAAATCCAATTTCTATGTTTGACAAAAATAAATTGCCAAACGGCCAACATTTTGTGACAATAATAACAACAAAAACAAAAACAAAAAAAAAAGATTGAAAATGAGATGCGAAAAGCACGAGAGCGAAAACGCGATAAATATTGTGGGTTAAAAATAGGAAAAATGTTTCAGAAAAGTTGTGTGATGTGTTCGCATGAAAGAAATAGTTTTCTATATTTAAGTTATGAATTAATAGGATCTCCTGCGTTTGGGCCTCACAGCAACTGCTATGTGTTGTTTGTATATGCGATGCGAGAAAGAAAATGAAATCAAATGAAAGCGTTGGGAGGCGGGCCGCATGAAGAATGAATCAGGAGGAAAACAATGATCACAACACACGAAACAGAGAGAGAACTACACAAATATGTAAACCGATGAGTAATTGAAACGTACGTGTAAACTTAAACGTAGCAACATCCACATGAAGACATGCAGATATTGAGAGAGAGAGAGAGAGAGAGAGAGAGAGAGAGAGAGAGAGAGAGAGAGAGAGAGAGAGAGAGAGAGAGAGAGAGAGAGAGAGAGAGAGAGAGAGAGAGAGAGAGAGAGAGAGAGAGAGAGAGAGAGAGAGAGAGAGAGAGAGAGAGAGAGAGAGAGAGAGAGAGAGAGAGAGAGAGAGAGAGAGAGAGAGAGAGAGAGAGAGGGGGGGGGAAATTGGAGAGGGAGAGCGGGCAAAACAGGCCGTTTCGCGGATTCATCGTTCCACTGAATTAATGAGCAATGAATCATATTTAGACAACATTTGTGCGATACTTTACAATTTGAAATGTGCATCGTATGGTTTTGTTTTGTATGTTTTTTTTTCTTCTCTTCTCTTCTTTTGCATCCGTTACGTTATTCGAATTTTCATTTTTGTACATCATTCAATGTGTGTTTTCATTATTTTTGGTGTGAAGTTTTTTGTGTCAGTCAGTCAGTCAGTCAGTAAAATGTTCAAATACTCATGAATTTGGGTCTACATCTGATGGTACTGCTAGTGGTACTATGCACTGAACCATCTGAACTACGTACATATTCACATTGTAGTTGAGTCGTTTTGTATGCTCAGTGCTCACTGTTCACTGCCTCACACGATCGATCGTTTGACCGAATCGATTTGCAACAAGGAGCGTGACACATTCCTGTGCGATTAGTAAATGTATCTAGATATGAAAACGTTGTTTTCTTCATTTTCATATTTCATATGAATGTTGATAATTTTAAACATGATCTATATTGAGACCGTGTAGGCGTTCAAACCAGCTACAAATTGTTTTTTTTTTCTCTCGCTATGTTGTACTGTGTTCGCTCAGCGAGTATGAACGATCAAATGGTGAATCTTAAATGTGTATACAATTGCAATCTCTCTTTCTAACGCTCAATACACCAATTCATTCAACAATCCTTGTTTTGTCTTGCTTGCCAGCTTCAGTTCTTTTTCTTTTATTTTTCGTCTCGTTAACGCTTTCATAGCGCCTCTCGCCTGCTCAAACACTTTCCGATTCCAACGTTTTCCTTGTACATTTTTACATTGTACTGCAATAAACAAATCGTTTTGTCATAATTGTTTTTCTTTCTGTCTTCATTTTTATTGCTCATTTTCAATTAAAGTCGTTGCGATTAAAATTGATTTCGAAACAAATTGGCTAAATTTAAGAAATTATCTAAATTCATCAATTGGTAACGTACTACAATTATTTAAAACGATGCTTCGATGTATATACATTTGACTGAACGATTTTCGACGCCACTTTTGTAGATCTTTTCATCGATGCAGGCGTTCGTATGAACAAAACCGGATACTTAGAATGCCATTTTCAATAGCCGAAGAGTTTTTGATGCAACACGAATATTAGAATTTCGGCATTGGAGTGGATGATTCCGAAAATGTATATGGACAATTTCCCTTAATAGTCAAGTGTTATTAAATTCTTTGTAACAAGAGTCGATCAATGAAAATTCGTTTTTAAATGTGATAAATTAGGAGGTAAAAAAAACGTGAATTGCCACCTTTTTGACATTGTTTCTTTTTATTTTAAAATTAGGCAACTCTTACGAATGAAAAGAACTAGATTCAAATACATAAATATAAGAGTCAATTAATTTACGATCTTTAGTCGGCTTTGTGATGAAATTTTTCTACTCAATGTTGCTTGCTCTTATCTGTGAAATCCACGGCCAAATTTCTTCCAAGTTGACAGACAACCGATCAAATAAACATCACTTGAGAATGTTCTGCCTATAGAAATTGGTATGACCGTGTCAGAAAGAAAACAAACTCGAATCAGAAGAGAGTGAATACAAATTTTACGCGAGCAAAAATGAAATCACGAAACACGTGCTTCACTGTAACGTTCGAACGCTTCTCGCGACCAAACATACAAACATGTGATGAGAAAACGAAAAGAGTGTGAGAGCAAAAACAAAACAAGCAGGTTGTTTGTTTATTTTTGCTCGCGAAGAATTTTTGTTCCTCTTTTGCCGCACGAGACTTGTTCAGTGTTTCAGTTAAAAATTGGGGCACACAACAACGACATCTACTGTATCCGTTTGTTTGATGAGTGTTTTTAAGAAAAGTGTCAATATGTCATCGGTCAAGGGGAAATACATTGAGAATAGAACTTTGATGCCATTTTCATAATATTTCAAACATATGATCAAATGGTCATTTGATGGTGTTTTTACTGTAAATGCCTGAACAAGTTCGGTATGGATCATTTTTTTCACATTCGTCTTGGATATAACATTCGAATGGGTTTTCTTAATGACTTAACACACCATGATGTTGATTCAAATTTTATGCCCACGAACGAGTGTCTGCATAACGACAGCAAATTTCGTGACATGAAATTTTGCAGATTTGTTTTTTGTTATTCGCTATAAATTCAAACTTAAGACGTTATTGTACATCTCATGATTGTGTGTATGACGTCCTTTTTTTAAGAAAACATCACACTCACAATTCTCTTCTACTAAAATTGGGTAAAGCATTTTGAATAATCTGATGACGTATTTGTTAAACTGTATAATGAAAGGAACTAAGAATAGACTCTTAAATTTTACATGCGGATTTTTGTGTTTTAAGGCTTCAATATTAAGCTATTTAATCACAAAGAACATAAAAATATGTATGTACATTGACCGAAACATCATATTAACTAGCCTTATGTTTTCATTCAACAATATCATTTTGTATCCTGTTGAACAATTCGTTACATTTTGATGTTGACAAATTATGATTCATGTGAAGATTTTTTCGAAAAAATCGAATTATTTCCAAAAAAAAAAACATTGAAAAATGTAAAATAATTCAATTGCTATCGATAATGTCAATGAGACAAATTGACAAATACGGCCAAATATAACGCCATCTACAATCGCTTGAAGTACTTTCGTGATTTCGTGCTTCTTGCTTGACAATTTATTGAGTCAGGTTTATTGAGCCAGGTTTATTGAGTCACTAAAACATGAAACTGTGAAAACCGCGTGAAGCAATTCAACATAAACATTATCAAAAAAAAAAAAAATAATTTTATGCATATTGAATAATTTTTTCATATCGTTTCATCATATTTTTATCATATCTTCTTTCTGAAAATTTTCAAACTCAATATTTTATTATTATTAACAATGGACAGGAAATATTTCAATCGAAATGTAGTATTGTTGAACAGTTTGATGTGTGCGTCTCCAGGCGGCTCTGTTAGATACGACGTCAATGCTTTACGTATAACATATACAGATAGTTTGTCTCATTGATAATGTCAATTAAATAGAATAAAATTTTTCCAATGTTTTGTGTTGGCACTTGCATTTTTGTAGCGGAAATTTTCTTTGAAATTGATTGACATGCTTGTATAAAGGTTAATAGAGCAAGCAAAGGATGTATTCCAAAGGTTTGTGTGATTCTATTTTTGAAAGTTTTTTCAACTCGCGAGAATACGGTTAAGTCATAGAACAACGTCCCATTTTTTTTTTATCTGGCATGGCGGAATTGTATATTTTAGTCAATTTGAGAGATTTTCATATACTCTTTTTGAAAAATGGCTCAGTTCCCTAGATAGAGTGAGAAAATGCTGCATCGTCTGCCAACATTTCTGAAGAGGATGAATTGTTGGAGGAAACGTAAATACATAAGCATTTTAGAAAGGAAAAAATCTCAGAATGAATGAAATACAAAACTGAATAAAAAAGCTTTAATTCCAAGTATCTAAGAGCGTAAGCTTGTTAATATTGTTTCCACATTGTATGGCTATGAGTTGGTGGTTGGAAGCGAGCAATTTTTGCGTTGAAAGTATGATATCCACCACCTGATAGAAAAATCTAAAAGACATCACCAGACCATCGATAGAGGTCAGGAGAATTCAATTAATGGAACAATTTTGCCTCATGCACGGGGACATTTTGATTATTAAAAATTGTTTTGTTTTATATATTCAATATAATTTTGAAAGTTATTTTATTCAAATATTCATTCTTCTTGGCAATCCATTTGATCAAAAGTAATAATTTTAATGAATTCCAAAGGCTCAACATTTTCGATGTCCTCAATAAATAGCATTAGTTCGGTTTACCCAAAAAATTGAAATCCGTACCGTTACCGATCCGATCATAGAGGAACCGAGCGTATAGTGTTGAGAATAATTTGAGAATTGATCTAGTAACCAAAGTTTTATACATAAAATATAAAAGAAATTAAAATTGTCAGTACAAATCGAATACTCAAGAGATAAAAAATGTATCTATATAAAAACACAAAATATAGTGTTGTGAAACTATACCAATATATCCAACATATACTACTCGTATCCACTGGAGTATTAAGTGATGTTTGATTGCTTTTATTAAGGTAAGTAACAATGAGTAAATTGCAGGGCATTTAATTGATGAGTTGTAAGATTAAGTCGACTCAAAGAATAAAGACTTAGGTTGAAAATCTTTAATTTCAATCACAAAAAAAACACAACAAATCTGAACTTAAGACACTTTTCATATGTTTACTTTTAGACCATTGTGCAGTGTTTTGTCTCTTTGACGTCAAAAGTCTTTGATATCTTCAAGAAATTGTATTCATATAAAATGTTGGCATACATTTGTTGCTAATTTTATCAAATAAATCTCACGATGACTGCATCGCAAGAAGTAGAAAATTGTTTCATACAATAAATAATTGTTGAAATGTTGTATTTACAAGTTGTTTTTACTAATCATTTAATCTTATTCTTAAATACAAACATTACTCTTAAAAACCGTTGAAAAATATGTCATAATTATTCAATTAAAAAAAAAACACAACGAAAAGTATTTTTATATGACTTGTGAGATTTGTTTCTGTCCATTTGATTATCTCACAAATCTCATGAAATGTTTGTAACTGAGGAATAAACGGAAACGTGATCATTATTTTTTCCGTATCAAAAATATTAGAAATTGATGCGGAAATCTGCATTTGATTTTTGAATGAACTAAAACTGATTTCAATATATTATTAGTGATATACAGGCACTAATGATCAATGAATACTACCTTTCAATTTTAGTGAAATAATTATGACAATTTTATTGATTTAATAGTTAAATAAAATCGGCCTCAGAAATAAGCTGTGGCGTACGGTGGGGGCTATTTTTGGGGACAATTTTTTCCCAATATTCACAATATTTTAAAATCAAATACTACGATCACGATACCTGAGCGAAGTTTCTAATTTATTAAACGAATCAAAACCTATTCGTGCAACAGCAACCATAGAGATGTAACAATAGAAGTCGATGAAGTTATTGTGAGATTTTCTATGAAAAATAGACGTTTAGATCTATGAATATATTTCAATATACTTTGAGTTCTAGATTTTCAATAATGAGTTTACATATTGATTCGTTTTTCATTTCTATAATTAAATCTTGTTTTCAACCTTTACCGTTGACATGTGACGAGATGTGATTGTAAATAACTAACTCATTTTTAATGTTAAATATGAAATTCAATTTATGTTTTTCGTCATTTTTTAGATGCTAATTTTCATGAAAATGCTCACTAAAATATCAGTTGGATTAAAATATTAGTGTTTTAGTAGTTTGGTGTCCGCCAACAGCAAATAAAAAATATACATTTTTATGTATACTCTGTAATGTCATTGTAACAATTGGCTCGTCAAAAAAGATATTAAAATAAGATAAATGGATAATAAAACATATGTCTGGCAACACATTGCACCATGGTGCAAAACATGGTGCAAAAAAATAATTGTACATCTGTCGGTTTTGATTGTGTTCTAATTGTGCTTGTTTTCTCTCATTCTTGAATGCGTCATTTGATCATATTCTTTTCGTTATGTTGTTTAGTCCCTTCAATAAGGTTCATTGATCCTCATTACTGTGATGAATAAATCAATCTTCAAATCCACCTTCGTATTGAGTTTTGATCTCGAAACCTCCTTAATTATAAATAGCTGTAGTCCCGCAAGCTGTTCCAGATATTTTGTCTGGCTACTAATCTGTTTATGTTTTGGTATGTGCTGTTAATGTGTCATCGAAGCATGTTTTTTTCTGCGACTAATTTAATACGTGATGATCACATTGTGATCCACGAAGTGAATTGCAACTCCAAAAATAAATGTGCTTTGCTTTACTTCAGTAAATCATTATATTTGTCTCTTGGTTAATTTATCAATTCTTTGGCAGTAGCATTGATAAACGAAAACAAATGATAAATGTTATTTGTGATTTGAAATTGTGGTTTAAAAAAATGTCTCATTTGAAATTGTCACTATCATCTGATACTTGTGATATCTATAAGAGTATATTTCCATGCCGAGTGGAACTATGCCTTTATCTAATATTTTATCGAGCTCCAAGGATCAAATGCCTTCGGTAGATTGGATTGATTTATATAGAAAAATTCTGTTTGTGCCATTCATCATCAACTGTTTGTTGTTTTCTTTTTTGTTTTCTCCAATGGTCAGAAGTATTAAATAAGAGAATGTGCCAGAATATTTCGTACTCGTTGTTTTGATTCATTTATTTATTTGTTCAGTTAATTTATTGAGAGTATTTTCTCATAAACAATTCCATAAGTGGGCCGAGTCTAATGTCAATAGCTGATGACGATCACTCTCGTTCAAAGTGAAGCAAATCTCTGCATTGCAACGTGTGTTTTTTTTGCACAAACAATCAATATGTTTAAATGATTGATTGAAATCATGGCCAAGTTGAGATGCCGAATATTCGTTTGTTATTGCAACAGATTCATATGTTTTCAACAGCTAAGCAGGATTAAGATAAAATGCAAATAAATCATTCATTTTCACATAGATTCACGATGTTATTTTTCTCGCTTGGCTTTGAAATTTCAACTCAACATATTGCTAATTCGGTTGGCAAGAGAACACCTTTAATCTAACGTAACGTTCTATAAATAGTCAACACAATCATGCTGTTTGAATGCGCCGTTACTAATGATCTCTTCTTTCGTTTTGTTTTTCATATCGTTTCATATCATTCAACAACAACTAACAAATTTACACATTCAGTTGACTCTTTTTGGCTTCCAAATTTGAACATCATTCAATGCTTGCATCAACTAAAGGACAGTCAAATACGTTATTCAATTACATTTTATATTCAATTATATTTGTGATATTTTCAAATAAATCGAATGTCATAAATGAAAATAATATATTATCTTCCATTCATGTTTTCTCTCATTTTCAGTATTGAGTGTTTTATATGTTTGCCAACGGAATACGATGAACTGATTGACAATCAAAGCTTTTTTTATGTACAAAAGATGAAAAGGAGGAAAACTTTCTACAGAAAGAAGATAGCAAATTCATCAATTAAGGTTTGTTTACAAGAAACCGTTACTCACCAAATTCTTACCAGCTGCCAACTGCGTTGACTAATGAGTCATTTATCGATATTTTTTGACGGTAGATTTGTTGTTCTAAGGTGGCTTCTATTGTAGATACATAAAATTTACATTTGAAAAAAAAAGAAAATCCCTTCAACTAATTGAAGGATGAGTAATGTTTGCTTGAATACGTATGTATATGCTGCTTAAACAGCGTGATGACCGTCTCCACTTTACACTACAGCTTTGGTTTTGTCGATTCAAGCGCATAAATACAAAGCTTTTTATCAAAAATATTTTATTTTCAAACAAATATCTTCAAAATAGCAATGCAGAAGCCAGAATATTATATTTTTTTATATATTTCCTGAAATTAAAGATTTTTCATACATCTTCTGGCGAACGAAAATCGCTATCAATTGCTCGCCAATAAAATCATATAAAAATTCAACGTTCAATTCCATCGGATCGATAGCAGATTCCACAAGTTTCAGTGTTTTGAACATTTGAATAGAACGCCATCTAGAAATGAATTCCCGCCTCCATCGAATGAAATGATCACACAATTCAAATAAGCACGTGAAGTATTAACGAAGCTTAAAGTGTTACATATTTTAACTTCTAAAGCCTTGTTGACGCACCTTTTTCCCTTTTGGAATTTCTGAATTCTTAACACATCATAAATTTTATAATGTAAAAGTTTTTATCAGATCGAATTATAAATCAAATTTTTGGAGATTTAAATATGAAAAAAAATTCTTTCAATTTTCAAAGTTCTTTAAAAATTCAATTTTATTGTGATTTTTTTTCATATTTGAAAATGTCGGAATTTATTATCGGAACTTATATTTTAAACTTAAATACTCTTCGCTTAGCAAAGATTGCCAACCAAATGTTTAGTTTATTCCCTTTAAATGATGTCACAAATAAAGGTTTCAACTCTTATAAAATCAACTTATTTTTAGATTCATTTCTTGCACGCTAAGTGTGTGAAGCCATCATATTTCAGTGAATATATGCAAAATGTCGTAAAGATTACACCCAAAATATAGATCATTTTCATATTCACATGAAATGTGCAAGTCGGTATGACAACAAGGTGTAAACTATAGCATTGAACCATAAAATCTGATAAAAATAAACACTAATTAAATGAAAGAATCGATTTAATATTGTTACGCGCCATTCATGTTAGCAGTCTTTTCATGTGAGCTTCAAGTATTGAATCATAACAAAGTTCAAATGATGAAAAATCATCGCTGCGGGATTTACTAAATATAACATTTGTTTGTCCCGTACAAAAATGGTTTGTTTTCTGGTCTCCAAATTTAGTATTTGTTTGTGCTACATCTTCAGCCAAAGCTAATTTTAAGTTTTGAATAATTATCATGCAAGTTGCCCACCGTTTGCTTACAGCCCCAAAGTTAAAATAACAATAAATCAAATTATGATCAGATTATATAACAAGTCAAGGTCAAACGCATCAAATCCAAATGGAACACAAACAGTGGATGAATTTCATTTTCATTTAATCTTTTATTCAACAATTTTTCCCACAAAATGAAAGTCAATCTCAAAATTTACTTGACCAATTGATTTATTACAAAAGTCATACGATTAATTATAAATATACAATATACCGAGTATACATAATAATAATAAAAAAACAATCGCTTTGAGTGAAAAACAAATGCTGAGTTTGTTTCGAGAAAAAAAAACAGCTGTGTTGATTTGGTTTATTAGCTGAATAGATTAAATAGATGATTTAATATGAAAGTGCCATATTGATGCGCTTATTTGCCAAGCAAGATTTTGCGTCCAGCGCCGATATTTTGACCTGCTTGAGTGGCACCTATTCAAGTGAGAAAAATAAAATCAAAGAAACAACAATTTGATTAGATAATGCGGTACGCGCGGAAGTTAACATTGAATTTGAAATTTTAAAAATTTAATTTACCTTTGTTTTGACCAGCTTGAAGACCAATGATTGATTGACCAGCGTTCAATTGTTCTTCGGTGAAATCACGTTCGTTTAAGTCAGCTGGTTTTGGTCCCAATTTTGGTCCATTGAATTTGGGATCCTTCCATACAGCACGGCCAAGAGCAAAGAATGTGTTTGTGACTTGAGCAATGTCTTTCTTTTCGAAAAGATCAACAGTTTGGAAGACATCAATGTCTGGCACACCGTATTCTTTCAATGCTTTTTGGAAGTTTTGGATGTTTTCCATCAATTTGAAAGTGGCACCAGTTTCGTTGATCTTGTTAACTGATCCAGGTTTAATTTTGTTGATCAATTTACAGCAGACAACACCATCCTTGAGAACATCTTCGTATGCTTGACCAGCTGGGAATTTCCATTCAAGGATTGATTCAATCCATTCTTGGGCTTCCTTGTCCTTGGTTGGATCACGTTTGCCAGCAATCTACATTTTCCAAACAACAAAAAAGAGGTGAACGAATGAATTGATTCAACATTAAACACCATGTTCTCAGTAAATTGTCACTACAGTTTTTCCACTTCGTTCAATTTAAATGTTCATTATAATTTTTATCTCGTGTCACAATCACTGTTTTTCCAATGAATTTTTCAATGCACAAAAATCTCACAAATTCTTTAAATTTCATAAATTCCATCCGTTTGCTCTTACCTTAGCACGAACAGCACGTTCCAAAGACATTTTTGATTTTGGTTTTCTTTTGGTTTTACAGATATTTAGATTTCACAGCGGATAAGCTTCTTCTCGCTTGGAGTCACTTTTCAAACTGATATCGATCGTAAGCAATCCAGCCACTTATAAAGGCTCCTTGTCACCGTACGAATCACACCTTCGACTTTGGCTCAGCACAATATTTTAAAACTGGCCGTCATCATAGACGCCGAATTTTCGCGAATCACTCGAACCGCCCACGCTCTCTCAGTGCCACTGACAATATCCATACAATATACGGCGGCAAAAAACAAAAATGAGTAACACGGTTCACACACGTCCACATGCCACACATCGAAAATTACTGACATCGAAGAAATAGAACAAAATCGAAAGTAAACATACATGTGATGTGGAAACAACGTTACAACGTTAATTTTAGTACTGTTTGAAAAAACTGAACTGAAAATACTACAACAACAACAAAAGTAGCAAAAATATTTCGGAATGCCCATTTGCCCATCGTCACGAACACTGACTCCGTTGACTCCTTTGGCCATGGTCATTGTATACACATATTTTGGAAATCGTTTTCATACA
The DNA here is from genome assembly GCA_030463065.1 of Aphidoletes aphidimyza. Classification (NCBI taxonomy): domain Eukaryota; kingdom Metazoa; phylum Arthropoda; class Insecta; order Diptera; family Cecidomyiidae; genus Aphidoletes; species Aphidoletes aphidimyza. The sequence goes on along the minus strand of CM059997.1, from coordinate 12,362,206 downwards.
AGCAACATCCAATTCACCGTCAACTCGTTTTTTTTCTACGCTTCCCAAATCACTTTGTATTTCAATCGTTTATTTCTTTTTTAAAAGTCGAACGCGGTAAACAGTTTCACGTATTCGAAACGAAAAATACGGAGAAAAAAAATCCGTATAATTGTTGAAATAGAATTGCATTGCAGACTTGCGTTTTGAGATCGTCAAATGTGAAATAGTCGAATCGCTTTTCAGGGAAATTATTACGTATAATTACAGGCTGTGACAAAAGTGGTAAACAGATACACGCACAAGTAATTATTCGGGTTTCATAATCATTAAATCAAATGATATAAAAATTAATTACGAGAAAATGCATTCGACCTATTTTCGCAGGGCAGACAAAGAAAATTCAAATATCAAATGTATAAAATAGCAGATGAAACGCCGATGCGAGCTCAAGTTTGTGTTTTTTTGATAAATCGATCTATCGTGGGCATCAGTTTGAAGAAGTACAAAGGGCATTTGTTAATTTGTTGGCTGTAAACATTTGAATCCGAAATATTTGAATGCATACAAAATTACAATTTAATTTCTCTGTTATAATCGTTTATTTCTTTTTGGAAATGAGACTATTTTATTCTTAAATCTATTAAGTTTTACATTAAATTAATTGGTTAAACACTTTGGTTGTCTGCTTTTAATACTTTGAAATTTTATTTAATTTTCCTTTTTTTTGTTTGTTTCTTATTTTGTTTTGATTTTGGGGAAAAAACTGTTGGGCATCATAATCTTAGAAATCAATCTATGCATATAATGTGTTATTCACTAACGACCAAATCATTGAATCAATTTAAATTGTGTGTGTGTGTGTGTGTGTATGTGTCTCTGTGCGACAAATATTACCGATTTGATTCACTTTTCTATGTACATGATCGATTTGAGGTAACACAAACTACTTTTGGATTTTTTTTTTTGCAAGTCATTGTTTGCACTCCAAATATATTGGTAATTGTCATTTAGATTTATTTCCAATGGCTAGAGCCTTGTGTCGTTCTGTGCTCAATTAAGCAGATCGGAAATGTTAAATCATAATCAGGAATAAACCGTTGACCCCATATGACAAGTATTTTCGTATACAATTTTAGGTAATTTGTGGAATGTCACATGTTCGAATTGTGTTTGCTTCACACAAAATTGTTTCATTTCATCGAAACAATCTTATTTAGTGAATTGGACGTATACTCTAGTAATTTTATTCTCTCTTTTTTCTTGTTAAGTGTTTTCTTTCTGTATTAAATTTAAATTCTTACTGACAAACGATCAAATTGACATGATGGAATAACCTGTTGATGACAGCATCAGTCTGTGTCTGAATTATAGAAAATGACCCAATTCATCTGTCGCAATACAAAAAACCCAAACATTTTACGTTCTATTTTGAATGCGGACACACATTTGAATAGCTGTTATTCGTTCAGAGAAAAAAAAACACGATTTTTATTGACAAAATCGTCAATGTCGATTTAGTTTGATTTCGGGCGCGTCTTAAGTGCTCCACTTCATTTTGGCCAAGGGCAACCAATTTGTTTTGCGCCTATTTGAATGTCATCAATTTACGATATTGCTACTTATTTCTGAATAGACAGATTCAAAATTTTATTTACAACTTATTTTCAAAATTCAATAAAAGTTGATAATCTCTTAGCAAAAAATGGATTCGTCGAAAAATGGTTTCATCATTTTGTGGAAATTTGTGGAAAAAATTTACAAAAAAGCTTCTTTCAAATGTTGAAATTGTTTCTTCTATAACATTTAAAGTGTGTGTGTTTGTGACAAGGAGTGCACTAAATCAGAAACAATATCCAAATTTAATCAAATCCTGTTTTCGAATGAGTCGCAAAATATGAACACATCAAACATGTTCATTGGTATTGAGAAATACGTTCAATGATTTGTTCGAGCTTTTTCCAAGATCCAAGCGATTTATTTATCAATAAATAATTGGGATACAGACCAAATAATTTATTTTCATTAGAAAATGATGTTCACATTTTTCATTGTTTCCTATTGCGAATCCAATTACACTTTATTCTGAATTATTATAGCATTATTATTTAATGTCAAAGCGCTTGGAACTTGGATTGTTATGTGGACTGTCCAAATTAAACAATAAAGAAACTTTTATTTAAAATAAATTTAAGAGGTCGAATTTTTAATTTAAAAATAAGTCTTAGTACAATCCCGAAAAAAACTCGTTTAAATGCAATCACTTTTCATCAGTTGGTTGTACGAATACGATTGGGTTTCTGTACACACCAACTTTATAGTACTATGTTCAATAGTAATATATGCAGATAGATACAGAAATAAATGCAATTGTTAAACGTAATTATACAAACAGCTGTTAAAAGCATAAACAATGTTTAGAGGGAGCTCCAAAGGAGCTCCAAGGAGCATTTAATGGGTTTTTTGTTGCTTCAAGTATATAAAGCATTTTTATAATGACATGATTACTGGATTAGTCCGTGTGTTTTTTTTTTGGTTTGTTTGTTTGTTTAAGTATTACGCACATTATTTACAGATACGAAATGACATTCAAGGAATAATTTATTTTGAATAGAATATTTTTTGCGTTTACATGCTAGAATTATGTGCTAAAATAACATTGAGCGCGCTAGCAAAATTGGACTCTATAACATTTATAGTTATACTTATCGATCGAGATGAATTACTAATAAACACATTCATTCATTCGTCTGTTTCATTCATGTTTTTATTTTTCTGTAGTAAGTTCTTTTAATGAAATCTTCCAGCATTAACTGGATTGCATTCAAAAGATTTCGGTTTATAATTTATCGAAAAATTGGATGTGTTGTTGCTGTTTGCTGAATGTTCATGTTTGAATGTTAATTTGAAAACTATTTAAAATAAGTGATTCGCTGTAGTTGGTTTACTAAAACCGCCCAATGGATCCAGTAGATAACTGGCGGAGCTGCCAGCACTCAATAGTGATGAGAACGGTGATGATAATGCTGCAGCTGAAAGTGCATGATGATGGTGCTGATGATTCGATAGTCCAGTGCCCAAGCTTGACTGCTTATTATTGTTGTTGTTGTTAAGTAGTTGATGGTGGCTATTATTTGTGCTATTTTGCAATAATGTATTTGATCCACCGGCCCATTTATTGTTATTCACATTCAAATCGTCGGTGAGTTTTCCTTTAGGTAGAAAGAGAAAAATGAAATGAAACAGGAAAATAAAAAAAAAAACAAATTCGACGCGTGATTCTTTTATGTTATAAACAAAAAGTCCCAAGAAAAATGATTTATTTCAGTTTTAATATTCAAAAGAGAGCAGCAACAACAACAAAAAACCTGGAAAACGGTGAAAATTATGAGATAGAACTAACTTTGCGAAAGAGAAAAAAAAGGAAAAAACCCCCAACAAAAATAGCAAGAAGGAAACGGGAGAGAACTATGAGTAAGTGGTTATGAATTGCTTTTTCGGCCAACGGATAGTGACAAATCGTTTTCGTAAATTGTTTTAGCATTTCACATATGGACTGTATGAGCGTGTGTGATTTATGAAAGATGAAAATCAAACTTTAACTGGAAGTGTGGTGTTTTGTGTGTGTGTGCGCGCGCGCAATATACATCGTTTATCCATCCTTCAAGTGATTCGGCCATATAATGAACTAGACGAAAATCGGACGATTGAATTCGGAGATGTTTATCGATTTCTCATATTTTTTGTTTTGTTTTTGTTTTATTGTTGGTTGACTGATGAGCCAAAATCAAAAGTGAAGGAAGAAAGAGTGCTATGAGTTTTTGATGCGCGTAAAAGCAAAATGCCCCACCAAATACCAAATGTTGTTACTGTAGTACACATAACAAAGCAAGAGCAAAGCAATGGAAAGTGCTTTTGTTGATTCAAAGAATAATATACAATCATATCCACTTATCGAGAAAATAAATATCGATGAATGGCACATGAGAAAAGCCAAAGCAATGTGAGCTAATACTTGGCAGCCCATCGCCAAAGAAGTTGCTATTTATATTATGACATACACTCCTCCTCCGGTTATTCGTGCCCATCACCATTCACCATTCACCATTCACCATTTTGCGCCATGCCGACGATCTTTCCATCGTCGATTTTCTTTGTTTTTTTCGTTCATATTTATTTTCGAATCATTTGTGTCGCATGTTATATTTACTGACATCTTAATATAATTTTATGTTACAGCACTGAATGACCGTTTGTCTGCACTCGAACAATCCGTACAACATGAAGAACATTGAAATATTATTTATTATTTGTTCTTTCAAAATTTATGATTTTTTTATTGTGTGTTCTGTGTGTTTTGTGTTGTGGTTGTGTGCCAATCGATTGTTTATGGTGATTGCGTAGCATGGATTTGGTTTTTAAGACCCTTTTGTGACATTCAAGCAGTCAAGACTTTTGCATCCACCCAACCAATTTGGTTTTTTTTCTGTTTTTTTTTTTTTTATTCTTGTTGCTATTGTTATTGATGTTTAATCATCAACATATTCTCGGAATGAAATGATACTATTTTGTGTTTGAAAAATGGAAAATCCTTGAAATAAAATTCGATGAAAAATAGAAAATCACAGCGGCGTTTTGTTTATAAGTTACGGTGGGATTTCAAAATAACCGTTATTTAGAGCGCTGTGTGATGATTTGCAACAAATAACAGCATTTGGCTGTATCAAACAAATGAAGAATGAACTGAAAGCGACTTGAAGAACGTGAAAATGCACAAAAACTCGCACACACGCCACGCCACGCCACGTCACACTACAACACTTAAGACGAATGAAATTGGTGGCGCCCCAAAAAAAAGATCTTCAATACTTGTGCAAAAACACTTCTTATTGCACTTAATTTGGAAAATTGGCTTTTTGCTATTCATTTATTTGAATTAATGTCAAAATTGGTATGGCGCACATTGTCACCATTTTCACTTTAATATCAATTTAAATTGGAGAAGATTCTCCATTGTTCACTCTCATTCTACCGTCCTTCTTTCATTTTTCCCGAGCATTGGAATAAAAGTTGGAAAAAGATGGAAAAGAGACTGTTGCAACAACCATCAAAAGAATAGCCGTTTTGGCTACAATTGCAATTCTTATGAAAATGGCTTCTATTCTCTGCACACACACACACACACACACACACACAACAACAACAAAACAAGTATCATTTCCACTTTTCATTTTACAAACGATCTTGTTGAGGCGAATGGTTGGTAACGAGAGGTTGTTTCTTCAAGAGTGCAGCATTTGCATTTAAGAGTGTGAAAAAAGAGCTCAGTATTTTTTACATCTTTTGTTTTATTTTTTTTTTCATTCAGTTTGTGGCTTCGTCTTCACGCCAGAATATCAACGACAAAAAAAAACATCGAAATAAGTTACACGAATCTTTCTAATGGAAACACGTTCAATTTCATTCATGTTGGCATAAAAAATTGAATTGAATGAGTACATTGAAAGAAATTGCCATTGCCGGGAACAACAACATCAAGACTTCATTTTCATAAATATGAGAGCAAAATCAGGCGCAATTCACTAATCAATTGTATTTATTTCTAGCTACAAATCTGCAACACGTAGATGGAGAATGACCCCATGAAAATGTTTGCTAAATTCCTGTAATTGAAGTCTTGCTAGCAAAGCCATACAGCATTGTTCAGGATGCCGTTCAATTTTATGCTTCAAGTGCAAAAGCGAGAAAGGAGAACGTAAATGAGTAAAAACTGTAAGACACTCAATCATGTTTCTGAGCGTGCGAGTGTGTCCATAAATTCATGTTTTGCATGTGTGTAGTGCATATGCTTCATACGAAAAATTGCTCGCCGAAATAACTTGAAATTCAAAAATATAAATTCAAATTAAGTAAAATTATTTGACACACTCTCTTTTTTCCTCTCCTTTTTTCGCGTGTTCTTTCACACTCTCTCTCTCCCACTCTCCAACGCGTGTTCTCTCTCGCATTTAAGTTGGATTTTTCACGCCAACAGATTTGTTATATTTTGCGTCTGTATTTCTTTCATAAATATTGTTTGCCTTTTTTGTGTTTTTTAGTCAATACACCGTTTCTTTTCGACGCACAAATGAAACCATATGAAAAGCACAGCCAGCCCTATGTTCACGCTTGAAAAGTATTTGCAATTTGCAAAGAGTAGTAGAAAGTATGAGATTGAAATACATGATGGTATTGTAACCTCTAAAAAAATATTGCTCTCTTTTGCGATTTTCAGTGTTTTTGATTAAAAATCAAATCAACAACTAACGAACTCGATCGTAGAATGGGAAAAACATCTACACGAAGTTAAAATGAACTAGTAGAAACCAGAAAAACCAAAAAATCAAAACAACAAACGGGCAATTTTCATTGGAAAACTGTAATTTATCGCGTGTGCTACACCATTTCAGATACTAACCATTTAAGGGTTTGATGTCGCCGTTCGAGTGATGTGATGAAGCACTTGAATTTGGTGTCGTAGACACGGTGGAATTTGGCGAGCCCGGCTTAATATCTTTTGGCGTTGTATTCCCGACTGATTTTCCTTCTGATTTAATCGGCGAATCGGATGACGTATTTGTGACTTTTTGCTGCGCCAAACGCTCCTGTTTGCGAAATTTTGCACGACGATTTTGGAACCAAACCTATAAACAAAATCCGAAAGAGAAAGAAAAAACAGAAGAGAGAGAGAGAGAGAGAGAGAGAGAGATATGAATCATGTGAAAACAATAATAGACATTTTCTAAAAAGGTTAAACTCTTAGTATAACGTGGACGCTCATTCATAACAAGCGCAAAACATAGATTTGTTTTTTTTTTTTATTGAAACTACGTAACACACATAACATTCATTAGCAGTTTATTGGCATCGCCACGGCGTCATTTAGCGATGTACAGTAAAACCTTCCAAAAGGGGATCTCCTTTTAAGGCAAATTTTATTTTTTATTTTTGTTACAATTCTTCATTCAATTTGATCCTGACGACGATAAAATTTCATCGAATGTTGAATTCTTCTCGGTTTCTAGCAGCAAGAACTTTTATATCAAGTTGGAACTATTTATAAATACACCGACCAAGTTATAATTAACACGCTGATGCTTTCAATTTTCCAAGGAATATTAAATGTGTTATAAAATTAAAATAAAAACTTTAGCAAAAATTAGTTATTTCGAGCTAGTATTTCAGTATAGATTGGCATGAAGTGATCTCATGCCGCTATTTTGAGGTTTGACTGTACAGCCGGACCTTGTTTAAACGTGCCGCTTTTGTGATTCCGAATGTTTACATAGAAAATAGTTATTTCGAGCCAGAGTTTCGGTGCCAATTGGCATAGCGTGATCTCATTCCGCTATTTTGAGGTTTGACTGTATAGTCGAACCTTGTTTGAACATGCCGCTTGTTTGATTCAGTATGTTTACAAAAAAACAAAATCGTACGCTTGGTCTCCGTCGATATTCGCTTGGTGGATATTTCAAATGCTAAAAAATCATTTGAGCGCAATTCTCTCACACAAATCCAAAAATAACAAAATTCGTAATTTTGCGGGGGCCCACTTTGCATACGGCTTTGATTTTATTTTTTTATTTTTCATTTTAAATATTTTCGATTCATATACCGTTGTAAACGGTGTGCGCGCCGGATTTTTTACCGATTACAAATCGGTACGACGCTGTATCCAAAGCAGCATCATCAGCTCGTACATCGCGCAAAACACACATATTTCTTTTTCTTCTTCTTTCAAACAACGACATTGGATGCTATTTTTAAGTAGATTTTGTCAGTCGATAAAGGAATGATTTCGAAATATACAGCACTTTGCAATTTCAAATCACGAATGACCATTATAAAACGGCCGATCTAAATATAGCCACTTATTAATTCACATGAAATGAAGTAACAACGGAATATTCCATATGGAAATAAAGATGTACAACAGCTGGCTGCAATTTTTTGGCGAAAACAAATTCAGAAAATTACAACAACAACAACAACAAATCAACAACAACGCGCCTGAATCATATTCAGATGATGAGGGCATACATGTTTTTATGCACATTTTTGTGGACCCGAGAGGATGTTTATAAACTGAATATATTCACTTAACACAGATTCAAATTTGTTTAAAGACGAACCATTTTATCGAAATTCAATGGAAGTTTTATAAAAAGAATATTGTTTTCATTATGGAATTCGGCGCAAAAAGGTAAATTTTAATATGATTTGATATGAGATTTCATTTGAACTCTGTTTATGTCTTACTGAATTGATTTTTCGCGTTCGAAAACAGCATTTGCTCTTCTACATAAAATTGTTGCAGTTGGCCAAGTTGCGTGCAAAAAAACAAAAAAAAACACAGAAGCCAGTTGCTAGCATCACCGTACGTATACATCCGGTTGTTATGTGAAACACTAGGATCGATCATTGGCAAACAAACGGAAAGAATGCACAAAGGGTGTGTGTGTGTGTCGTGGGTTGTATAACAACGGGAAAAATTAGGCAACCTGTGCAGAGAATCAAAAAGGGGGTTTCATTCATTTACAAGACAAATACACCCCTGCGGAGATGTTTATTTATTTATTTTTCATCTCTTTTTTTTTGTTGTTGCTTAGGTGCATGTCTTGTTCATTGTGATTTCCTTTGGCCCGTGTGGCAACCTTGGCTTGTACTGTTCTGTTTGTTGTTCGAATTACTTCGAGCATTGTGTTTTTATTTGCATTTATCTCTCTCCCGTTCTCCCGTTGACGCGTTGTAGTATTTGGCTGAACAAGTGTGTGTGTGTTTGTGTGATTGTACTTCTTGCTCAATGTGAAACCAAGCGCGCATATGCTTTAATTCCTTGCATTCATTCCTCCAATAGCCTTTAAATTGGCAAACCATTGTCAAACCGCTGCTTTCAAGCTTGTCTCGAGCCTTAAAATTGAAATGCGTTTATCGCGTAGCAGTGCCATTCAGTTAACAGTGACAACTAACAATATCGTTGTAACATCATCAGTCTGATTGCCGTTATGTTTACTTTCATGTTTAAGATCGTTTATAATTTTTCAAATAAAACGTTCGTTCAATTTACTTTTTGACTGACCTCAATTTGATGCTATTCGCGCATCACCACGATGTATTTTTGGTTGCATTTTTAATTTCCTTTTCGTTTTCCTTCCATTTTGCGTGGCGAATAATTCGGTAATTTGTGACCATTCTTCATTGACTTGAGAATCTACGTTCGAATCGTTGTGTATAAAATTGTTGTGAGAACAAGTGATTAATATTCAGAATGAAGAGTCTGGTTAATCAATTCATAGATTTTGACACAGCAAACCATTTTCCCAAAGATGTTGCAAACCATTCAACTATTTATTTTATTTTTTCTTTCATTTATTTTGAATATCCCATTCAATGGGTCTGTATTTATGGGGTTTAGTTCATCCGAATATTGAATATATGATAATGGCCAGAGTTGAACGCTGATTGAAAATGAACTCAACGAAAATTAAATCAATCATGGAAAAATTTCCGTTGAATTAGCCGACCATGATCTTGGCATGCAAACACTTTGGCTCCATGTAAAATGGAAATTTTTCACTTTCAACCGAGTTTTCTTATCGAAAAACGTTTTTGCGCTGTTATCTGGGTATGCGATTGGTTGAAATGAAAACGCGAGGGTAAAGAGGCCCGTCCATGATGCGGCAAGAGTGTGAGGTGTGTGCACAAACAAAAATATGAATTCCATTGACCGTAAAAAAGGGTTGTATATTGATTAGTTTGTTTGAGCTGAAAATCGAATCAAACGGTAGTAAACAATGATGAAGCAAATCACCGACCAGCCACGTGAATACCACTACGGGAGAAAAAAAAACCAACCAGTAACATCAAATGAATTCGTTAATGTTCAGCAAATTGGTTTGCGTCAAACAATACACATAACATTGCAAATGAATAATGAGAATCGATTGCATGACAAGAGAATGTATCGAATTCTAACCAATTTAACCATCTCAATCAAACTTCACCATCGCAAACTCCAACGGAATAAATATTTACAATTTACTCATCAACAAATTTAAATTCAAGACAATTTCTCGAAGAATTCAAAAAAACATCGCGTACATCTCATCGCATTCGATAGAATACGATGCGTTTGGTCCAAAACCATTCAAATTACATGATCGTTTGTTTCTTGTTCATTGTGTGTTTCTTTGCCATTATTTCATTTCAGTCATCATGGAAAACCAGTAAAACTAACGCAAAATTGGCTTTAGTTTTGTAGCGACTTTTTGTTTTGCTTTTGATTTTGCAATTTTCAATTTGATTTGCTGTGAGATTGTAATCAGGAATTGTTTTGGATTTATATAAATAAAGTATGTTTCGAATTTCAGATAGTTGTTATCGTCAACCGAAGCGTGTAGCAGCAAAATGATGTTTGAGAGAATGAAAAGGATGGATTCGTTTCTCTATTAGTTTTGTTCTTTTTTTTCTTTTTTTCATTATACAATTTGCTAGCTGACATTAGAGAAGAAATTTCTCAACATCGAAGTGCAATACTGCAATTGCACCGTACAATTTCCAACAACAAAATGTTTTCCATTGATTTGAAGCCAAAAACAACACAGTATTTTCAGCAAACAACAAACTTAAGTTGAGTGAATTAACTGATTTCACTTCTTTTGAAAGTAACTCCAGTTCATTTTTGCTGAATCATTTTCTGTATACGAAATGAGTGCTGTCCGAGTCGACAGCACCGACCTTTTCGTATACAAAATTGGCCATTTTCCTTTGCAAGAATTTGTTGCCTTTAGCTTTTAATCACGTATTGACCAAAATCAGAGGCAACCGAAAAAAAAGATTTAATGATTCAATTCGAACACACAAACATAAATGAGTAGCACGAAATCACGGCACACGTGCACATAAAACCTATTGCAAATGAAAAACATTTACGAAACATGTGTTCGGGCTGATAATTGTTTGGCAATAGCATAGAATCGAATTCCGTCGGCCAAATCTGATTCGGCTGGAATAAATATATGGAAAACACGAACACATTTCTCGCGTTCTCCACAATGTAATTTTCGAGCAGCCTTCGGTTCTAATAATATGGACCAAAGTATTTTTGGATACCCATGGGAAGTTTCAAATAAAAATGGTTTTAGTTGTTTTAGCTATACAGGAGGTTATTGCACTCTTTTATACTTTTGGGTTTATACCTAATTCAATTTGAATGCATTTGCAAATATTTTATTGTATCAGTTTGAAAAAGCAGAGCACTTGTAAGTTCAAGTTTCGCCCCTTTCATAATCAACGGGAAGTATCCCGATGTAATCGATAGAAATTGGAAACCAATTTCAAATATGCCATAAAGTTCTGAGCGCTAATATATCGAACATTTGTGCATAAAAATGACCAAGAAATGCATTCAAAGCAATTAAGTGACCGAACACATTAAAATGATTTCAATTTGGTTGAGATGCCCCATCACAATTAATGTTTATTTAATGAAATTTCCCAACAATAAATTTAATGTGCGCACTTACATATACTTCTACTACAAGTATTTGGTTGACGGCTAAAGTTGGGACAACGTTGACATTATACATAGATGTCTAAATGATGTTGTCATTTTTCTGAAGTTCGAGCGAATCATTCAGATCAAAATTTTCGAGCGCACCATAATCTCAACAGTTTGTTAGAGTGAGTTGGCCGATAAATTCAAAACGGCAACATTGTTCCGTTTGCCAACACAAAAAAAAACCGGAGATATAAAATAAAATCCACCCCGTTGCGCCGAAAATTACCAGGCTCCAGTATACTCATTCATGAGTGCAACACAGCACACAGCACACAGCATACACACACACACAGTTTGAGTGCAAAAATATCAAACAATCGAACCATTGGTACCAGCCGTCTGCCTATTGGCTGCTGCATATAACAATAGTAATAGCAGGACGATGTGCAAGATATGCGCAGTTAAATAATACGCATAAAAACATAAAAGTACATTCATCTTGAGCGCGTACGTAAACGCGAATAACCCATATGAGGTTGGTGTATAGTTAATATAATACTACTTGTTTAACAATTTAATTCAATTTACACGATTAATCACGAACAATAGCACCGAATAAGGATGCAATCAATGCGTGCTAATGGATGGAACAGAGCTGGTGGAATGATTCAGACGATTTTGTTTAATGTGCTGGAGATTTTCTCTCTTCTTTCTTTTTTTTTGGTTGGTTGTTGTTTCATTCGTTTTTGTTTTGGTTTTGGTCCAGCATCCTATACTACACATTAAATGCACCGTTTCCATACACCAACTATCCGAAATCGGCCGAAGACAATTTTTCAAAGTTAATTGAAATACCAAGAGGGTCTATTATTTTTACCGTGGGTGCACAACACACACACACAGTGCCCAAATGCTACCAAACACATTCAATAATTTATTGCTGCTGTGTGATATCGTCATTTATAATATTTGGCTCTTCAAATAAATGATGTAATACACGTCAGATGCTCGAGCCATACTCGAGAATGTCGATCTCATGTTAAAGTGTAGAGTGTGAGTTCGAGAAACATGTTTTCCGAATGAAACATCCACCAGATTCATCTGATATTCTTCTTTGGGTTACTAGGCAAAATGGGGAAAACTAACATTTGGTGGTTTCTTGACGTTCCCCATTTTTTATGCTGCTCTTCCGACAGTTTTACTATTCTTAAGTAGTTCAAGTAATAAAGAAATCGCATGCGTTTATGCAATTTTTATGCGAAATAAGAGTCAGTATAATATTCAATATTTTATTACAATGCCCAGTGAATGGTGTATTCAATCAAAAATGGTTATTCATTTCACATGAAATTTGTCTGCAATCTGAATGTAACGCATCAATGTATCAACATATCAACATATCATTAGCTGCAGTGTTTTTTTTGGTTGTTGTTCTGTTACCTGAACAGTTCTGTTGTTGTTGTTTTTGGAAGTATGTCGAAATATGTGACATGATTGCACTATAACGCGAACTTTTTTTTGCTACCTCATCAATAATAATCTTTTAAATGAACTATATTTTATTGAACATGTTTGTGTTTATTTTTGCAAGTAAAAAACAAAAACAACAACAGTACATTTAATGTACGTTGTGTATAGTGTTAACACAGTGTTTACACACTTTTTGTGTTTGCTCTGTAGACATACAGAATGTATGTATTTGTATTTACATTGTACAATGTGCATATTTGCATTTTTCCTATGGAAAAATACGTCGCAAGTCAAGAATGAATGGCAAAGAACAAAAAATAAAAGTTAGAAACAAGCACTTTAGTAATTAGTTTTTCATCATGAATGAAAATTACATCAAAACATTTTCGGTGTGTGTGTGTAGGCTTGCTGCAACATCACCATTGCAATAAATGGGAGAGCATCGTATGAATGTGTTTACATGCCGGCGGATAAGATCCGACATAAATTGTCGACATAGACGATAATTGTAGGCGTGCATACGTGTCAGAGAGTGTGTGTGTGTATATATATAAGTGCCAATATGGTAAGTTTATGTAATTCAAACGTGCCGGAGAGATGGCGAAATGCTCATTTTGGGTGTAAAACCCCTTCACCGTATCTATTTTTCCATTATTTTCTCTACAACATTCCTTATGAGTGCAACGCGAGAACAAAAAGAGATAATAGTCAATAAATAAAAGCACTGTGAGTTTTATTCGATAGTTTTTAATTTTGCTGTACGTTTTTTGCGAGAGCAACCAAAAAAGTGGTCAAATTGAAAAGTGACCAGATTTTGTTTTTTTCGTTTTTCTGGTCTTATATATTTCTTTTGTTTATTTTATTCAGTTGGTCAGCTCGATTTCGTGCTTTCGAAAGCATAAAACCAATCCAGTCTATGTATTTTATAATCCGATGATTAAATAGGGAGCTCTGACAGGCTTGCTACGTTGCTAGCAAAAGTGTTAGATTTAATGGTACCCAAATGGTGAATCCAACGAACCGAATTAAGTACTCACATTTCTGTGACGACACATACCAAGCGAAAAAGCACTGATGAAAAACTGAGTTTATGCATCTTGCACAGAGGCAATGGGCTTGGGCTCGGGCTCAGGCACCAGTCATAAGTACAAGCGCAAGCACAGACACTGTCATACCAAAACAAACGGCGATATTTATTTTGTCCATTAGCCATTTTTATGCCCTTTTTCTTTATCCGCACTCGTATCTGGTTGGGAGCTACCGAATGGCACACAAAATTGCGAGACATTTCATTTTCATTCACATCGGATGATGTTTCATGTTCTCTCTCCACCCCCCCCCCCCTCTCACCATTCCCCCTTTTTCTCCCCCCGCTCGCCTACCTTCTACACCGATTGAACTGGCCTTCTTGTGTGAATAGCACTTGATATATTACTTGATATAGTATTTGTATTGTTTGGTATTCAGTATTTGCTATACCGCCCCAACAACAACAATAACTGACACACACACACACACACACACACACACACACACACACAATCGCCAGCATTCCAAAAATTGTGTGATTTTGATTGCAAAAGATTGGTTCAAGTCTTGAACTTCAAGCATATTGCGTTGAATCCACTTCACTTTGTGACACTTTTAGTATTTTAGTGGCCACTGTTTCTCAATCTTTTGGCTATGAAATAAGGAAAAAAACGCGTATTCACTGAATATAGCTTAATAACGGTGGTGCGCCTAACCAGAGATTCCGTCATGGGCGATTTATTTCTTGACTGTGAATCTCATTTTCTCATGTGTCTCAGCCGAATGTTTTTCAGGCCGATTTCATTGTAATTTGGGTGGCCACAACACAAAATTTAGCACTGGCCTCAAACTCAGATTGGCACGTTTGTTTGGTTTTATTTATTGTTCAATAGCGTCCCCACGCGTATGGATTACAGAAAACGAAGACAACCAAGAAACTACAGTTATGGCATTTGCATGAAAAAGGCACTGTGACAATTGACACAAACATTGTTGGACAGGACTGAAACAGTTGAAGCACATCGAAACGACAAAAGCAATGGCAACCTCTGTTTAACATTTGACGCGGCCAGTACCAACTAACCAACCAAATGTAGATCAAATGATGTAAAATTTATTAAGTAAAAATGCGTTGAATAAACGAAGACAAACGAAGTAAAAACCATGCGATTTTCACTTTTTTTTTGTTTTAAAGAAAAGTGACCTTTTTCCCTTAAGGAAATAAGAAAAATGTTAAATGATCAATGTTAGAAGTGCAAGCAATTTACTTATGACTGAACAGCCGAGCACCAAATGAATGGAATATTTCAATTAAATAAAGAGCGAAAAAAAAGTGTCATTAGTAAATATCTGAACAAGTTTATTGAGAGTCTTAATCGTCGGGGTTGTGAATTGTCAGCAATGTGCCGTTCAACAAATGAGGAAATTATCGAATGCATTCGCGCAAACTAATCTGGTGGAAGCGAATGTTGCATTTATACTCGTCTGTACACATGGTGAAAAATGGACCAAAACAGTAATATTTTGATGAAGTCATCACATGTTCACGAACTCTCACATGTAGCCAAATAGTGGCAAGTCTATTAAATAGATGCCATTCGGTTTATAGTTTGTGTTTTACGCTCACTAAAAAAATCATTACGCTTTGCATTGTAGCGTAGCGTAGCGAAGCACAATGGGCCAGGGGGTTGAAGCAGCCAGTTGGAATGTATTTAACAGTTGACTTGAAATGAGTAAGTGATAAAGTGTATGCATTGAATAAAGAAGGGGCCGAAAAACCGGGTACCATTTAAATCGATGCACCAAATTCAGCACCAGCTTAGGTATCAACATGTGAGCACAACCGCATCACATACAAAAGCATTTGTGCAAACACAAAACAATGCGATGACAAAACACTATTGATATTGTGTTGCCTTAAAATGCATTGAGTGAAAAACGCTTACAACCTTTTGACAGCTTATAATTTATTAGCTAAGATGCGTTTTCATTGAGCGAAACGGAATTACCAGAACCTCACCGAGGACGAACGAAACAAAACAAAAAATTGTTAGTCGATTGAATACAGAGTGTCGATGCCATAAATACAAAAAAGAAGAAGTATTGAATTCAGATACTGTCAAAATGTAGCGGCTTGGTGTGGTTTAAACAAACTATGGGCCTCGAAATAAGGGTGCACCCGAGTCAAACATCAACACTGTACAATTGAAACACAGTGAATATAAATACAGTGACAAAGAGTGCAAGTTAATTCAGATATTTGCACATATGTGGTGTCAAAAAAATAAATAAATTAAATAAATAAACACGAATACGTGAAAAACAAAAAACAAAAACATCAACACGCAAAAGATGGGCAACAAAACATTTTCTCTAATAGTCGATCAGCCAGTGAATGCATCCGAATGCCAATTGAATTGTATTTAAAAATTTATGATGTGTTAAACGCCAGTACTTGCAATCAGCTTAATCATAATCCACACACAAACACACACGCACACAGCATCAAACGTAAAATGTCGACTAAATAATGCCGATGCCGAGGCCAAGGCACTTTAGCCGTATAACATTTTATGCTGTATGACACCCCACATATTATACGAAATACAATGACATATTCGACTGTTAGTGTCGCAGCGGCAACAAATATTGTCGGAACTACTTAAATAAATAGCATGTCAAAAGCATTGCATATTTGGATGGTGATAACAACAACAACAACAACCACGACAACGACGACGACGACGTCGACGATGCTGACAATAGCACAACCAACCGACCGAAACAAGAAATTAAACAAATGGTATTAAATAAATTTCACATTTTTCGCCTCTTTTAAGCATTTATCTATTCTGTTAATATGTAATCATATGGCCGTGAGCAAAACAAAACAGGGACATCGCTCGATGGAAGGAACATGCAATTTAAAGGCCAAAACACAGTCAATTGTCTTGTTTTAGTTTTATTTTTCAATGTTATTGACAAAAACGATTTGAATAATGAAAAGTAATAATAAGGATTCAACTGATTTGGGAATCCATCTCTGGCTTCGTTAGCAAAAGTTTCTTCGAATTAAAATAATCTTTTTTTTTTTTTTTGAATGGCAATCAAATATTACTTCTTCCATTCACATCAATGTGTATATCGTGTGCTCTTGTGAAGTCGTGCTAGTGTTTCAAATTGATTTCATATCGATCAAAATGGTTGAGCAATAAAACAGGCGTACAAATTGATTTATTGCACCATTGAGCCAATATATTCATAAGTTGACGAGCTGCATGTTTTTTTCATACTCAATAAACACTAATCGAAAAATAAGCGTGGAGGTGACAAATAGTGCGCTTCACATGTGATTCGTCACATCACATTTTTTTTCTGCGCGTTTTTTTGTGTATGTCAACATTAGTCGGAAGTGTATTTTGTATGTTTGAATGACTTTCGATTGTTCACATTTTGTAACAGTCACACCAGCTAACAGTCGATTATCCTCAATGACATGCTTCATACTTTAAACAACACTCAGGTCACGTGGCATATTTTGTTTCGCCTAAATACGCCCTCTTGAAGCACGAGCAACGGTTTGTCATGGTAACCACTCTCTCAATTGGACAAATTGAATTTAGACATTAAAAATCATAATAAGTCGATTCAATGAAATTAATCGGATAAATATTAGCTATGAAATGCTTCCAATTGGTTTCAATTTCGATGTACACTCACTGCTGTGCAAAATTATCTCGCTTCCGAAAAATTCAACTGATTTCATTCATAATGGTGTTTGTTGTGATTTCAGCATCCATAACCGCAAATATTATTTCAGTTTTTATCAATTTTGTTTATTATTATTTGAACATCCGTGTTTCTGAAATATTCAGATAAACACTCTATCTGAAAATGTGATTTCAAACGTTGGCTAAAGCGATGCAGTGTTTGGGTAAGTATTCAAAGGATTTCATGTTTTTTTAAATTTACTACGAACTTGATGTGAATGTTTGCAATTAAAACTTTTATAATTCCACAAATCATATAGATGTAACATGTGCAATGTGCATGTCAAGTGGTTTGATTAGACTGTGGTTGCATCGGTTTTGATTTGAGTCCATGAAGTAGTTTTGATTACGATGCATAATCCAAGCGTTGAACTTCGTAAAGCAAAAACAGTTTTTCCACATAAAATTCATTTAACTGTTTAAGCCTAGTAAGGAAAATTTCTCAACGAAATTAGTGTTTTATTCACGACCAACCGATCTAAACCGTTTTATAAACTGCTTTTTGAATTTTTACGGGGAAGAAAAAAAAAACCTGCCGAATTTTAGAAGTTCCCTTTATCTAATGGAATTAATTTCCCCCATATTGCTCACAAAACAGTCTTAACATTCCATAAAACTATAAGCTATAATGATTTTATTCAATTTTCTTAAACTAGTTTTTTTTCGTATAACTTTGCTCTGCTAAAACAAAAAAGAGGTCCGTGATTTAAATTTCTTTAAGAATAATGTGAAGTAAATATCATTACTTTCTAATTAGTCCGTGGTCAATTGATAAATAAATAGTGTCTCATATCTTCTTCGTCTCGTTTTCACTCACTAGACATTTTACTATCTTGGTTTTCTGAACACAAAATACAGAATATTGTAATTGCTTTAAAAATCGAAATAATCTAATTTAAATATGCACAAATCAATAGATTTTGAAAGTACAGCGCGATATTTTTTGGATTTCAAACGACAAATCGGTTATTCTTGTTATTTTAAGTTACAAATTGGGATCACTTGTAATGTTTCTCATCGAAAGCGCATTTGTGGAGTGATTTAAACATTTTTATCGGGTAAAATACGTTTTATTTACTCAATTCATCTATTATTTAGTATGCGATGTTGAACGCGTTACGTGCCTCCGATTATTGAATTCAGTCGTTAAATTGCTGCTTTTTGACGGCACCATTCAATTTGTTTTTTCTTGTATGCATTCTATTTACTTGTTTATGTATATCATACGTAGTGTGATGAATAACATCCGAGCTAACAGTAAAGACATCATCGAATCCAGTTGCTTCGTTCATATTTATTTCGATTTTTTTTCTCATATTTTTGTATGGTCTTAAGAATTAATAGATAAGTTGTACACAATTATGGCAGTTTTAATAATTCAATGTCAGTTTAGAATAATACATATGGTTCAAAATATGACCTCTATGTAAATTGTTTCTTTCTAAAAAAAAGGAAAATTTTCTGGCGCCGTGGGTGAATGTTATATCTTAATTTGTTACTAAGACATGTTACAAATGGACAAAATATAAAATCGAACATACCTGAACTCTAGCTTCGGTTAAATCAATTTTCATTGCAATCTCTTCACGTGTGTAGATATCTGGATAGTGAGTCTCTTGAAATGCGCGCTCCAATTCCTTCAACTGAGCCGATGTAAATGTAGTACGAATGCGACGTTGTTTCCGTTTTTCACTTAATACCGAATCGTGACTGGAATACACTTTGTAAGGAAGACCGGCTGTAAAAGATAACATCGATTTAGAAAAAGGAACAGAAAAAAAATTACCATGTATACAATCACATAGAACTGATTAGTCCAAACTAGAGCTGACATTAACTAAACGATAACGGTGAATCAAATTCATTCGGCAGTGTTTTCGTATATTCAAATCGATTGGGTTGAGCAATAAAAATAAATGATCCATCGAAATGAAATAAATTGCATGGAATTATAGACCAAGAACAACACACACACACAAAAAAACACAGATCGCCATTTGGCAAGTGATGAACCGTTTGGCATTTCATTTGAGCATTCAATCTACTTTTTCGAATGTTCTAAATGAAAAGGATAAAGGATATTTGTCGAACGAGAAAAAAAGACAGAAAAGCAAAAAAGATTAACATGAAATGGGCACAATCTAATTAGTATTTGTTTCAATTCAAGGAAACAAACGGTTAAAAATGATTTGTCAATTGAATTAAGAGTAAAATGGGTGTACGCAATTGGTTTGGACAGCAAGATAAAGCGATAGATAACATTAACCACATTTATTTATCTAATGTGTGAAGTCCGAGAGCCAGGTAAATGCAGTTTGGATTGCCATGCATTGTTCTGGTTTTCCGTTTGAATTCTTTATTGCTGTGACAGATAGTTGGTTGCAATCCAATTAGCAGAGAATTACAGTGCAAACACTGAAGAGAGATATGCCATGATTTGATTTGATTTGGTTTTTCGTCATGAATAAATAAACGGGCAATACAAGCTGGAATGAAATGTTGTTATGTACAACAATGAAAATAGGCGAGAGCGTCTTTCATTTTGGGCATTTGCCGAATAAATTCCAATTAAACTGTATAGACGAAAAGTGACCATTTTGAACTGAATTTTCCGTGTGCACATCAAATTTGGCTAACCATTTCGAAAAATTAAAAGTTCATCAATTCAGGGCCATTATATTCATAGCCATTTGATTATTGACTAAAATTAGCTGCATTCTCAATTGTATTGCTCGTTTGAAAGAGTCACTCTTCTTCAGCTTATGTACACCGGCAATAAATAAGCATCCTTCAAGCATTAACATGTTCGTATTTCCGAAAATCAATGATTACGTCTTATGTTTTTACCCTGGAGTTTGTCGTTTCGTTTCGCTCAAAGAAAGAAAAGTAATTATATTTGATCCAAAACCCTTAGGTATCTGGTAAATGGCAAAGGGAAAGAGAGACAGAGCCAACGAGAAAGAGAGTAGAAGAAGAAAGAGAAGAAAAGCGAGAACAGGAGAATATGAACAACAGTCGGTTTAATGCAAACGAAACTTGATGGTAAATTGCGATACGATGTGAACAAAACAGAGCTATCCACCCAGAAAAAGGGAAAACGAATAGCAAATAAGCGCAAATGAAATAAAATAAAATGTCGAGACGCCATTTCTAAGACAGTTTTATCGTCCTCATTTTGTTTTGCTTTTTGCTGTGTGTTACAGCACAGCAGAGCATGGCTTTGGTCGACGGGCTTGAATGGCATCACGGTATGAATCTCCTGTTTCATCGTTGTCGTTGCTGTCGTACATTCAGGGAAGATAAAACACATCACCTACACATTGCTATATATTTGTTACACACGCCAATGCACGCATACACACAATCACCGCCTGCGAGATGCGTGCAAACGAAGAATGGGGAGCCCCCATTGGCACTGGCACTGACGTCGCAGTATAATCAAAACACACAATTTGTCCCATCGAATTTTAGCGTTTTTCCACAAGTGAAATCCTCACATTATATAACATTTATGTACGCGCATCGACTACAGATTGATATTAATTTTGGAGATTTTTGCACACCTACGAATACTATTTTATATTGTGCATTGAAAACAATTAAGATTAATAAAAAAAAATGCCAATTTGCAATCGTTTTTTCAGTGAAGGATCTACTGATTCGAATGCTTCTGTTTAGCTTATGTTTTTCATCATTTCATTGTAATACGCAAATAATGAGAGTCGATAAAAACACATTTTTATTTTCGTAATTTTCATTAAATAATGATTTATTCTTAGCATTTGATTCACTTTAAATCCTTTACTTTCGGCCTTGCGAACATTGTATTGAAAATACAATATTATTTATATACAAGAAAGTAACATGCACGAGAAGATCGAGAAAACAAGAAGAATTGTACGAATCAGCTTGTGTACCCTGTGTTCGTCTCATGAAGTTTTTTTTAAGAGACGCATTTTGTATACACACACAGGTTTCCAGTGCCACGAAGAAATGATATACATAATGTTCCGTCAGCGAAAACGATAACATTTACAAAAGGAAATTCTTGATTCGTTGCAAATGCTCGCGCGCAAAAGTGAAAAGAAGCCATCGAAGAAGCGGCACGAGGTCGTCACACACAAACATATACACACGCACACACGTTCCTGTACAACAACAAGAAAAAAAAACGAGCGAAGTGAGACGGAGCAAGCAAGCTACAAACACATAAATATAAATAAATAAACAAAATAAAACTGCGGGATGAAGATGTTCGTGTATTCTTTGGTTCGTTTTATCGATCCATCATTGCTGAATGGCACGTACCAAATGAAAATCGAAAAAAAAACGCACACACACACTTTTTTGCATGTGCTCCTGTGTCGACGGAAATTAGAGCATCGTAGGACAAAATGAATTAACAACAACACTGGATAATATAACAACATTTTAATTTAATTGTTAATTTCATTTTTAAAGAGCTCGTTGTCTAAGGAGCAACACCCTGAAAAGAATCACATAAAAACCCTGAGCTGGTCATCACCTGATTAACAGTCTGGCCATGTTTTGCTACTGAGAATATTGGAATACTTTTAAATTTCAAATTACTTTATGTTTTTTGTACATTCAATTTATTGAGTTTTTAGCTAAATTCTGACCACGGTTATTTTTATTGCTTTAAAGGTAAATATCGGCATCAAGCCAATGTTTTTCTATCTGGGAATCTGTTGCAAGTGACCTTAAAATGGCGGCCAAATGACATCTATCGACTTACCGTGCATACAATACAATGTTCAATTCAAATCAGCTACTTTCAATTGAAAACCAGTTTTTTTTTGCATGTCGCCTTTCAGCCAACAAAATAGACAATTATCAATTGCTAATTAGGGTAATAAAATGCAGTTGTCAATTGGAATTAGATTTATAATGCACTACAAATCTGAAATTCGATTCGCATCGAATTGTGGTTTTGGTTTACGGCCAAACGTCCATAAATTTCACCAGAGCGTATCGAAAGAGGCCGACGCTGTGTGCACAATATTATTACTTAAGACATCAGTGGTTTATCGGTAACTCCAAATACTTACTCGATTTTCATAGTCATCGGTGATTATTACATTACACATTTATATGCTGAGGCATTATTGTGGCAAGCAACAAAACCATGGAGCGGAAACTAACGAGCGCTGTATCAGCATTTGAATTATTAATCAGTATATCATAGGCGGCAAATTATAACGATTATGCTGTCGACTATGTTCAACACTGGTTAAACATTGTTTAGGTTTTGCTCGTGCCATTTTCTCGAGAAGATGCCTGCGAAAATGCGATTTTGCACACACAAATACACACAAACACTAACGCAGTGCCAAAAAGACAGAGATAGAGGGATTCGGCAGGAGTGAGATAAAAGAGATGCTACACTGGTGAACCTCCATTAAGACTGAATTCAGTATTACCAGTGTAGATTTTTGCACAAATTACCTAAACAATGAAAATTGAATCGGATTTCGCCTCAAATTATACAACACACACTTTTCTCACACTCGCACATTTATAGCTTTCAATAAAGCGACATATTTTTGGCAGCCAATGTATAAAGCTACAAAGCTACTATGTGATGAACGTTTCATCTCTGCTTTAGTATGCATGTTCACGAACAGAATTGAAATCGCTGGTCTGTTCTTTTCATTTGTTTTTTGCAGGCAAGAATCATTCACCAAGAGAAAGTGTAAAAATATTCGGTGAACAAGTTTTCAATATAGATTTCATAATTTCAATGGTGGTGTGCAATTTATCATTAGCCTTATGCAAAGATGGCACATAATTCATTTTGAATTCAAGTGAAAAATAATTCTGGCAATTGAGACAAATGATTTATTGTCGGCGAATCTTTTTGTGGGAACTTTTCCAACAATCATTTTTTTTTGTATTCTTTTTGGCTTTGCACCGCCGAATCAACTGCTCAAACAAAAACGTTGAGAATCGTCCACCCAAAATACATTTCGAATTGCAAATCAAAACTTTTTTAAATGTTAAAGGATGCTCCTACAGATGAATATGAATTTAACCAACTTAAGTTGCTAATTATGAACACGTACTAAGAACTGAGATTAGGAAAATTTGCGAAGAAAACATCGCAAAAAATGCCGTAACATAAAATAAAAAAAAAAAAAAAGAGATCAACCACGAACGCATTTGTTCCATAAAGTTTCGAAGAAGTTCAAAATTTGTCAGAGTTTTGATGAAAAATAATCAATAAAAATAGAAATGAAAAAAAGACGTAAAAAGACACGTTACTCTTGCAGCACAGCAAATGGAACAAAATATGGCTGTAAATTAAATTCACAACTTTGTAAATTGTCAAAAGGCCATTCAGGCGCTCAAATTAGAATATATACATTGGATTGTTTGGATTTTTGTTGTTATTGTTGTTGTCTTTTGCTCGGTACGTCTACAGAAATCTGGAGTGAAAATTGTCGGCAATTTACGCAGATATTTATATGAGGGCGCACACATTTTTTGAAGTGCATTTTCCTGATAATATTTTTGAAATGATTCCACAAAACATTGTATCATTCGCTATGAAATATTTGTCTTTTGTAAATTGACACAAAAACTAATAAGGAATATTCGACACAAGTTGAATGGCAAAGATGGAGAGATAGCGAGATTGGGTGAACATGAGAGCGAAAGAGCGAGAGAGCGAGAGAGAGAGAGAGAGAGAGATAGGGAAAGCGAATGAGAATTTCAAAAATAAAAATGGAAATGGAAAATAAAAATATTATTTTTATGGTCTTTTTACTACTTCACTTTAGTTTATGACCGTTCATTTTTCAAATGCGCCAAATTTAATGCCACCAGCGGCATTTTCATGTTACTTTTTTGTTGCAAATTTGTTACAAAGAAAAATGTCTGAACCGATTTAAAGTGGCTCCCGATCCATATTCAGTCGGTATTGTTTTGAGCTGGAAGTGGAACAACGCATGAAAATGCGAAATGCGCTCATTGTTTACTTGTAGTTTAGGACAGTGCCACGCAACATTCTGAATCATATGCTGTTTGATTTAAAATTGCGTAAAATCCACACACACACACACACACACAAACACACACACATCTCCCGTATCCATCGCTTGAATGTGAATACATTCGTTTTATGTCTCATATTCATTTTTATCTTCATTTCGCTTCACTTTTATCACCGTCCCATTCGTTCATTCAGTGTTGCGTCTTCGCTCCTCTCGCTATAATTTTGTTGTTGTTTTGTTTCTTCGTTGTTTTTCTTTTTCCACTTTTTCCACCTCTTTCCATCCGCCTTTCTATTCGTTCTATTCCGATGAGCTTAGCAAGACAATAAAATATTGTAACGTTCCTCATTTGCTTATTCCTATGGCAAATTTGCACATTTGCTTGAAGTCTTAAGTCCCTTGTTTTCGTGCGCTAGCTTTTTCGGCCAACGTCGTTTTTTATTGTGTTGCCATTTTGTTTTCATTTTTCTTCAACTTATATCAAATGGTGTAGCTGTTTCACTCAACAAGAGAGTGAGAAATGGAGATATACAGTTCACAAATGAATGCAAATTCGTCTAAGC
Organism: Aphidoletes aphidimyza; assembly: GCA_030463065.1. NCBI lineage: Eukaryota > Metazoa > Arthropoda > Insecta > Diptera > Cecidomyiidae > Aphidoletes > Aphidoletes aphidimyza. The sequence goes on along the minus strand of CM059997.1, from coordinate 12,336,843 downwards.
TACGGCTTTGAACGGAAAAGTGAACAACAACAACAACAACAACAAAAATGGTAAATAGTATCAACACACAAAAATATTACTTAAATTTGTTGAAAATAATATAACGTAGACGCGACAAATGCATGAGTTGATGTTGCACACCAACAATCAAAAACGAGCGAGAAAAATAGAGAAAGAGAAAAGGAGAGATAAGGATGGGCAGAGGCAGAGAAATTGAACATACACAGTTGAGATGAAAAGAAATGAAAAACTCTCGAAAAAATGAAGCATGGAACATTAATATTCCGAATTTGTCGGGAATACTCTTACACAATCTCTGGTGTGTATGGCGTTCGCCAAGCATTCCACGTACTTCGTACACATCTTCAATTTTTTTTTTTTTTTTTTACTTGTTTTTCCTTTCGAGTATTTTTATGTTGTTGCCTTGTTGTGTGTTATTCGGCGTGCTTAGTTTACATTTTGAACATACACGGCGAGAGTAGACAAGAAAGCTCCAAAAGATCGACTATACACGAATAAGACAGTCCCTTCCACGTGCACAGACACTCAAGCACATTGCCGATTATCTTTTTATTGAATCGACGGAAAAAAAGAGAGAAAAAAAAGAACAAACTCAGGGAAAAGTGTACACACACAGACACACGAATACACCACCGTATACAGTTACAAGTGTATTCTCACATGAGACAATTCATGAATATTAGAATCTATACAATTTTCGCGTGTGAAATTGAACTTGAAAAAAAGAAGACACCGAAGTGAAAACGATCGAAATTGAATTTTGAATATGAGCAACAAATACAATGTTATACAATATGCATAGACAGTTGCCATTTTAATCATTGAGCTTTGAAAAATCGATCCAATTTCTATTATTCTTAGTTTTGCTAATTAATATTTAAGTATTGCGATTATGCGAATTTCATTCAATTCACTTCAAATGATGTTACATTTTTAATAATCGTCATAATTCATTCGTGTACTAAAATATCATATTGAACAAAACAAAATCAAACAAACAAACATTTTCCGTCGTCTAGTGAACTTTTCTCAAATAAGTAAGATACTCTTGACGTGATTTCGTTGAATTGATGTTGAATGTGCAAAAGAAATGCGAAGATGACGAATCTTGTGCGCTGTACTAATGATCTAACAACCAATTACGCGCCATTTCTTTTCTTTATAACCATAACTACCTTAATTCTTGGCATCTTTAAATTATCGTTTATTTTTACAACCGACTTTAATAATTTAATTTCTTCGGAAAATAGTCTGTTGCTTCAGCAATTTTCACATTCAACAACATTTATGGTATTAAGTGTTACATTATCACAATCATTGGATCGAGTATTATAATTCGCAAAGACTTGGAAATGAAGGAGACTTTAATAGAAAATGGAACGTTTTTTTCCTTTTACTTGGTCGTACTTTAAATTTTCTTCTGGAAAAGAATATTCATTTTGTCGTCTGATAATATTCGATTCAGATTTTTCAAATGAAAATATTTTTTCTTCATCCGATAAAAAAGATTTTGTAACTCAAAATTGTTTCCCATGATGATAAATATCCACTAGTGCAATATTACACAAAAAGAGATTTAAATCCTGATTTTTTTTTTAGTTTTTAAAAGTTTCAATGGCATGACTAGCGACAACTATCACGTGTTGAAGAAGAATTGGTTGCATTTGTTTGGGGCGAAAATTTTGTTCGAATAACACTGAACCGTGTAGCTAAAAGTTGAACATATCCAAGCGGACACTTGTCCAGACAGCATTACGGCATCCCGACGGTATTATCATATAGTTTCTGTCACCGTGTTGAACATTTTTATGCACATCTTCGAACAATCGAATATTTGATAAAGTTTTGGAACTAGTTTTCCCAACCATTAGCATTATCAATTTATTGATTTATCTGAATTTTAAACCATATTTTTGTTACTGCCCGTACAATTTCGATTTGCAAACATGCCGAAGCGGCAACATTTTGAAAAATACTTACATTGCATGCCCATTGAAGTGGAAAACATTGATGTACGATGAACATCTTGATGATGATTTCGCGCGCCAATTACCGAACATTGTGATCCGGGCCCAGCTGGATGATGTAGTCCGCCCATGGCCGCCGCCGTGGCACTTCCATGGCCAACACCAGAACCAACGGGATAACTGCGTGCCATCGATGCTGCAGCGGCTGTGTATCGATATGCTTGTGACATTTGGCTACAGGACGTCAGATCACCATACGTACAAGGCATGTTGGACATTGGATCAATTCCATTCTGTAAACAATTTGTGTCGAATGAGGCTGCTGCCTGATTTAAATATGTGTAATCCATATTGAATTCGTGTCCGTTCAGATCTTTGCTGATCACCGTCAGTTTTCAACAGTAAATTTTTCGGCGACTGCGACGCAAAAACTCTTCTGACGTTCAACCGAAAACAGTGAAATTCAATCGATTGTTCAATTGTTGAACACACACAAATTGATCGGTTCACCTTATTTATTTATTATTGTTATTGCAATTTGTTTATTTATCTTGGTTCAATTGGTTGTCGTTTTCAGCGAATGAAACGTTGAAACGTTTCGAATTTTTTTTTATTATTGTATTTATCCTTTCTCATCAACTTTTAAATCAGGATTCCTAATATTTAAATGATTTGCTTGCAATTCAATGTCTAAATGTAAACACCTTTTATCAAAATGTCAAAAATCACTTGATTTAATTAGAGTGATAACCGTCGCTTTTGAATGAGATTCTCTTATTGATTTAAAAAAAAAAATTAAGTTAATCTCCGAATTGAAATTGAGCGTTATAAATATGCGTTATTATTCATAGATTCACAAAATTCACTTTAATTTTTTTGTTCAAAAATAAAAATCAGTTCCATCGACAATTTCCGTCAAACACAATTACACCAATTTTGATAAGTTTGCATCTAATTTTGGAGATTATTTTTTTTGTATGATAATTTTAATGTTTTCCGTTGTTTTGTTTGTTTGTTTGTTTGTTTGTTTGTTTGTTTGTTTGTTTGTTTGATCTATCAATTATGTTTTCTTTTGGCAATGAACAAATCTGTTGCTTTGTATACCTTGAAGTTAGAAAATTTGCGTAAATTGAATAACAACAATACAGAAAACATCCAATTGAAAATAAATAAACAATCTGTGCTGTCGCTCGTTTTGCAATAATAAAATCAAATAGATCTCTCTTTGTTTTAAACGAAAGCAACGAAACAAGAAAACATATCACTCTCACTTGAACGAAAAATATTCGTCGTTTTTGTCGTTGTCGTCACAATGAAAACAATATGTCACAGACATTCGGACACACCACCGACCGGTTGCTTACCCCAAAATAAAATGATAAGCTTAATTCAATAACGTTTGCTTAAAACCTTTTCTGAAATGCGACATTCAATCTAAAGTCACCGAGAACTCGCAGGCATAAATACAAGAGCCACTTGCACCTTGCACAAGCAACCAGACAAACTGTATTTTATACACAATGTGTGCATTGTTTGGTGGATAGAATTAAAATCAAGAGGGACAACAACCAGAGAGAGAGAGAGAGGGAGCGACAGTGTGAGCGAACAAGCCAGAGATAGATTGAGTTTTTTGATGTTAATGTGAGATAACACGATTAACATGGTTCAACAATATGGCGAGCAAAAGAGAGAAAGGACGAAATGTGTCTGCGAATCACAGGAAAACAATGTGAACGGCAACAAGCGGTAAAAACCCATCCGAAATTGAACACATACTAGAGGGTTGGAATAAAGAAAATCGGCATGAAAAATTAGCACGCTGCTAGCGCACATACACCAACCAGTATGTACCCAGCACGGTGAAACAGAATATCTTGGTCGCAGCATCAGTGAGCAGCCAGTTGATGTGACGCGCTCATCGTTGCCTTTGGGTTTCGATTGCGCTTCGTGTGGCAGTAACAGTGGTCGATCGGTTGCCTTTTGCCATTTCATCTAGAAATTCAGGGCTAATGCTAATCCATATAAGTAAAACAAGCAACAAGGCAACGCTCACCGATTCGATCGAATAAACATTCGATGAACTCGATGTCACACACACACATACGCACACAAACAGACAGAGGCACACAGAGAGGAGCTCACACATGCACAACAGCAGAGATAGCATCGATTTGGTGTTGTACAGGGCTCAGCGTGGCAACGCATTTAAGAGGGGATATTCGAATATCGTTGCTATAGGCGGAGTCACACCCCTAAACACAACTGAAACAAACCAATTGCAGCTACGAATTCGTTTTGCTATGCTGTTGCTCTACTCCTGAATATGCTATCCTTTATCACTGTTTCGGCCGACCAAATATGTTTTCGGTGATAAATCTGTGACGTCACAGAGAATGTTTCATATGTTTCGTTTTCAAAAGATTTACACTGTGTATATACACCGAGTGTGTGTGGTGGTCCGTTTCTCTGAAAGCTGAAAATATAGATATATTCGAAAAGAGCGGGCACAAAATCTGCCAGCCAAGACAAACGAAAGTTGTGTTTGATGAGAAAAAGACACACATCAACTACCACCGAATCGGCTGATGAATTTTTCGGACCCCGAATCAAACAAATCATATTTGTCTTCTCAATCTCAAATGAATCTTTCTATTTTTCTTATTCATTTGTGTGTGTGTGTGTGTGTGTGTGTGTGTGTGTGTGTGTGTGTGTGTGTGTGTGTGTGTGTGTGTGTGTGTGTGTGTGTGTGTTATCATTTGTCCAACCACAAGCCACGACAGCTGTCAATGCCATAGCAACTTCGTCCACGACGCTCCACGGCAATGAACACATATTGTAAATACGGTTGGTTTTTTTATTCTCTGCTATTGTGGCGCGTCCAAGATATCAATGCCGTTGACAAAACGTTGTTTTGCTTTGGTTTTCCATTTTAACATCTCATCCCACACATACATTCAATTGACACTTGACACCATTAGCTTGTGTAATAAAATTGAGTTGAGAGCGAAAGAAAGAAAGAATGACAAAAAAATGGCTATAGAATAGGTAATGAATTCACTCGAGGAACCATATCGAGGTCATTCGAAGCAACCCAAATAAATAAATAACCAAATATTGTTAAGTAAATAAATCTTTGGCGCTTTTGTGTTTTATCAATTCATAAACATCATTTTCCGAAATGAATCTTAAATGATTTGTTTTAATTATAATTTAACACAATAAGCTCTGTATGTGACCGGCGCGCTCGTCCCTCACTCATCTCCACTGACTGTGTAAATTAACAAAATTTAATTGAATGCAACACAATAAAAAAAAACAACGAGGGCAATCATTCTTTTTTCATCGTAAAAATTTGGTCTTGATTCTCTCTCATGGTAAAAAAAATCAAACGTAAAAAAATGCCAATGAAATTTTCAACAGTATCTCATATTTCAATTTAACGTCAAAAAACCATACAATTCAACAAATCAATAACAAACAATAATATTCGTTTTCATCACATTGCCGTGATTCAACAGTTGAAACAAAATTTCTTCTCCCGAACGATAATAATATGCTCGGGCGTTCTCTGTTCTCCCTTTCTCTACCCTCTGCCTCAATCTGCTGGTGAAATTTGGATATTTTGGTTTTGCTTGTATTGAATTCTGTGTGCTGATCGTCGACACGATGACGAGATACAACTACTATGTCTTATTACTTTTCATTCGCTACGTTACTCATTTTCACCCATTTGGTTTTTTATGGTTGGTGATGGAAAATGCTTCCGTAAAATGTTTACCGTTGCGTGTGCACCGTGCAATATTTTCTATCTTTTTTGTGTGTGTGTGTTTGTTTGTTTGTTTGTTTGTGCTCTGCTCATTTCAGCGTTGTGTTTTTTCGTTGCTGCGATTATTCGCAACGCTTTTTGAATTCAAGCACACAATCAAGCCTCGGTCTTTTCCACATCATGTTTATATTTGTGCTCAATGATGCTTAAGCTTCTCATGCGCCTGCTATACGAGTCTAATATGATTTTCTGTCTTGTGCTTCAGAAATGTGCTTTAGAAATGTGAGAAACGACGGGCTCGGTTTCAAAAGGATTGAACATTTTTCGGTCGATTTTATATTGTATTTCCTCGCTTCACCTTTCGCATTGGCATCGGGAAAAATCAGTTGAATTTATAATGTAAATCACTTTTCAACTGGTTTGTCTACATGTTACGATCCAAAAATGTCTTTTGTATACGAAATTACCAATTTCTCTTTTTTTTTGTGCAGAATTACCAGTAAATCAATTATGGGCGTTGTAAATCAGGCCCAAAAAGTCGAACAAATTGTGGTCTTTTGTTTATCACAATGAGGTGCGATGGCACAAACCTTGAAACAAAAAATAGTGATATCACAATTCAACTCGAACTGAAATTATTCATAATGATTCGGTTTTTGTTATTGCTGCTCGCCGTGTGCGAGCACATGAATGTGTGTTTTTTTCATAAATTCAGAGTTGATTTAATTCGCATATAAAAATAAATTCAATTTGGCATTGCGCGAAAAACAATACCCCAAAATTTAGATCGAATTTCATATTTGCTCGACTGTCGCATGTAATATAATAAATTTTAAAATTAAATATAAATAAAATAAATCGATCGACATGTTTTCACCCACGTTTTTAAACAACAACAAAAAAAAACATTCTTTATTTGTATTTTTTTATTGTTGTTGGTATTGAACTTTCTACCGTTTTTTTCACATTGTTCTTTGCCAGCTTTTCAATTATCGACTCAATTGACAGCGATGAAAAAAGTATTGTAGCAACTTCAGTTAATTATGTTCTCTCTGTGTGTGTGTGTTGCTCAACCGGATGGTGCTTGTATGAAGACAACAGCGATCAATATACGTTATACGAATGGTGTACAAAGAGAGCGAAAAACAAACCGATACGCACACACTCATGAATACACAACTGTTGTGTATCTCTTTGTACACTATTCGTGTGAATAGTGTAACTGTGTGTAAGTGTTCACTTTGGCGTCGTTGTCAAAATTCTGTTTGTTGAACTGGAACTAAATTTAGTTGGTGGATGTGAAATACGATGGCGCTGACAAGAATTCATCGCAAAAAAAATCTAATACCGCCATGCAAGCGCCATCGGGTTGGTGTTGCTGCATTTTTTCTCAATGGCGTCCAAGCGGTAAAAATGGTTGCCAACAAATTCGGGAGAGAGGTGAAAAAAAAGGAAGAGATGAAGAGTGTGAGAGAGAGAGAGAGAGAGAGAGAGAGAGAGAGAGAGAGAGAGAGAGTGAAAGCCAGTGCCCGTGCACGATATACTTCGATTGATGGTGAAAATACATTTAATTGCTGCCCAAACAGTGATCACTGTTAATAATGGAATATCAATTTAAACAATATTTATTCCATTTGCTCGCATTTGATTCGATGCACAAAATATAACTCTTTTTGTAAATTTACCATTCGGTTGTCAACATATAAATGATACTATGATTTGTAGTGAGGAGCATTTTGCAGAGAGAGAGAAAGAGAGAAAAAAACCCACACCAAATGCCAACAACAACAAAAAAATTGGATTTGTGAGTGTCATTTATGTTTTATTCATTTGAATTTGAGCTCGCACACGTCTTTTACGGGCAACGTCTCCGGGCCCCAATGCCACATATCTGCACATGGCATACGCTCCATTTGACATCTACATCAATTATTAATTATCATCAAAATCGGTGTGTACTAATCAATTGAGATCTTATCAGTTTTGGATTGCGGTTGAACGAATTCAAGTGTTGGACAGGTGATATTTCGCAAGCATGCAGACGTATATATTAAACTGGCAAATAATCAAATTTCGGTCCCGAAACAGATAATACCGATCATCTGCACTTGGGCATTATGCTCAATTAAGCTGCAATCGTATTTAATTAAAAAATTTTACTATGCCTTTCGGTTCCGTGGGCTTTGCATTGCACTGACACCAATTGAGCAAGCTAATAAACTGTGCATGTATATGTTGTTATTGTACGTTTCGGTTGAGTTTATGTGTGTGCCATTTGCCCACCATTCTCCCAATCCCAAATATTTTGTGTGTGTGAGTGTGTGAGAGTGTGTGTGTGGTCCCTAGCTTTCAAATATCCAGTTTGGTGAGCTTCATTTGTCAATAATATAATAGGTTGCAATCAAAATGTGCTCCCCATGTGTCCACATTATGCTTTTCCAAACTGAATATTAGTTGAATAGCGCAAACGGTATATTCATATTCAAATGTTCAAATGTTATTGTTTTGTTTCACAAAATAATAATTTGCGACCGTTTGGAATATTGTCCAATCAAAAGCACATATTATGTAGTTTGGTAAACTATCAATTCGGTTAATTTGGTATCGGCCATTGGTGTTTACGTGTGCGCCATTGTGCCACTATCATTTCCTTGGTGTGTTTGAATTTCACCAATAATTTTCTATGTTATAATAATAACACTTTGTAACAAATGCACAATCACAACTCTCGTCTGACAATAGCTTTTCTAATTTTAGATTTGATTTCAAGACACGAAACCATTTTTATATAGCAGACATTGGCATACATTTTATGTCGCCAAGTGTTGATATTCAGAAAAAGCAAGAGACACATAAAGGTTGCAATTTAATCAATATTTTGTGTCAATGGAAACACAAAAAAGAAAAACTGAGAATTTAGTTCTTCGAGCACAAGAGACGAATAGATTTTGTCTGCAAACGGTAACTCAATTATTAAGGTTGAATTTCAACCAATTTCAATCCAGTGCAAATTTAGAATATTCGAATTTTAAATCTAAGTATCAATCAATAGCCCGTTTGTGTTTCATAATACATTTTTTGTAGAACATTAACGAAATGGAACTATTGATTCGTTGGTCGAATGGAAAAACATTGAAATAAATTAAAAGCGCGAGGAAAACAAAGATCAGAAGATCTTGTCCGCTTAAATGAATATAAATATGGATGTGGATTTCTATGTTAGGGATCTGTGGATGTAAAACTCGTAACTTTTCACTTCATATAAATCAATGTAATAAATGAAAAATGCTGTAACAAATGACACTTTGGTGAATTCGTTGAATATCGATTGCATCGTTTGAGCTTAGCATTTTACAATTGTTTTGATATCCTTCGCTTGTTTCCCGCGCACGCGGATGAGTGATGCAGCAGCCAAATAACAACAATAAAACCAGGTGACACACGAACTAGATGATCATAGCTATGTGGCCACACCGTTGAATGCACCCGGCAAATTGAGATAAATAGATAAAACTGATGCGCCGGCAATGATTACATTTGCCTCATTCCATGGGCAAAAAATGCGAACCAAAAAGCGCAGAAAATACGCGCGCCCAGTATTAGTTTTGCTTTAACATTGAATGCCAAGTCAGTATCACTAGAAAATATTTTGCTGTGAAAATAAAATTAGGTTGGATTGGAAATCGGTTTTGCAATGCAATTGACAGCGACGCACATTTTGCGATTTATTCGCACAATGCAATTATTTCGTATTTGTGAAATATTTTTCGCTCGTTGCTGTCGCTGGTGATATTGGCTGGTGCCCGTTATCGTTTTCATTGTCGCGTTTTCACGATTTCGCGCGCACAATTTCTGCTAAACAAAACACTGGTTGCAAGAGTCAACAAATACAAAATGCAACCGAGGGAACCGAGAGAAGGGGAGGGGGGAGGGGGCATTGCATGGAAAAAGCCGTAGATAAATGTTGTAGAATAGTCTCTAAAGTGTTAAATCTGTATAGGCGTCATAAATTATCTTTTTGATTAAAATGCATATGCATTTTGAAATGGCATTTATACTCAAGAGTGATTTCTGACTCAATTCAGACCTATTTAGCAATTGGTGTGTATTGCAACAATAACTTCATATTCCGAGGAGCATACAAACATCGAATCATCGAACCATCGAACAGTTGGACGAGCGAGAACCGGCACCAGAGATGAAAATATTATCATAGAAACGAAAGAGAAATGAAACATTTCAAAAACAGCGAAATGAATGAGCGAAAGAGATGAATGCACACGATCGAATTGGCCAACCGAAACGAAACGAAACAAAACGATGCAATCACAATGCATTGGCACACATATTGATTGAGGCAGCACCAGACTGCATTTAATTTGTGAAATGTCAATTTTCATTGAAATGCGATGTGCTGCTATTCGGATTTTTGCCACAGCAAATGTTGCCCCCATTCAGAGAATGGTTACAATTCAGGCCATTGAAAATGCAGCAAATGAATGACGGAATCTCATCGAACGGTGGGGCATTTCAATCAGAGGCCCTGGGACGCAACATCACAAATACTTAATGAATAATTTCTCGTTTCCTATTAATCGATTATTCCTCCATTTGTGTTTCAGATTGAAGAATCTCTTCGATTTTGGAATTTGAACATGGAACAAACACACACACACCAAAAGCCAACCACCAAATCATTCAATCGCTTTTGAAAATGAACAACAGTCAATATTTCTGATCCTTTTGTCCATTGATACACTTAAAATCCAATTCGAAAATGTTCGGAGTGTTTTTGTGATGCAGACAAAGGCATGGGAAAAACAGTAATAATTTTTCACTTGCACCATACTGAGCTGCAACCATTCCAAACATCTGTGAACGCAAATGCGTGTAACCATTGTGTATCACCGGGATAGACACCAGGCAACATATAGTTTTCCAGTCGCGCAAAACCCCTTAGAATTTTGCCAGTATTGTGTGTGACCGTTTCTGAATGACATAAAAAAAGATGTTTTTTTGAAATTAATTTTTCTATTGGGAATACCGACAATTTCGTTAAATTAATAAATGAATGTACTGAATTGATGGCTCGACAAAAACAAACACTTACCACTTGTTTCTCAGGCTAAATTCTAATGTTCTTCTTATGCTAAATAAAATGTGTGTGTTTTTTTTGTCATCTATAAATTCAACATTATCATTCACGAATGTGCCGGTAGAATCGTGTATCTTGTATCGTATTAAGAGCAAGAGATGCTCGATACCTTTGAAGGGCCGCCACAATTCATAAAATTCATAACGGTAAATAGCAAGAGCAAGCAAGCCAAAAATGACAATGTGAGTGCTGTGTCACATCTGCTTTTCATTCTCATCAAAAATGAACATGAGCAATTTTTCATGTGAACTGTATGAAGTTTCATTCCACATTTCGATCTCAATCGTTTATCGACGAACATACCGAACGAACAAACGAACGAAGTAAATGGATTCGGCTGAAGTTTCTCGTTGATTTTGGGCGCGTAAATCATATGTGTCATTTTTGTTTTGTTGGTTTTTATTTTGGATCATCATTGAGATTTGGGTGCTTGACGTCAGCTCTCAATTCGCCATGTTCCTCTCTGATTCGCGAATCATTTCACAACGATTTCATATTGGTCACGTGTGTTGCACGTGAATTTGATACTGTTCTGTATTTAGTTGCCACCGATTTTATTTATTTATTTGTTTTCATTAACATTTTAAATGTACAGTGTACAGCAGGCAAATCGAGCATAAAGGCGACAAAACGCCATAACAAGTGCTCGCGGTGAGTTTGTGTGTGTGTGTATCATATTTCGACTGGTTTTGTTGTGCCAATGTCACTGTTACTGTTACTGTTACTATTACCGTAACTGCAATTCTCAGCTCATTTACGACGGGTAGCATGAACATATAATTTATGATTCATATTTTTATTGAGATCCTATTTTTAGGAAGCGGGTCAATAGACAAAAAAAAAAAACAAAAATGTTTGCTTTCTCATAAATGTGCTAATGGGATGTGATAGAACATGCGAATAACAAATGAATGGTTGGTTTTGCATGGCATCTAGTGCTATCTATTGATTGTTATGGGATTTCATTGTGATTAAACGAGAGCTAGGCGATTACCTTTTTTTCTTCTCCTCTATCTATTTCTCAATTTTCAAAGTTTGGTTCTCACGGACATCGGGTATCGGTACCATTAAAATACTGAGTACTGACAATTGAATACACGATAAACGAGCAAAAGGCAAACGTTACAATCACTCAATAGAGATGCGATTACAATCACTTGTACCCATGTGCTCATGTGCTCATGTGTGTGTGTGTGTGTGTGCGCTCACTGAATCGTCGCCTTTGTGCTCTTACCCTCCAGAAGTAATTTTCGGCAATATTCACCATGAACAGAGAAACACTTGTCATTAGGTCGATTTACCCGGTTCGTACTTGTCGAACGGATTTATGTGCACCGTGTATTGTAAGTAGAAAACATTGTCATTCCATCTAAATGAGCAGTGATCTGTCGTGCGCAACGTCCCAGTCTTCGATGACTGCAATGATGGGAGTTCCACGGACACTTGTTTCTCATCATAAACAATCTTAAACATATAAACAAACAATGTAAAACTGTGATGAGCAATGAGACAATGAGAGCACAGCTTGGGCATATTGTGGATAACGCGCACGCGAACCATCGCACATACATTTTTCGTAATATTTTATGTATAGTATATATATATGATGTATTCGCTGGTGTTCGATCTTTGATGGTGGTTATGTTACTGTTGTTATTTTCGCTGCTGTTGCTGCTCGTCATCGTCATACGCGCGACACATCTCATTTCTATGCGTTTGCAATTGTTAAAGCCCAAGGGAAACGATGTAACCATAGGGTTTTCACAATTGACTTGGTATCCCAGTGCTTGTGTGCGTTCTTCGTCGATATGACTAAACAGCATTAGTGGCATTTCGTAAACGTTGGCTTTGCTACTCGATTTATTCTACTGTGTTCAATTTATTCATTCGCTTTTTTTTTGTCGTCGTCGTCGTCGTCATCGTTGTCGGTGCGCCCCTCTGCCGTTGTCGTCAGTCACTCTTTGGTTTTGTTCATTCATCTCGAACATTTGTCGCAGCACCAAATACTAATAGAAAAATAAAAGAGAATAATAATAATAAACATAATGAAAAAGAGGCTACGGAAAAAATTGAAAACGATGACATATAATATGGGAAAGTATGTGTGTTCGCTTGCCAGCTCAATTGTCAGCTCGCGCACACACACACACACACACCACACCGTGTGCTGGGCTCAATAGCATGCGGTACATTGAATTTCGAATTGAATAAGTGACAAACCATAAAATGTTCGACAAGAGCGCAACCCTCCAAAAGAATTAGTGTGTTTGGACAAACATGTGTGTGTGTCGTTCTCGTCCTCTCCCTTTCCCTCTATCGGTTGGTTCTCGGTTGGTTTGGTTGGCTCGTTTGCCCATTTTACGGAACCTGTTAAAGCTGTGGGGAAATTGTAACGAATTCTATTGTTGAGTTTTGGTTTCCTTTGACTGTTCAACTAACATCCTTAATTGATTAAAGTACCATTCAAATGATTATACAATTGATATTTTGCTCTTTTGTGAGATTGAGAGAGAGATTTAATAAATTTAATGAAAGAGTCGTTTTTCGTCCAAACAATCTCTTTTATTTATACATTCTGGTAAAAGGCATTGGAATGTCGATGTTTTTTTGTTTTTAAATATAAATTGCGATAAATGGAGTCCATACGATACATATGCAAATTGGTTTCCACAGTCGACAATTGTATTCCGAGGAAACGAAAAAAAACTACACAAAAAGCGTAAATCAAATTAGAACGATATGTATGGATAACGATGTTTGGGCACGTTGCAGAGAGAGAGATTTTCGTTCAGCTTCAAAATAAATGTATATGAGCGGAAATTGATTGGCATGTGCTGCCAATGTATTCTAGTTTCTAATCTCAACAATCCACTGAGATTGCAACGAATGGTCGGATGCACGGTTGCTTGTTTCCATGTTTTCATTTTGAAAAATGCACTTTACCTGCCGCCACAATTCACGCTTTAGCTAAATAAAATATTGCGAAAAACCCGATTATGGATTGGTTTTCAATTCCCAGCAATTTTCTATCGGTATAGTTTCATTCGATGCATCGAAATTGGTTTTGTTTTTCTTTATCTCTTTCTCTCTCTCTCTCTCTCTCTCTCTCTCTCTCTGTTCGTGTTGCTCTCTTTTTATGTTATTGTTGTTGTATCGTGATGCCGTGTGCTAAAATAACGGGAAGTGCATCAAATTGGCGCTGTGGAGTGTGGCGGAGAAATCTGTGTGAATGCAATGCTAAATGTAATCCGATCTAGAATCCGATAGATTATTACTATTTTTATGGGTTCTAATGCTCGAGTCTGTGATTCGCGTGCGCGATTTTGGTGCCAATCCGAATAAAGAAACACATATCCACATATCCTCGTATCCACAAATGCGCTGCACGATGCACAAACACAGTCATACATGAACTCATGGACTTGCTGATGTGTTGATGTGTGTGTCTGTGTGTGTGAGTGTGAACGAATCGTACCCCCGGCAATGAGCAATTAAAAAGAAAACACAAATGGAAATGCACAGCTAGAATTGTAAAAATTATAGCAGCACCGACAGAAAGTGTGAGAGAATCGGAATCGAAATCGGAGAATGGGAAGAATTGAAACGAACTGAAGAGCAAACGGAAGCGCTATAAAGTGCATACAAAATGCACCAAATTTTACAGCATCATTGGAGCCCGTGTTACACAATTCACAATTTCACCATTTAGTGTTTGAATATCTATATATAGCTTAAAAATTCGGAGCATCGCATCGCATAGCAATAGATGTTTCAGGTCACATTCGAAATGCAAACTCATGTATACCTTTAATTCTGGATAATTTCAATTGCAATCCCAGATAATTTATTCCATGCATTAACACTATATCGTGACAAAAACGACACTAAATGCGAACACACGAGACCGGTTTTTATCGGCGCTGATGATATGAAATCAACCATTCAGCCTGCATTTTATGCTGCACTTGTGTACACCATGCACTGTGCACTGTGCACTGTGCACTCGCTACGTTGCATTCGATTGAACAGGACAAACAGAGTGTGAGATTCATACGTTGAATTGTTCACCCTCATGTGTAAACTGTTCTTGTGAATGTGGTTTAATGGTTTTTCTTCGGTGTCGAAAATGTTCACATCAAAAAAACACATTTAATCGAAATATCCTTTCAATATTCATTAACATTTTGTTGTTCGTCGATCAAGTTTTTAAATATATTTTCTGTTAATTTTGGGGCTGTCTTATGCTTTCCTGTGGCTGACAATGAGCGTCAGTATGACGTAAATCACGTAACTATAAGTTTGTGCAGTGTAACTCCCAATTGGGCAATAATCAATTTCATTCAACCGCATTTTCACACGCTTCCAATAGACCACATACATTTTTTAAATGATTTCAATCCATACGGCTATTCTTTGTGCGGCAAAAATGTTTCAAAATTCAACAACAAAACCTCTTTTTTGATCTCTGGTTGTGGTGAAATTCTCAAGAAAGCAAACACAAGTGAACAATTTCGATAAACAACAACAATTGTGCACTGACAATGATGATGGTTCAGCCATGTTAGCATCAAGTGGCCTGTCTCTCTCTGTCTTTGGCTGTGGTATTCCCCGTTTCGGGCGCATAAAGCGAAAAATGTTCAGCTCATTTTCCTCTTTTGATTGATTATGTTGTTAGAATTTACTAAATAATCGTTCATTTTATGACAAATGTTTGTGCCACGCACTCTCTCATGGCTCGCGTATTCTTCGTATTGCAAATTACTATGCATTTCAACATCAATTTACCCATGAAATTTACCTCATCTCATCGTTCGTACATTGTTAAGATGATGCTAGTGGATGTTTGTATGTGGGGTGAAGGGGCAGGTGGAGTTATTTCGCCAATAAAAATTGTAAAAGAGAAAAACAAATCAATTTGATTGACTTGCAATTGATATAAATGGATGTTCAAACGTGTTTGACGCGAATGGATTTCGGTGTGATGGTCAACAAGTGCTGTTTACTTCAATTGACTTTGTGTTATTGTGATCGGAGTGATTCTAATTCAAATTAATCGACAATTCAAAGCATTTTCCCCAAAAAAAAATAATCATAATTTTATAGAGTTGATTTTGAGCTTCCGGCATCGGTATTATTGACGCGCCCGGTCTGTTTTTTTGATGTTGTTGTTGTTTGCGAGAATTAAATTCATTCAACATTTCAATAGCAATTAATTAAGAATTGTTTGTGTTTAGCACATGAGCTGCATGAATCATTCGGAATGACACGTTCGTCACGTGTTTTTCAATGAAGCTTTATCGAAAATGAATATTTGCACAATTGCCAATGCACAAGCATGACTGTCATCGATTGCGTTGAAATAGCGAATTTAACAATTCTGTACCATTTCAAATGAACGCCAATTCCAAATGAGCTGGTTCGTCAATTTGGAGCATGCGATGCATGTGGACTGGAAGCAGAATATACATCGGAAGATGGTACAATTGTTTGCAAAATAAAAAAAAAATGAAATGAAGGTATTCTGACTTAAATAATGAATGCCACGGTTTGAAAATGTTATGCTTCGAAAAACATCGACGTGCGCTGTGATTCATTTGATGTGTGTGCACACTTCGTTCTTTTTTTTTTAAATATCTTCCGCTTCTCCCGTCTTTGTTTAATGTTTGTCCCGTTCGTATTAGGTGCTGTGCTTTAAATACGGACGTCAAGCCATCGACGAATTGACGATATGACATTCGACAAAATTGACATTCGTCGCTGGAAAATTGAAACGCAATGTGTTCATTGTATCGAGGCACGAGAACCGACAGAGAGAATAAAAAAAAACACTCAACATCCACTTTTTAATGTCAATCATTTGCTTTCTACATTGCTATGCTCTCGTAACAGCGAATCATTCTCAAACATTCGTTGAGTAAAAGTAAATTAAGCATTCATGATGTACAATTTATCAATTGAATTTAAACACATGCATTCCAATGAGAGCGGAATACCAAATCTAGTATGTTAACCATAGCCGGAGCCGGAGCCAAAAAGTCAGAACTTTCGAATATGGAACGGAATGGATACGCCAACAAATGAACTTGGTGGCAAAAATAAAACAGCTTTTTAGTGCTGTTCAGATATGAGACGATGAGCGAGCGGCAGCACCAAATGACGACGACGACGACGACGACGACGATGATGATGATGAGCACACACATAATATACATACTGTCACAATCTGTGCATTCGCACGCTGAAGGGCAATCAGATACAACAAAAGACATGGTGAAATCTGTACAGACACCTTTTTGGAATATTCATACATCCAATTCGATACACAAATAGCCGCGTGAACTCGAACAACTCAAACGACAGCTCTTAACTCTCCCGACAAAATTCAACCAACGAACGATATTCAATATAGAGAATTCTATCTGGTTTTCTCTTTCTCGCTCTCTCTCTCTTTCTCCAGCGTTTACCATTTTAAAAGGATGAAATCTAAATACCAAGTCATCAAATCACCAAGTATAACAAAGGCAATAGAACCACCCGCTTTAAGATTTATTAAATACATAAGGCGACGTAAGTTTTGTATCGTTTTGTTTACAATTGCAATGTAAATAGTTCGGTGTTCTGTTTTTCTCCTCCGCACTTCTTGTGCCCATGCAGTGATTCGTTAGCTCTTTAGCGTCTCTTCATTGAAAACCGATGTCTGCACTTATGGACTACATAAAACTCTTTGCGTATTTACATTTTGGTCAGGTGAATTGATTCATGAACCGTTTCGCTTACTTTTCTTTTGTAAGTATTCCATTTTGATTTTATTGCTTGTAACACACACACACAAAAGAATCTACGGACTATTTGTCGTCAGTCAATCTGTTTGTGGAGAATTTCATGGTGCCAATAACACAACCGAAGATTTCATTCGATAATTAAATAAAACATAAAATTCACTTTTGATCTATTTGGATTTTTTACACTTTTTGGAGGGGACTATTGAATTTTAGTTAAGAGAATGTCAAACAGAAATCAACCACTTACAGAGAAATCCACAGAGTTCAATTATAATTCAAACGAATTGATTCAATGTGACATTCGTTTTGGGTTAAGTGGTGTTTTTTTATGCTAACAATTGAACATCACACGATTTTCTTTTATTCGTTCGTGTGTTTTATACCTTATTATTGCTGAAATACAACTTCGAATATGTTAATAATTTACCATGAGTGCCAATGTTAAGTGTGTCCTGAATTTAATAGTTATGACTATGAAATGATTTATCGTCTTTGAGTACATGGGTTTGACACAGTCTGGTGACATTGCATTCGAAATGATGTAAGTCTGTTGGAACATTTTAATAATCATGTAACACGACAAAAGTCAAGCCTCTTGAATAAATACAATAAATGCAACAACATAATCGCAAACGAACATTGAAAAACTATGTGTACGTTTTTTAGGTCAACTATATTACAACATTGTGGGCATACAAAAAAAAAAAGAAATGTATACAAACATTTTCTTTTATGAATTGTTTTTTGATAAAATGAAACAACAAATGAACATTCTCAGTTCGATTTCATCATTTTCCATTGCCTTTCAAATAGTTCTCTCTGACATCTTGCACCATCAGTTCAACCAATTTATCTAAATCATACTTTGGTTTCCATTTCCAGTCTCTTCGAGCGTCTGAATCGTCAAAAACTTGTGGCCATGAATCAGCTAAGATCCCAAATAAAAAGAGTACGAAATTAAATGATTGCGCGTGAAAATGAACTAACCGGCAAACTATTTGGAGAAAATGTTACCAATATTTTGGCGGCTGTCTGGTTTGTACGTAACTCGCAATTCGGGTACATATTTATAGAGTTTATCAACCAACTCTTCTGGCGTGAATGACATAGCGGTAACATTGTACACACGACGTTGTAGGCATTCTTTCGGTGCAGTCATAAATTCCCACAGCGAACTGAAAGAAGAAAAAAAAACACCAAGTCAATCGATTGAATTGTATTTCAAGCATTTGTCCAAATTCTTCTAACTCTGTCAATTAACTCATCGAGTTCGTATTGATTTATAGATTGTGTGTGTGTGTGTGTGTTTGTGTGTGTGTCATTTCGTTACCGTAAGCAATCTTCGATGTACATCATTGGAAGTCGGGTATCTAAAATAATTTAATTGATTTCAACTATTATTAATTAACCAATCTTACTCAATAATTTCCGATAAAATCCAAATGAAACACTAACCGGGCTTAAGGTAGCACTGATAGGAACCATGTCGTAGCGCCTCATGAAATATTGCAACGGCATAGTCTAACAAAATGTAAGAGAATTCATTTGTAAAAATGTGTGTTGACTATTCTCGTTCCCTCGATTCTCTATTCCTATTTCTATCTCTATTACTATCTCTATCTCTATCATTCGGTTTTGATGGCAATGCATCGCCATATATGCATTGCCATTTTGTCCACTATTGCAACATTTTAATTCAACGGGAATGTTCAGTGTGATTAGCCAAATACCCATACCTGTCGTGCCGCCACCGGGTGGATCGCTCGAAATGACACCCGGGAAACGTAAACAACGAAAATCCAAGCCAAATTTGTGATGATAATACTCGCCAATTAGCTCGGCATGTACTTTTGATACACCGTAAATGGTACGTGGACGTTGGATCTGTAAACGCACATAACGATATGAAAACAAATGGGCAATGCTTATTCGGACCGAAAATTGAAAGCAAAACGAATGTATTTCAAAAAGTGCAAAAAAAAATAACAGTGAAAGGAGAGTTAAAAAAAATTGCTACTGCGGCAGGATCAGTGATAAAAAAAAAAAAAAAAAAACACATACACACAGTGTACAGAAGAGAGAGAAAAAAAAACGCCGTCGCCGTGATTCAAAAGAAGAAATGAATGAAGGGAAGAAATAAAAAATAGCACAATGTTGTTACTGTAATAATACACAACCGTGACATTAGGAGTGGGATTCCGGGGGCTGTCGGGTCCAAAGGCACCAATTGTACTTGGGATGAATACACGTAAATTATATTGCTTGGCCAATTCAATGACATTATGTACTCCTTCAATATTTACTCTGGAATGTAAACAAACGCACACATGCACACAATATAATCATCACATCATAAATGCCAAAGCTTTAGCTCGCTGTCCATGTTTCTGTCTGCAGTTTCGTTTGTCATTCGCTTGAATCGGTTTTGATGCGTTACAATGGGCTGTGTCCGATCCCATAAGGGATCGAACAAAAAGCGGTGTAAATGCGAACACCGACTGAAGCAACATAGTTTTTCTTTAAATATTTACAAAATTTAAACGAACGGAATAATTTTTTAAATACACGTACTGAGCACACTCTTTTATCGCTCGCTCCGATTCGAAATTGTCATTTATTTGGTAGCATTTTACAAATCACCTTACCTGACAGCTAACGGTACATTTTGCTCACCGATTGCACTTAACAGAGCCGAAAAATGGATAATCCAATCGATACGATGATCTACAACGATTTTTTGAAGGCCCTGTAAATGTTCAATAATGTTCAATACAAATACAATGCAACAAAAAATAACAACATGGAGCTAAAAATGAATTCTGCTCACGCAGATGAACACCTACCTTAAAATCCAATATGTCGGCAAATATGTATGGTCCACCTTGAGCTAGTGTTCGATTTGGTTTAATAATATCAGATAATATCACGGAATCTTCACCATATTTGCTTCGCAATAATTTCGCACATTCAATTCCAAGTTGGCCCAAACCACCTAAAAAATTTAAATAGCAAAAATAAACCAAGCCAATTGAGAACTCATTAATACTTGCCTGTAATTAAAATCTTTGGTTTTTCAATATTGTCGACGTAATTTGAAAAGCACCGACTTTGAATCGGTGATAGAAATGAGTTTGACGCTAATAATTTGACGTTATTCAGTGACACGGCCAATTTTCGAAACATATTTGATTATTTTAATAATACTCTGTATATCGTTAACTAAAATATTGTGGAAAACCAATTCAAATTGAAAGTTCCTGAAGAAATGATCTTGTGATCACTGCACTTGAAATCGGTGACTGAATTCACTATAAGAATGACATCAATAGATATACAGAGCACTGATATAGTCTATACAAAGGCTACTCGGTACAGCATTCAATATGCTCCTTCGCTATGTGTTTGACATGTGAGAGTAATGTCTCGAATTGAATTTGGAACACAAATTGTATGTATCTTCCGTGTTTCTACAGGGTGTATGCACTTTAGAGAATGGAATTTTGGATTTTTCAAGTTTTTCGAAAGTTAAATCGGTTTTTGGAGCTCAAGCATCAACTGTAGCTTGGTGTGAAGCCGGTGATACACATGAATAGGTCGGACGCGTGTGTAGTTCTGGCAAAGTACAGAATAAGTCCATGACTTATGTATTAGCTTAATTCAATCTCATTAAAATCGGCATAGTGATGACCATTTTTTTTTCTCGGTGACAATTTTACAGTGCGCACCAATTGAGCGTGTGCAATCTATTCAATTGTATGAAACGAAACCATGTTATATGCTGATTAAGATTTATTTGAAGTAATTGACCGGATGCACGTTTAAGAGTGAATAGACAATAGCAGCACGAAAGATGTTGTGCGTTTACTTTTCTTTACACTTGAGGTCATCAAACATGCGTCACCAATTGCATGAATACATTGGCTATATAATATATATTATATGAATTCACACATCTCAATCTAAATTAGTTCCTCTTTTCATTTCTCCCCCATCTCTCTTCAAAGTGAATTATCTAATATGTTAACGCGGAATTAAATAGTATAGTTGTTACGGGTTATTCGGTGTGGCAACTGAAAACGAAATTTGACACCTTTTCAACTTGTATGTGCAAAGTGAAAATGATTTAAATTAACATTTATTCACTAAATTGTTCAAAGGTACATCCAAAACATTTTCTAACCTAGACAATTGATATTTTCTATTATGACCCATTAACTTAGACAAACAAAGACAAATCAACATCACTTTGAAATTCAACTTATGAATTTCGATGTACCCAATTGAAAGTGTTTCTTGTTTCTCTTTTCGATCTGTAAATCTTTAAATCAATTTCATAAGGCCATCTTTGGCTGGAATGCTGCGCACTCGGAGGAGCAAAACAGAATGATTAAACTTATATAATAAACTAATATGTGTGTGTGTCCATCTATTCATTTTTTTTAATTAATCTATTGTTGTTTCTATAGAGAGATAGATATCCAAGACTTCCTGTTTCTCTCTAAAAGATTGCTACTGGTGATCAACATTTGAAATGTTGCACTACGCATTTTCTAAAATAGTTCAATTACGCATGGAAATGGAATATTTTTGGGTGTTCACATAGATCAGACACAGTTAACATCAAGTCAGATGCGTTTCGACAATGAAATTAAATGTTTGAAATATTTCAAACGAAATTATATGCAAGCAATTGCGAGAAATATAAATAATTGTTTTAATGATTTTTCTAGCCTGACTAATGTCTTTCTCGATTGTTGAGTGGCATTTAACAAAATAAACCACCTGCCTTGAACATATTAATGGCTTTCATTGAAAACTTTGCTGCTCATATATGCTACTCATTTTAACATTTGATTGTATTTTCAAAAGAAATGAATAAACAAAATGTATGTTTATTTGGCTGTACGGTAATTCTGCATAAACTATGGAATTGTTATATTTAAGCGGTAGCCTTCGTTCCGTTGATAAATTTTCCTTACGAAATAAAAATGATCATTTTCACTTATGTACAATCAACAAAATTGGCAACACGACACATATTTAACATGAGTGAAAATAAAACATTTGTGATTGCAGTTGATGTGCGTTGTTATCGCTTTTGAATTTATTTAAGAGAATGATATATATTTTAAAATCACAATAAAATATACCTAATTAGTAGAATTATTTAATTCTTCGTTTAATTTCCGTTTGGAATCCATTGAATAAGACTGTAAATTTGTCCGATTAATTTGTAATTTTAATAACAAACACAATGAATGGGAAGTGCACCAAAGTGCATAATAATTAATTGTCTAAAGTCAATGATAGCAGGGAAGAGAAGCAAATGGAAAGGAAAAGAAACTCATGATAGACAGGCTAGAGCCAAACAACAACAACAACAAATCAGCAAAATAACGAATAAAACAATGGGCATTCAGTGTAAGCTACCAACATGTTGCACATCACTTAACACAATGATCAGGTTTTTTATTCCGTGTTGCGTGCTCGCCTATGAAAAGCGAAATGACGAAAACAAAAGTGGTCGACTAAACATGTGGAAGAAACTCCTATGAAATTTGTGCTTATGATTTCGTGCCAATTCATTTCATTTACTTGGTTGCAGTTTAATTTTTTGTTTTCAATTTGGTGTAGTAACATTGTTACACATTTGATAATAAAATGCGTCAACCCAATCAAATTATATGAACATGTTGAAATGTGAAAGAAATGTATACAATTCTATGTGACGTATATCAAAACAAAATATCCCGATTTATTTTTCTACGATCGTAGTAACATTGGCCTACGCCTGTCAGTAATACTGAGTCTCAGTAATGCATGAACATTTATTGCAGACAATGAGTTCACTGTTGAGATAATACTGAATGGTTAAAACTCGATCTACATCCATTTAACGCCAAACAAAAAAATTCACTTTTAAGTTAAGTGTCAACGGTGTGATGTTCCTATTGGTAAGAACTTGCAAACAAAGAAAAAAAACCGTCTTCCGTTTACTGCCGTCAATCCGGTGGATTCAGTCATTTGATGTGATCTGAAGTGCATATAGCACCATATCATCCCGTTCCGACGATATGATATTCCATACATCATTCGTCGTTCAATTTGCTTGAGCAGCAACGATACACAGTGCATGTGTATGCCACGAAAGTGGTAAATGGCAGACAGTTGAAAACAGTTGAAAATGAACGAAGATGTAATAGCATAACAGTCACACTAACGTGCACAAAAACAAAGCAACCGTCTTTTCGAGAGAATCATTTTTACATGTGTGCACATTCAGATCTACCAAACCATATAATAAGCCCATCGGTTTGAAAATTTTCTTATGCTCTTACGTTGTCGGTATTTTATGTGTGTTTTTCATTGTGTCTTTGCCATTTCCATTTCCATTTTCTGATTTGGTCTTTGGATTTTGTTTTTTGTTTTTGTTTTTTCGGTTTTTGGTGTGTAGTTTCTTCTTTCATTTTTCTTTTTTGAACGCATTCACCGGGTACAATAATAAAAATGTTGTGTTTAGATGTTTAGTTGTTGAGACGTAGCTATACCGAATAGTTCGACTACCTATTGCATCTCTTAAGTGGCAAAATAATCAACGATTGATCGAATAACAGGAAAACTGACAACAAATTTTAAAATGAAATAGTTTTTTAAGTGCGCTGGTCACGTTGTTTTACTAGAAATAGCCAATGAATTTACGTTTTGCGCAAATTTGTTCGAAAGGAAATAAAGAATCAACAAAGAGAAGACGAACGACAAAGTGTGCAAAAAATTCGCCTTCACAAATCATCATCAAATGATTTAACCGCAACATCATCAAGTAATTTCACTTAAACGATTGAAGATGGACATTAGCCGTTGCATTGAAAGACGAGCGCACGTGTGTTACAATTCATATCCGATCGTTACGTTTATTTTGTACATCAAATTATTTATGTGAAATTTTGGTCTTTGAATTTTCAATTGTTAAACCGTTAAACCGAATCTCGTATGTAAGTGCGTTATTTTCAGCGCAACTAATATGCGTTAGACACATTTTCGATTGTGCACAATTTCCACTCAGAAAAATTCAGAAACAGTTTTATTGTGATCGTTGTTAGTGTACGTGTTGTGATTTTTGTTACCATCGTCGGAAACAAACAATTACCATTTCGAAATCATTTGATATCAGATGACAATTTCAGTGGTTTGTGAGAAAAGTGAAATTCGTTTAAGGTTGATGTGCGTAACTGAACTCAGAATAAAGTTTAGACAATGTTTAACTGAATTGTTCAGTTTATCGAAACAGTTTGGCATCAGTTAAAGTGAAAACGGAGTGATTACAGCCGCATTTTAGAGTTTTCCAGCTTTAAATTTGGTGAAGATTATCGGCATTGTTGACAGTTTCACATTGAATTGAAGAAAAAAAGAAGTCGAGAATTTTAAAAACTTTTGATTATACATCTGGTACTTGATTTGCTGGACCTATTCATTTTGGAGGTATATCAGAAATTAGAAACTCAAAACTGGTTGTTGCAGTTTTTTGTCATTAAGTGCAATTTTAACTGACATTTTTGATTGTTATACACTTTAGTTTGTTTAACCCTCTTGTTGCACTCATTTCTTAAACATTTTCAATGCATTGTAACGAAGTGGCTTCCATTCAAATTATATCGCTTTCTGCTTGTTGAATGCAGTTTCATTGAAACGGCTTATGGATTCAGTTGGTTTTTATTATTTATCATTTTCGTTCATTTTGTGAGTGAGGTTTGAGTTTTGGCAATATTTACCAATGGATAAAACAAATAATTTGAAAGTTTCAACTAAAATCACGTTGAAAGAGTAACATTAAAAATGTGAAATTTATCCTATAGGGTATATGATTAATAAGAAATAGTAATGGAGGCAAACGTGTTATACCCGATGAATGTAATGGAAATGAAAGAATGGACAAAAGATTTAAATATGTGAAGCGAAGCGTCTCGACATTGAGCATACTAATTTCGATTTTTATTACACTCTTTTTTTTAGTGCATATGTTCGTCTTAAAGTCAACACTGTGCCATTAATTAAAGATGTATAATTTACGCAGCAATGATCAAATGTATCATCATCCAATTTCATTGACCATAACCGCAAGGTGTTCAAAAACTAAAACACAAATACAAACACATTATACACCGTGAATCGATCTAGCATGAGATCACCCACAGTCAGTGATTCACAAGTCAAACGGTTACTCAATGGCAGTGCTCTTACTAAATCTTGTGTGCCTTTTTCCAACTTTTAATTTCATTGACTGCCAAAAAAAAATGCTACATAATTGAACATGTAATTCGGGCGAATACAATAAAATTAAATGCCTGGGCCCGGTGTTAGCCATTCAAAGAGTACATACAAATGTTCATGCGTGATGCACACACAACACGAGACTATTACCGAATAAATTTAAAAATAAAAATATAAAAAAAGGCAAAAGTAACAAATCACAGATTTTGTGTAGGAATAATTGGCATACGACTCACACACACACACACATACACACACACACACCCATGGTGATGATAACGATCGAAAGAAAGACGAAACACGACATACAGCACCCGAATAATACCACTTGTTGCCAAAAGTTATGCAAAGCATAAACTTTCCTTTTATCCGTATCTTGGATATCCGTATCTTTGCATTTTATTCAGAGCAATTCGTAGGAAAGAATGATGCTCCTGCCGCATTATTCCCTAAACAAATCGCTGTGCAACAAGTCTCAAATAGCTCACACAGCATTTGCATTTTTCCATTCAACGAATCATTTGCAAATTGATATACAAAATATTTACATCCAATTTAACGAGGTGAACATATCCGTACGCAAAATATGCACCACATTTTATGAATATCAAGTAGTGATTCGGTTGATGTGTGTATGTTCCTCCTGAAGTCTGTGGCTGTGGGTGTGTGTGTGTGTGTGTGTGTGTGTTTGTACGTGTAGGTTGTTTGCTTTCGTATGTTGAGCGAGTCGTTTTATTTTTTTATTTTTTTGTTTTTTTTTTTTTGCATCACTTGTGAATCTTTGGTACGAGCCTCGGCATGAAAAACAAACCAAGATTTTTTGAAGGTGGAAAAACCGCCAAAGCACAACAAATAATGAATGACGTAAAAGTAAAATCGTTTCACGTACCAACAATTGTTTGGCAAATGGATGGAATAATAAGAAAAATCACCAAAAACACACAGCAGTAAATCGAATGAAATAGTTTGTTGTTTTTTTTTGTTTGGTCTTGCTTTTTGGATACGCCACTTTCGAATATATGTGTCTGTTTTTACACATATATGTGCAATTGAATACGTGAGACTTTTGAACGATATTCCTCTTTTATTTGGATTGCGCTGCAAAACTGCATTTCTTGAGCATCACACATTCGCGTTTTCCGTTTGTGTTTGCTTTCGCTTTAACATCCGAAAAAGATCGCTCTTTTTAGCAGCCCATGTGGAAAAATTGAAAACAAAGACGATTTCATAATCTTTCCTCGTGCGAAGTATGAATGCCTTCGTATCATTAAATCATTATTAATTTATGTCAAATGTTGAAATGTTTTTTTTTTTGTGTGCAAGCATATTTTCATTGCAAGTCGAACTTATACCAACACTTCGCCAAATAATCACCGAGTTTCGCAAAAAAAAACAAACGAAAACATCATTTGTATGGTGTAACTTGTTACTTATGTGGTATCTAGAAAATGGGACACATATTACTGTGCAACATCAAAGTTGTTCCATTTGTTTCATTCAAGGTATCAACAAATCAAATACATCTTTTCAAATGAACTTTTCATTTCACTTCTGAATTGTTGGAAGGAATATCATTTTTATATGATTTTAATATGAACACATTCGAAGCTGTAATTATAATGCATTCGAGAATGATGTGATACGTTGATTCTCAACCTTCAGCTTGATAATTCCATCAAAATTCGCAATATTGAGGAACGTTTGTGTCTTCAAAAGGGTGTTTTTCTGCTTCATTCAAAAATCTGAATAATAATATTATAAATTCCGTTTTCGGAAGATAACGAACATAAAAATTATGTTTTTTTTCTTTGTACTAAAATATATCCATAAATTAAAATGAGAATATATTATTTTGACAACTTTTATCATTTGACGCTGGTGCAGACAAACACCAAGAATGTCCCAAATTATTGGTTTTACGGGACATTGTTTAATGGTAAAGAGATTCTTCGAGCTCGGAAGTTTTTATGTGTTAAAACACTATCTTTGAAATTGATTAGCGTTTGAGCCT
Organism: Aphidoletes aphidimyza; assembly: GCA_030463065.1. Classification (NCBI taxonomy): domain Eukaryota; kingdom Metazoa; phylum Arthropoda; class Insecta; order Diptera; family Cecidomyiidae; genus Aphidoletes; species Aphidoletes aphidimyza. The sequence continues at coordinate 12,308,873 of CM059997.1, read as the reverse complement.
TAATATTGGGCTGCTATATTACAAAATAGTTGCCACATCGAGCGTAGCACAACAATTCACAAAATCATATTGAATTTATTACATTGATGTAAACATTGTTCAAATAAAAAATCAGCTTCAAGCAAATAAAAAGAATCCGAAATACAGTTGTATTGTGGCGCAACGATTGTGATACAATCAATAGAGAAAAAAAATGACATCATCAAGGAGTTCAGCAGACTTAATAATTAGCATGGTAAAAACATTAGCCACGATGGTCTGAAATGTTCCCGAGATTTTATAAATCACGGCATCATTTTGGAAGATGTTGAACGTGATGTGGTAGCGAGCGCAATGGCACTTGTTGCGCACTTGAGTAATTTGCTCTGTGTTACCGCTTATAGCATTTACAGTGACTATCAAATCATAAAATCTATTGCAATTTTATATTTGTATCGTTTTATTCACGTTGCCATTTATCCAAGTATATCAATAGCGTTGCTTTTGCTTCATCTTTAGCAAGATTTCATCGCAAGATTATCCGATTTGTTGTGTTCAAACCAAACACAGTTAGTGCTTAGAACTGTGCTTTTGTGTGCGATCACAAACGCTTCTATATTCAAACCATTCGCCCAAAGTTGATTCGCTGAATTACATATCGATGACAGATGGATAATCAGTACGTTGTGTGGCTTGTTGTCTGCTCTTCATTCATTCATTCATTCATTCATTCATTCATTCATTATCACACATTTGGATTTTCAAGCATCGAAAGAGAACAGAAATTATATTCTGAATGACAAAACATAAAAAAATACAAGAGAAAATTGAGGAAGAGTAAAATTGAAGAAATTACCAATCCAGCTATGCATGAGATTGAATCACATATTCTAATTGTTTTTCGTGAAATGTGGTTGCGACTCTTGAGGTTTCTAGTTTTTTCTTGAAAAATATACAATTTGCCCGAATGAGTGTAGTACTGAAGTAACGATCATCAATTGAGTAAAATGACTAAAATGCTTCAAATTCAACAGAATTTTGTTGCAATGAATGGAAAATGATAACGGCACTATTTTATTAGATGCACTGTTGGTTTTGAGACGTTTGTTATTGTTGCTCTTGTACTCTATGCCTATTTCAATGTGGTAGGAGTTTAGGCATTTTATTTGTGAGTCTCTTTTTCTCCCTTTGTGTGTGTGTGTGTGTGCTGCTGGTGCTGTTTTTGTTTACCTTCGGAATTGTGGAACACAAAATCAATACAGCGTAACAGAAATAGACGTAGCGAATAATGAAATCGTGTAGTACATTGCTTAAATGCGAAAAAGAATGCTGAATAAAAACGATCTCAATGAAATCTATGTTATCATTGATCGAATGGATTTAATGACGGAAATTTAGGCTAAATGCAGATAGAAGATTAAAATGGACCGTTTTTTGCCAGACGCGCGTACATACAATCGAAACACATTGAACACCGAAAAAATATGGCGTTTGCCTCGATCGGAGGCAGTATTTGCATGGAATTTTGCTATTCAAGTTATTTATTGATTTCACCTTGTTCGCAAAATGTAGTGAATTGGCGTTTAGAAGCGAAACGGTGTCAAAAACAATGCATTCATTATGTTTTCGATCGTTGAGTTTTTGTTGCATGAATTTGTTTGGGTTAAGGTGCTTGAAACACGTTGATGTTGTTTAATTACTTCATCATTTGACAATTGCATACGGTTTGTCTTCATGGGTGATTGGAGACTCAACCATTTTTTCTGTTTCCAAGTTTCCATGCCCATCTCCTCAATTGGTGCTACAGCACATACAAAACCTAGTACAAAACACAGTGTGTAACAAAATATTGTGAAACGGGTGAATTCTATTGTAGCCACAATATTTACGTTCGTCAATTTAACTTCCGATACTGAATTGTTTCGGCTGATTTTCTTTTGTCATTTGAAAAATCGTACAACTTTTTCATTACATCATGTCAATTGATTTATTTTACAGATCTATCGGTGCACTCAAGCGTACTGACAAATGTGAATGCGGCTAAACATGTGATTGTTGAATCGGCCACTATCGACTTGAACTCGAATCGAGCATCTTTGTACATTCAAAATGGTTTACATATGGAAATTAATTTCAGTGTTCATTTTGGTGATTTGTGTTTGTTGTTTAAATGTACACAGTGACGAACTTTGTCCATCGCAGAAACTCATTTTACCCTGTCGCTGTGCTCAAAAGTCCAACGAGATTCAATTATGGTGAGCTATTAATTGTATTTCATTTATTACAAAGATTTTCATGCCAATTTATAGGGATCCGTACAGTTTCCACTAATGGTTTACATTCAATGCAGGTGTTCACACAGCGATTTACCTCGTGTTTTGAATGGAATTAAAGCAGCCGCCAAATTTATCGATCGTCCAATTGATGAGCTGATTTTGGAAAATAATCAATTGCCATCGTTACCCAGCCGATTTTTCGCACCGTTACGGATCGTTCGGTTGATGTTGCGCAACAATGGTGTTGAACGTTTGGCCACCGGTTGGCTAAATGATTTAGAATCCAGCCTCGTGGAAATCTTCATTGTTGAACGAACACTACGAAGTTTACCGGTCGATAGTTTGGTGGAATGTAAAAAACTACAGGCGGTCACAATTCAAAGTAATCATTTGAAACGAGCACCATCGTTTATGGGTTTGTTTAATTTACGATATATTAAAATTGAAGGAAGTGAATTGATGGAATTGCCACCGTATGGATTTGGTGATTTGCATTCATTGGAGACGGTTTATATCAGCAGCAGCCCGAAATTGAATCGCTTGGAAGCGGGCGCATTTCAAAATTTAGATTTACTTAACACACTTAATGTTAATGGCAATGGAATCAGTTGGATACATTTGCGTGCATTCAACAATTTGCCCACAGTGAATTCGATTGATTTGAGTCACAATGAAATTTCCGATGCCGGAATGATCGGCAGAGCAATTAAAGATTTACCCAAACTTGAAGTGCTCAAGTTGGATCATAATTTCATTACGACTTTATCCGAAGGCACATTTGTTGATTTGGAGTATCTGAGGGAGTTGTATTTAAACGATAATTCAATAGCTGAAATTCATCATGGTGCATTCCATAAAACGCCACGGCTCAAACTATTGCATTTGGAAAATAATTTTCTACGGCGAGTTCATCCGGAATCATTTTTGCAGACTTCAGGCAGTGGTGTTGAGTACTTACATTTACAATACAATGAAATCGCAAGTATTGAGGAAGTTAAATCATTATTGGATGCGTTGCCGATGTTAAAATTTTTGGATTTGAGTTACAATAAATTGGAAACGGTACCATTTGGTTCGTTACGTGGTCACGGATCATTGGAGCAACTTTGTTTGGATCACAATTACATTAGTCGCATCGAACGTGATGCATTCATGGCCATGCCTGGCTTACGCGAATTACGCTTGAAAAACAATAGTTTGACTGAGAATACACCGCTTCCGTTTTGGAATTTGCCCGGCTTAAAAGGACTGGATTTGTCTGAAAATAAGATTACCGTATTGAATGACACGCTACTCGTTGGATTGCCTTCATTGCGTCGCCTTGACTTGAGCAACAATGAATTAATTGATATCGATCCGAATAGTTTCACAAATAATCTATTTTTGGAGACAATCAATATTTCGATGAATAATTTGATTGAAATTCATCCGGCCACATTTCGTTTTCTGAATCGTTTATTCGAAATCGATGCAAGCTATAACGAATTAAAGGAATTCATACCCGGTTTACCGCGTATTGTCGAACGCATCAATGTTGAAGGGAATAAAATTGCAATGCTTCCCAGCACATCAACAAAACTATTGGATTTACCAAATTTACGAATGTTTAATATTGGCGCAAATCTATTGAATAAATTGCCGAAAAATGCATTCAATACGCTTTATCAATTGCGAACGTTAAGTTTGGCACAGAATCGGCTGCGCACGGTTGATGAGCACAGTTTTTCGGGTTTGGCACGTTTGGAGGTGTTGAATTTACAAGATAATGGTTTAGTTGCGATGCATGAACAAGGATTTACACCATTGAAAGACTTACGCGATCTCAATGTACAGGGCAATCGATTGGAAATTCTTCTTGAATGCATCTCAGAAAATGAACAATTGGAAAAATTCGATGCATCCCGAAATAATATTGTGGAAATTGCACCCGATACATTTGCAAACAGCAGACAATTAAAAACACTAGATTTGTCACACAATGCACTCAAACAATTGCCACCCAGTTTGGCCACGTTGACCGAACTTCGTGATGTTGATATTAGCTATAATCGTTTAACGATGCTTCCATCCGAAATAATCACATCGTGGCGTAAAATTGAGATACTCAAAGCATCCGACAATAAAGTGACCGAATTACCCAAAAATACATTCATTGATTTGCCAAAGCTGCAGTATTTGGATTTGTCAAGCAATGAATTGAAAATGATCGATTCTGGTTCGATGAAAAATCTACCAGAACTACAAGAGCTCGTATTGGCTGACAATCAACTGGCCGAATTGAGCGAACGTTGTTTTGAAAATTTGCCAGACCTGCAGGTAAACTATAACAATAACAACAAAAGCTCATTTACTATCAAGTTTCAAATTGCAATTATCGATTTTCAGGCATTGCATTTACAAAATAACTTCCTTCGATACATTTCACCAAAAAGCTTTCATCACACCGGTTCCGTTGTGTACTTAAATTTATCCTATAATAATTTTGATAATTTGGATCACATGGGTCTGCGTAGTGTTCGAAATTTGGAAGTGTTGGATTTATCTGGTAATAAAATTCGACGCGTTGCAACGAATCCACTGCGGAATTTAGATTGGCTGGTCGAATTGAAGATGGATGATAATCACATTTGCAAGGTGCAGGGTGAACCATTTTCATCCATGCCACGACTCAAAGTGCTGACCATGCGAAATAATCGAATGATATCGGTGACAGAGCCAACATTTCGAAATTTACGTGGCAATTTGGCGGTCTTAGATTTAGATGGTTTGTTCTCTTTTTTTTTTTTTAAATCTTAAATTCAAGAAAAAAATGCGATTGCAAATGCAAAAATCTGATGCTTTTTAAATGAATTTTAGTTGATTGTTTCAAATTAAAAATTTGAATATCTAAAATCGATTTCATAAAAATGCAATTTTTCAATTATTATAGGAAACCCACTGGAATGCAGTTGCAACGTACTATGGCTTCGTGCTTGGTATCAAGAAACAAATTCGCACCCAGGTCCAAGATGCAGAGATGGAAATCTTCTGACTGATATGCGCGTTTCGAAAAGTGACTGCGATGCATCAAACGACAGTCGAATGAATCAAGTTCTGCTGATGAATGAACACGGTGATGTTTTCAAACGTCAAGTTAACTTGGATGAATGTGAAAGCGAACAGTATACTGAGACTGAAAATATTCCATCATCGCCAATTGAAAGTGAATACTTTTACGAGCAATTCATCGATTATCCATTGAATGATTCAGTATCAGAGCAAAGTAGTGACCTACGTCAGCCGAATTCAAATTTATCGCCATTTAGCGGAAACATAACTTCGATTCGTAACGACACAATTCTAAACTATGAACAGCATAAACTGCAGCAGTTGCACAATAAAAATGGTGGTTCAACTTTTACATTTTTTGGTATGCCTTTGCCAAGTCTGAGTAATCTTTGGGGAGTCGGTAATACAGCAAGAAAATCAAATTCACGTGCTGATATTGATGCGAATGGTAGATCTCGGCTTCGACACTTTCGTCCACGACCAGGTGAAATAGTTGAAAGTTTTCAATTTTCAAACAATATCCATGCGCCAACATCACCGCCACAAAAGCCGACGCCACCAACAATCATCACAAATAAAGAGCCAACGAATATACATCCACCCCCACCGCCGTCCGACTATTACGCAAATGTGTATTCGGATCCAAGAGTTGAAAAAGGTGGTTTCATTCCGATGCTGCCGGGCCGAAAGGGATTCACTCCCATTCAAAATCCATTCGCAAATGAAACCGATAATTCGGATGTTCAAGAGACGGTGAGCACAGAGTTAAGACCAAATATTAATTTAGAATTTGATGATAGTCTGGATGATATACCCGATAATAAATATCCAATTTTGGTTCCAACTGTAAGCGCTGATCCGGCGACAAATCGTCCGCTACAAAATACTTCGCAGTCAAAATTCAATGTATCATCTTTGAAAAAAAGTGAGATTACAGCACCAACGAAAAGTTCCAATGGAATCTATCTTGTTCGATCAACAACTCCATCAATACCTTCAACAACAAAAGTGTTTAGGACAACAACAAAGACAACCACCACCACCACTAAAACAACAACAACAACAACAGCAACGCCACAATCAGCACTGGAAGTTGATTCACCGCAAAGTGTATCGATAGTCGATAGAATTGGTGTGGAACACGGTGTTAGGAAAAACATTCAAAAAATTAATGGCAAAACTCAACGACCACCAATTTTACCAACATCCCAAAAGCCCGATCTAAGCACGGCTACCACTCCGTTTTACTCAACATTTATGCCAAATTCAAGTGATGTAATTAATTTATCGAAAAATCGACAATCGGTTAATGGTTCCACAACTGGAAATGGAATAACCGCGGGCAGTGCACTCTCAGCACTGGTCGCTCCCGGTGCTCAGCAAGGAATATTTCGTCCAGTACCAGGCCGATCAGTGATCACAAAAGTATTCAATAATACCGGAATTACGTCCAGCTATGCTCCAACATCCGTTCCATTACATTCGTCATCAATAAAACCAAGTTCAATTTTACCGTCAAGTACAACAACAAAATTGCCCATCGCACAAAAATTGCCCACCGCTGAAGAGTACTTACGGACAACATCACAAGACAATAACATTAGAGAGAGCACAACACCAAACAGTCGTGTGAATAAAACAACAAATACAAACGATCTGGATGACCAAGCGACACAGTACAAAAGCGATATGAACTGGTATTACAGCAATTACAATCGAAGCACATGGAAAGAGCCACAACATGATTCCAGCCTATATCGATTTAGAACCAATTCAGGAACTGGCTGTTTGATCACATCACATTTTACCATCATAATTTTCACACTGATTTTAACCACAAAACTTTTAGAATAAGTTAAGAATGTTGTAAAAATAGATGGAATGAAATCCAGTAAATAAGAAACTAAATTCAATGAACAATAAATTGAATGTGTGTGTGTGTTTTATTAAAAAGGTGAATATGGACCAAATTCTTTCGTTCTGTTCGAAAATAGCTGTCTCATGTTTCGCTTAGAACGCTGAAAGCTGCATTAAAAACAGCTCTTGAAAAGACTTTTGGCTTCTCCACTTGCATAACCAGAGCAATCTATTGGTGAATGGATTTATTTACATCAATGTGAACCAGTCTCAATACTATAGGTAAAAAAGATAATTTGAAAGGCAAGTATCGAATACAAATATTGAATCTATTTTTATGCAAATTTCGAAATTAACGTGTATTCATCACTTCATTTGTCCATTTTAAATTGCTCCGGAACATGTTTCAGAGGTGTAAACGCCGCGATTGAATATGTTGAAGATTTAAAGAAGAAAAAAAATCCCAGTCAAAAATAAAACCTATGAAAAGCAAATGAATTTCGTTTGACGTTTGCGAAACAAACTTCCATCTACCAAAATAAATGTAATTTGACAGTTGCGCATCTCCTACACACACCGAAATGGATTCGATTTAAGGTGGTTGTGCGTGTGTTGGTGGGCCGTAAATATCAAACATAGCACACTTGCACTTCAAAAGACTTTCAAGTTTGTTTTTGTTTTTTCCCGAATATTTTTCTTTCGTTTTCGTTGATTTGAATCGCTTCAATTTTTGTGTACAAATTTTTGTGCATTTTCCTCCGAAGAAGAACAAAATAAAAAGGAACCAAAGTATTTGCACGGGCTTCAGTTAAACTGGAAAAGAGCACAACCATTTGCTAATAAAATTGTACGTAACAGCGCACAGTGTCAAAGAAAATATATCAAATTGAAAAGAAATCTGAAATTATTATTATTATTATTGGTTTTTTTTTTGGTGCGTATATGATGTGAATATGTATTTTAATGTGTGGAGGACGACAATAACAACAACAAAATGAGTAGCAACTTGTTTTTCATTTTTTTTTCGTTCATCTATCTTGAAAAAAAAAATGATTTGTGTTAATTTGTAATCAGTGACGATGTGCGAAATTCGCACCGATGATTATATCAAACACACACGAATATTATCTTTGCCGTAACAATATTGTTTGAGGTCTATAGCTCAAAACGGGGGAAACAAATAGAGATAGACAAATATTTACATGATAAGAATCATTTTGAATAATTGCAATTTTAATATAACAATTACAGATTCAACGATGGATTTGGAGTCACCGCATATTGTCATATTGCAGGATTTAAGATTGCAGACATTTGATGGCATTCGATTTGCATCATATCGGACGGCCTCGAAGTTGCGCTATATTCAAAAATCAACCAATCGTAAGTTTGGCACTGGTCGTTGGCGATCGACCAATAAATTAAACTGATTTATTTCTCTGGTATTTTGTATTTCAATTTCTAGTACATCTCGTGGATATTTGGAATGTTATTGAGGCATTTCGTGAGAATGGCTTAAACACGATGGAGCCACAGAGTGATGTAAGCGTTGCGAGACTGGAAACATTGGTGTCGTCACTGTATCATAATTTGAATAAGCGATTGACAACTGCCCAACAAGTTCCTGTCGATTCCAAAGCCAGCCTTCTTTTGAACTGGCTCATAGCCGCATATTCACATGACAATTCCGGAAAAATGAGAGTATTTTCGATAAAAGTCGCTTTGGCCATTATGTGCGCGGGAAAATTAGTCGACAAACTAAGATGTAAGCTACATCCATAATATATTTTAATGCACATTCACTGAGTCAGTCTCACATTCTTGTTTGGTTTGTTTATTTTTTTTTTTTTTAGATATTTTTTCGCAAATATCCGACGGTGCTGGTCAATTAGTACACAATAAATTAGGTGATTTTTTGCGCGAGATTCTATCAATTCCGGCTGCTGTTTATGAATCGCCCACATTCAATTACAAAGAGAATTTGGAATGTGAAATTTTTTCGCCGGAAGCAAAAGTTTCAGTGAATGATTTTATAAGTGCGATGATCACAGAGCCGGGTCCACCGTGCTTAGTTTGGTTACCATTGTTGCAACGCTTTTCAACGGTCGAATCGATCGTTCATCCAACCATTTGTTCAGTGTGTCATCGTGAAAATTTTTCGGGCTTTCGATATCGTTGTCAACGATGTAACAACTATCAGCTGTGTCAAGATTGCTTTTGGCATGGCCGTATATCGCTTGGCCATCAAAATGATCACGAGGTCAAAGAGTACACAAATTATAAATCGCCAAGCAAACAAATTGGTTATACATTACGTAAAAGTTTTCGTTGTGTGCCGGAGAAACCAACTCAAGCCATACCAAGATTCCCAGAAAAACCGGAAAAAACATTAAACCTGTCGCATATTGTGCCACCATCACCGCTACCATCGCATAATGGATTTTCGTTAGATGGATCTGGCGGAATGCTGATACCGCCATTTGATCGTGGCAGCACATTGGATTCACGTGGCACGTATGGCAGATCGTTGGATAGCTCGGGACCGGGTAGTGGTGGCGTTTTACATCATTATAATGTTGGCGGCAGTTCATCGTTACCTAGATCATGCACATCCAATGATGAAGAGCATCGTTTAATTGCACGGTATGCGGCTCGATTGGCACAAGAGAGTCGAACACCAAATGCGGCTAATGCAAATGTTACAATCAATCCGGTAAAAAATGAGAAAAATTCACTTGGCACTGACTCATCGCGTGCACAGCGCGAACTAATCGCACAGTTGGAAGCAAAGAATAAGGAGATTATGCGAGAAATTCAGCGGCTTCGTCGTCAACAAGATGCTGAACAGTTAACGCAAGAAAGTCCCGCTTTAATGACAGAATTACGGGCATTAAGACAACGCAAAGGTGAATTAGAAGGTCACTTGGGCCAATTGCAAGATTCAAGGTGAGTTTTTTTTTGTCAACATTTCAACATAATTGCAATGTGATTACGATTAGCCAAATACTTACTCGAGGGATTTGTTTTTGTTTATTTCGTTTGTTCACAAAAAGGCGACAACTTATGGGACAATTAGAGAGTTTAATGAAAATGCTTAAAAACCAACAAACATCATCTAGTCCAAGATCAACGCCTAATTCAAGCCCACGATCGGGTAAGAGTCCTCCAATTCCGCCACAACAACAGCCAAACCAACATCAAAAACAGTCAGACTCACTACCAAATTCAGCTCTAAATCATCAATTGTCACAGCCTCAGGGCACTGTTTAAGCCGCTACAATTTATGAAATATTTTCTCGTTTTTATCGATGCACTTAAAAAGTTTTTCAACATTTTCAAAATTCACTACGGTACTATAAAACAGCATGATGCTATTACTATTTAGCATTATTATCCAAAATCGGACAAACAAAAAAATGAACAATGAAAAACAGAGTATAAAACAAATGAAATGAAATGATACGAAATTCCAAAATGTAAATATCGCGACATTTTGCACCTTCGCACCGAGAGATTTGTTTATAGATGAATTGACAATGGATTAATCGAAATGAAAATTAACTTTTCAATATTGATAATAACCAACACATCACATGATATTACATCGCAAAGACGGATGAAAAATTTAATGAGATTGATGAGCTAATTTAGTAAAAAGTCATAGATAAAACTTTTTATAAATTATATTAACGATTTGTATAAATTAAAGAATTTTAGAAACATTCCATTAGAGAAGGTAGTGCGACCGGTCGTCTCTCCCCTCCCCCCCTCGACATACTTCCATTCCACTGAAGGAAATGTATTTGAATATTTCAACTGATGAAGAAAACACGCGTTAAAACGTTTCCGTTGATAAATAGTTAAAGTTCACCGAATTCATAGCCGAATTCAATGAGATGAAAATCAAACCATATTTAAAAAATGTACACAATTTTTGTTTTTCATTTATTTTGTTGCTAATGTACCAAGTCAACATAGAACTTCCATACCGTTTAGGTAAAAAAACACACACAAAACAAATTTTATATTTATTAGTTTTATGTCGATTTTTTTTTTGTTCTTTGGTGTTAAATTATTGAATAGCCGAAAACAAGTACGATTTTTTAAGTACAAATCGACGCGGTATTTATCTCAAATTTGATTGGGATCGCTTATGCATTGAAAACAGCCCAATATACATTCCAATAATTCGCTGCTTAGCTCTAAAATAGGGAATTTTGCTCTTTTAAGCTGGCCAACAATTGTATATTTTATTTTAAATTAAATTAAATCCAAATCTTGATTCAGATGATGAAACAAGATTGTATTTTATGTTGAACAGTTCAATGTTTATATAATCTGATGCGCTTAAAATGCGATAACTTGCCAATTTTCACAGTTTTACAATACATTCAAACGTTTTGAACATTTACATTTTCCAAGATAATGTTTTTAAGAAAAAAAAACAGGACACGAAAGAACAAAGAACATTTTGTAGATCATTTACAGACTGCATCACAATTTGAAAAAGAAAAGAACAAAGATGTTTTCTTTAGAAAACCTTGCCACATTTGAGCCAATTTTTGAAGCAAATGAACTTGTTCGTGTAGAAAAGTTTCAATGATTTGATCGTTTGAGATCGAATCCGATTTACTTGCTGAATTATAGCGTAAATATTTGTGTTTGATGTCAGAACTGATTATTTCAATTCAATTTGACTAAACAATTTATAGATTGAAATCGATTTTTGGGCGAAATATATGTTTCCTTTAATATTCATTTCAGTCGATAGATGTTAAATTTGGTGATGGCCAACATTCCGAAGTTTTGTGACATTTTGTTAAATATTTTGAGTGAATGAAAGAAAAAAACCGATCGTCAAACGAATTTAATATTCGTTTTTTTTTTTTGGTTTGATTTGGTAGTGCGCACATCAATGACAAATAATAATGCAAAATGTTCGACGTTACTTATAAAGAAAAGACTAAACAAATCGAAAAGTGTGTATTGCATTCAATCAACAATTTTTTGAAAAAGCTAACAAGTGACATAAAAAAAAATATACGAATGATTTGTAATGGAATATTTAGACGATAATTTTAATGTTAGTGAAATTAACATCGCTTTCGTTCTTAAATCATCACCAAGGGAGATCTAACGATTATTCAATCAAAACCACTCGTTCAGGCAGCAAAGAATTTTTCCCCGAATATTTATTTTATAAATGAAGATACCAGTTTCAAAGTTTCAAACGATGAACCAAAATAAATTATACACAATTATAAACAGATTTACTTACAATACAACATACATTCACTAATAAATTAATAAAAACAATCATTTTCGCCGTTTGTTTCAGTCAATTTTGTTCGACATTTTCGCTCGATTTTTTAAATTTTAAATCATGAATTGAACGATATAGATATTCGAAAAGAGTTTTACTCCTGAGTCTGATCTGCCAGCATTCAACAGCAATTATTTGATCAAAAAAGTTGAATAGGACCTAATTTTTCAAATACAGACATCTTGTCCAGTTGAAGATGGATTTTTTTTTTGTTCAAATTTAAAGACAATGATGAACTGCAGATTCGTCACGTTTAACAATAATAAAAATGAGAAAATTACATTTGAAATAAACGTTAAAATAATAATAAAAATGAAATACAGCATCAACATGAAACAGTTTATTCGATTCCAGTGGATTTTCTACGACGTTGTAATGAATCCAAAATTACGCCATAGATGTCTCTCTTTCGTATGGGGCGCATGTTCAACACCAAACTGTCAAAGTACAGTGGCTATCCGTCAATAGGTTCGAGTATTACGCAGATTTTTGCAAAACACTATGACTTGATGTGTGTGAGTGTTAGACTAATGTAATTGAGAGAGAAAAAAAATAATAAAATTTTTTCGGTGTGTGTGCAAAAGTATAATAATAACACGGATCGTATATTCTCCAAACGACGACAAAACAATAGTAATATCACGTATTGCCTATCAAATACAAGAAAATACAGTGGTGTGAATGAGAAAGAGAACGAGAAATAGGGAAAAACACACAAACTCAGCATCACAAACTGAATAAAAACATATGAAATTTTTGGTATCAATCCAAATGTGAATGATTTTATCAAAAAAATTCAAGTAAAAGTCCATCGTCATTTATTTAAATAAACTGCAAATGGATTTCGTACAGTATGTTCAATGACGAACCAGGAAAAATGTGTGACTAAAAAAAAGTGTAGTTGCATTTGTGAGAAAAATTACGTTTCTATTTTTCTTTCGTGTGCTTGAAATGTCACTCCGTGCATGAATGCGTTGTGCTGGTGGTGTTGCAATGTTTTACTGTTTTTGCTACGTTTAAAGTTGATTTGAGGATAAAAGAAAGAAAAAAATCGATTCGACCGATCGACAAATTGGAAATGATATAATTTGTTTGCAATTCATATAATTACTTGCTAGCGAACAGCAAAACGAATATACGTAGATTATTTGTGTAGAAAGGTGATTCCGAATGGCAATTGACTCAGAAAAATCGAAACAAAGGCCAGCCAACAAATAAAGAACACACACAACTCACGACTCCAAAACACATGAATTTCCTTGTTACAAACAAAACACACGCGTCGATTTCAATTTCAAGTTTGGAAAAAAATTGTTTAGTGTATTTTTTTTTTTGATATATTTGCTACATTGCAGCAAATTCTGATTGAATGCAAATAAAATAAAATAATTTTCATTGTCACACTCCCCAAAGTCAACAAGGGAAACAAGGGAACAATGAAATTAATTTCAATAATAATGAGTGACAAGTTATTGACAAATTCTCGCATTGAGCAATGATTTCAAGTGCTTGAACAACAGCAAAAAACACAACAAACAAACAAACAGTGTGCAATAAACGTGTTTGATTATAAAAGTGTTATTTTGAAATCGGTTCGTTTTTTTGACAGGCCATCGTCCCCTCTATGGTGATAACAATTATTGTTGTCGGTGGAAAAAAAATCCTTGCGATACAAACTAGTTGGAACGGCTCGTGCATCTCTCAGCGGCTAGTGCAACATGGATTCTCATCAAAATAGCAGCACTGTGCATGTGGGCGACTATGAATACAACACAAGAGATCTGATTGGACATGGAGCATTTGCGGTTGTATTCAAGGGCCGCCATCGAAAGGTACAATTTTCAATATTTATTGACAATATTGATTATGGCGCATTTTAAAGCTTTAAATCAAATTTTCATGAAATCCAAACCATCCAAATAATATTCAATGGTTTCAAGCGGTGAATTTATTACGTTTCTACATACATTTAGCGCAATAATGTCATTGACACTTCATTAATTCGGCGACGAAAATTATAAACATTGTTCGTTTCACAGCGATTTTACCGATAATTCTCTAAACCGGTTCATTGTTCGCGTTTTCATTACATGCAGTCCGTTTAGCTATCAAACTAATATTGATATGACTTAAATCTCAATCAAATGAAATATTAAAATCCAATCAAACCAGTTAATTATTTACCCATCAATTTCAGAAGAAAATGCTGTATTTAATAAATACTATTTATAGACATATTTGATAGAAAGTTCAAAAACCCCGAAAATATCTACTCAACGATTTAAAATACTATTTTTGACAGTTAATCAGTCAATGTCTATGAGTATTGAGAATTGCACATGTGATCACTATGTGCTAAAAAAGGTGCAGTGCAGAATTGTTCAAGGGATTGAATTCCCCCATAGTTTCACGTTTGCAAATCAAATATGCTTGGATTCAAAACACTAAATCGGTGGAAGTGTGACCTAAACCCAGCTTAAGAGAGGTCATAAATGGGGTGAACTCTGAGTGTCTGAGAATTTCTCGCACAAAGACATAATAAACAAGTTATTTTGTTACATTGCATAATAAATACTGGTGTTGACTGTCGTAATGATTGAAAATGTTTTTACCTAACTTAACATTAATGTATGCACTCAAATGATTAGTTAGACCGGATGATTCCCCTCAAACGATCTTTGAGGATGCCCTTCTTTTCATCAGTTTTAGTTGATTGAACAGTACATAAGTGACAGTAGAAATGTCGAGAGAGAGTAGCACGTCAAATGTGCATATGCGGCGCCATTTTAGCAAGTTCAGTCGGTGCTTAAAAAAATGTTGCTGGGAGCAAGCGAGAGTAGGCTGAGTTGAAGGCATGCTCCCAAGTACGTTTCATGTAGCACCGATTGAACTTGCCAAGATGGCCCCGCATATGCACATTTGACGTGTCACTCTCTCGCTCTCTCTCCTTAAAAAGTCCCCAACTTTTTGTTAGACCGAATATATTTCATTTATGGCCTCAAGCTCATATGACGTTCATTGTGATTCGTAATTGTTAGTAATAGAACAGCACTTGAAATAATGACAAATTATAACGTTATATTTGTCGAGCTAGGCCAATTCAGAAAGTCCTGATTTTGAACTGTATTTATTAGACTTCCAAAGGTAACAATAACATCATATTGTGGGGTTGAAGTATCTAGTAATGAAGTAACGTATTGTTTTAATTGTGTTTTAATGGTACATAGGATTTATTTATATCATATTCGAACAATGTGATAAACAACTGCATCTCAATGATAATATTTTATTTTCTTTTCAGACACCCCATAAAGTAGTCGCGATCAAAAGTATCACGAAGAAAAATATCGCAAAGTCGCAAACTCTTCTGACTAAGGAGATTAAAATTTTGAAAGAATTGACTGCATTACAACACGAAAATGTTGTTAAATTGTATGATTGCAAAGAAACTCCAACATCTGTCTCGCTCGTTATGGAGGTAAGTCTTACAAATTAAATGCTCAACTTAAACTCAAAGCAATACATCGAACATGGTTTCAACTTTTTATATTTTACCTAATGCAATCGCCATTACGGTTCGCTAAAACCATAATTTCAATCGCATTTTGTAGCCATTTACTCACACGTTCAATTTACTTAACCTGGTTGGTATTCACAAACACTTAATTAGTGTTTTTGTAAAATGTGCGAAGCTGTATTCACCATTTAACTTTTTTGCCATGTTTAAATCCAAACATGAGACCTAAAGGCACTAATTTGAGTACACCAATAATGAATGGAAGTAAATATTTCAAACAAAATCAACTCGAAAACAAAAAAGCAATGGATACTATTCAAGAATTGCGTTGCTAAAATCACATTTAGCCCAAACTGTCCCAAATTTCGCGCCTAACCTCTGGTGATTAATGAATCGCGATTCACTGCGGTGACTATTGATTGAATTAAACTATTTGCATGGGAAGTCAACAAATACATATTTGCTGAGTGCATATTTGTACCAGACGCGATATGCCAATACATTTGGTTGTTCAACCGTACTGCCGAAATCATAGATGGGCGCATTGCCGATCTAAGGGAAGAGATAATGAATAATCTATATATATTCTGAAGCGTTGCAAAATCCATTTTGAGATTCTAAAATGAAGACGCAAGAGAATTAATTCGGAAAAAATGACTCTCATCTCCCGTCTCCCCTGGAAGATGATTTCGACCTGATTTGACGAATTTTCAAAATTTAAAAGTATTTTGCACAAAAATTCATTACACAAATTAACGTTTTGATCTGTTGGAAAAAAATGCGTTTTTTACACCTGGTGCTAGCTCCATATAACTCGAGATTGCTGTCAATGTCGTGTTTTATGCTCTACTTCTTGTCTCATACATACACAGAGATGTCGAACGAGAAATATAGAAATATCAAAGTGTGCG
The DNA here is from genome assembly GCA_030463065.1 of Aphidoletes aphidimyza. Taxonomy (NCBI): domain Eukaryota; kingdom Metazoa; phylum Arthropoda; class Insecta; order Diptera; family Cecidomyiidae; genus Aphidoletes; species Aphidoletes aphidimyza. The sequence continues at coordinate 12,291,962 of CM059997.1, read as the reverse complement.
TTTTGCTTCTGAGCTGCCTGCGACACTTGCGTTTGTCATTTTTTGAAGAAGAAGCACATAAATGCTAACATTGAACTAGCACCGCTTGGTTTTTTTAGTAAAACCTTCTTAGTTTATGTCTCGTCTGCAGGCCCGTATTTAGAGGGGTGCTCAATTTCTTCTTTGTATGAACGTGCATTTATGAGCGAGCTCTAATAAGTAAAGATAGATTCATTCACAAAGTGAGAACACTCGCAATTGTGAAGAAAGTGTGGGAAATGGAGATCCAAAGTCGACAGACATAAATTTAAAAGGCCAAATTAACACCAACGTGATCGTTCAAAAGTTTTTTGTCGCTAAAAAAATCAATTTCGAAATATTTGATCGTGTTTTGCATAAAATCGAATCTCGATTTCAGGAAAATGGCGAAATCTTAAAAGCCATTGTAGAAGCGAACAACATACTTTATTTCCCAAACTAAATGCTGTAAAATGTTATAAAAACCTGCGAAAATATAAATGAACAAATAAAGACTTTCGTATTTGAATCTTTTTTTCTCCGCCCCCCCTGAAACTTCCAGCGCCCCCCCGAATATTCGATCCTGGCTACGGGCCTGCTCGTCTGCCAACTCACAGTCGGCCTCACAATCAAAAAGTGCTGAAAAACTGATTCCATTCATTCGATAAATAGCTAATTAGTTGATAATAATTAATAAAGCGGATGTTTTATTGAATGAAATTGAACCATCAATCTCCAATATTTAGCATCAAACATCGTGAGGACACAAGTGTACCACACGCTGCTTCTTCTTTTTCGAAACTGCTCCATACATTTTGTACCGAATGCCGGCGCCATATTGAAAAATGTCAATAAGAAACTATAGTGAACATTTAGTTCATTAGTTGTGGCGCTGTCTGTCACTGACTATCTATCATCACTGTATTTTGTATGGGAATGTCCTAACGATGGCATCAAACCTCTTTAAGAGAAAAAACGCATTTTTCGTTACTACTTACGTAGAAATGTTCAGATTACTTCTCGAAAATTCGAAGAATTTTATATTAATAATCTATTTATCTATGAATTTTTAATCCAATCTGTGTCATTTGAGCCACTCATTCATACCTTTTACGATCTCCAGAAGTGAATGGTCAATAATTTCGATGTCAATTGTGACGATCAACAATTTTTCGCTCCTTTCGAAGTAATGAGAGCTCAGTGTTTGTCTCCTAAAGGGGTCTTCACCTCAAACTCTGTTTGAATATGATCGTAGCATGTTTGCCAGGTTAAAAGACATCGAAACGGAATGCATTGCCATTTAAAAAAACCAGCTGTATTAATGTTAACAATTGAATTTAATCCGCAGAGCAGCGCCGCTACAAATTATGATCAGTAAATAAAAGTCATAAGATATTCAAGACCTGAATTTACGCCAAAGGCCATTAAATAAAAGCACTTGGAATATATTGTATTTCAGTTGATTTTTCTATAAAAATTAAAATAACATGATAAATAAACACATCTACTTAATTGAAAAATCTTAATCCCAATATCATCTGTATTTCTAATACAAATTGGTTCAGAGAAAAGAGAAAGTGTACAAGCAAATGTTTTACTTAAATTTAATGCAATACGAAAATTAATAATTTGGTTCTCAAGCTACAATTTCTACAATTTATTCAATATATAAATTAACTTAATCTTATGATTAATTATCATTTAATTTGTTTGAAAAAAAAAATCCATCACTTGTCCTAGAGACCTATATTTATGTGCACACAAACATAATTATTACTATGTCATTTATGGTAATTGAAATTCGAAACAAATGTTACAATGAACCTGCTAAAAAGTGTCATAGAATGCAGAATTGGGGGGGGAAATATGGATTTTTAAACTTTATTCAATGGAATTTCCTCGTGGGGTTGTACTCTGTCTTCAGTTTCTGCCCGATTATGTGCCCTCCGGCAACATTTGGTTTTCACACCACAACAATCGAGTCGACAAAACAGACCAATTATCAATCCAAATAATGCCACTGCGATCACTCCTGCAACGAAAAAGTTAAACAGATAAAAAATAATCGACACAAATTCGGTGTTTTTTTTTCTTTGAAAAAAAAAAAAATAAAAACAAAAAACTTATTGCCTACCAATTAAAATCATATAGACCACTTCAAGCGGCACATTTAACTGGGCTTCTTGCACCTCTGGCGACTGAGTCGTATTGCTGGCCATCGCAACATGCTCAATTCTGGTTTCGTTTTGTGAAATTGGGCTCATTTTTTGTGATGATTGAACTCTTGGCTCTTCGATGCCAAAACTTTTGTCACCTTTTTTTGGCGGTGCAATGGTTTTTTGCCATAAAATTGATTTCGATGGTGGTGCATTCGTTATAATTTTATACAAATCTGTAAAACAATAAAATGGTCATCAAAATTTCGAAAATATTTTTCGGGCATTGTAGATTCATCAACAATATTCTTACCATTGCTTTCAATATCAGCCGTTGAGAGTGTTGTCTGACCAATTCTCACGGTACTTTCTTCAAATGTCGAACCAGTCGTTAGAAGAAAACAGCTGAGATCATATGTTTCCGATGTTAATTGCATCATATCGAGAGTTTCAAGCATTTCACACAATTTATAGGCGACATCACGTTCAACTTTTGGTATATGCAGAGTACGCAAATGGACGAGATACTTGAATGCATTTACATTCAAATCCTACATGAAATTAAACACGATAATATTAGACTATTGGCTTTGGCAAAAAAAACAACTATGAAACATAACATACCATATCAAGTGGATTGTCTTCCAAATACAATGCCACCAAAGATGATAGATTTTGGAATAAATTGTCCGACAATTGAGTGATACTACAGTTGGACAGATTTAGCGTTTTTAATTTGTGCGTTTGCACAATTGGAACATTTGGTTCAATCACATTTGGATTGGATGTTAAAATTAACGTTGCCAATCCTCTGGCTTTTGAAAATTCCATTCCCTGCAGTGGCTTCAGTGCATTTCTAGTTAAATCAATATGATGTAAGCTTGGCAATTTCACAAATGCCTGTCAAATAAAATGTATAAATTTGTATTTTATTTGATGATTAGAAACGTGCTATCAAGTGATATTAATAATCAAATCTAATCGAATGTAATCGATTGAGAAAATAAAAATGAAAAATCACAACGTCAATGGCCATGTACGTACCTCTGGATTAACGATTGCCTCAATGTAATTGTCATTTAAAATAAGTTGTCGTAATTGAGTATAGCTGATCAGATCACTAACATTAAGCGTTGCCAAGTTATTATGACTCAAATTGAGTAGTGCTGTATTATATGGAAGATTTTTTGGTATTTGTATTAAATTTTGGTGTGAACAATCCACTTGGTCATCGAAACATTTACAATTGATTGGGCATTTTCGTTCTTTCGATTCTAAAATGGCAAATAACAAAGCAACGATCGTTATAAATGAGTTTAATTCAATAGTTTTGAGATGCAAAGGGCCATACGTGTTGTTGTTTCAACTGATTGACTGGTCTCTGTTGTCGATGCGGTAGTAAATACCGTTGGCAGGATCGTTGTACTTTCGATTGCTTGGTCTGTAATTTGTACCGTCGTTCCGCTTACTGTAGACAGTGATGATAGGTCAGATCCAACTGTTTCAACACTTTCTGAAGTTACATCATCATCATAATTGCCGTCGTAGTCTTCGTCCGTGGGTTCCTCACTTTGACCACTAAAAATGCCCATTCGAAATCGAAAGAAAGAAAAATTATTCAAATTAAATTGAGGCATATACTTAATTAAAATGAGCATTTAAAAATGTTCAATCTCAAAGTTGCACCGTTTCACCGTTGCACCCGTTGCATTCATACACAAATTGCCATGTTCACAAACAAATTTGAACTAATTGACATAATAAAGTCAAAGCAAAACCAATACATATACAAAGCCCATGAGCACACACACAAACACACACACACACACACACACACACACACTTTTTTGTGTGTTGACTGATGGATTTTTTTTTTATATTTTCATTGAAATTATTTCGCTGGATTTATTTATAAATAACGTACGAGCCGAATAATTACCATAATATGTTCAAAAGCATAAATCAAGACCACCGAATTGCAATTAAGCCAATGTAAAACGATATTGTTTGAAATTGACGCACACTGACAACGCTGACCAGCTCTATTCATATCTAATCTAAATTGATTACAGCATTTTGATTGATATGCGACCACGTACAGATTTCGGGGGAAATTTATTTATTTTGTATGTTGAACTGTTAATAACAGTTTAAACTGTTGCAAAACTCTCCAACACAACAGAAGGCAACAATATGACATAAACGTAGACCAAAAAAAACGATCGAACGGTTTTTTTTAAATGTTTATTCTATTCAATATGATCATTATATTTTCATTGAGGCTAACCACATTTCGATGAGATCGTAAATTATTATAATCAAATGTAATTACTATGATATTACAATTCAACAAACGTCATCATTGTTATCGAAAATGAAATCGAACATTTTGGAATATGTGTGATTATTATGTATCGGAAACTCGAAACAGGTGGCAACTCATTTTCAAGAATGCAATGTGTGCTAATCGGTTTTATGTTGTTATCAGCATACAAATTTAATCATTTTTTTCCCCTTCTAATCGATGATCATGAAAATAAAGGAAAGCAACAGAAAAAAAAACACACACACGAAAGGCAACAGCAAACAGAAACTGTCAATGATTTATATTGTGTGGCATTTACCTTGTTTTGAGTACACACAGCAGCAAAATGATTAACATACAACGCCTATACATGTTAATAATATGAGCGATGATTAGATTTATGGAACAAATAAACTCAGCACAAGAAGAGAAAAAAAGTGTATTCGATTGATTTGGTCGATGAGACAGAGAGAACATGCAATGAACGAAGCCCCAGCCAAGAATCGGGTGGCTGATTTGGATTGTCGATGTCGATCTTATCACTTCGTCAATTCACCTTTGTACACTACGCCCGGACTTTAAACACATGCACACATTATTCAATTTTGAATAATTTTCACACTACGCGCACATTTAAACAGCTTGTTGCTATATAAAAACCAAAATATTGTTTTAATTATTTTATGATTTGTGTATAACTTTTTGTTCGGTTATTATTCATTGGTTGTTCACATTGATTTGTGCACGAATTGTTCGAATGTGTTATTTTGTTCATTTCACTATTTCGTCGTGAGTGTGACCAATTTTTAAATGTGTACGATCATACCGGCTTCAGAATCCACAATGTAATTATCTAGTATGCATGTGTTCACGCACTGATTTATATTTGTACATACAAAAAAAAAACACCAACTAATACTGTCCCAAACTGGCTGATATCACCGATTCCATGCAGTTGTATTATCGTACAGCTGTCAATCTACAAACAAAATGCATTTTATTTTAGAAAACAAAAACAAAAATTAAGATCTAACTTCTCGAAATGATGTCAATTTTTTGGTTTGTGATCTGTTCAACAAAATTTTTATAAGTATTTAATTGAACGGACACTTTTATCTTATCAGTCATGTAAGAAATGTGAATGAAATGTTCGGTGTAAGCACATGGACGCAATGATGTTACGTTTGAAAAAAAAAATGTTGAGCTCGCCTAGCCAATCATTATTGTCTTGCCAATCTTTCTATTGTATTTTTTTTATTGCTCAAGTTGAAACGATTTCTTTTCGGCCTACTGATTTATCAACTAGTCACGCGTACGGATTTTTTTTTATTATTTGAGAATTGATAGCGATTTTATCTGCATGTCCATCCATAAACAATAGGGGCAACTGCTTGAAATGATCAGAAACATTTTCTTTTTTTTTTGGTTTTCACAAAGACGAATTTAATTTGCGAATTCGCATACCAGAGCTTTTTTGTGTGCCTGTATATCAAGTAATGCTTGTATGTACACAAACAATAGAGACTCATGCTCTTTACATCTTTGCGCACGCATGCTCACTCCACTATCGATTTGTGCTCATGAACATGAGTTCCCTGTTCTGTTTTTATAAATGTATAGTTTCCATTTTTTTTTATTTAAATGTTAAATTCATGTATCCGGTCGTTTGTGGTAATTCGATATTACCAAATTGAATTATATTTTAATTATTTATTATTTATTAGCTTCTAGGTGCACGCCGCAGCACGTCTTCTAGTCAAATAAACAATTTTATTCAAGAGAATAACTTTATAGAAAGAGACCAAAAAATATAAATTCGTCATGAAACTCATATCAACAATATTGTTTTTTTTTTTGCTAGGGTCAAAAAATGCAAGTAACGTCAAAAAAGCCGGTTTGCGTTACATCCGAATATGATCGAATATAAAAGATATAGACAATAAAATTGTGATATGCGATGCGGTTGCAAAGACACACACACACATCACATCGATTTGATTGTTAAGGCTTTACATTTATTTAAAACAAAATATTAAGTGGTCAAAAGGTTTCTTCTTTTAAAACAATTGACTGTGATTGAGTGTCGTACTAGTTGAAAGAAAACGAAATTTGCTTTGAATACTGCCACACACATGACAGCTGATTGTTTTTTTTGACGATGGGAACGGCGGCCTTTCAATCATTTCAACTATGCTACATCGTTAGCTGGGGCCACTAACTGTCGTCCAAACCATTCGCTTTTGATTTATCAATAATTGTGAAAAGAGGTAAAAACGCAATCGTTCGAAGAACGTGCAAGAGACTCTCAAGTCACAGCTCAGAGACAGCAATTATGCGTTTGCAATTACACGATGCAAATTGTATTTACTCAAGTGTACACTCGGTAATCATCTTTCCGTCTCTGTTTTCTGATGATTTGCATATCAATCTGGACGGAGATATGTGTGTACGAGACTGGCGTTTCCAATGATTTGCGATTAGAAGAGGTCAAAGCCTTTTTTCTAGCGTTAACTAACAAAAGCGGTCACAGTATAATTATCACTTTTTAGAAACAAAAATGTGGCAAATCGATAAAATTCCGATTTTATTTTTGTTTTTGTTTTTTTTTTGTGTGTTTCGGTTGTTGAGACGAATCTTTGGTCGAACTCATCTTAAACAACACACAATGATGACTATTGGAATAATTGATGGCGATCAAATGAAAACAAATTGAAATTCGGTTTTATTTGATCGCCACAAATTAAAAATGGCACGAAACAAACTTAAAATGCGAAAGAATTGACAAAACGGACACAAAAAAACAACAAATATATATTGACTAGCAATAGTTTCACTTGAGCCTGACGCACTTTGAACAAGCTGACTTTAGTCTGTACACTTCAACTTGAAGTCAAAAATCATGAACTCAACATCTCTGTTGTTCGAATATCACTGAACTAAATTGAAGTAAAAGTTGTAAATAATCATCCGTAAATGTACGGTTATTGCTTTACTTTCTCGTACCGAATGATGAACGGTCAAGCGAAAAATAAGAATAGAAATAAAATGCTCACGCACCGCCAATTCGTTAGAATCGAGAATGATTTTAGTTTTATGTTGTTTTTTTTTTTTTTTTTTTTTTTTTACTTCAATTCATACAAATAATTGAACGTGTGTATTACTCAAAAACCGCACTCATTAATATATTTCTCAACCAATACGTTGTTTTTTTTCCAATTCTCTTTGTAACTTTGGCCTCACTGAAATCAGACCAACAACCAAAGTACTGCTATTGTTATTCCTCTTAATCCACTTTTAATTCATATTTACCGAATTTTAAAATTGTATCGGTTCAAAATTGGTTAGCCGTTGCCACTCGTTATTCACAGAAAATACATGAAAATTTCTTTGTATTACTGCGTATATTTCATGGGTTTTATGCACACATAAAAAAAATAACGAAAATATTCATTGCGATCGATATGAATGAGAGAATGAAAAACTGTATCGAAAACCTTAATCGAATTGAATAAATCGAATACGTTAAAAAACCATATTATCAATGGAAATACGGTCTGGGTTTTTTTATTTGCGTTCAAATACTGACCAACCAAAACGACTGCGAGTGATTTCAACAGAAGAAAACACACTAGTGAGTGAGCCGAACTCAACGAAATTTTATGTAAGAGAGAGAGCAAATGTAGTAATGACGTTTCTGCTGCAAATTCAGTGGAAAAAATTGTGCGAGTATGTGTTTGTGTGTTTTGGTGTATTTTGTTTATCATTGGTGGCTGCGATTGAACCGATTTGTGGGGAGCTACACTGCATCGTTTATTTCATGAGCATGTTCATGTTCACAATACACACATACGGAAAATTCTGTGTGCTCGGCACAAATACACAAACACGTTGTTCAACATCCAATGCACGTTTGAATCGTACACGCTGTATTCTGTGTCGTGTATATGAGTATCGTTCGATTCATACCGCATACCTCACCTCACACTTCATCTAACACAACAAACACACACACGCACACATACACACGTCCATACACTTACACCCGGACAACTAAACCTCTTGAACTATTTTATGCTATAATTTTGTCTTGTCATTGACATGAAAAATATACAGAAAACCGAACCAAGTTTTATGTATACGAAATATAACGTCGCAGTGGTTCCATGACATTTCACTCTTAGTGTTTACGAACGCTATATGGATATAGATTAGGCTCTTGCCTGTCGCTCGCACTATTATCGAACCGAAAATGACTATTTGTTTTTATGCGGAAATTTTTCACATATTTAAAGCGCGTTTTTTACGCAATGTTTTGCTAATGACAATGCAATAATATCCTTTGAACCCATACACGTGTGACTCATTTTATGAGGCGGTAAATTATTTGCGTTGAATTTTTTTTTCATTTGTGATTTTTAAAATTCTTGCATTAATTTGCTAAAATTTTATACAAACAAATGTGCCCTTGGCATAGCTTTGGAGTGTATGTTGAAATTATGTTTTTGATAACTTCATAATTCTGAATGTCGTATGCGATGTCTTCATATCGAACATAACATGTTGTTGTCGCGCACAAATCACACTCAAATAGATTATGATGTTGTGAATCACAACTTGCGATGATTTAATTTTTTTTTTTTTTGGTGAAATTGCCTTTTTATATCTTTTGAAACACATCATTAAAATTGACGGCGTCAATAAATGTGAACTTCTTTTTGCGTTGAAATTCATTTGAATCACTTTCAATGTTGGAGGCAATTTGATATTTTTTTTCTGTTATCATTTGGCTTGAACGCACAATATTTTCAATGTGACAAAGCAATAAACAAACTCATATCCGTTGATATGTTCGTTGTTTGAATTTAGCAATCTGAAAGCTGAACTTTTATTTATTTTTTTTTTATTTTTATCAAAATCATTTTCAGTACTGCAATGGAGGTGATTTGGCCGATTACCTTAGCGCGAAGGGCACACTTAGCGAAGATACCATTCGGCTGTTTTTACGTCAGCTAGGTAACATTTCACCTTTGACATTAAGAAGAAAACTAAATTTAAGCATGACATAAATATTGGTCGTTCTCTCTCTGTATTTCCTCTTTTTATCTGTGCCAATTTAATAGCCGGAGCAATGGAAGCACTTCATAACAAAGGAATCATACATCGTGACTTAAAACCACAGAATATTTTGTTAGCGCATAGCTGTGGCAAAACATTACCCGCACCCTCAAAAATCGTACTGAAAATAGCCGATTTTGGATTTGCACGATTTCTTCAGGATGGAAATATGGCAGCTACACTATGCGGATCTCCTATGTATATGGTAAGTATTGGTTCTATATGACCTCAAATACTTGGTTCCATGTGACCGTAATATACAAATGCATTGTTGACATTTATATGCGTTGATTTTAGGCACCGGAAGTCATTATGTCTCTTCATTACGATAACAAAGCTGATTTATGGTCAGTCGGAACTATCATTTTCCAATGTCTCACCGGAAAAGCGCCATTTCAAGCACATACTCCACAAGAACTCAAAATGTTCTACGAAAAAACTCCAAATCTTGCACCAAAGTAAGTGTGTTTATGATGTTTTAGTCATTTGCATATTGATAATGCAACCAAAAATGAATTTATTTAAAGAATTGTCATTAATATCATGTATTGATTGTTGCTTCAATTAGGATCCCATTGGGAACATCGCCTGACCTTAGCAATCTATTGATGGGATTGCTAAAACGGAATGCGGCCGATCGTATATCGTTTGAAGACTATTTCAATCATCCATTTATGAATAAGATTCAAACGCAAACATCACATACATCAATAGAGCAACCCGGTTTTATGGTCGGCAATACATTTACACCTCCAAAGACACCGAGTCCCATTCAAATGAAAACTTTGGGTAAATCAATCGAGAATCAATCCAATATGTCAAATAAATCTAATTGAAATTGAATTTTATTACATTGTCAAATAGTTGCGACTGAGGATTCAAACATAACCATTGCTGAGAATAGCACACACAGCGAGTCAAGTAGTCCAGAGAATACGAACTCTGATGATTTTGTTTTAGTTCCAACCAATTTGCCAACTGATTCAACAATATTAAACTACGAACGAAAGTGAGTAAATTGTCCAATTGCGGAATTTTCTTCAATAACACAACAAATAATTGAATTATTGTGAGTAAAAAACTTTTCCCCATCGTATTTTATCATAGTCAAAATAAGCGAACGCCGACAACGGTTCAACAGTCACCAGATAATGTAAAAAGAGCTTCACCAACATGGACCGCAGCCGAAACACAGACCAGACCCAGTAGTTTGAAAATCTCGGAACCAAAACCGGTTCCGTTGCCATCAAGTGTGCGACGTGCAATCAAACCAGCTTCATTACCACAAAAGAGCACCTCGAATGCAATTCCACGGTCGCAACCAATTAGCATGAAACGATCGGACCAACGCAATAGCAATGATACAAATAGTGTGAACAGTGCAGCTACAGCACCGTCAGCCATTAACATAAGCTCAATATCACCGCCAGCCGTACAGTTTGCCATTGGTTCGCCACCGTTGGGTAGCCGACGCTCAGCATCAGGAGGATCGTTGTCTGAATCGCCACCGGTAGCACCATATTTGTGGCAAATCAGCCCAACAACACAGCAATCGCCACCGATCAGACAATCCTCGTCCACACAACTACTGCAACAAGGTAAATGTTCCGCTAAAATATCGGCTGTTGACAGTTTCCAGTTCTCAGTTCTCAGTTCTCAGTTCTCGGTTTAAATGTAATATGTGTTATTGTATATTATCACAGGTGAAATATCGAGGCATTTAGCTAGTGAGGCCTTAGCAGATCATGCTTTTCAATGTGCCACAGGCATGTGGAATGTACCGTGTACATTCAATGCCCCAGATTTACCAGTTGAAACCCTGTTGGATCGCACTCATAATGAGACTTTAGCAAAGTTAAATTTTGTAATCGCGTTATGCGATTGCATTATTGAGGTTGCCGATGCCAAATGCGCCCCGCTTTCAGCCCTTATGTCAGCTGACGCCGCTCCAATTGCTCCACATGCACCAGAAAACTGCAAGCGATCAGAACGTTTAGTTTTATTAGTTCGGTATGTACTGTAAAAGTGAACTGAAAATTTAACATGAAACATAAACACAGCCAGAATAACACTAGAAAAATGCATTAATGAATCTTACGATTGGTCATTTTAGAGCATTGCAATTGCTATCATCCGGTTTAAATTTAGCCATAAAACAAATAACCGACGGTAATCTGAAGCCTTCCGATAATGTCAAGAATGGTGAATATTATTTAATTGATTTTCAAATGAATTCATTTTACTTTGTTATGAATGTAAGCTAATCACAAATAAAATATAACATTTGTCATAGTTATAACGTCGATGAACTCAAAGTATAAAATGATCTTGATGGAATCGAAGAAATTGAATGGTTCGGGATTACTGCAAAAAGCCAATGCCAACAACATTACCGCCGATAAAATTCTCTATGAGTATGCTATACAAATGGTAAGTGAATTAAAATTCAGTTTTAAAGTAACTTTTGGTTGCCTTTCTTTCGTTCTTCTTGAAACTTTGCCTGAGAAACTGATTAATTGCTTATTATTACAGTGTCAATCTGCTGCATTAGACGAACTATTTGGCAAGCCTGGCGTTTGCTTTCCACGATACCAAACTGCGCAAATTTTGTTCCATTCATTGGCTCAACAGACCGACCACCCGCAAGACAAAAATATTTTAGGCAAATGTAATGACGCTGCATTTCACAGATTTCAACATTTTCTAAGCAAATTTCAATTTTAATTTTAGATAAAGAAGCAGTTGAAAAGCGTTTGTTTGTTTTACAAAAGCAAGGGCACAACATTTACACGAAAACGAATGATTTTTTCACGTAAAAGTGTTAGCTCAAAAATCTATATCGGCCAATGAGGTAAACAAAATACTTTTTCTAAATAAACAATTAGCAAATATTTATAAAATACTCGATTTTTTCCTGTCGTTCAAATATTCTTTCAGGAGTGTACCGCAAGGGAGCGCATAACCAATGCACTCGATATCCATACCGTAAATATATTTATATGAATCCAAAAACAAATTAAGATACATTTTAAAGTGACGCGCGCACCAAACCGAGCGCTAGTTAACACATTCATATGTAATACACACATATAAACACACTCAGACACACACACACACACACACACACACACAAAATGTGAAATTTAGCGAAATAAAACAAAAAAAAAGAAAGAAAACCAAACAAAACCAATCTCGTATTACACATATAAGCTTTTTGGCATTGATGCGGTCACGCAATCGTTACTATGGACAGTAGTAATGGGCCAAGCAAACTATTTCGGCTATTCAATGAAAAGAGCATATGTTATCTTTATATTTCGCTTCATTAATTATCTGTCAACCGATTCGGCTCTAAATAAGCAATTCAAATGAATGAACAGTTGCATCAAAACAAGCATCAAATTATCAATGAGTCTTTTTTTATCATTTTTTGCTAAATTGTAAAAAACAAAAATATATGAAATAATAAATGCAAATGCCATCAAATTGGTTTATTTTTGTTTTATTTCAATCAATCTTAAATGATTTTTGAAAATAAATGATTTCGTAATCGTCGTGTTATGAAATTAAATGGATTAGAATCAAAAGTCATGATCATTGCCAAGCACCACACAGATCTTTAGAACTTTTATACTATTGACGATGTTTCAATTGGGGGTGAGAAACTTGAATTCTGTAAATCAATTAAGAAAATTCTGTAAATCTATTCTTGGCGTCATTTTTTATGAAAACTTGAATTTTCTAGAGCATAAAAGGAATAAATTGCATAAGGTGTGCAAGGTTTTGGTATGACCATAAAATGTATTTTTTCTGTATTTGTTTTGTCTTATTCAATCGAAATCATGTTCAGAATCTGAAATCGTATTGAAATTCTGTCCTGATGAAGGTTTTTGAGAACAATATTTCATCGGCCTTTGTCCATTTTTTTGACCATTTAAGAATTTCGGACAAAATTGAGGCTTCGATCGGGCGAAATGTCCAAATTTTTAACCGTTGATTTGATTCCAATGAACTGAACACAATTGGAAAATGCCTGAAAGCCTCATGCCATTTTTTGGTATAAAACATCAAAATCGACTGGCATTTGGCCAAGATATGGCCTTTCAAAGATTTTGACCGGAATTTTCAAACGGCCATATCTTGGCCAAATGCCAGCCAATTTTATTGTTTTATACCAAAAATAATATCTAGTCTCCAAGGTCTTTCCAGCGGTAAACGTAATCGAACAGCCCGATCGCAGCCTCAATTTTGGCCAAACATTTTAAATGGCCGAAAAATGGCAAAAGACCGGCCAAATGCTGTTCTTAAAAACTTTAATCAGGACAGGATTTCAATACACTAAAAAGTCCATTTTATGGCTGTCTCAAACTTTTGACCGAGGTGTATACCATTTTTGTCTGAAATTAAGTGTTTGGTAGATGAATCGTCAAACATATCTTTGATAAACTGATTACAGAGCTTGAGAAAAACGAAAATTTAAATTTGTAGAGAATAATATTCATTTTGAACGTCAGGACTATAAGAGGTAGATATTTTTGGCATCAAATATCTCTAGATTGAACGCTGTAAGTATATTTTTTATCCACCTTTTTGATTCACAATGAGTCTTTAAAGCTAATGAACAGTCTCCAAACATTGGCAAATACTCAAAGTAATGAGTAATCAAATACTATGATAAGAGTGTTGAAAGTAGATAAGTTTAGTACTTAATTAAGTACCCCGTGTTTGAAACTGTCAAAAATGTTCATAAAATGGCCGTCAGCTGATGTTTTTATTGTTTCAGTAATCATGCCATTTTTCGTCTCTTTTGTATACCTCTTTGATCGTGTTGCATCGCAAAAAATGGGTGAAGATTTAACGTAACGTAATGCAAATAGAATTTATTGCTGATACTTGGAACTTAGATCCACATGAAAAGGCTCAATCTTTTGCGAAATTATGGCATCGTTAGGACATTCCCATACAAATATACAGTGATGATAGATAGTCAGTGACAGACAGCGCCACAACTAATGAACTAAATGTTCACTATAGTTTCTTATTGACATTTTTCAATATGGCGCCGGCATTCGGTACAAAATGTATGGAGCAGTTTCGAAAAAGAAGAAGCAGCGTGTGGTACACTTGTGTCCTCACGATGAATCATGGTCGAAAATTCGACAGGGGTCCCAAAAAAAATCGATTCTATCTAGTGTACGAAAAAGGGCTTTTTGGTTCCACTCAAACCAAAAAGGGCTACTTGTGCGTGGAATTTCAAAGTCCATTCTATCTATTGTAAAGCCGTTTCAAAGTCCATTCTATCTAGTGTAAGCTGGGTCTCAGAAAAGTTGAGGACCTAAAAAAAAAAATAAAAAAGGTCCTCAGCTCCGAAAATTCATAGAGAATCCACGAATTCACAGGGGGTCCGAAAAGTTAAGGGGGGGGGGGGTCATCTAAGACCTTGGAGGCTATGTCAGAACCTATGACCAAAACTACTTCCACGGCAAGTAAGTTCGTTTATCAATTCTTTGGCCTGCTTGGTAGCGTTTATTTTTGGGTCAATTTTTTTTGATGAATTTTATTTGCGGAAAAATGTTGTATGTAGTACACAATTTTGATTTAATTCAGCTCACGTTTAAAAATGCATGTTATTTGCTGCGCGAAAATTTGATTTATTCATACAGTTTTCATTTCATTTTTGAGTTTCTCCCTCCGGCAAATAAAATCGAATCAAACAAATCAATATTCGTACGAAGCCTTCGTATGCTCATGTTACTTGAGAATTTTCACAAGATAAGAAGGATTTCATCACATCGAAACTAAACCAGTGGAAACGAAACTTAATCAAACTAAACTAAAATTATTTCTCAACTAGAAAAATCGAAGAAAAAAGATGGGAAACTCGGAAAAACAAAAAATCCACCACAGGAAATCAGCCAAAACACTCAAAATGATATAGGAAGCTTGAGTATTCCAGGTGCACCGTTAATGCCGCTTGAAACTCCAGCATTGTCCAGCCCGCTAATAAGTGAAACCCCGTCTACCTCCTTAAAAAGTAAGTTTTAACAATTCTGTCAAAATATCAAGCGTACAGTTCGTTTTTCATTTATATTATTGCATCGAATTGTTAGAAAAAGGGTCGGCGAAAAACGGCTCAGCCAGTTCAGGTACCCCCCGTAGTCGAATGAAAAAGTTAACAGATAGAATCGACTCATCAACATCCACCGGTACACCTTTGGGAACTTCATCTCTAACTGTTGATTCCCCTTTGATTAACCCGCCAACGGGCAATACTCCGTCTAACTCCTCAAAAAGTAAGCTTAATTATTAATTCTTTAACACACTAGGTCAGCGTATGTTTTCATCTATGCTTTTATATCGCATTGTCAGACAAGGGATTGGCGAAAGACTGCTCAGCAAGTCCGCATACTTCATGTCATCAAATGACAAAATTAGAATCATCAACATCTACCGGTACAACTTTGGAATTTTCATTTGTACATGAATATCCCACTATGTCAAGCCCGACGAAAAACCATAGCTCGTCTGGCCCCTCAAGAAGTAAGTTTATTTATCAATTCTTACATTCATTTATATTCATTCATCAAATAATTTCCATCAGAGGAGAGTCCAGAAACACTACCACCACAGCAACCACAGCAATCACAGGAATCCCATTGTGATTTGGAACATAAAAAAACAAGCTATCGCTGTGACGATTGCGGATATATATTCAAATCGGAAAAAGAATTGGAGCAGCACAGAAAAACACACTATGCGGAGTGTCAACACAAAGATATCCGTAATTGGGTATG
Source organism: Aphidoletes aphidimyza (assembly GCA_030463065.1). Taxonomy (NCBI): domain Eukaryota; kingdom Metazoa; phylum Arthropoda; class Insecta; order Diptera; family Cecidomyiidae; genus Aphidoletes; species Aphidoletes aphidimyza. The sequence goes on along the minus strand of CM059997.1, from coordinate 12,275,595 downwards.
TTTAGGTTGTGAAAAGAAAATATTCCATCATATGAGATGTCAAGATTGTTATTCAGAGAATATCGATACAACTTTATGTAGAAACGATACATGCGTTTAATAATGTGTCAAACTAAGTGGCATTAGATAGGTCTCTCAAAAAGATATACAAAATACTTGATAGGATTTATATTAGCTCACTCAAATTGTGTAACCTATACACATTTTTGAGGTAAATGAAACATGTTGCAATTTTTGCACAATTATTTAGATAGTTTTTAATTAAAATGTGTTCAGTTTAAGACAAATAAAATGTAAATCGTAAATATGCACATATGTCAGATTAAGTCGTTCGCTTTCCAACTGATAAAAATCCGGATGTATTGGAAAAATACTTGGCATTTGAGTCGGTGGATCTTTCAGCTGCTTGTGGATTGACAATTTCAAGACCCTGCAGCGGTGTGAATGCAACACTTGAAGCGGTACCAGAGATTTGTTTGCGAACTGTAGTGCTGCCACCATAAACTTGTTGCTTTTGTAGATTTTTCTGTAGCGTTTTGCTGATTCGAACCTTGGTTTTCTCATCAACTTGTGGCAATCGAATTCGGCCAGTACCAGCCTTACCAATGGTTCCACGTGAATATCCCAGATCGTCTTGATAAGCATCTTCATCAATCTTTCAAATTAAAAGAGATTTTGAAAAAAAAAGCAAATTAAAATGTGTTCAACATGCAAAAAATGAATCATTGAACTGCAAAACTTTACTAAACTCACATCTCCGAAGTTCAGACGATTCGCTTGTTTTCTAAACTCGGTCATGGCATAACGTTCTTTCATTTTACGAACACGTTTTCCACCACGTTTCTTTTTACTAATTTCAATTGGCTTTGGAAGTGGTTTGACAAATTTCACTGGCGGTGGCTCTTGTAATTTGTCCAATTTCTTTTCAATTTCCTCTTTGAATTGCAATCCAATTTCGCCGTTTATACTTTCATGGCTTGCATCAACTCGAGCAGCAAGTGTACATTTGGCAGCAACTAAACGGGCCGCTTTCCGACGGAGATCCTAATTTAGGGAGACAATTAAATGAATGATGAAAATAAAAGATGAAAGTCTACACACACAAAAACTACTCACCGGTGGCGTTTCTTGTACGATAGGTGAGTAATAAATGAATCCAGTGTGTGGTAACATTTGAGTTCTTGAAAATCTGAAACGAAAATTAAATGCTCACGTTAGTCGAAGAATAAATTTGAAGAACAGACTCAAATTTGCTAAAATGTCAATTTACCCGGCCAATGTTTTCTTCTGTGAACCCAAAAGAATGACATTGCAAGCTGGAATTTTGGACAGTTTAACGAGTCCACCAGCCACACCAACAACTTTCGCTGCTGTCGATGCCCCAACAATCATTGATAAATTTGGCGCAATGAATGTCATACGGCTTTCAACATAATCAAAAATTTTGGTTTTATAATTGCTCAAATCGATTGCCATATCGCAGGCCTCGTCAATTTGCCGCTTTTCTTCGTCCGTTAAAAATGTACTGCAAACAGAAATCATTCAATTAAGACAAATTATTGAAAAAAAATTTCTTCCTTTACCCCTGTGTTGTTGACGCAGTCACCGAAACAATCATAATAGTCGCTTGCGTTAAGATTTGTTGTAATTTTTCATTGTTTTTAATCTGTTCCAAATCATTTCCCAGCTCTTTCACAGCACTCAAATATTCCATTTCACCAACAATCAATGAATCCAACTCAGGGAAACGTTTTTGATATTTATTTTTCGTGAATTTGTGTATGATTGCTGTTAAATCAAAATAAAATCAAGTAAACTTGTAAATAACAACACAACATACACAAGTTTAAGCATAATGTGAATACTTACAGATTTCATTGTCAATTTCGACGGCAACGCTATTCACCTCGACGATAAGTTGATATTCGGGATCAGATTCAACATTACCAATAATTTCGTTGGATTTTCTTGGTTTCAATAAATACTCATCAATTTGCGATAAAATCCGCTTGAGACGATCCGAATCATGTAGCTTGCAAAGAGATCGAATCGATGAAACCTTGTCAAAAAACCAAAAAAAAAAAATTAAATCATTATTATTTGAAATAGAAAATGTTAATAGCAAAATCACTTGTATATTCCGAAATGGTATAGTTTTTTGTCATACCGATTCATCAATTTCCATTTTTTCGATTGCATCGTGATCATTTTCATCGTCACCATCGATGGGCTCTTCTTTAACCTTAATTTCATCATCATCGAAATCATTGCCTATTTCCTCTAAATCAGCCAATAATTCGTCAGCCAAAGACATTTCTCTTTTCTGTATTTAATTTTTATTTTGTTTTAAATAAACACTCAAATTATATTGAAATCAGTTCGTTGTTTCGATTTTCCGGCAAAGAAAAACAAATATAACAATTCGAGAGCTGTAAACGTATAAACAAGACTTGGTAGATGAACTGTCAAAAGTAGCCTTTGACGGATTGCGGTTAGTAGTGCCATATTCGTTTACTCGATTCTAATAATTGTTTTTGTTTATCTTAAGTGCATCGGATAGAGAAGTCAATAATTTGCAAATAAATTCGAAAATATTGATATCCAAATTGGTATTGATTAAAAAATATCGTACAAATTCCTTATTCTAAAACTAAATTATCAATATTCAAAGGATTTTATGGAATCAATGGTAGTGCTGTCAAAGGTGTTTGAATCATTTGATTGTGTACGATTTGATATAGAATTCGGTGCAAAACACCCCATCAATTAAACAAGTTTGACGTGTCGTTAGGCAAAAGGCTACATTGCTTCAGCTGTTAACGAAGCAAACGTGTTTTTATCCAACTGTTTATTATTGTACTGGATATTTGTTCGTTTTTTTTGTCTTGATTAACTGATAAACGCATACGTTTGGTCACTGCATTCGCTTTGACAGGAGAAAAATCTTACGCGATATAAACTTTATGATTCTGATCTTCCATCCAAACTATTGCATAAAATCATGAATGTGCTGGAAGTTTTACGACGTTTGGATGCATATCCAAAAACGCTAGAAGAATTTAGCCAAAAAACAATTTGCGGTGCGGCAGTTACATTAGTCAGCTCAATCATTATGATTTGGTTATTGATTTTTGAATTTTATGCATATTTAACGCCAAACATTACTGAAGAGCTGTTTGTAGATACGACCAGAAGTCATAAGCTGAAAATCAATTTAGAATTGTACATTCCATCGATTTCGTGCAACTGTAAGTACACGCATCCATGCCATTGCCAAAACGCGCGCATCAATAATGTGTTTGATTGTAAACAAATATTTTAGACCTGAGTTTGGATGCAATGGACTCTGCCGGCGATCAACATTTACACATAGATCACAATATCTATAAGAGACGCGTTGACCTTCATGGAAATCCTATCGAAGAGGCTAAAAAAGAAGAGATTGCCACATCAACAAAAAAGCTTGAAAACGTACGTTTGCTAATTTCATGTTTAATCTCGTTATCAGCATGCATAAATGAATTCCATATATGTGATGATATAAGTGATTACTGATTGCTGTTTACTTAACAAATATTAGGCAACATCGACTGAAAAGCCGGTTTGTGGTGATTGTTATGGTGCCAGAGCAAATGAGACGCACTGTTGTAATACATGTCAAGATGTTATCGAAGCCTATCGAGAGAAACGATGGAATCCAGAACCGGAAAAATTTGAACAATGCCGACGTGAGAACTATGTTGATAAGGAGGGTGAAGCGAAAAAATTGGCATTGAATGAAGGATGTCAAATCTATGGGCATATCGAAGTGAATCGGGTGTGTAATTTAATAATTAATATCCAATTCAATATCACATTAAATTTGATGTGATTTATCATATGACATGGTGTTATGCAATATGTTTCAGATGGGGGGTAGCTTCCACGTGGCACCCGGCAAAAGTTTTTCACTCAATCACATTCACATCCACGACGTTCATCCATATTCGTCGTCATCATTCAATCTTTCACATATCGTACGGCATTTATCATTTGGTGAACGAATTAATTTTGCAAATACGCATCCACTTGACGGGATGGAGGTTGCGTCAAGCGAAAGTAAGTGAAAACGATAAAATATTCGATTTTTATTCATAATTTTTTTTTCTATTTATTATCAACTGTTTTAAAGTAAATATACAACTGATCTACGTTTGAACGATATCGAATTGGATATGGATTTGCGCTAATCCATTTGAATTTGAAGAGAAAAAAAAACCAAACAAGTCATCTTAGCATCGTATGCCGGTACCAATTGCCATAAAGGTACCGAATGTGCCGCCTCCTTGTATCATCACTTTTCCCACGTTGTTGATCAATTCTCGGCCTCTCAAGCCATATCTGTAAAATGTTTAGTAATTTGTTAATTTAAAATAGCATTTCATTCCATTTCATTTGAATGAGAGCAGTCCAATGTTTGATTTGGTTTGGAATATCATTCGAAAATAGCTACCTCAACGCACTGAATCCGCCGAATAGAGCACCGCTAGCCATTCCAACGCAAAATCCAATTGTAAATCCAGTTTTCATTTTGGAAAAGCAAGTGGGCTGTTGATTTGCACCATACATACTTCCTGGAACGGCCGGCATTTTGACAATCTAATTTTGTTTAATTGTTTGAACACTTGAATGGCCTTTGTTTCCCTTTTCTTTTAAAAATAGATTTTCGTTCAATCGCACTACATGCCAATAGTCTGCAATCTATTCGTTTGACATATCGTGTTTCGAACCTAAAAAAAACACACACACACATTGACACGATTGACATTTACATGCAACTTCATGACTTTGATGTAGAAAAATAAGGCTACAGCTACCACTAGATGGCGTTACTCTTCAAATTCAAACATGGCTTCGAGAATATTAATTCAATAATAACAATTTTACACATTTCATAATAAAATATTAATCTATTTTGGTATATTTTACGCTTAGGTTCGATGATGTTCCAATATTATATTAAAATAGTGCCGACAATGTATGTTAAATTAAATGGTGAGACCATACATACGAACCAGTTTTCAGTGACAAGACACTCAAAATCGGTTTCGGTGACGTCCGGTGAATCCGGAATGCCTGGAATATTTTTCAGTTATGAGCTATCACCGCTCATGGTCAAATATACGGAACGAGAAAAGTAAGTTGATCAAGAAATTTAGTGCATTTCTTTTAATAAAATATTGGTTTTAAAAAAGGAAATCAATAACATTAAAATTATAAATGATTTTTTTTTTTCAGTTCATTGGGACATTTTGCGACCAATGTGTGTGCTATCATTGGTGGGCTGTATTCTGTAGCCGGGATCATCGATGCCATTTTAAATAGTTCATTGCATGTCATTCAAAAGAAAATTGAACTTGGCAAATTCAGTTAATCCACTTACGCTTTTCTGCTTGAAAGATAAATAAATCCACCTTCTAAAATCAGTGTGATGCAAAACCGATTCATTGAATTCTGAATCTCTTTTTTTTTTTACTTACATTAATGTAATTTATTTTATGAATTCGAAGTTAACGTCTTGGATTTAAATAAGTCGAGAGCATTCCGTTTTTTGTGTGTTGTAGCCAAAATGTACAGAACTCAGTCTGATTATTGATTTGTATAGCCTAAATAAATGTTCCTTGGAAATTTTGGAAATAGTTTCATTTAAAATGAGAAACTGAATTGAATTGCCCCGTCTTTTAATATATAATAAATATATATACAATTATGTAATACACGCTAGAAATCAAGGTAACGCTGGGCCGATTAGTGCTTCCAATCGTTTGCGAGGATGAAATCAAAACACAACTATCTAGATTCGATTGAATGTAACTTTATTAAATTAATTAAAATCCATGTCTTCATAATCTATTTGAGAGATTTGAGAATATTTGGTATGTCATTTTAAAATCTATTTGCTCTCAATCTGTCTAATAGGTTTGTTTGTTTTTTTTTTAGATAGGCAAATTTAAGTTTAAGAGAAAAGCGTTTCGGTTTGTCAATGTTGGTTGTTTTTTTGTTTGTTTGTTTGTTTGTTATATCTAATTTTCACATTCATACTGCATAAGTTAAAGCTGCTTAGAATTTGGTCTTCCAGAAGAGTCTTTATCTGTTTTATTTACAGTATCCGAATTTTCATACAATTAGATTTGTTGCTTTTTGTATCTCTGATATCACAAAGCCCTGATTTGTGATTTTTAACAATTGACTTAAATATGGCTTGATTGATATATATCGTTTTTAGTTTTTCTTTCGTTCAATTCGAAAAGGGCACATTCATGTTCAATTTGATGCATTAAATAAATTTGGTAAAAACAACAGAGAGTTTTGGTTCAAATGAATGTGTAAACGTTTGTTTTTTTTGGGCGGCCTTTAATCGGCCTTAATTGATTTCCCGGATTCTGTGCTTTCCTTATAGCTGCTTTCATCTATGCTCACGATAAAAAAAAGAGAGAATAAAAACATTGAAATGAATGAATTTGAATGAAACATTTGAATTTATCTCTCAAATTGATAATTACCATTTGATTCATTCTTGACTAGAGCTTCTTCTTCCTCATTAGATCCATTCTGAAAATGACACGCAATCAACAAGAATAATAAGATACATTGGCATTTTGAAGTATCCGAAAACGTGTTTTCCCTAATTTGAATTGATTCTTAAATGAATTTATTTATAGATTGAGTTCAATTACCTGTTGGTATCGATGATAGAGAATGCAACCATACACAAAACAAACTGAAATGGCAAATTGAATGAGCAACCAAACGATGATATTGACAGCTTGAGTTCTCTCGAATAGTTCGCGTGCATTCTTGATACATAGCATCGCTTCAGATCCCATGATAGCACAGTACACCCAGCATTGTGTACCGAGACGTTTGCAATTCGGATCCGTCACATAAATATAGTACTGTCTGTAATTCAATCAAAAATCAAAGGCAAATTGTATTTTTAGAATATTTCTATGTTTGTTGTGTTTTGTTTTGTCTATCATTCTTCGTAATTGTGTGACATTGTGTGTGATGTATTCGTACCTTACTGACGGCGCCACAATCAAACCAATAAAGATCAGACGAATACAAACGATCGGATGTGATGGTGGCATCTCAAATATATGCTTTAAAAAGAACGTATTCAATTCGGTAACTTGCCAGAATATTACCAACTGAGATACGGACAAAAATCGCATGTATGTTGATTTTGGATTCAACCATCGCACTGTTGTCCAGCTAACGGGCGTAAATTGTAAAACGGCTCGCTTTAATTTACCCGTGGTCGTTGAAATATCACGAATGCTAGCCCATTTGTATTCGCGCATTTCAAGAATTTGACAGATTTTCAAGCCACACCAAATGCCAAGACCATTACAAACGAGCACATCCAAAATCAATGCATCCCACCAGCATTCAATAAAATTCGGCAATAGATGTGCGAATGTAATCTCTGTTATTTCCCACATAACAGAAATCGCCCACAGGATTCCAACATGTCGAATAAGAATGGCCTGTGGAATAAATATCAAATATTTGGTACATGTTCATCTGTTCAATATTGGTCTACATGTTCATCGTCAATACACGTACCTTGAACATCCAGCCCAAGAAATGGCCATAGGCAAATACATCAACATGCGACCAAATTCGTTCCAATGTCACTTGTGAACAATTTACTCCATAATCCTGTAACATTGTGTTTTATTAATGCACAATCATTTCTATCACACACAATCCTTTCAAATTCCTACCTTATCCATGTCAATACGGAAATTCCGTAGACTCGGATCAAACCAATAGAATATCTCCATGATAACTTTATAATTTTGAAACATTAAGAAAATAATGAACAGCAAATAAATAACCGAAACTCCAAATATGATACGCCATACAGCCGGATGAGGTCGTGTAAATGGTCCATTTGGAAATGCAAGGACTGATATTACAAGAAAATAGAATATGACACAGAGCATACCAGCCCAGATATTGCCTTGATTATCTTGTTCATTACTGAAATGGAAAGTACAACAGTTTCAAGTAAGTGAATATTAGAAACAACAATAACAACAACAACAACAACAATAATAAAAAAAAAATCACAAATCACTCGAATGATTGAGGTTATGCACATACACTAATTCTATCTAGTATTGAATTAAAAGCATAACATTAATGAATCTATTGAATGGCATTCGATTGAATGCATTGAATAGAAATTGTATCTCGAGTAAAAGAATATGCACAAAACTTACCGCACAAATGCAAAATACATCATTGATATGATGGACACCGCCAGCAGAGTGACCGTGTGTGGTTTATAGAAAAAATCTAACGAAATATCATCGACAGGCTGTTCATTGACCGATATAAATGGATCAGATCGAGAGCCAGCACTTGGCTGGTCTGTGCTCGTTTCTGTGTCTCTTTGAGATCGATTTGTCATTTTAATGTACGGCACCCAAATGCCAGTTCACCGTTGCACACACAAAACTATTTTCTTTTTTCCGATTTTAATAGAACAATTGCTGTTGGGTGTTAAACGATTCGGAGCAAATTATTGATGTTTGCCTTCTATGCCCTCATGCCCGTATACATTTATTGATTGTTGAATTCACTGCAATTTTGCACTGTAACTACTGTTGTTTGTCGCTCTCTCAACTAACCTATGTCCTGCAGCAATCATAAAGTCTATTAGTCAGCGACAAACACACGGTCAACGTTTGTCTACATTTAGCTGTTTCGATCGGGTTGTAGTGTTTTATTTTTCTCTCGTTGTCTTTTCTAATTTAATTTGAATCTTATCTGTGTACAAGGAATGTATGCGATCGCAAAATAACATTAAAATGTGCCTTCACACAATTCACACTACTCTTGACTAATTTTTCTTTTCGTTTTTTTTTTTGTTGATATTTGTTGCCTTTGTTACGATGTGTGCGTGCGTTAAATTCCCAGAGCGCGCATGGAATCTCGCATTTGAATTGCTCTTACGTCATTGTCAAATTCACTTTCAATGTGGTTCGATATACATACGATCCGGTTCTATTCATGTTGATGATTTGAATCTTACGATGGAACAAAAAAAAAAAAAAAATCATTTGCAATAAAGAAAAAAAAATCGCTCAAATTTTGCAGATTTCATGTTAACGATGCGATTTATAATCTAAATCGAACGAACAGAAAAATAAAAACGATTTCATCGTTTTAACGTAAAAGTTCTGTCGATTGTGAAATAATTAAACGTCAAATGAAATGTCAACGTCGGAGTTGACATGAGAATGAGTAAAATCATGTGTGATAATGTGATTGTACACAGAATTGTATTTTGAAAGTTTCGAGCAAAATTAAGTGTTTATTTGGAGGTAAAAATGCAGTCGGTTCGTTATTTGATGCGTTTATCGCGAACAGATGGTGCAATATCAATTAACAAAATCGTCAGACGATACATGAGCACACATAATGCCAATGAGACGGAAATTGGGAATCGACAAATTGGATTTGTGAAAAATCAATCACCATCGAATGCGGTTAATATCGAGCTACAAATTGATTGGGACAAAGAAATGCAGCACATCATCGAAGAGGAGGAGCATGAGAATCGATCAGTACTTGCACCAGTCAAGGACGAAAGCCAAATTTGTATCGGGACTGTTATACGGCCATCATTTAACTTGGCTGCTTATGTTCAAAAATCCGAAACACTTCAACAATTGATCAAATTGGGTGTGGATTTAGACAAATTGGATCGAAAGAATTTTGGCCAATTCATAATTGATCTAGACTTCAAACGAGACATTGAACCATACATCCTTCTATTGACGAAAGATAATGGCATACCAATCGAAAGTCTTGGCAGATTGTTTACTGTTTCTCCGTCCATATTACAACAAAGTCTCGATGATATTCAAACACGAATCAATTACTTAGAATTGAAAAGATTCACGCGGGATGAAATTGTGTCGATTATAACGAGAAATCCATTATGGTTACGATTTCCAACACGTGAGATTGATGCGAAATTGGGATTTTTTCAAAAGCATTTTGAATTAACGGGCAATGAAGTTCGTCAACTTACCGTGGCGTGTCCAAAGCTTATTACTTACAACCTCATGGATGTACAAAAAATATCGTTTTCGATTCGTGAAGAATGCTGTTTTGAAGAAGATGAAGTCAAGCAGATAGTACTGAAATGTCCAAAACTGTGGATGAAGCGTAAGTATTTTGAGTGAGCGTGCAAGTATTCATTTAGTGACATTTGACACGTACTTGATTTTATTCACACATCAACATGTTTTGCATTTCAGATCGTTTGGATTTGATGCAGTGCTACGACTTCATTTTAAATCATATGAAAATAGAGAATTCTCAACTAGCTAGGATGCCAAATATTTTGGAAAATCGTTTATTCCGCATCAAAGAACGGCATGGATTTTTAAAGAAGATCGGACGAGCTCAGTACAATCCAAAATTAGAATTATATGTACCACTAGACGAATTGTGCAAAGGCACCGATGAGGAATTTGTCGAAAAAATTGCAAAACGCCCATACGCAGAATATGATCAATATTTGAGAACTCTGTAGATTTACACATTGTCAATTAACAATTAGATAAATAAAACCAATTTTTGTGTACATTTGTTTTTGTTCTTTTTTTTTATTTTATTTAATTTAGATTTGTTTTTATTCGTATTCTACAAAATAGATATCACTTAAATACGGTGACCAAAGAAGAGAATGAAACCACATGACATTTCTTAAATGAAGAAATTCTAAGTTCTGTGATAAAAAAAAATTGTGTTGAATTGTTGTGGAATTTTTCCTTCATTTTGAGAACATTTTGTCGATGCTAAAATCGCATTGATTGACATGGCACGCAGGCCATAATGAATACAGACAGAATAAATGATAACAGACAAAAGAAAACGGGGGCAGAGAAAAAAAAACACGGAAAAAATTGGAAAACACATATCAACATCGAGTGATGCGGATAGATAAGAAGAACATAATTTGTTTGGCCTAATTTATTAGGCAGCGGACAATTTGTTGTTTTTGATTGATTTACATTAAATTTTAAAATTAGGAGGTTAATTTGAACTTCTGAACGTCACACAAGTTCGTTTATTTAACGGAGAAACCGTCACCGGTTGGATCCAAGATCCATGGATAGTTGTTCGGGCATTCCATGCATGTGAACAAACGCAATGTTTCACCTGGCAATTCACGTGTTGTCAATGGGCAGGCATTTGGTAATGAACAGTATGGTTGTCCCTTAACATCGCACTTATCTGCTAACGAATAAAATGGACAAATAGGAAAATTGTTTCAAATCGAATGAATTATCGAAATCGGTAATAATATGAAAAAAAAAATGGAAAAAAAAATTAGAAAACTGCTCGAATAATTTATACCTTTCCAGTCTTGGAAGTCACGCAATGCATTCACTTCAGTTGGATTCTGCATCCATTGGATGACTTGTAACATGGTAACAAAGAATACATCATTTTTGCCTAACATTTCATCGATGAATTTAACTAATTCTTCACGGAATTCCTTCTTCGATTTCAACCATGAAGCACCGAAATGCAAACCAAGAGGAGCACGGTTGGTGTTGTAATGGCTGTAAAAGTACATTTAAAACAATTGATTAAATTGGCGAATTAAACATTCCAACATAGTTGGAAATATTGGCAAATTTTCCGTTTGAATATATTTCTTACCGATAGAAATTGTGATGCAAGAGACGTGAGAATTGTTCACCGGTTTGAATGTTTGAGCATGAGTCAACCATGTGACAACCTGGCAACGATTCATCAAAGTTTGGATCATCACGACGATCCAATTCATTCATGACCATTTCCCAAATTGGATGTGAACGTGATGGACAGTTGTGTGCGTTTCCATTACATTTGTGTGGCATACGGAAGTACAATGTGTATGGCCAAATTGGAACACGGCCCAATGAAGCGGTAATTGAAGCGTCATAGATGAAAAATTGATCGGCCATCATTTCGAATTGTTTGTTACCACCGACACGCAAATATGGTGCACGAACACCAACAACTGAACTGTCCGTAATGTTAGCAAAACGCTCCAAAATCAAACGGGCACCAGCCATTTCAGCGAGCCAATCATCGTATGTACCATGTGTCCAGTAGTTTGGATCATCTTTGTGTGTCAATGAGAATGTTGAAATTTCATGACCCTTACGATGCAAATCTTGAACAGCTGAATAATTGGAGTATTTGTGTGATACGAAGAATGTGCCCTTAATTTGGCAACCGTTTGGATTTTGACGTTGTCCATTGAAGATTTCTTCGTACAAATCGATGTTGTCAACATTAACAGCACCGTTGAATGTCAATGTGATCATTTGTGGTACTTGAGTTGGTTCAATGTTGCCGGGGATTCGAGTTCCGTCGGCTGAACAGAAACAATCTGGAATTGTACATTGGTTGGTGTCACACTCTGGTGCACGATTTGGATCCAAGTCGACAGCTATAGAATGTTTTTTAAAAAAAAATGATTAACTTAATGCTATTTATCCCTGTTAACTTGTTAAATTCCGTAAATATTTTCACTTACTGCAGGCATTTTCATCAGATTCATCTTTGCAGTCGGCTTTGTCATTACAGAACAATTCTTTTTCAATACATTCACCGTTGCCGCATTGCAATTTACCCTCTGGACAAACTGGTTCGTCAGTCTTTAGATTTGGCAATACTTTACGTGGCTCTTTACATATTTAAAATTGTGGTACAAAAACAATTAGACGAAAACGAAGGAGAGAGAGAGGAAGAGAAAAAAATAACGAGAAAATGTGCGGCATATTAATTAATTGTTATTATGAATTTAAAAAAAATTCAAGCTTGAAATATTCATATTAGTATGAGTAATATAAAATGAAATGAAATGACAAGAAGGAAACGGTGTTAATCTAGGAAGACATAAATGAAAGGAAAAATAAACTGAAGTAAAATAGATTCGAAATGGCTAGATTATTTACACAAATGAGCATTAATTAAATGAACAAATAAATACGAAATAAAATGCAATTGAAAAATGAAAAATAACAATATGTGTGTGTGTGTGTGTGTGAATGTGAATGAATGTAATCAAAATGAAAGAAAATACAAATCAAGCAAGCACTAAATCGGTTGGGCAATTTCACAAATTGTTAGACTTGATACACAGCAACAGCAGCAAGAAATAACAAAACAAAACCAAATCAACAGAGAGAAATAGACAAAAAAAAATTCAACAAATAAAATAGAAAAAGAAAAGGGAGCGAACGTTCGCTCAAACTGAGGTGACACACCTGCCTGGTTTTTGTTTTATTGTTTGCTAGTTGCTTTAATTGCGTTCGAACTTTCATTTTAATAATGCATTCTTGAATATAAAAACGTGGTCGATATTGTCTTGCTTCAGTATTAATAGCCGCCTACTATATCGACTATCGAATATTCGATGCATTCAAATGAGTTTTATTGCATCGATTAAGCATTTTCAATAAAAAAAAACAAAAATTTCGAAATGAAAGTGTTTCAATAAACGCCAAGGTTCTAACCAAAATATCTACACATTTAATGCAAATAACCGTTTTCTGAAATGATTAGTACGGGTTTATGATGTTGCCCAAAATGGTGTGTTTACGTTAACGCGGCGGGACAAACACCAACCAAACAAAATCAGTTAGTATCAATATCGGAAATAAAAGTGCACGCTACATTTGTTTGTTTGTTTGTTTGTTTTTAAAAAACGAAATCAAAACTGATGAAGTTTTGTTTCATGCCAGAAAATGAAATAAATTCCACGTTATGATTTCACGATCGATACAACAATCGCAATTTTTCTACCATTTTTAGCTGTTTATATATTGTTTTTTTTTTCTTAAATTTTTATTTTTAATTTAATTGTCACATTGAGCAAAATGGACATGGCAATTATTTTACAATTATGCAATGACGGAGAGACTTTTGTTCGATTACCGGAATCTGTTCCGATTCGGTCAATTATACAAGCGCGAAATGGGTAGAAAAAAAAACACGTTTTTCTTCTTTTGGACAACTCGACCATCGATCAAACCAACCATGTGCCCATTCGCTTCATAATCATTAAAACGGATGTCGGACCAGTTTATTGACAACCAATTGACGGCTATGGCTATTATGAAGATAATAGTTGAACATTGATTACTTTTAAGGTAGCAGATTTTTTTTCTTTTTTGCAATCGATTTTTCTTTGTCTCTTTCTTTCTCTCTCTCTCTCTCGTGCGCGCGCTCTCTCTGGAGCTCGGAGTCTGAGGTTTCTTTTGGTAATCTACTTCATTTTCTTGGCAAGAGCAATAATACAAAAAAAAAAGTTGATATAAGTTGAAATCATTCCCAACCAAATTGAACAGCCATATTACAACAATTTAGGTTTTGATGTTTCTGTGTAACTTCTAGTTACAACTTCCTATGTACACGATGATTAATCGATCATGCAATTGAATTGTACCACTAATTAATTACATGTGCTTAAAGCATTTAAATATTACAATATCAATATCTTTATATATTTAAACATCACGCATGCAAACCAAGATGCAAACGCATCACAGGTTATCACAAAATAACACAGCCTTAAAAACATAAATGCAATAAGCCCAAACCAAGACAATTTTATTTTGTCTGTTGCTTCATATTAAACGCAGTCCACATTCACGCATACTCAAGCAATTCCACTTCCATGCTGACCATTTAAATTGCGTAGTTTACCGATGTTAAAAAATATATAAATATATATGATTAAAATTAGTTGATAAATGCACTTTCATTAATTAAAATCCACCATTACTTTATGCTGTTTGTTGGTTTAGATTCTTTTTGGTAGTTGGTATTTTGTTTCATTTTCTGTATATCGATTTTTGTTTGCTGTTTTTTTTTGTTTTTTTTTTTTTTGTTTTTTTTTTTGGTTCAAAATGCTTGTATTGTGCTTCTTGTTTTCACTTACTTTCTTTTCTATCGCAATTCGTTACTTTAACTTTCCAATCACATGTTTGTTTTTCAATGTCGAAGGCTAAACCAGAAGGGCATGTAATTTGTTTAAGTCCAGCTCGCGTACACCTACAAGATTTTTGGGTGGATTTCGGTTGATTATTTGAGTTTATGGTTTTTTGTTTTGTTTAGTTTTTGTTGTTCGTTTTTATGTATTTTTGTTGTTGTTATTTAGTTTTGTTTTGTTTTTGGTAAATAGTCAAAATTATGATTTTTGTTTTCTCGTTTGATTGAAATTAATGTGTTTTTTGAATTGTTTTTTTTTTTTGTTGTTGTTGGAATATTCAATTAACTGTCATTAAATTTGTAATAAAACAAAATACAGATGGGTGATTTTTAACAATATTAATATTTAAAATGTTAAATCCACAACATGACCGACAGAATAGAGATTATGGAGAAAGGAAAGGAATATAAAATACAAAAAAAACGATTAATTGTATTACAATAAGATTTGTTTGGCCAGACACAAACAACATAATCCAATGCAAATAAAATTCTATGAAAATGTTCGCTCATTATGTTTAAAGCGGTTGAATAAATTCCAAATTCATTTTTGAATTCTCGTGTGTCTTGTCATCAAAATTGTATTTTTTGTTTGTTTAAGGTTTCGAAATTGTTAAGCGTCGATATAGTCTCGGTATCTTTGTATATAAATTGTTTTTCACGATGTAGCGAAGCCAATAAAGTGGTTAGTTACAAAATGACATTTATCAACTCCAAAATAATATTCGAATTATTATCAACAGTAAAAATAAAGAAAGAATGAAAAAAAAAACACAACAAAAAGAAACACATCACTTAATTGATAGAGTCAAAAACCTTGGTTTAATTTGCTAATTATGACCAGTTGGTAATGTTCAGCAGAAAATCATGTAAAATTAGAATAAAATACTCAAATCCATATTACACACAAATTGCGTGCTTCAACGTAAAACAACAAGTAGGTAGAATTAAATAATTTCAGAATTCGGTATGTTTTGTAACGGAATTAATTATGTCTTCTAAGTTTCATGAGGCGAATTTGGTTTTTTTAGCCATGCATTTATTAACAGTTGCTTAAAGTGTAACGACACAAAATATTCTTGTAATTTTTCAACAAACATTCAACGAAACAGGCAAGTAGCTACATTTTACACGAAAAAGAAAGAATTTTTCAAATAGTGTTTTTTTGTGTACAAAATGAACAGAAATGAAGTGAAAAAAGACCACATAAAACTGCACTTTTAATTCATTTGGCATTTGGAGAAGAAAATGCTAAAATCTTAAATGAAGTTCACTGAAGCAAGTTTATTTGTTTTTGTTGAAATTCCCAAAACGTCTAGTAATAATGATAAGAAATGCGTCTGCAAATTAGCGCAATAGATAAAACAAATTAAAAAGAAACCATAATAGAATAGATCAAACAAATGTTTGTTTTTTTCGTCTGAAAGAATGGATCAATGTTAAAATATCGAATTAGAACACAACCGAGCCAAAGGCCAGATGGACTAGATATCTTTTTTTTTAATAGCACTTGTGTGACACACACAGAAAAATTATATGTCAATTCAATTTCAAACGAGAAAAAAAATTTCAATTGTTGCAATTCGCAAAAAAATAATGAAATGAGGATGATACTTTGTCTGTGTGTGGCAAACAAATTGCGAGTTTTATATTCATGAATTTTCGATTCAACAATTGTTTGTTTGCGACGATGCTATTATTTTTGTTTCTAAGTCAATGTTAAATCTTAATTGATTGTACAGAATGTAGAAGAGGGAGAAATAAAAGTACAGTACAGAATTTGAATGGTACGAAGGGGTTATCTTATCGAATTGTCTTCGATATTTGACTTACTCTCTGTTCTATCGCAATTTTTAACATTTGTTCTCCAGTCACATGTTTGACGTTCAATGTCGAACGCTAGACCCGTTGGACAGCGAACTGAAGCTAACCTCGTAATACCATTTTCTCCGGCATTATCACATCTTTAGTATTATAAATTTTATTGTGATTTTATTTTCGGTTTGTTCGTATTGGATTGATTGTTTGTTTTATTTTTTTATATGTTTTTTTTTGTGGTCATATAAAAGAACATTTAATTTTTTAATTTCATAGAATTTTGAAAGAAAATTTGATAACTGTTTTATGTTTTTTTGTTTCTCGTTTCGGTTGAACTATTTCGGCTAAGGAATTTTAGTACAACAACTAATATGAAACTTCGAGATACCGAAATTGAACGAAAACTAACATTTGAATCAATTTAAAAATAAAAAGGAAAAACAAATTCTAAAGCCGAAAACAAAAGATTACTTTTGGGTTTTTTGATTTACTTTTGGAAAGAGCGTTAGAAGTGCTTTGGATCGTTGTGTAAAAATTGTCTATATTACCTGACTACATCACGGCAATCGCCGTCGGTTGATGTCCGGAAGTATTCATCGGCTGGTCGATCTTGGCACAATTCGTCTGTGTTCAATGGATCAACATCCTCTGAGTCATCACTCTGTCGCTTAACACGGACTTCAGCCGCACCAACTGCAAATACAAACCAAATAAAATGAAAAGAAAAGAAGAAAAAAAAAACCATGAAATGCATTATTCATCATATTGTGTCCATATGCGCGTCAATGCGACGCCATTTCCATCGTACAGTCGTACACGCTATATGCTATCGCTTTTAAATGGCAATTCAAGACGAGATCGAAGGTTGTTCAAGCACAAGGTTTAATATTGGCATAAAGTTCAACATGCATTTTTTTTGGTTTCGTTGGTTCGGATTATGTAAAACGAAATCACGCGTCATAAAAGAAAGCGCGTCGGTCGTGTGTAAATCCGACGGGAACACCTATCGCAAATATCGATGAAAGTGAATTTCTTTCGATGGTTTTGTTTGCTGATGCATCTCATTTCTTTCTTTCTTCTCTTTGTTTCTCACTTCACATCTCGTTTATGGTCCACCATATCGTCATTATGCATTATTATTGGCGTTTATACCATAAATTATGCACATGATAAAGTGCGAATTGTAAGAAGACATTTGCAAATAGGCGAAACAAACAAACACACACACAAAAGTACACTCAACTAGCTATTGCAAAAAACGGCATGCGGTGATGTATCGATAGTCAGCCGCTTCTGTTCGTTTGTGAAGTAAAAGTTGTTTAACTTTCTTAAGTTCATTGTTTTATGTAATTTTGCCAGCCAAATTGCGATGGAATATGGACGGTTGATTTTTGATGATTTTGAGTAACAGTTTTTTTTTGTTTTTTGTTTTATGGTTCGAATTTTCACTTCAGATACTGTGGCTAAATATTTGAGTGAAAGCAATTGATTGCACGAGATTTCATTCATGCTTCAGCTGAAACCTGGTATTCATATACTGTTTCATACCCATAGCCGCAATCGATTTGTCGATTTCCTAATCCATTACTTGACCAAACTTTATGTGTCGGTTTTTCTTTTTCGATTTTCGCCATTATTTCGCAATTATTGGCTAAACAAATCAATTAAGCGTTTGCTTTTTGTTTTAGAACATTTGTTGTTGTTGTTGCTTACTGTTGCAATCTTCAATTGCACGTGTAAATCGCATGTGAAAGACACAGCGCATTCCGACAATATGAATGGCCGCCGCATATTTTCACCAGTCTTTACTAAATACCGATTTTGATGTGCATGTAATTAGTGGATGGCAATGCAAAACAGCTTACAAAGTGTGAATAAATAATATATAAAATTCCGTCAACAGATACAAAATTATCGATTATGCATTCAAATTGTACACTTCCTAAATGGCAACTTTCTTTTTTTTTAAAATCTGTTGCGTCTAATTTCTGTTTTTTCAAACAAAAAAAAAAACATTCAAACACTTCTTAATTATCAATGGTGGAAAAAAAAGTTGTTCGGCTTTTTAAGTGCCGCAGATTGACACCACTCAAATGTAAAACTTAAGCAGATCGATCAAATGGCGACAAATTGTATAAATTATTCGATTAAATCAAAAATATTGATTAACTTTTGCCAAAAAAAAGAAAGAAAATAAACCAAATCGAAAGAAGAAACTCTTGAAATGATTTGTAAATGTATATATTTCCATAGCAAAAGTACCTTCAAGGCGAAATGCGAGTGATATTTTGAAGGGAAAAAAACCAAAACTATATAACATGACATATCGTTTTTGGCTGGTTAACGACCACTGAAGAAACACCCAAATCAATATGCTTATGAGGTGGAAAGTAGCCGGACGAGCGCTCCGATTGTCATGTGTTGATTGAAAGTGAAAATGAATTAATGTTTTTACAAACAAATATGTTAATATGTGTACACTACACTTGATTTGAAGATGAACAACAACAGAAAAACGATTGACGCTAAAGTCTAAAACCAAAAAAAAGAAGAAAAAAAAACGACGAACAAAAAGTGATAGCATATGGAATTGTATAGATACTTGGCCAAAGCGTCACTCTACCGATGGACCAATTTTGAAGGTTGACTACTTTGTTTCGCCAGCGTCAACCGGGCTTGCCTAATTTGCATGAATATATTAACAATCATTTATTTTCTACAACCCGTGCTAGCTCTTGATATTTCTTCTTCTTCTTTTTTCCTTTCCATCTCTTTGCATGTTGCTTGCTTATTTTGTTTTTTGGTGTGTTTTTTTTTCTGCTACTGTTACTGTTGCCGATTATCATTCTATTTTTCCGATTATGCATGTATTTGCGTGTAAGCCGTTTTTGTTATAGGGCACTGGGTAACTAGATATGTATGCTGTTCTTTAGTATTTTTTATTTATTTATTTATTTTCTTTGTTTTGCTGAGAGAGCGCGCGCGCGCTAGTATGTATGTGTGTTTCTTTTTTTTCTCTTAATTTGATGGTTTCGGTGAATAAATTAAATTTTAATGCATTGCTTCTGCGAATTGGTACTGAATTTGCATCACAGGTTTTTTGTTTCGTTTGAATCACACTAGCCACTAATCAGGTTGATATTTGATATTAATATGCGTAACCAAATGTTTTTTCCGTTTGGATTAACTTCACGTTAAACAAGAACAGATAGAATTTTGCACACTATTTATCCTACTCAATGAGGCTCTACACTTGATATATTGTTGTTGTTGTTGGTTTGTTTGTTGTCAAATGCATTATTATTATTATTATTATTGTTTTGAATTTGATTTGATTTCCAATTTTTTTTATCATTATTTTAGAACTTAAGACATTCGCCAATAGCCAACTGTGTATGTGTGTGTTTTGCGTGTGTATTTAATCTCCGTTCAGCAAAAAAATAAAAGTGCAATATATTGATACCGAGAGAAAACAAATATGTCACTACCGAACAAGAAACCAAAAAAATAAAGGTAGTCGAGATCAACTTACCTAACACTAAACAAATGGCAAAAGCCCCAATCAGCTGCAATGCACGTGCCATTTTCTGGCTGTATTTGTTACGGCAACACTCAACTTAAACTATCAACAATAATTTATGAACGTTAAATTTATGTAATGAAGAAAAAAAAATTATACAGATATATATAGATATGGTTAAATGGTGGTGTGTCTATAGATGAAAGATTTAGGCAAAATCAACTTCAAACAAGGAATTTGCAATTGGCATTAAAAAGCAAATTGGCAATATCGCACGACGAGATCGCCCGTACAACTAAGTTCCCGACTGAAGAATATTTAGCTAACCTGCACAGAAAACACGAATAAACTACTTTGACTCCAGCAAACACAACGTTGAGCGATTATTGGAACGAACGTTGTTGTGTGTGCGTGGTGTTGAGAGCGGACGCGTAAATACTAAATGTTGTTGAATTTATTTCAGGTCTATTTATTAAGACTTTCACTTCAAGTGGGGATAGATGGGTGGCTTAAGCGGTGCTGTGTGCGTCTTTGTTGTCCTGAGAAGAAGTTGTTTGAACACACAGACAGAATTTGTTGGGCGCACTGACTGACGGAAATACGGCGTGACGACGTTACTAACGTGGCCGGTCATAGAGCTACAAAAATGCTTGCGATGGCAACTCTGATGCACGTTTTTTTTAAATGTTGGATGTAATTTTTGCTTCAGCTTCTGCTGCTGCTGCTGCTAAAATTGGTGTTGTTGTTGGTGTTTACGCGAAATAATTTCTTGCACAAAAATAAACCTTTATCGATTTGCATTTTCGTATCACCTTCAGCATCAAATGAGCAATTTATTCTTCGACCTTTGGAATAACATTCCATATAAAATCAGAAAGATTTTAAATAGGATTTTTAAGTAAATTCAAATGTACGTCCATTTCGAATTTTTCCAGGACTAACACACAGTCACCGGTTTCTTGATTCTCAATTTCCTTGTTACTTTCAATCCAAGCAAACATTCAATCCGTGTAGACAAAATGAACAAACAAAATCTTAACAAATTAATTAGCTACAAGTTTTATTACTTGTGCCATACATTTGCATGGAATGCAACTCTGTTTCCTCTGATCTTTTATTATATTTACCTTGAGTAGGAATCGTAGAATGTAGAACGTGGCAAAATTAGTGCCATTTTCGTGGAATAACATTCGTTAAATGATTGAATTTGGACTGAGTGTCCTAATTCGACCAAAAACATTTCACATTAAAGAGTATTTAATAAACACGGAACAATGCAGCATGTGTCAAATCATTCATGGTCAATTTTATGCTTCTTTAGTTCAGTAGAAGCATTAGGTATAATCATTTCAGAGGAAGTTTTTTTTACTAACAAATCAACAATCTCTTAAATCCATTTATCTTAATTAATAAAAGCTTTGTCAAGTCTCATTTCGATAATTACCTTGTTTATCAGCTTCCAAATAAAACAAAAATTACCGTTTCACGTAGTAAAAATTCATATGGAAATAAAAATCAGAGATGTTGATTCCGATTCTTTTAAAAGAGCATACTTTTGGACTGAGAACGTAGAAGAAGCATACGTTAAATATAAACTACACAACCAATTTAAATGATCGTCTCATCTTCATTGTCTCATGTGGTATTTGTGGTATTTGTGGTATTTGTGATCACTCGAAGTGATAAACACTTACGAAAATAAAAGAAAAAACACAACAACGTTCAACAGATAAAATAGGGTCCATCGGTTTGCGAGTTGAATGCATAAATTCTTGAAACTCATGCGTATTTATCATTGGGACACTCGCCACAATGATTTATTCTTTGCAATTTGTTCGTGTACTTGGTTTTTGAACAACAATAAATTAAAGCCGTTGTGTACCCGTATCAGGTTTGTCACTTGTACAAGTCTTGCTGCACTTCAGAGTGTTTTGCACAATGGGTTTTATGCGCGGTTTTTGGAATGGGCTGCACGCGCGACCATAAAACGCCACGCATTAAATGGCGTATCGTGATTTGAACCGGTGATTTATTTCATGTTATTATTTGTGACAAAGTCGCACATCATTCTATGCATTGGTCAATAAATTGAGTCATTCTTGGCAATTCATTGATACAAGAATTTGTGCAAACAGACAACAACAACAACAACAACAACAAACAGAGAATTCATACAGGATATATTGCGTGAATTGGTTTGTTATTCGTTTGAGTTTTGTTGCACACACAACAAAAATGGTGTATTTGCGGTGCCAGCACATAATGAAACGTGATTATGTTCGATTAAATATTTCTTTTACTGTGGCAAGAGGTGATATTTTCCCTGTAAATCTGAACCTGTTTATAATGTCATCATCATTTTTCTGTTACATTTTTTTCTTCTTTCTTTAAAAAGCCGTGTGCGCATTTGTATTTCATTTTCTCTTCTCTCGTCTCTTTGTATAAAACCAATGATATTTATGTAAACACAGCCTTTACCATCTATTTCAAGTCATTTATGTAATTAATTTGATCACTTTTTCAGTGATATTATTGTGCAGATGCGTACTAAATGATTTGCGATCCGTTTTTTTTTTTTTAAACCAAATGTGGATTGAAAGACGCAAAACAAATAATAATGCATTAGATCGTTTGTATGTTGAGTTGACCCGGCCACAGTGTATTGTATATTAAATTCGAAATGGTCTAACATTTCAATTCGATCGTTAATATGGAAAATATTTGTGACCATTGCTGCATATGGGTTAGCTGGCAATGAACGGCAATAATGCCATCATTAACAATCAATTT
Source organism: Aphidoletes aphidimyza (assembly GCA_030463065.1). Lineage (NCBI taxonomy): Eukaryota > Metazoa > Arthropoda > Insecta > Diptera > Cecidomyiidae > Aphidoletes > Aphidoletes aphidimyza. Next base: position 12,252,410 of record CM059997.1, on the reverse strand, counting down.
AGTCGAATGTAGCAATTTAAATTCTTTTAAACAAGTCCTGCTTAAATATTCCTTTTCATTTTCGATATTTCGATGCTATTTTATCCAGATTGAATATGCCAACAAATATGCGAAAAATAATCTGTATGTAAAATAGCAAGAGACCGTGTGTATGATACTTATGTAAAAAAAATAGTGGGAAACAGCAACAGTGATACGGCCATCGGTGTCAGTAATGCGTTTTTATGTGATATGTGCGTGTATGTGTGTGTGCCGTGTTGTTGCTACGTACACACATGAACATTTGAAACATCAAGTGTGGCAAAAATTCACTCATATTTCAATTTTTACAAATATCAATTTGAAATGATCGCAACCAAAAACTGAAACGAACACACCAAACGAAACGAAACCAAATAATATTGAAATTTGGAAGGGATATTCAGGTGACATTACTATGCGTTTCGATGTGACATTAATACACCGTTAAAGTGGGGGTGATTTTTATTCCATTTGGAAAACCACTTTCTACAATCAATGCATGACGCGGATATCGAACGTACGTTTGCGATTATCTTTCTACGGGACAAATGCGCTGTGTGTGTGTGTGTGTGTCTCTCGTTAAGTTTTTCATTTTTCTAGTGCAAATTCATATATTGAACACAATGATGAAGTGTTGAAATACAAAAGGTCACATGCATTTTTACTTAAGGTCCGGTCTTGTTTCAAAATCCGATCGACATCATCAATGCTTTGCTCACATTTCATTTGTTGACATTGTATTCAACATAAAAATACTCAACATAATGAATTTCAATTTTACTTTCGATCATTTTTCGTATGAAACGATTAATTTCGAGAAAAAAAAAATGTTGCAAAAAATGTCATCATGCAAAAAAAACCCTGCATTCTTCAATTGGCATTTGAATTTTGGCTGTTATCGATAAAATTAATTAAATCCATTAAGAATAGCCGAACTCAAGTTTTGAATGCACAGAATTTAATAATATGCTAACTCTTCATCAAAATCATATTTTAATTTTTAGAACTACTACACTATAAATGGTATAGTAAGTAAAAAACGTCTTATTCTGACGCAATAAATTTCTTCTTCAAATCTATATATATAAAACTGTTCAGTAATCGTTAGTAGTGAAAACGAATACAGGCAACATCCACCTCAGGGGTGGAATAATGTGCTTGAGGATATAATTCAAGGGATTCAGGTTTTATTTTTGTTACTTTTTCAGGTATCGTAATTATATTTAAATGGAGAATAGTTGTGACATCCATCCAGTTTGAATAGATATAATAAAAAAGAATTTCAATATACGAGTTTGAAAATGAACAAACACATATGTTGCCGTTGCACTTGCAGATGACCATATAATGTTTAAAATAATGAATTCGATATTTTTCCCAACAATTCTCAAATAGGACGTTGTTCGAACAAATTGAAGCAGTGAACATGCATCAAAATGTGTATTTACTTTCAATGTGATTTTTTCGAATGTGTCAGTCTTACTATTTTTATTTTTCCGTCAAGCTATTTTCAGATATCGAATTTTTTTTTATTAATATTACTTCGGAATTCGGATTTTCAGTTGGCATTTTCTATGTTGGATTTTTAGTTGACTATTCTATGGTTAGGAAAGTTTATGATAATGGATACAGCGGATTCGACAAAAAACAGAAACTGGACATTTGGTGTAATTTGTCGGGGAATTCTGTCAACAGTGTGGAACAACTTATTTTGAGCCTAAAATGCGTGTGAAATTTTTTGTAAATACAAAATGAATATTGAAACGACAACGAAATCATAAGCAATAACTTTCCACGGCATTTGAGAAATGAATGTGATCCGTGACCACTTATGACAAACTCATTTAAATTCACGATTTTAAAAATCATTGATTAAAAACAAGTAGCTTTCCACGAAATCAAAGTGATCGCGCGCAAGCCATACATGTTGGATTAAGATTTCGTCGAAATAATTTTTGTAAATTATGCGAATGGCATGGAATCAAACTAAATCAATAACTAGGAAGCGCTTTCCACGAACCGGTCAAATTCCGTTCACTTTCAATTTTGTCTGACCGTCAAAAAATGTCAGTGTGCACGGCATTTCGCGTGGCAGAGAAAAACTCTTCATTAAGCCAAAAATAGCCAAAATGAATCTAGAACATCTACAAATCTACATATCATTTCCGTGTTGAATATGTGTTTTGCTTATTTGAGTTGACTACTCATTTGATGTAACAAAACGGGTTCGATCGTAAATCGTTTTGATAGGGAAATAGAGAGAGGGAGAGAGAAAACGGCTACAACGACGGCGGCGGCGGCGACAACGATGACAACAACAACAACAACAACAACAACACCACCAACGAACACCAACAACAACGACCAGATAAAATAGTGAAATAGATAGAGTAGAGTAAAACTCGTTTGGCTGGTATTTAGAGGCTTACATTAATTGGGCCGGCTGTCTTTAGCTGTTACACCAGACGTCATTTGCGATTTGGTATGATGTCAGGCCAATATTAGCGTAATTCATAAACGATACGGTTTCTATGCATGGTGACAAAAGAAACGAGTACCACATTTTCGGTATCGATGGAGAGACTTGAAATGGAAGAAAGATGGCGACATCGCGAAGAAAACAACAGGAAAAAGGTTGCAAACAAGTGGCACGTTGTTGCTGCTTTACTTCATTTGCAATCGATACAGCTTGTTGTTGTTGTTGTTGTGTGTTCGAGAATCCAGTTTCGCATTGAATGCGTACACTAACACGAATTTTGGTGCAGTCACTGAATGCAAATAAATGCGATAGAATCGTTAGTACGAATGGTGGCATTGCCTTATGTAAAAAAAAAACTAAATGAGACGAGACATATGAAATGAAAATGTTTAACTTCGCCTGCACCAAAGCCGAATAAAATATTACCTACGAAACGAGCGCATTCCAATTGCCATCGTCAAATGGGATTTAAGAGGCGTATTGAAAGTGAAATTAGGTTGACAAGTCAAAACAATTTTAAGGTGTCATCTGTATGGATTGCATCATCTCACGCACCTCAACATTCGACACTCATTTAAACATTCGTTAATGAATTTAAAATGCTGACATTCATGTTCAATTGCTGATCGAATCGATTAACCAGAGATTGACTATAAAGAAGTTCAAATCTATTTGAAATATTGAAATGGATTTTTGATGAACTCATTTCAAATTACTTGAGCATTTCACATTAACCAGACAATGCATATAAAATTTACAATTTACTTGGTTTTGTAATAGTCGTTTGATTTTGTGCTTGAATATGAGGTGAAATGTTGATAGAAATCGGCCAAACCCAAAATATACACAGCTCATCAGATTGCTTGATGTATTACCTCTGACTCGTTTTATGTTGTTTGTTTATTCCACGTATCAATAATAAAATTCTTCAAATTCTCAAGTCAACTTCGTATATTTTTAAGCTCAGCATAAAACATAAACAATTTCAAACTCATTGCCATTCAATACATCAAGAATTACTACCAAGCAGTACAGATTTTTGTAGCGATCGTACAGATAAGTGATTCGTTGAAAATGTTAAAATCGTTAGAATCGCAATTGAGCAAATGATGAAATAACATAATGAGTCGCTACATACGATGCAACATTCTCTCAAATAGAAATTAGTTTTAATGATTGATCTAAGTAAATGGCAAGCAGAACAGAACCAACGAATGTGCACTGAAAGAGTAAAATAAGCATCGAAGCGAATGGCAATGAGATCGATGTCCGCTTCTATTAAATAGAATTTCTTAACATATATTTCTATCATTGAATTTCGAAAGGCGCTCAAAAAGCCAGGGACAAGTTGATGTTTTTTGGCTTCGGAAGAAGCTTCTTCTCTGTCTGTAATGGGTGTTTTTTGTTTTTGGTTTTGTTGATATTGCCAACAATAAAAGCAACAATAAGCAAAGTGAAGAAAAACAAATCACCGAACCAAATAACATACGAGTGCGATGGTGTATTGAAGTAGCCCACCAAGTTTGGTATTTACACACTAGTTATTATAATTACCGCATAAATCATTCTCTCTGAACAATGTGAATGAACTATGAGAATTGAAATCTAATACCGTTTCTTTCTCTCTGTCTGTTTTGTTTCTTTGCTGGTGCGGCGCATGCTTCGAACGATCAGTTCCATCGAGTTTTGGTTTTCTTGACACATAGTCCGACTTTTATGGTTCGTTGTTTTTTCAATGCAAAATGTCTAGTTGAATGGAATTCAAAATATATATATATATACAAATATATAGAAATGAAATCCGTCTGGGAACAGTTGTTGTTCGCTGCTGCTGCTACTTTTTTCAATTTAACGATAGAATTACATTAAAGGTGCGCACATTTTAGGCATGCGCTTGCATACTATGAATTCCAAATTCGATACCATTCAATTTAACCGCCGCAAGATGTGTCAATACTCGTTTACTCGTTATTTTGATTTTCTGCTCATTTGTTATTTATTGTTCAAGCTCATGTGCAATCGTTAATCACTTCGTGAGATTAATGGCAAATGTTTCCTTTTGTTTTCGGTCAAGTTTAATGTTGAAATATATCCAAACTATCGAAATACAAACAACAACAACGATTATGATAAAAGAAGTGGAAACCAAAAGAAAGGTTTTGCTGCTTATTGGCGGATGTGAAATGCTTTCGCAATGTTCGTTCATTGACCAGTTCTTCATGTCCAATATGTGCGGCGCAATATTGTTTAGTTGTTGTTTTGTTTTTGTTTTTCTTCATTGTTTGGTGAACTTCATTCAATTTTCAAACGGCCCGATTCGATTGAGCCATTTCTGTTTCGTGATGAACCAATTAATTGCGGTAATCAAATTAGTCATTCGAAAGGTGTACAAGAATCCATTTGGTACGGGTATTGATCGGCCGGTGAAATTCAAAGTGCTTACCTTCTTCATCAACAATTCCCAATCCACTGAATAGAAATGAATGAGTCAGAAACAAAAAACCAACCAGCATTCATATAATGAAAACCAAAACACATTGTCATTATTCGTTTATTTACTTTATTTAATTGATTTTTGTCTTATCTATTTTTTACAATATTTAGATTTAATAGTTCTCTCACATGTCAAATGAATACAAAAACAACACGCATTGTACGCTTTTGACTTGCAATCAGCTTGATGCTACCTATTCAGCAAATGAAACCATAACTTCTTTTTACTCATAAGATCGGTAATACGCAACTGTTTTACATTAAATGTCATCAATTGATTGGGTGTCGATTTTTAAATTATTAATCATGGTGGTTTGTTCGATTCATTTTAATCTATTTTGTCTTCTTTTTCTTGTTCAATTTGCGTTCGTTCGTGCGCTTATGAGAGGCTTTAGCGACAATATATTTGTTCAATTGAATTTAAGAATTAAAAACAAAACAAACTTCAATGAAATGTTTTGTTCGTTCGTTTGTTTGTTTTTTTCTCTTTTTTGTTCATACAAATAGCAATAACATTTCTACTTATAACACAGCGCGCAAACTTTCCTCTTCCATGTTTTTGTTTTATTTTATTTTTTTGTTCTATTCTGACAGTGTCTACATTTCCATTTCAGATTGTTGATCACTTATATTCAGAGCGAAACACAATTAAAAGTACAGAAAATGAATGTAAAAGAAGATTGAACGTGGTTTGTTTTTTTCTCCAAAAAAAAGTATTTTCATAGATTCAATGAGCTTTGTTAAATTGTTATTTTCGAATTGATTTGTTTATTTTGAATTTTTTGTTTTTTTTTTGCCAAAGATGAGGTTTTTTTTAACGTTCGGATTTCCAAGTAAAAAAAAAAAAAGATTGTAAAAATGGTGTAAAGAAAACAAAAAAAAAGAAAAGAAAAGAAAAGAAAACAGATACTAAATAAAAATAACATTACTCAAATGACTTAGAAGAATCCATCACCAGTTGGATCGTTCAACCAAGGATAGTTGTTTGGACATCTGACGCATGTTTGCAAATTGATGGTTTCCCCGGGGACATCCTTGGATGTGAGTTTGCATGAGTGTGGCACCCAACAGGCTGGTGCCCCTTCAACTGAACACTTTTCTCTCCATGGTTCGAAGTTTTTCACTTCGGTAACTGTTCGTGGATTTTGAATCCATTGAATCACCTGTGTCATTGTTACGAAATAAACATCGTTGTGATTTTGCAAGACCTCATCAATCCAGTACAAGAATGCATCCAAATAGTCTGGATTGTTCTTCAACCAGGCAGCATGGAAATAGAGACCTAAATCGGGACACAATAATGAATTGAAGATCAGCCATGGAATTGTAGCCGCGTATTCAAGTGTTTATTCAAGGCAGTTTTTATGGATAAGTGTTAAAATTGCAAAAAAAAGAAATGTCTTGTGTCATTCTTACCAAGTGGTGCTCTGTTTTGTTCATAATGTCTGTCAAAGTTATGGTTCAAGAAGTTGTAGAATTGTTCGCCGGACAAAATGTTTGAGCACGAATCAACCATAGCACAGCCGGGCAAGTATTCATCATTGGTTGGATCTTCACGACGGTCAAGTTCGTTCATTACCATTTCCCATACGGCATGTGAACGCGTTGGGCAACTTTGTAAGTTACCGTGACAACGGTGTGGCATTTTAAAGTACATGGTGTATGGCCAAAGTGGTGGATTTGACAATGGTGCGGTGATAGTTGAATCATACAAGAAAGCTTGTTCTTCCATCATTGTAAATTGATTGTTACCACCAACACGAAGATATGGTGCACGAACACCGACCACCGAATTATCGGTGATGTTTGCATACTTTTCGATGATAATTCTCATGCCGGCCATTTCTTTAGCCCAATCATCAACGGTGGCATTTGACCAAAAGCGTTCGTCATCATTGTGTCTATCATCATTTTTATCGAATTGAGTAAATGAGTACGCCAAAAATGGTGGAACGCAATGAATAAAACAAAAACAAAAAATTAATTGTTGTGGTTTTTGTATTCAGGTAAGTTCGCATTGAAGAAGAAAAAAAAAGAAACTGATGAAACACAAGGTGGAGTGAGTGCAGATTTCAATAAAAAAAACAACAGCAAAATCGATACGAGACTCTGCCGTATTATGACAACAATGTAAAGTAAGTGAAAAAAAAGAAGGCAACACCAAATAAGTGGTTTACTTTGATTGTAACAACGCGTTTCATATTCGCTACATACGCGCTATGAACCAAATGCCCTAAATACGCATTCATATATTAGCTCATGAAAAGGTGAACGTGTTGAATCAAACGAAAGACTACGGACGACGGGCTATGAAGCTATCGAAAATGGAAAACGTGTCATACAATCAGCTTTTAATAGCATTCAGTGTTCAACGAGTGCGATCACTTGGAATTGACCAAAAAGGAACGAAATTTCATAAAAGCACACAAACACACGGAGAGCGAAAAAGAGATGGAGAGAAAAACAGAATAAGAGAGTAAGACAGCGAAAGCAAGAGTGAGAAAGAGAGAGAGAGCGTGAGCGTGAGTGAGTGAAAATGAGATGTATATGAACGTGAGTTGTGCTGCTGTCTGCTCCAGCATACTTACGTAATCGAATGAACTGCAATTTCATGACCTTTGCGGTGAGTCTCTTGTACGGCTGAATAGTTCGTATACTTGTGCGATACAAAATATGTTGCCTTAATGTCACAACCGTTTGGATTTTTGCGCTTTCCATTGAAGATTTCTTTGTAGAGCTCAATATTGTTGTTGTTGATGGCATCGTCGAATGTAATCGTAATCATCATTGGCACATCTTTCGATTGTAAATTACCAGGAATGGTTGTTCCATCTTCAGAGCAGAAACAATCAGGCAAAATACACACAGATGGGTCACATGGTGGTGCACGGTTTGGATCATTGTCGATGTCTGATGGAAAAAATATAATTAATTTAACAACAGCAAAAAAAAAACAAAAATAAAAAACAGCATTTTAACAGCCACTCATACAATATACAATGCATTCAATTCTTTCTCAAAATGCTCAAAGATAAGCTGAGGCTGGAGCTGTTTTCCAACAAACAAAAACTCACACACACACGCACAAACTATAAAATCATTTATTCAAAGCACATGAATCCATAAATATTCGATAGATATCGACAACAAGATAACAAGATTTTGACACTTTGGTGTAGTAATTATAGAGCGAAAGCACTCATCTATGAATATTTGAAATGCCGCATGCACAGTTTTACTCTGTGAGGCACAATTTTTGAATAATAATAGTAATAATTTAAGCAGCACAAAAGTAAAAGTGAAACGAACGCACCTCATAAATAACAAGAAGATTCAAGATTTATAAAAGTATACATAGCACAAGCAAACACTTGAAAAATATCAAATTATTCATAATACAAGAGACGCGACTACTTTGGCAGTTGCGTTCACATTCGCATTCGTATTCGTTCCATTAATGCTATTGGATGGTTTGAGAAGTTTACGACTGAATTCCTGCTGTCGACTCAATCCATGCCAATATAATCTGACATACGACTTAAAATCGTCTGATCAGCTTCATTTCAAATGAATTGAAAATATTTGAATTGAGTGAAGGTAAACATCAATCTTTACCCAATTTCAATGTCCAGAATGAAAGGCGATTATATAAAATGGATTTGTTCTGAAGCGTATTGGGTGACAGAAAAAAGGTGCTCACTTCATAACTGAGACGGTTTATTTTCGCCAATTTGAATCTATCTTTTTGGCAATGAGCATATTTTACGTTGTACTTCATTGTCTACTCCGAACATATTAGAATTCAACAAAGGACAAAACTGAATATTCAAACAGCCAATTTAAAATTGACCTCAAATTTTAAATAAAAAAGTCAGCCATAAGCTTTTTTTTTTAAAAAAAAAGAAAGAAAGGAAAAGTAAGTCATAAGTTGAAAGAAAACATACACATTTATATAGAGAGCGAAAAAAATATACGCGTATGAAACATACGCATTGAACAATCAAAATAAACTGGTTTCGACTTCTTCGAATATAAACGATTTATTTTTTTTATTCATTTTCCAGTAATTTCTGACTGTGTGTTTTTTTATCTTTCACGTCTGTCTATATTTTAAACTGTACTGTACACCACGCACACAAAAAAACATTCATGGAGTCATTTTACTTGGAATATGCGAAACCAGTCAAAGAGGCTAAAAACGCTTCAAACTAAATATGCGATAAAAATTTGCATAAGACCAAAAGTACCTTTTGAAATCTCTCTGTGGATACTTTTAATGAATCAAAAGACATGAGGAGATGTTGAACGACAATAATAATACCACAAAAAAAAACCGATTGGTGAACATTTTGTTTTCGATAGTGGTTAGCGCTTTACGTGCACGCGGCTCAACAGTATTTTTCTATTGAAAGAATTTTAAGTATGGAATTATTTATCCGAAATGCGTCTTAGTTTGTTCCTTGAAATAAGAATAAACAAAAGACATTTCCTGATGTACATTGATGACAATAAAAACTAATTTTATCTTTCAAAGTGGCTGGATATTCTCATCGGTGTCCGGCTTATCGGGCTTTCAACTTTCAAGTGGCATCTCCCTCAAGGTTAAAATTCCCGACTATGTAAAGTACTTTAAGTAGTTTGCAGTCACTTTCATTCAATCACTTTACATTAATCGTGTGTGGATGCAAATAAATATATGTATGGCGCCATCGATCGACTTCCAGTACAAAGGAGAGACGTATGCAAAAAAAAACAACAACAACAACAACACACACAAACACCAATGACCAACGGCTATTTATCATTCAGCGCTTAGGTCATTAATGATGATATGGCGAAGATAAGGAGCTAATTCAAGCGGTGAAAAGAGCAACAACAACAATGTTCCCTTTATAGCATGATCAATAATATTGTTGGGCGGATGATGAGCGAAAATTAACACTAATTTCGAAATTGTGTATTAATATGACATTTGAAAAAACATTTTCACTCTTTCACAAAAAGTATTTCCATTATTGATACGCTTTATTTATTTTTTGTTTTTTCCCCCTTTCTTTTTCTCTTAATCGTCTGATATCCGCCGATTGGTGTTCAAATGGACGCCCTGTTTCATGGAAACGGCAGGCATTCATTAAAAAATCCCATTCAAATCACAAAATGTCAATTTTGAATCTTATTTAAAGAAGATGAGAAACGAAAAAAAAACGCATACACAAATGGAAGAGGATTTTATATGGAGGAACATTTTTTGAATTGGATCGACAACGAAATTCCGAAAAATCATTTATTGCTTAATTTAAATTCAAATTTGAGCAACCAGATTTAAATGTGAATGAACAGCACCCAAAAAAAGAAGAAGAGCCAACAAATTAAAAATGCACATTTTTGGGCAGGAAGAAAAAAAAGCAATCACAGCAACAACGTTAGCTCGCAATTATTAGACACCTTTACATAAAATGGCATGGCATTTGTTTTTCTGTTTGGTTGTTATCTTTTATTATTTTCCGCATACTGACATTTGTTTGTTCATCATGTTAATTTGATGCAATGGAAATCATCGGCAATCTCCATTTATGAACCTTCATCTGAACAATTCGCGTGTCAAGTTTTTTTTTCACGTTTTATAGATAAAACCGGACCGAAATCGAAACAATGTCAAGTGTGATATGGGTGTTTTTTTCACTTTCTCATAAAATACAGCGAAATCTAACACGTTTTTTTCTGATTTGCTTTTGGGTTGAGATTTTTGTTTGTTTGTTTTTTTTTAAATTTGTTGGGGTGGGAACAGAAAATGTCGTAGGTGACAATTAAAATAATCAAATGTAACACTTTTTTGCAGGCGCGTGTTTTGAGTTACCATTTGAAACATAAAAATGTCACATTATGAAAATTGATGAAGCGAGATATCAAGCGAACGTTTGGTGTACGAGATCAACGTATTTTTTTATTGTTCATCTTGTCATGTGGTTTTAAGCAGGTTTCGGCATATGTAAATCAGTTGAAACTGAAATTTATGTACGTTTGGGTTTGCGTCAATCTGGGGCACGGCTCCACAATTAGAGATGGCACATTTGCATTTCAATTTTCCAATATATGAACAATTGATATATTGGTTTCAATTTAAATCAACCTTGACCTTTACATCTTGCTAATGTAAAAATCAATATGAGAAAGTACATTGAGAAATGATTACATTTGGTATTTGAAAGTATGAATTTGACGAGCGCACGAGGGCGCGCGCGCGCGCGTGTGTGTGTATGCATAGGACTTACCGCAGCTGTTTTCATCGGAACCATCAGCACAATCTTTTTCTCCGTTACAGAAAAGACCACGTTCGATGCAGTTACCGTCTCCGCATGCCAAGGAACCATCTGGACATAATGGTTCATCGGTAACCAGCAATGGTTTTGCCTTGCGCTCTTTATTCTTGATCTTGCAGTTTTTCACCGCCTCTTTCCAATCACATGTTTGCTTTTCAATGTCAAAGTAAAGACCGGCTGGACAACGAATAGCTTGAAGACCCTATGAAACAAAAACAAACGAACAAAATGAAATGAAATTTCAACCACCGACAATTATTATATCGAAGTAACAAGACAGATCATTTGGACTATTTCATTGAACATAAAAACATTTTGCAACAAATATTCAAAACACTTTCTCACTGTTTTATGATGATATCGATACTTACCGATGAAGTACATTGAATCACATCACGACAGGCATCACCATCGTTAGCAACCAACCGAAACCATTCACCGGCATCTTTGCCTTTACACAGCTCTTGCTCAAACGATTCATCTTTTTTTGTTGAAGACTCATCTGACTGTCGTTTCGTTCGTATACCGTGTGCTGTGAATTAAACATAAGTGGTTTGTTTTTTTAGTTAGCCAAAGAAAGTAAAATCGTTATGCCTGAGAATTGTTCTATTAATTTCGAAAATGCCGAGAAGGGGAAAAGTCAATTGATTCGGACTATTGATTGCACGTCTTACAAACAAATTTACGAAATCAAATACATCGAACACTATGCATTAATGCCAATACAAATGTTCAAAACTCAACTTTTATGGCTCTTTGCTCATTACATGCAAGAAAATAGAAACTTCGCCACGTAAGGTGATATTTACTACGTGAAAATTTTTATGTAAATACAGAGTCTTGAGATGAAAAATAAAGAGTAAAAAAAAAATTGAAACGAATCAAAGAAAAATGAATAAAAAAGAATTGGCAAAATCGTCGACATTTTAACCGCACCTCAACACTATCTGTGACGCCAATTATATATTAAATTAAACGTTGCAGCTATTTTTTTTCTTTCAAAATATGCTTTTATGACATTAGTTGTTTTGTGTTTCATGACGAAAGCGGCCTATTGCATTTGCAATGCTTACAAGCCATTGACACCGCGACACCATGGTTATGCTTATGTTATGGCATTTGGCCTGATTTCAGCATCATCCTTTTTATTCCATATTACAAAACACCCGCACACATCATTAGTATTCGGCTTGATTATGTATGAATTTTAAACCGATTGAATTCGAACAAATGTTTCACTGCTCATAATTTGTTTTGTAGCAAGGATATTTTTATTCTTTAAATTTGGCAAATGCGCACCGTAATGTAAAGATGCAAAGTATCGAGCCAACCATCGCACTGGACAGTGACTAAATCCTATTGACGGTCAAGAGCATTGTGATTTTTATTTATTTACATATTTCAATAGAGAATTTCAAATGTATATGAAAGCAAAAAAACCTAGTATTCCAATGCGATTTATTTTTATACATTGCATCCGATGACTTTGTGATCGTGGATTACTTTAAAAGTGCAGTTGCTTCGGCCATTCAAAGTCGCAACATCAATTTGTAGGTCAACATCTTTTTTTGTGTGTTTCGTTCAGCTGCAGCCACACACGTTCGTTTTCAGCGACGTCTTTTTTTGGCCACATTGAAATATGTACCGGAAACATTACGAAACTTGATTATAAGACCAGAATGCACGTATATATATATATATATATATGTTTTATATCGAACGATATGAAATTCGACCACAAATATTATTGTATAACTTGATAGTTTTTTGTGTGTATTTTTTCATTGATACCGGAATTTGCATTTTAAAAGTGCTTCTGATAAATTAAGTTGGCACACGAAAGCTACCATTCATGTGTATGAAGCAACAAGTCCGCATATTTTTGTGTTTCATTGTGCATTCTTTCAATCTGACTATTATATAAAAAAAAAAAACTAGACGAGAATCGATTGAATTGGAATGGGAATCCAGTTTTGGACTATATGACAATAACAACAACAACAATTATGATAGTAACCAAGAGCGAAACAAAAAAAAAAGTAAATCACGAAATGTATAAATAAGTGCATTTCGCATGCAGGAAAAGAAAACGCCGGATGAAAACGCGTTTCATTTTTCTTCATTCAATTTCTACGAATAGAATAATTTCGAACGTCGACGTTTATAATCGATGTCGGGTGTAAAATTATCATTCATCAGCGGTGTGTGCAATCTGTTGTTGTTACCGGAAAGAAAATGATTTACATTTATTGATCAGTTTGATTTCTGGTTTTGAAGCTTTTGATGCAGGCGGCACACAAAAAAAATAAAATGGGCGATCACAGACGCGGTGCGTTTTAAAAACGTGAATTAGAGATCGCGTTGTGATTTCGGCTTGGTTTTGATGGTGCTTTGCATAAAAAAAGGTGTGCCTTTAACATAGCAAACTATGTACGAAAGCAATTGATTTTTGCTTTAAATTATGACTTTATAATCAATATTTGCAATCAATTACGCATTACACATAATGGAGCGAACGTTGATACTTGTTTTGTTTTTTAATCGGCATGCGGTTGATCGATGTGGTGAAAATAACATGAATCGTCATTTAATTCTTGATTTCGCCTCTTTCTACAATGTCTGTATACAGCATATAATATGCATCAAACAGAGACAATTCGAATGATAAAAATAAAATAAAATAACTGACGTAGTGAAGTGGGAAACAAAATTGAAACGAAAAAAAAAAAAACAAAAACAAAAACAAATTAAACATTACTTTTGGTAGTGCGAATGAATGTATCGCATTTTTGTACGTTTTGAGGAAAAAAAAATTATAAGCATGAAACGTATGCGCCTTGATTATGCATAATTAAGTTAATAGGTTTATGGAAACTTTTGCATACTCAAACTATGAATACTTTTTTCTTTCTTTTTTTTCTTTCATATTTTCATCTCTGTCATTTATCTTAGGCTGCCTTATTGCTGTATGCTGCTTTTTCTGTTTTCGTCGATAGTGTGTGTGTGTGTGGCTATGGGCAAACATGTTTTCTAATTCACAGTGAACAACAACAACAGCAACAGCAACAACAAAATGCCCATATTTATATTTTTACGCATATATTGTTTTGCACTCACAATTTTTTTTCTCAATTTTTCTCTTCAAGACTTTGGATTTACTTGCGGTATACACACAAAATGTAAATCACGCATTCAATCTGTATTAAAGATTCACTTTGTGATGTAAATTAAAACGTTAAAGAAAATATGAACAACAAAAAAAAAAACAAATGGCAAAAGACGATGAGCGAAACCAAAAGAAAAAAAAATATTCACAATGGGCAAATAGACGAAAATAAATTTAAAGATAAAAACAAAACAAAACGAAACAAAATGTAGGTAAAACATATAACACTTACCAGAATGTGCAAGCACTGCAACGATCACACAAAATGCAATTGATTTCACCATAATTGATTATTTCCTTTTTTATTAGTAATTAAGAATAGCAAATAAAGAGAAAAAAAATATTGAAGAATTGAATATTGGAAGATGAATATCACTTAATTGTTGGAATGCTACAGCTCCAAACACATTTTCAGAGGAGTCATTAATCTTAAGCTAGCGAAAAAAAGCAGCTGCAACAATAATCAAAACAAATCAATAATAAATGGACAAAGTAGCACATTGCAAATTAAATGCAATTTAACCACACACAACGGAATTTAACATATATCCATGCTCTACACCGAATGAACTACATTTGTCCGATTTGCATGTAAGCCGTTGTTGTATTTGATGTGCAACGAACAAATTAAAACCAACAACAACAACAACAAAAATTAACAGTTTTAAACGGAAAAGGCGAACAAAAAATTAAATGCAAATGTTTTGCGACGCGTTCAAGTGTTCCTTTTAAAATAGTACGAAATTATAATAACAACAACAACAACCAAATTTAATTGACTTGAAAAATGCGAAATATTTATGTTGGTTAGGCCAACGGAAGCTGGCCAAATCCACACTATAGGGACATTTAGTTTTGTCGGTAACTATCGAAGGTCGCACACAAACCGCTTTCTGTTGTGTCAAATCAATTAAAATATCAAAACCAAAAATTTACTGCAACTCACGCAAAAAGACACACAAAATAAAAAAAAATGAACAGTTGATTCAATTTTATACCCGATATACAATTTCTGCGTGAACTAAATTGAGTCGTTGGGTTTTATGATCTGAATATTTCGCGGTTGATTTTCTATTGTTCGTGCAATCGGGTTACAATTAGAATTGTTATATTATTATTGCTGCAGCTGTTTTTCTTTCCTAATTTGTCGTCAAAATCTTTGATTTGCAATATTTGATATTGATTAGTGAATGCAAAAAAATTTTTTTTGTATAGTTTACATCGAAATTGATGTGTATGTGAATTACTAAATTGAAATTTAAAAAAAAGCAAAAAAAAGAAGAAAAAGTGAACACTAACGGCGCTAGTGTGATATGTGCCGACTTTCAATAAACGCAAGAACGTATATGCATGGAAACAAGCTTTTATATCACAGCTCTTCGGTGCGGAGAAATAAAAAATTGGTGGGATTTCAATGAACAGGTGGGATATCCACTATTCAAAACTTAAAAAAGAAGCAACAAAAACAGCATAACACGGTTTAACTGTGGCTCGTTACGACGATGCTTGGTTGTCGCTTGGATGGTGCGATGGTGCGATGGTTTACACTTCCACATATCGTTGTATATATATTGTGTGGTCAATGCATAACACATACAATTGCGAAAAGGGAAAAAACAACTTCGATCGACCGACCGACCGACCGACCGACCGACTACGGCCACGAGAGAGCTGAACAACAACGTCAACAACGAGACTCCTTTTCTCCTCCGATGAATGCGTGCATGAAGGTGATAGAATCACTATTTTACTGGTTTTCCCATTTGAATATGTTTCAATTTTTGTTTTTGTTTTTTTTTTTGTCATAGTGATACGATTGCTTATATGTGCTTATATGCACTCATAAGCCAAAGCCAGAGATGGGTAAACCATTTGTTTCGGGTAAACCTTTCTTCTGCACACATTGAATACAATTCGATATCACCTTTTTATGTTTTGAGTCATCACATTCATTTTTAAAAATAAATATTTTCCGATTGAATCTTGGTCTTATCTTCTTTTGCCTTATAATTTTCTGCATGAAAACGAGTTGATATATACCAAAATGAAATAAAAAAAAGGCCTTACTATAAATACGGCAATAATCGTAACTTAGCCAAGTGTCTATTACCTGTATATGAACAAAATGTGACATTCGATACATGGATGGCTGAGCTGCCCGGTTGAGTATGCAACTACTGAAAGTCATCAGATATCCGTTTGGAATGCGACGACCAATCCGATAATTTGTCATTTTTAATTGAAAAAAGATGGATGGAGAGACATATGGCTAATATAGCATTTGCTTAAACATTTTCGTCGAATATTTAACGACTAATGATATGTGAAACATTGAAACATTGAACCATCGCAACCATTTGAACAATTGACGAACAACATTTCGACACCCACATTATTAATTGAATGGAATTGGTTGACAGCTTATATCACGATGCATCAAATCTACACATTTCCCTCGATTATATCATATTCAAAGTTTCATTAGCCAATTATTTGGAGAGCTAAATGTTATTACCAGAAAAGTGATGATGACATGCAGTCCCATATTATAATATCTGGTGTTGTGTCTCGAGATCGTATATATTCAAATGCATAGACCAAAAATAAAGTCTATATAAAATAAGGTAAAATTACGGTTTAACAAACAATAATTTCAATTTAAAAATGTGTTTGTAAACACGATGAGTGATGAGTAAAATAGTTTGTTTTAAACTTCATTTAATTTGGCGCCACCGCCTTGTATCAACTCTCTCGTATCGGAGGGTTGACGCAGCACATTTAGTAAATAGTGTTGGCCTTTTGCAAACATTGACGAAACCTACCCGTTTTATATAAGATTTTGGTTAAAACAAACGAATATTATCAAAGCATAGCTTTGAAAGCATTAAATTGTAGGGATTGACGTATGCAAAATTTTCAGTTGGTTTTTTCTATAGAAAAATATATCAACATGGCCAATTTTGGAGCAAGATACCAGATATTCAATACATATAAAATCAGACTTTTCGTTAATAGTTTATGGAATTATAGTTGCGATTCTTACTAATTGGGGTGTCCGCCCTAGATTGATTATCATACATGGAAACATGGTAAATATTTTCCATTTGGTTGAACATAACTCAGAATAACGCATGAAAAAATCCATTTGAAATCGAAATTCGCCGAAAATAGCGTGGATGAGTTTGTGATTATTCAAAATGAACAAACTCAGCTCGCATCGTTCTGAATTTCTTTTTTGTACAACTTAAACGTATCGTCGGAAATCTTTTTCAGTGAGATTAGTATGACATTCTGACTAGGAATTCAATTGAAATTCTGATTTTATATATCTGTTGAAAATATACCTCAAACTTATTGAAGAAATGTTCCAAAAAATCCAAAAAATCTAAAGAAATCTGAAAACTTCTGAAAACTATTGAATTGAGAATTGAAATCGTAAAAAAATTTAAAACATACCTGAAAACAGTGATGATGCGTCTGGAAGAAAACATAAGCAGTCCAATATGCGTTCCATTTGATGTATTGCTTAAAAGCAAACGACTCGCTTTGCATTTAGCACTGTGACTTATTTGGCAAGAAAACTGTGTCAGCCAATTTCATTTGCTCCAATTCAATTGTTGTGTGTGGTGCAAGAAAATTAAAGAAAAGGACGAAAAACAAAATATTCCCATTTGCTTTTGAATTGAGCGCTACAGTGAACCCTTTCAGTAGTTAAAAGCATATTGTTAACGGGACATTAACATGAGATTCCCCAGTGGCAAGAACATTATATGTGATGTTTGTACGGTTTACCATGAAAATGAAGCTAAGCAGCTCCAGCTTCGTGGATGCATGAGTTTAATGAACAATCAACAATGAACAATGAACATGACAAAAAAATAGTAGCAGCAGCAACCAAACAGCCAACAGCCAACAACAGCATGCATTCAATAGTTTGATTTGAACCAACAAGTGTGCACCAGAAAAACCAATGGCTTTTGAATGCCATGTATCGCATTTCAAATACACACTCCGCACAAATGCCGTTTTAAGTGATATCCAGGAAAATTGCCAAAACATTTATATTCGAGTAAAGTGAGAATGGTTATGGCCAGCACAAAAATGAAAAAAATGGAGAAAAAAAAATTGGTGCGCATACACATGAGGTCACGTGCCATATGTACAATGTACATGGATACACGTATCAATGCTGCTAAGCTAGAACTTGAACATAAATGTTCTCCATTATTATATGGATAAAGAAAAAAAAAGCAACAACAAATATCACAAACAACATGCCTCCAAACGCGCTGGAGCGATTCGCAACAGTTAGTTGATGGACTCAAAAGCGATCAGATCTGTTTCCATTCGCTCATAGTATTTCGTGGATGATTTTGTCTTTTTAGCACGAATAATTTTATTATAAATTGGTTATTGGTATATTGCCCGACACACAGAACGAAAAAACAATAAAAAAAAAACGGACAATCATTAATAATCACTTGGGATTTTGATAGAAAACAAAAATACCAAAACGAAAACGTTCAGTGAAGAATCTTGAAGTTCGTGTATCCATTTGAATTGTGAAATTATTTATTGTTCATGCTAGACGCGAATTTCAGAGTCTCAAACAAATTTTGTTGTGTATGTGTGTGTGTGTGTTGTATTTTAATTTGTTATGCAAATCAAAATTGCCGTCGATATAACATTGAACTTGGTAATTTGTCGACAATTTTTCTTTTATGTAAACATAAAATTTTATTTTCAACTAAGCTAACGGTAAATGTCTTCATTTAAGACATTGATGGTGTTCTTGACTTCGGTGGTTTTTCCGTTATATTTTGTTTTTATATGTATACGTTACACACATATGTGTGATTTCATCGATTTTAAGGGAGAGTTGATTGGCTTGTTCGCGTTCGTAGTGGCAGTGAAATTTGATTGCCAAAGAACAACAAAATGTTGTTGTGATGGTCGCGTTGCTAGCTCCATATTCAATGAATTAAAGGACTTGGTTGAAGCATAAATTGTTATATAAATTGCAATAATAAAGCAAATAACAACAACAAAAAGAACAACAACAACAACAGAAAAAAAAATTGTGCGAAAAGAGGAAAGCAAAGCGACAAATGAAACCTATACAGATCCAAACACAATCACAAACACAACATGTCAATATATCAATACAGGGGCATTGTGTTAATTAAAGTCTGTTAATGGCAATTCGCCTCTAATTGCACGTGGCCTTTAGCATTTGCTTGTGGCGAGAGGAAACAAAGACTGAAAATGGCCAAATAAACGAACAACAAGAAAAAGAAAATCAATACCGTCAAAGTGACATGTCATTGGGGCGAATGGTAGCCGTTCTAGATTAAGATCAAATCAATTTCTACTACAGCATTTGTTGTTATTGGTCCTTTTTTTTGCAATATCGCGCTCCATGTCCATACAAAAAGACCATATCATTCAGAGTCCATTTTTTTGTGTGTCCTTCTAAAAAAAAAGATTGAACTTGCACTGCATGGCATGGCAATCACGTCCTATAATTTGTAACGTGACACTGTCCACTGATTGCAATTTAATGTGTGCATTCAACGTTTTTTTTTGTGTGTGTATGTTGGATGACTCCGATCAGCCAATAGACCAGCAGGCGCGCTATATCAGCTTGCAGTTTGTAGCTTGTAGCTCATAAAATTACGCAGGCATTACGAATGCTGAATGCTAAATGCTAACCTTTCTATTGAAATAGAAAGTTTTTTTTGTTCAAGTCCTTGATTTTGAACATTGCCAAATGCAATCAGAAAACGTGCAAATCTCATGGTAAATTCCTTGAATTCGATTCTAGTGCGCACATGCTCAATTGCTTTTGCACCATGCACACCTGAAAATGAATAAAATAAGTAGATAAATTGTGTTCGCCTCGTATCTGCGTGTATCCTTTTTTCTCGTGTAAATAATTAATATACGATTTGTCTTGTGAAAATGAGCTTATTATCTTTGGCTTCCCCTCTATACCGGATTCTTTTATGTACGAAGTAGCAGAGCACGTTCTATCGTTGCCGTAACACTTCGTGTAAATACACATACCAAATGAGTATATTTACTCATTTTATTTACGTTTTCTCCACATTGCGTCCATTATGTTTTAAATTTGTATTTACAAATCACTGATGTGCCGCCGCCACCGCCACCGCCACCGCCACCGCCACCGCCACCACTGCTGTTGCTGCCGCTGCTGTCGTCGTTACTGTTGCTCGTTTTGTTTCGGATAGCGTTTGTTTGCTTTCGTTTTCAATTTCACGTTGTTCATATTTCAGCACATACTTTCAATGTTCGATTGATCACAATCGGTCTGTGTACTAACAACCGGAATCGAGTATCATGAACAATGACATGATGAAAGAACAGAAAAAAAGAGAAAAGAAAAAAGAGAAAAAATACGAAAAGAAACATAGAACCGTTAATACAGTCGATAGAACAGATTACATTGAGACGCTGACGTGAACATAGTCACTCGGCACTCGGATGGTTAGGCTGGTGAAAACGTATAACGTATCAAAGTTCAGAAAAAGTGTCTCGCTTTCAAGGTCTAGCTGTGTAATCAAAAGCTTTTACGAGTAAACAAAAACGCTACACTTGAATTGAAACGGAGAAAGAGATTGACTCACTTGTACTCTGCCGCCTGTTGTTGGTGGTGGCGCGTATATTCATGTGGCGCAGCATGCACAAAAGCCCATACATATTGTAATAGTTGAGCTAATGTCAACATCTAGGTTTTTTGTTGTTGTTGTTTTGTTTTTGTTTTCATGAAAAATGCATGATCATTTAACTCAAAACGTAAAATGAATTAATTTGGAATGCGCACAGCGCACGTTCGTATTCAATATCCGCAACCGTATTTTATAATTATGAAAGCAACACACTCCATTCAAAATGGAACACAATTGCCACAACATTCATGCGAAAGAGTTTCTAAATTATGCATTATATTATTGCATTTCTAAAGCCATCTAGATTTATATAAATGCAATGGTTGTCACTTGTTTTCAGGAAAATGTTGCCTTTTTAGCTCATCAACTAGCTTATTTTATTAGCCAAGACAAATCACCATAATTCACATATTTGTGGAATGATATCAGTCGTAAAGGATTTGAGATTTGAATTAAAATGCAGGTAAATCTAGGTGTTATATGTTTTAAATGGTTGAATTTTCATTTGAACAAAAAAAAAACAACAATTGACATTCAATGAATTATTTAAATTTGAACTAGAAACCAGAAAAACGTCATGAATCGCGACTGAAAAAGTTTTGGCGTTCGCCAAAAACAACGTCATCAGATGAATCGACTGGAGCCGATAGTCCGACTCATTTAAAGGGTCAACGATTACAGCAGTTGCAGTTGAGTCCTGTTTATAATAAGCCTGCCTGTTCATTGCCACTGCTACAAGTTTGGCCCAGTCAAGTAAGTAATAAAAAAATATAATTGAGTAGGAGATTTTACCTAGGATTTTCCACATTTGTTTGGTTCTATGAAAATTGTCTACGTTTAGGACTCACCACGAGGCGAGGCAGATGGTCAAAGTTTCGTATTTGGTAGTTATGTTGATGATTGTACAGAAATTAATGAGAATGAACGGCGTGATTCATCATTTAGCGATCAAATACATGGCCGTGATTCGGGTATTGATTCCAGTCAAGCGTCTCCATCACCGAATACAGTTGCATATTTACCAAACACATCACCAACACCATCATTGAGCAGCGCAAATAAGCCACGTCGACCATCAAGTGCCCTTCTGCACCCAGACCATGCCCGATTATTACCTCTTCCAAGCCGAAGTCAAACATCACCAGATCAATCGTCTACCGAGGACTTAACCGAATATTTATCAAATGCCAGTGTAAAAAATCGCACGGAAATGAATCAACAGTTTTATCTAGCCAGCCCAAGTACGACCTCATCTATGACATCAATAGCTGGATCGAGCAAAAATAATCGGTATATCAAATGTTTGTGTATTTTATGAATCTTTAAATTTGTTTTTAAATTTTGGTTTAGTTTTAGTGATGTGTGGCTTCAACAGGACAAAGACTATCAGGATCGTCGACGCTCATCGACTGTAACAAATCGATATTCATTATTTGATGCCCTGGATTTGGAATGTGCGCTATTGCGGGCGGCTGCTCGTGGTTCAGTTGGACCATATTCGTTGAGCGAATCATTGCACAAATTGACATTCACACAATCACTGGCTTTTCCAGCACTTGCACGTGGACTGGCCACCAAACAGCGTCGCACTGGCCAGCAAAATTCAACACGACCTTCCAATTCGCATGAATCGTTGCTTAATACATTCGCCAAAGTAATTACGGCCGTCGTTCTATTCGTAGTTAGCATTCTAGTTTTTCTAATCGTTTACAAGTTTGTGCGAACGTGAGGGTTACTTTTAACCCACAATAGTAATGGGTTTATGTCACTGAATCACAACACATCAATTGGTTATTTCAATTTTTATCCACCAAATATCTCTTCATCGTCAAATACATTTGATTGGCCACAAATTACACCGTACAGCTCACAAAATGTGACTGAGCCGCAATCAAACGTCCGAAATCGTTTCGGTATAAAATATGATACAACACTATTAAACCGAGTTACGAATATCGGACGTGGTTTAAACATTCGCCACTTCAATTCAACGCATCGGAAAATAAAAAGGCCATCGAACTCAAGTGATATTACATAAGTATACTTTACTAAACTTTATAAATTACAAATTACAATTCGTTTGGGGGTGGTAAAACAAATTGATCCACACAATTTTATGTGAATTGGTCTATTTTAACGAGATTCAATCATTTTAATAAATTTCGAGATTATCAAAATTTTACTCACAACGAACTATGCCAATGAAGATTACGATGCTTTTTCCACTATAAATTACGATTACAAACTAATTGCTTATATACAGTTCATTTATTCATATAGAATGAGCAAACATTTTATTCAAATTTCTGATATTTGGACATTCCGCAGTGCATTTTTAAGTAACAACAAAAAAAGGAAATAACGCTTCTAAACATATCGAAACTGTGTGAAAATAATAAATGAAACCATGTTCATGTTCAGCTAATGAAAATTGATCAATGAATTGGTCGAATTGTTTTTATTTTATATTAAGATATTATTGTTATGCTTCTAGAATTTGGTTTTCAATCCTTTGCCCCCAATTTAATATATTTAGCCTATAAATAAAAGCCTAAAAATAATCGATTGTATGCACTAAACAATACTCTTTGCCTAATAATAATGAATAATAGTAAACAATTACTAGATAATTAAATTTTGTGGTAACAAAACAATAATGTTTGGAATTCGCCAGTGGAAATATTTTAAATGGACATTTAAAAGGTGCGCATTTTAACAGAATTTTCGTAAAACCATAATAAGGTTGTATTTCACCGAATGCACCAAACTTTTAAATAGTTAATGATTTGGCGATTTTTTTATTGCTACAATTTTAGATTTTAGATGCTGAATATTTCATAGTCAACAATGAATGCTTTTACATGACGAAAAAAATGAAATATATTGATAAAGTCGTTTAAGATTAAACAGATGATGAGGCCAAAATACCGTGATAACAAAAAAAAAATGGTTTAAATTTGTAATAAATGACACAAAAAAACATACACTTACACACACAAAGTCACATGAATTGACTACAATTAAGAATTGCACGACAAATTACACACTCACCTACAAGCATAATAAATTTATAAAGAAATGCATTTTGTTTCCTCGCCTTAAAAAAATACTAAATTTTTTCATATTAAATGTATAAATGAATTTCACACAAAAGAGAAACAATTGAAGTGCGCTGCAATAAAACCGAACTGACAATCATTTTGAGTGAGCTCTTTACAGTTTTATTAAGTTGAATGGAAATGTATTTATTAAATTACATATTTGCTCATCACAAAACAAAAAAAAAGACAAAAAAAAACACACACAAAAATCTTCTTTCAATTTTCAGTGCCTTCTTTTTTCCGTATGATTAATTTAAATCGTAAAAACCAACTATTTTTCACTACTAATTTTAATCAATCGTTAACAATACGGTTTTTTTTCTCAACGAATGTTGTTTTTGTTTTGTCTAAACTAATTTCTATTTAAATCTAATATTTTTTTTAATCTCTTTTCTTGAGCCAAGTTTATAGTTTGCCGAAAACTGAATTCTCTATACAAACACCAAACACATTCAATGTTTGTATGAGAATTTAGTTTTTTTTGGCGGACTGTAAACTAGGCTTTGATTCACAATTCGTAAACAAATACAAAAAAACGTAACTATGAATTTTGAATAAATTTAGACTTAAATTGTCTGTCGTCTTGTATTGAAATACAATAAATCTCACCTTTTTACCCTTAAATTGATCTTGAACATTGAAATTGAGAGAGAGAGAGAGAGAGAGAGAATGTAGCAATCACATGCTGAATAAATTGTAATAAGCATCCAATATTGATAAATGGAAAGCAAATGCGTTATCTCAACATTCTCCAATCACCATTAATCAGCACGGTTGTGGGCAATTTCGATAGCATTCTCGTTTATTATGGTATGGATAAACAGATTCAATATCACCGACAATATAATTAATTGCCTGTATAATATTGTAGAAAATATAAATAAACAAACATTCACCATGATTGTAAATGCATTTGTGTGTTCATTTTTTGTTTTGTTTTGGGTGGTTGACCGGTTTCGATGGTATCACATAAAAAACAAAAATAAGATTAACAAATCAAATTATTTGAATTCAATGACATATTTTATTTTATTATCAAAAAAAAAAATGTTGTTTCTTTACATTCTTATAGATAGATTCATTCTTTCTTTTCTTTGTTGTGTGTGTGTGTGTGTGTGTTTTCTTTTTCATGAACATTGGATAAGTTCTATGATTAAATCAAATTCGCTTTTCAGCCCTAATGAAGTTTATGTATGTTTTGCGAATGTGTATGTATGTATCGATTTTTCCTCTTTTTTTCCATCCAAATCAAATTGAAATTAGAAACGGGAATTATATGGGCGACGCATTCGTCGCCTTTGACCACGTTGACCTTGCTGAGCTTGAGCTTGCTGCTGATTAATAAAACCTCGATTTGGTGAACCAGAACTTTGCTGCTGCTGTTGTTGATAGTCAGATTGATTCATAGAACCTGCGTATGATAAACAGTTATGCCATAAATTAATATTATTATTTTTCATTACAGTTATTTTTATTATCATTATGATTATTACTATTATTATTATTATGTATGAAATGAGTAATAATAATATGTAATTATTTCAAAAGATAATTTATGGATCAAGTACAGTACTTACCGTCTTGCCATACAATTGGTTGTGGTCGGCCACGAATTGAACGACGACCACGTTGATACGGTGATGGGGTGCCGCGTCCTCGTGAAGATCTATTTTATTGTAACAAAAGCAACAACAACAACAACAACAAAAAAACAAACATGACCGAAATTAAGTGTATGTTTTCGATGTGAACTTAACAACTATTTGAACTAAAGCATATACCTGGTTTGGTAGGTTGTCGCTACTTCGGCCTCGCGACCTTCTTCAGTCTGCAATTTGTATAGAATATTATTAATTTCAGTATTTATCATGGCATATCATCTAAATGGTGAACGATTAATTTACCTCAACTGTTTCGGTACCTCCCGAAGTTTTTTCACCTTCAGATGAAACACCATCAATTCCTTCCTCGTCTTCAATGTCTTCGATTTCTTCGGAAACTTTGTTTTCATCCGTTTCTGTGGTTGATGCATTGTCATCAGCAAATTCGGATACTTCTAAAATGTTTAATTTATTAGAATGATTTTAAAAAAAAATCCCAAAAGGAAACTATCAAACCAAATTTTCCATAGAAAATTGGCAAACAAATTCGCCACTTATTTTTATACCTTCAACATCGTCTGAGACCAAAACTTGTGGAACGCTTGCTTCGGTGGCTGAACTTGTTCCAGCAATTGGTTCAACTTGTGCTGTTGTTGGTGCTGATGTACTGCTCGTTTCATTTGTTGAACCAGTATCACGTGGTGATTGCGATGGAACTGTCGATACACTTCTGCCTGGTTCATCTAATTGTGTTAAATCAATGCGTGTATCATCGATACCTTCAGAGGTTCGAATTGCCGATTCGGCAAATGTGAAACGTGCTGCGGGCTGCTGATGCGCTTGATGCTGTACACAAAAAAGGAAAATTAGTAAGCTAATGTCGGTGCAAAATAACTCACACAAAGTCGGGTGAATTTCATTGAAAGTATTACAAACAGCTATTTTATGGCAATTATAATATACACGAATGTACTGCCACCAAAGCTGTGTGCAGATTACAATACATTCAAACATCGCAGCCATTGTTTTTTTATGTTATAGACAACATGAAACAAAAACAACAACAAAACATATGTTTCACTTACGTGTGGTTGAGGTGAACTAACAGCTTCGCTGAAACCGTCAGCTCGTCGTGGAACGTATAGAGTTGGTGTGCTTGGCACAATACTATCATCACCAGGCTCTTCATAATTGATCATTATTGGTTGTTGCTGTTGCTGAGAAGTGTTTTGCACCGTTGCTTGCGACTGTGAACTTTGTTGAGTTGGTGTTGGTGGAGTCGAGGCCTATATGAAATATCCAAATTGTTATTGTTAAGCATATAATTTCTATTTTATATACAATACCAAGCGAAATGTCTGAGAATTGATTTATTCACCTGTTGTTGCCTTGATGCAGTTTGCGAGGCTTGTCCCCTCCATGTGGATGGCGTGGATGGGCCACTTGAACCAGAATCACTTGCGCTTATAGCCTGTATTTGTTGAGTTTCCTGTGGCTGTGACGCATTATCCGTATTGGCTTGATCTTCATTTGGAACATTTGCGGCTGAACTAGTTGATGCATTAGGATTTGATTGATTTGGTTCACTGCTATCATCGACATCGACTTCATTATTGTCCGATTGAAGAGTTTCGGCGTACATATCAGTCGATTCACCTGTGAGTAAATATTTATAATGTAAAACAAAAGCAAATATAGAAATAAAATAGAAATGCTAACAAATTACCTTGAGCTTCTTCGAAGGCTTCAACGTTATCGCCCTCATCTTCGAATTGTATGGCATCATCTGGTTCGACTGGGCCATCATCAGGCATTTCTTCATCGGATTCCGAATCCACGATTAAAATGTTTTCATCATCTTGATCACGTTGTGAGGATGTTGTTACCTATAGATATTGACAGATTTATAAGTTCGAACGATTCTTATGAATATCGATGAGTATCATTTCGTTTACAATCTAGTACCTGATAATCAACATCTAAGCATGAAGATTCGCTGACACCCTGTGAGGTGCTAGAGCCGATTTGCGTTCGGGTACGTTTTATTTGTGGCTTCTTTTGGCCGTGGTCTGACGAAATTTCATCGGTGGAATCAGTTTCAGCGTCACGTGGTCGCTTGTGGCCAGCCTGAGATGTTGTCACCGTGTTGCTTGTCGATGTGGCACGATTGTGTGTGCTCATCGTTATCGATTGGCTTTGATTACCCGCTGATGTAGATGACGATGCTGAAGTGCTGGCAGCATGTAGTTGATCGATAACTTGTTGTGGTGCAACAATATTTTGTGGAGCATTTTCATGCTGGCGAGGTGAAACCAACGCAACCGCCTGCTGTTGTACCGTCACCTGTGTACTTGATGACGATGACGAATCTTCGACACTTTCCGCCTCTTGAATATTTTCCGATGAGTTTGATGCAACCGATTGTGTTGGATCAGATTTATCAATATTGGCTCCTTAAAAATGACATTTACAACTTTAAACCATGTTTAAACACAACATGCAATTGTTTAGCTTACCCATTGGAGAAACGGCTGCTACCACAATTGATGCCGCTGAGCTAGTGGCAGGCATGTAGTCTGTGTGTGAGCTGGTGGTTGACATCACTTCACCGGCCATTCCGCCACTGGCACTATGAACCTGTTGAGGTGGAACCAGTGCGGTCACAGCATTTCCTGATGAAGTTGACGAACTTCCATGGATCGAAGCGACATTTGTCGTTTGGCTGGTTGGTAAAACGGCAGCAGTACGGCTGTTTTGTACAGACATTGGTCGGATGCTTGCCAACGGAGTATCTCCGCCGCGACGTGGTGTGACAGTTGCCGATTGATTACTTGGTCCAGCCATGCCTGCTACCAAATTAAAAATAAAATCACATCGATTTCAATGGTTAAAAAAAACAATCATTTCACTCAATATGTAGGAAACAAAATACTGTAGTTCTTATTCTCTGACATACCTGCCATTGGCTTAACATTTGCCGTGCGTGCAGATGCATCAGATGGACTCTTTTCGATGGCTCCGCTGCTGGTTGTTGGTTTGGTACCTTGTTGACTGCCTAGTTGACGATGTAATTGATTAAGACGAGCCTGCAATGCTTCATTTTCGCGTGTTAAACGTGCAATTGCCTCTTTGTTTTCCTTGTCTTGATCCGCCAAATCTTTGATCCGGTTTTCATTTTGTGATTTGACGCTATCATTTTCAGTGCGAACCTGTTCACATGTGACCAATTGTGTTTTGGTTGAAGTTAATTCACGAGTGATGTGCTTCTTTTCTTCGGTCAGCGTTTGAATGGTGCCATTCAATTCTCTCAGCACATTCGCATGTTTGGCATCTAAATCACTCAATTGCTTCGTTAGATTTTCATTTTCACTACGAAGCAATTCGTTTTGTTCTTTTTGTTCGGCAATCGAAGTGCCAAGCTCTTTGATTGTATCATTAAGTGATTTATCAGTTTGTGAGAGATTTGTATCACACAGTTCAGCTGCTTGTTGTTCGAGTGGTTTGGCTGCCTTTTCAGCGACAAGTGCTTCATGTTTGCCTTGGAGCTCAAAGTAAGAGTCTTTGTATTTCTTGGCAATTTTACGGATTTGAATTTCTTTGTTCTTTGTATCAGTTAATAGAGCCTCTTTGGCCGTCAATTCTTCGACCATTTTCTTGATTTCGTCGTCACGCTGAAGCAATTTATTCTTAATTTCAATAATTTCATTTGACATGCGAGCATTGCTCTGTTTTATCATCAAAATATCCTCGGCCAATTTTTTCTTCTCTTCGGTAATGGCATGGTTATTTCTTTGCAATGTCAACAGCTCTGTGTCAATGCGATTCTTTTCTTGTTTAATCGATGTGATTTCGGCTTCGTATTTTTCAATCTTTTCTTTTTCGGTGGTCAACATTTTTGCCAAATGTTCACGTTCATTTTGCATGCGTTTAAATTCTTCTGGATTTTTATTTGATCGTTCCACTAAAGCATTGGCACGTTGACGCCATTGCAGCACTTCGTTACGCAATTTGGTATTTTCACCAAGCAATTCTTCTGTTTTGGTAGTCAGTTCGCGGTTGTTTTCTTGCAATGGGAATACCTCATTTTCAACCTTATCATTTCGTTCGGTTAACTCTTTGATACGATTCAGCAGTGAATCACGCTCATCGCGTAACATTCGGTTGCTGTCTTGCATAGCGGTGAATACTTCCAATTTACGCAACAC
The DNA here is from genome assembly GCA_030463065.1 of Aphidoletes aphidimyza. Taxonomy (NCBI): domain Eukaryota; kingdom Metazoa; phylum Arthropoda; class Insecta; order Diptera; family Cecidomyiidae; genus Aphidoletes; species Aphidoletes aphidimyza. The sequence goes on along the minus strand of CM059997.1, from coordinate 12,222,335 downwards.
CTCCGTGTATTTGGCCATTGTCAATGGATTCTCTTCTTTGGATGACACATCATTAGCCTTTGCATCGGTGAGCTCCTTCACTTTATCTAAATTCAATGAACAAATACAATAAAATATGTCAACAAAAAAACTAGTTTTTCAAATTAATCTTTAAATTATTATCAATTAATAGATTTTATCATTATTTTTACCTTGCAACATCTTCATTTCAGCTGAAATGCGAATATTTTCATTGCGGAATACGTCAACATTGGCCAAAGCAACGTCCTTTTCGGCCCGCAAGTACTTAATAATTGACATCAATTTGTCGCGGCCATCGCTGTCGTTAATTGACCGATTTATAATCGAATCATTCTGAGATTCATTCATGCTAATGTCTTCTGCATTTGAATCGTTGGCCGATTGGGCGGCAGTCAATGTTGAGGTCAACAATTGTAATTGATCGTGCAATGCAGCATTCTGTGCGTTCAAATCATCCAAACGCTTTTCCAATTCATGTTTTTCTTTTTCGACCAGCGTACGTGCTGCTTCGTTTCCATTCTGTAATTCGGTGAGAGTGGCGACAGCTTCATCGCGTTCGGCCGTCAATTTACCAATTTGACCTTCGATCTTGCAGAGCTTCTCTTTGCATTCGGTATATGCTTGCAAATCGGATGTGTGCATTGAAATGGCTTGAGTGTATTTATCGCTGGTGGATTTCAAATCAGCCGTCAACACATTGACCTGTTCACGTAAATCGCGCAATGCAATGTTGCTCTTGCTTATCTTTTCATATGCTTCTTTGAGCTCCTTTTGTGCCTTCTGCAATTGATCACTGCTATCAGTTTGAGTGAGTTGAGCGTCTGTGATTTGCAATTTGATTTCGGTTTCAAGCTCATCAACACGTCCCAGTAGATCCGTTTCACGTGCTTTTGATTCTTGCAACTCTTTTTCGGTTTTCATTCGATACTCATTGTATCGATCGCTAATATCTTTGAGCTGTAGTTCACTTTCTTTGGCAATTTTACTGTATTGCTCAATGGTTTCGTGAGATGACTGGACTTCACGTTTCAAATGTTCAATTTCAACATTTGACAAGTCTAATTTCACTTGCAGCTCCTTGGCACGTTTATTTGCTTTCGCCACTGGATTATCTTTGACATTTGGTGTGAGAGCCTCTTGCAATTTCTTGCTCAAGGTTTCATTTTGTTCGGTTTTTTGAGTTAATTGCTCGCGCAATTCCTTTAATTCATTTTGAAGCTTTTCAACTTCGGCTCTTTCTTCAGCGGCCTTCTCAAGAGCCGTTTTCGTTTTACGCTCCAAATCAGCACTTAATTCACGGAAGTGGTCTTTTTCTTCTTGCAAATGACGTCTCAATGCTGAGCATTCACGTACAGTTTCATCAAGTCTTTGTTCAGCTCGAACACGACCTTCATTTTCCGATCTTTCCAATTGGCATTTCAATAGCTCAATATTATTCATGATTATATTCTGTTTCTGGCGCTCAGCGTACAAAGCTTCACGTTCACTTTGGAGACGGCTTTCAGTCTCACGCAGGATATCATACTGTTGTTTTAGATTTTTGTTGGTCACCTCGGCAATCGACAATTGCTTCTGTGTGGTGAATAATTCATCACGTAAATAGGCAATTGTTTGCTCTTGCTTGGTGATTGTGCTGTCGTACACTTTGTTACGCTCTTCAAGTGCCGAAATTTGCTTTTTCAAATCGGACACATCATTTTCTAGGCTCTTGATCTTTTCGAGTTTGAATTCATAATTATTCTTGAGCTTACAATTGGTTGTCGTTAATTCACGTAATTCGCTGCGCATTGAATTGAATTGGTCGTTCATAATTTTGTCATTGGCCATTTTTTCCTTACGATATTCCTCATGCTCTTCTTTAAGAGTTTGCATGGATTTTGATGCATCTTTGAGTTTTTCTTGTAATTCTTGCACCTGTCAATGCAAACAGAACAGAAAAGAATGAACGAATTTGAAAAAGAAATGTTGAGTTGAAGAATGTTTATTAGGAAAGGACAAAAACAAATGTAAAAACCTTTTTATCGGTGTTTGGTGATTGCGCTTGAACACCACTGGCCGATGATGCGCTGCTGGTAGAGGCTAACGGCGTTTCTTCGTCAACTGCGTCCATATTTTCAGTAATCGATCCATCCATGCTCATGTTGAGGATTGGCTTACCAACATCCTTCATGATTTCAAAGTACAGCAGCTTGTAGCGATCACGTTGTTGGATATATTGTTGGATCATTTGAGCTTGGTGTCGTTGCTGCGCTTCCATATGCTCCAATCGTTTTGTATATTCAGCAATCTTGGATTCATACGATGATTGATCGAAATTGCTTTGAGTCTCCTCAATTTCTTCTAATTTCGTGCTCAAATCGCGAACCAACAGTAATAATTTTTGGTTGTTTTCTTGAAGCTCGTCCATATTACCGAACGTAACCAACTTTTTGGTAATCACCTCACCAGCCGACATATCAGCACCAATCGACTGATCCGGTGAATCTGATACGATACCGCCGCGCAGTTGTTCCACTTCCTTGAGTAGGAAACATACTTGACGTGAAAGATCCGCTTGGCATATCTTCAATCGCTTGTTCTCACGATCCAAGTATGCATACTTTGAGGTTGCTTCTTGTAATTTCTCACGCTCGACCACACGTTCGGTAATCATATTGTCCAATTGTTCACGAATTTGTGCATTTGCTTCAATCAATTTGTCGTATTCGATTTGTTGTTTATTGATGGCTGGTGCACGCTCTTCAATCTCTTGCAAAATCTCTTTCATTTGTATCTTCAATTTGGCACTTTCGCGTTGCTCAAAGCGTAGGCTCTCAGTAGCCTTCACATATTCGGAATAGATTTCGGTGAGTGTCATGTTGGATTTGATGATTTTGGCGGTGGCCGCTGCTGATGGTGCCACACGTTCAATAACATGCTCCATATTTTCATCTTGTGCTGTCTTCAGTAAATCGTTGGCATTTTTCAATTCGCCGCGTAAATTTTCAATAATACTGTTCTTTTCTTTGAGCTCTTCGCTGTGCTGTAACGCTTCTTCTTTGTATTTGGTCTCCAAGTCACCATATTCTTCAACCGAATCCGATAGCATTTTCTTCAAATCGGCAATGGCATTTGTCAATTCATTCAAATGTTTTTTGGAATCTTCATTGTCATTTCGATAAATATCGGCCAATTTACTCTTTGCCAGCAATTCATTTTTATAGCAATCGATCATTTTCATCGATTCGTCGGCCTCTTCTTTACGTTTGGCTGATAGTTCTTCGAGGCGATTTTGTAGCGTTTGATTGGATTCTTGCAAATGTGCAATGGTGCTGTTGGCAATGTTTAGCTCTTCGATGCGTTCATTCAATTTTGCCTCGAGATCCAAACGTGTGAATTGCTTTTCACGCCGAATCGCCATCAATTCCTCCAAATTGCTCTGGTATGTTTCGGTCAAGCTTTGTAACTGCGATGTCAAAATGTTTTTGTCCTGTTCCATGCGGCGCTCTTTATACTCGAGACTAGCTTCTTTTGATTGAATTTCATCATACTTGCCAATTGCATCGTATTTGGCATTGATGGCGGCTTTCAGTTGTTTCTCTAGCTCACGCACATCGCCCTTCAGCCGCTCAATTTCAGCCGTACGACTTTCCAAATTACTTTGCAACGCATCACGTTCATTCATTATGTTGTCACGTTGTCGCTTGCACTCGATATTTTCTGCTTCCAATTTGGTGATGGATTTTTGGAAGCGCGCCACCTCACCACGAATTTCATCCAACTGTTGCCGTAATTCGACCACATTCTGTTGCGATTTGTCCAGCTTCACTTCGTTGTCTTCATTTTTGGTGGTCAATTCATGGATGAGTTTTTCATATTCAACGGTCTTTTGAGCTGTACAAAACCAAAGCAATTAGAATTTTTATTGTTTTTTTTTCTCTCCAGTAATCAATCATTTGGATGACATTAATGTGATATAAAAAAAAAATAACTGGAAAAAACATGAAATCGACACCACAAATGTCATTCACATTCCAATTTTTTTTCAGTCATTTTTCTCAACTCTGTTGAAATGTTTTTTTTTTCTTTCGTTCTGATTTGTTTAACGCTACGGACCACAACAAAAATGACATAGGGCACAACGTTGACAAATTGTATGTGTGAAATATAAACGCATAAAAGTACTTACAGTGTGTTCGCTGCAATGTTTCATACAGTGCCTGTGTTGTGAGATATTCATCGAAACGCTCTTCGAAAAACTTTTCGACTTTTTTCACGGTTTCTGGGGCAACTTTGTCAAGCTCCCGACGATTTAATATTTTCGATAAAATCTTACTCGTTTCCCATTCCGGCTTATCCATTTTTGTTCTCTGTCTGTCTGTGTTGTCAAATGATCTTTTCTCAGTTGTGTGAGAATCGGTTTCTTGTTTCAAATTGTATCACTATTGTTGTTGTTGTTGTTGTTGTTGTTTTTGGAGAGAGACACAAAAAATATCGATATTCATGAATTTTCGTGTCGTTCGACGAATGAAGTTGAAAAATGGCGTTGAAAATTCAATAAACTGCAACCGGTTGTTACTTACTTTAATTGTATGCCCAAATCCCAATGAAAATTCGTTTCTTTCTAATACTGTGTGTTGCTCGTCCGAAACACACTTTGCTCTTCGTAGTTGATTGTTAAAATGCTCTTTTGTAAATGGCGACCGGCGGTAAAATGAAGTTAGCTAAAAAAAACACCGACACACTGTCGCTTATTTTGCATGTGTTGAAATGTTTTGTTTTCGCGTGCATAACATCGACATATCGAACCTGATGCAAACACTCACGTTGTGCGTCGGTAAGCGTACGACAGACCGATTGCAAATTTTCAGCCTAAGGTCCCGTTCACACGGTATCAATGATTTGGATACCAACTTTAATGATTTAATTTAATGCAAACAATTTGACCATATTTTTTTGAATGTTTTTGTTGGGTCAACGAAACTATAGAGATCGTAACAATTTAACCAAAAAAAAATTAAGTGATAATAATTGACTTTTTCTCTATATCTTGAAAATGCAGACAAACAACTTCGGATTATTTCGAGGATTCATGATTTGCGTTATTCGCCTAGTGTTACCACTTATCAATATTACCGAATGTCGATACTACTGACTGCAATTGAACAAGACTCATAAAGCGCGTAATTTAATTTGTATTTTTTTTACATAGTTTTACAGCTTTTTTGGGGTAAAACTCATGCGATGCAACGATGAAAGTTATAAAATTACTATAATTTGTGGGAAGATTGAATTCTTCAGTCATTCAGAGGAATTTAAAACAATTAACAGCTCTTTGTCAGTTGCAATTGCAATTTAATCAATCGTTTAGAGAATAAATGATAAATTATAAATCATTCAAATTTCAAGATTGTGCTTTGATGCATTCTTTGTCAAACAATACCAATTGTTCAATGGGATATTTTCAATGCAGTAGGGTGTTTTTCTCTCTGCATTTGGCACTTATTTGGCAAGAAAACTGTGTCAGCCAATTTCATTTGCTCCAATTCAATTGTTGTCTGCGGCGCCTGAAAATTAGAAAAGGGCGAAAAACAAAATATTCCCATTTGAGTTAAAAGCATATTGTTAACGAGACATTAACATGAGCTGTGGTGTTCCAAGATAATTTTTCTAGATAAGGTAACAAGATAAGATAAGATAACATCTTTTATCTCATCTAGATAACCGATTTTTTTGGCTCATTTATCTTAATCTTATCTAGATAGCTGTATTTTTCGACTATCTTATCTGCTATTTTCAGATAATTTTGAGATAATACATTTGTTCAAAATGTTCGAAAAGACCTCAAGAATGAAAATGTTTATGAACAACCCCAATAAAATCTTCATCGTTGATTGGTATTGCGCTCTGACTCGACTTTTAATTCAAAAGTTTATTTTGCATTTTTGTTTTGACAAAATATTTGACGTACAGTCAGTAAAAAAAGTATTCGGCCACCTGTTGTTTTGAAATAAAATTATTTAGCTAAAAAATGCCATCTCCATTTTATATGGAAAAACCATATTTTTTCTCGAGATTGATGGCTGGCATCAGCAATATTAGCTCGAAAAATCAAATTGTAGGCTGTATATGTTTTCGTCTTATTCAATTTAATTTTTGTTAAATGCAGAACTCAACAAACTATTCAAATAATCAATACACAGAGAAAACTGGTACTAGATTAACCGATGTTCTTTTATAGAATTAACAAATCTATACTTTTGTATAGATATTCTAACCATGTGATTTTTCAACACGTTATGGTGCGTTTTTGACGAACATCGAATAAATTTCTTTAACGTAGCGTCCTTTTGACTATATAATTCTTTTAGATTATGCATATGTGCCTTAGTTTTCTTATATTTCTGTTCTTTTTGACAGTAAATGGCTCAAATATTGTATTATACGTTTCTCATTGATGTATCGGGACTAAATCCCTTGTTTCGAAAAAATCAGGTTTTTTCAAGGAGGCTTCGCTAACTTGTTTTCCTGTAGCTGTACTAATTATTCAGCCAGAACTTGGCGGTGACAAATAAATAAATAAATAAGTAAACAAATAAATAAATACGCACTGAAACCTCTGCTTCTGTGTGTTGCACGCTCGCAATGTGCGCGTGCGCCTCCTTCTAAATGAGGCGCACGCGGACAAGCAATACGAATTGAACTTCTCATTGAAAACAACAATACTATGAAGAGAATATTAACGTTGGAATATAAATTTCACTGGTATAGAAATTCAATACAAAAGTATAGAATCAACATTTCTATGAAAAAGAATCGGTTAATCTAGTACGTTTTCTCTCTGTGTACTTTCATGGAAAGTCAATTTTTTCGTATGGATGACCGAATACTTTTTTGACCCTATTTTTTGAAATAAAAGTAATATGCTTCTATGAAATTTGTTAAATACACATAATTCTATATTAAAATTACTTGATCTTTCCTATGGAGATGGAATTTTTGAGCTACATGCCATAGTTTTCTCAAAAAATCAATTTTATTTCCAAAAAACAGGTGCTCAGTAACTATATTAAACTAGCGTATTTGTATATATATTCTCCATGGGAGAATATTCTACTCCTTGTTTCCCCATGGAGGAATATTTATGAAATGTCAATATATTTTGACTGATGTTAAATCGATTCAGCAACAGTGTTTGAAATGTGCATTATTCACCCAAGAGGAATAAATTCTCCCGAAATACCTCCAAGAAGAAAAAATGCATAAATTAACCCTCGGAGAATAAAATGATACCATAGGTTCTGATATAGCAGCCTCCAAGGTCTCAGATGACCGCCCCCCCCCCTTAACTTTTCGGACCCCCTGTGAATTCGTGGACCCTCTATGTGAATTTACGGAGCTGAGAACCTTTTTTGTTTTTTTTTTTAAATCCTCAACTTTTCTGAGACCCAGCTTACACTAGATAGAATGGACTTTGTTTTTGGTTTGGTTTGGAAATTCCACGCACAAGTAGCCCTTTTTGGTTTGAGTGGAACCAAAAACCTCTTTTTCGTACACTAGATAGAATCGATTTTTTTGGGACCCCTGTCGCATTTTCGTGTCGCATGTTTTTTCAAAACAGAATGAAAATAAAAAAAGAAAATCAACTATTACAACACAATAACTATATAATTGTTTACATAAGATTATTTTTGTTTTTAAAATTGGTATCAAATTTATTGAACGTTTTTCTGCACAATTAAGATTTCGTATTTCATAAAATGAGCTATTTTACTTCCATATTCAAATTGCTCGAATGACTAGGTTTTATTGAAGTAGATAAGTTGAAAAATCTTTCCGATCAAATTCCATGGCTGCATCCAAAAAAAAAACAAATCAAATAAATATAATTCAAAGTAAATATTTTGTCTTATTTAATTAATATCACACACATGTAGAAATATTATAATAATCGGTGCTAAAATACGGGGATCATTTATATGTGGTGAAAAAAAGGAAATGCAAATGAATGAAAAAAAAGATAATTTTGTGGAAAAAAAACATCAAAATGGCTATAGTTTTGCACGAAATTTACAACATGAGTCGACGAGAAATGATAAAGCCAAAGACAAAGCCAAAATAACACAAGGTGGAATGAAAAACAGAGATTCTGGAATTTTGATGTTCGCGAAGTTCACGATAGCGTAAAAAAAGCAAGCAGAATAACACAAATAATTACAAAATAGTTGATAATCTGACGCTTCTCCTCAAGCCATTCTCTAAAAGTTATTAATCATGAGTTCCTTGCTTAGCTACAGAAGAACAGTACAACCAATCAATTATATCAGAATTATTGAACTGGATGGTCATCTTTGACAATTTTTGAAATCTGCGAAAAGAAAAATTCAATTAAACTCTAGGGGCATACGGCGAATTTTAAGTCGTTCGATTCGGTCTGAATTGGTGAAAAAATAAAAATTCAGAAGTATTCAATTTCGCTGTATGCTAGATTAAACTATTGTAAACACATTCAGAGAGAACAAAATTCAATGGAATCTTCCCGCTGCAATACTCACTCGAGCCAAATCGCTGTAATAACCGGTGATTTTTACGGCCTTATTTCCTTCCAATACAGCCTTGGCTGATACATATCTGTTTGCTGACTTCTCAAAAATGATAAACTAAACTATAAACAAAAATAACTTCAATTAAACTATAGTAATCATTATCGAAATTTATATTTTTCTGTTTTCAAGGATGTGCAAACATTTCCGCGATCTTCTGCAACACTTACTCGAGCCCGAACGGTGGAATTACTAGTGATTGTTATGGCGTTTGGTCCAAAGTTAAATGTAATTTTGTGGTCATCATCCAATGCCTATTATTGATTGGCAAACTGTGCAATGAAAGCAGCAGCAATATCCGAATTTTGGTGCTCGGCTTATCCATTTTCTTTCTCTCTCTGTCCGTGTTGTCAAATGATCTTTTCTCAGTTGTGTGAGAATCGGTTTCTTGTTTCAAATTGTATCACTTTATTTGTTGTTTTTTTTTGAAGAGAGAAAAAAAATCATCGATATTCATGAATTTTCGTTCGACGAATGAAGTTGAAAAATTGCGTTGAAAATTCAATAAACTGGAAAATGTAGACAAACAACTTCGGATTATTTTGGTATTCATGATTTGCGTTATTCGCTTAGTGTTACCACTTATCAATATTACCGAATGTTGATACTACAGACTGCAATTGAACAAGACTCATATAGCGCGCAATTTAATTTGTTTTCTTTACATAGTTTTACAACTTTTTTTTGGTAAAACTGATGCAATGCAACGTTGAAATTATTATAATTTTTGGGAAGATTGAATTCTTCAGTCATTCAGAAGAATTTAGAAAAAAAAGTTAACAACTATTTATCAGTTGGTAATTTCAATTTCATTTTAATCAATCGTTGAGGGAATAAATAATAATTCAAATTTCAAGAATGTACTTTGATGCATTCTTTATCAAACAATCCCAATTGTTCAATGGGATATTGTCGATGCAGTAGGGTGTTTTCGGTTCGAATATGTCGAAAAGTGTCCCAGTTCATTCCATGCACTGAGAAAATCGGTGGCCGAATTGGGTAGTCAAGTCACTTTGTGAATTGTCAAATTAAAATGAAAAAAAAAAACAATACAATTTGCTAGCCAGACATAAAAGTGTGAAAGAATTACAAGTGAGCAATTTTCACAAGTGGACGTTCACAATGTGAAATTTGAAAAATCGACAGCTATTGTTTTTTTATTACGATTTGACAATTCGCAATGTGACTTGATAACAAAATGTTTGTCACTTTATCAATTGGTGACATTTTAACCAAAAAAGAAGTGGAAATGCGATTCACTCTATTAAAAATGTTAATATATATAGAACCCAATTGAGTCAAATTGAGTGGCCAATCACGATCAACGTATTTTCCAATACAAAGCATGCATTTATTTTTCATATCAGAAAGTTAAGAAATTCTATCGCGACATGAAAACCTTTCAATGCAAAATTGTTCAGTCTATCGTATCATACGATTGGTATGAGCTAAGCTATATTTCAAAATATTTCGTTCGAAAGCACCCTAATTGCACACTCATTCTCCCTGTTTTTCGAACTACTCGACTTGATGGATTTTTTTGTTACATTACAAAAGGAAATGTTCACGTTAATATCTATCATGTGTACTGGGTGCGGTGATGGTATATACTTTGTGCAAATAGCAATATTTTCCGCGCACATTCACTTCACACAAACATTTCGTTGCTCTCATCGGAACTTCAACTATCCACATATATTTGCGAATCAATGTTTGTAAGTGTTGATTTGACGCTGAAGAAGGAAGTTTGTTGGACTGCAAATTTTCCGCTTTTCAGTGCGTTTTTCTCATTTCGAAGGTGTTGACCATTTAAAAAAAAGAGACTCAACATCAGTTTTGCTAACCGTTATCATCCAAGTAAGTAATTTCAAACAAAACACTGATTAAATACCTTAAAGTTTAATGAAAAATGGCAATAAAATTAATGTTAGAACATTTGTTATTCAATTCTCAATTGAACGCAATTTAACGAATAAATCGCGAGACTGTGTAAAAATGTTGAATTTTTATTTATGTACGGATTCTCATTCTAAGTCAATACTAATCTCTGTGTTTCGGTCTTGTCGTTATTCCAAATGTTTCAGTCGCCAGCTATTTTCAATCGATAAGCCGGCTGAAACGTAGACTGTAATAAGTTCCATCCACATGCTTATTATTTAGTGTACACGGTGTTCATTGCACTCTCTCGTACACAACTTAAGTTATGCCGATGGGCTACATATTGATTTTCTATTCGCCCATAATATTGTAAATCAAGTGGGATGGGATAGACGTGCGTAACATCAGTTGAGATTTAATAAAATCAATTCGCAATCGAATTAATTTTTTTTATTCTAGGGTGAAAATGGAAATTGACGGAAAAGTTGCGCTTGTCACTGGTGCTGCAACAGGGCTTGGTCGTGCCTTCTGTGAAGAGCTTCTTCGCCATGGCGCTAAGGTGGATTGAAATTACAAAATATATTCAATACTTGAACGCCGTGAATGAGTAATTTTATTTCTTCTTTTTCTAAACATTTTATTTAGGTGTCAATATGCGACCTGGACTCAGATGCCGGTGAAAATGCATGTGATGAGCTGAGCCGAAAGTTCAGCAAAGAGCGCGTGTTATTTTGTCACTGTGATGTCACTGACTATGTACAATTCGAAGAAGCATTCCAATCAACAATTGGTGAATTCGATCGTTTAGACATTGTGGTTAACAATGCAGAAATCATGAATGATAAATTCTGGGAGCTTGAGGTCGATGTAAATCTGGTAAAAACAAATCTTAGGTTCTTGAAGCGATTCAAATGATCTGGTTTTAACACAAAATATATCTTTTGTACACGGGAAATATCAAAGAACGGAACAATACGCGGTATGCTGCTAGCGTTGCAATACTTGGGAAAAGATAAAGAAGGTCATGGTGGTGTCGTCATCAATATTGGATCAGCACAAAGTTTCCGGCCGCAAATTTCGACCCCTATTTATTGTGCCAGCAAGCATGCAATTTTGGCATTGTCAAAATCCTGTGGGGATACGTATCACTACAATATAACCGGGGTGCGAGTTATTGTGTTATGCCCAGGTTTATTACATAATGATGCATCGTCTTCAGCATTTGGCAATCGATTCAAATCACCAAGTCATGAAAAGGCTTGGCAATTGGATATGAAAGGTGTTCATCCACAAAGGTAATGTAACGCAATTGTGTTTCAGTAAATGAATAAGACTTCAGTCAAAAAGTGAATGCCTATTTTGTTTTTCTTGGTCGCAGATGTGAACATGTTGCCAAAGGATTGATTACCATTATCAGAGATGCTAAAAGTGGCTCTGTTTGGTTGATTGCAAATGAAAAACCACCAAAAGAGGTTCCGTATTCCAGTGTTACAATGTGAATCCGATAAAATCGATTCATATGGCATTCCATTCGTTCGATATACCGAAAGAGATTAGTATGCTCACTGATGCAAAGCAAAATAATGACCATTTTCACCTATTCATATCGTGAAATTGATGGACACCCAACATAATGTATTGATCATTTATGCAAAATGTGTGACGCATTAATCTTTCTTCATTTTTTAACATTTTTAAATAAGTTTTTCGCTGATTTGCTCTTAAGAGCGGAATCGATTTGTTGTTTCCAAAAAATAAAGCTAATTTCGCTTGAATTCCGATCAACTTATGATCGTACCAATAGCTAATAAAGAAAAACTTTTTCGTACAAATAAATGACGTGTTTCACTGAATTGAACAGTTTATTGGAATAATATTTGATTTGAGATAGACAATTTAATTTTTTGTTTTTCATTTTTTGATTTTTGAAGTTTTTATATCAATTTATTTATTTCACTTGTGAATTTTTGCATTTGAGTCAATGAAAATGAACATTATTCTATTAAAATACATTTTTTGTATAATAAATGTCATTATTTTCCATTGTATTTTCGTGCAAAATACACATTTTTATCTCCCTGCGTTTCTCGTCCAACATTTGCGTAATTTCTTTGTTTTTTTTTTGTTAATACAGAATTAATCCATTGTGTCTTCTTTTAAAGCTAGCAAAAGAAAACCAAATTAACGTTTTTTTTTTATTAATATACAATTGTAAAGAAAAATGAAAACCATGTGTTCGTTTTGTTGGAGATGAAAAACCCCAGGGGAAAAAATATTTTAAAGAAAAACAAAATGAAAATAGAAAAAAAACGGTTTAAAGGCAATTTGCAATTTCAAGGAATATGACATTGTTGTTGGATATGCTGATTTATCTAGAATTCTGGTCTCAATAATAATGGAATTTTCATGTGTAGATTTTGTCATCGTTTTTAAAATGTGTTCACAATCAATGCCCCTATGTGTTTTATTACTTATTTTGTGTGTGTTTTTTTGTTGAGTGTGTGTGTGTGTGTGTGTGATTTCTGTATGCTCTTGGGCCATTTTCCATTTTTATTTCTAAGCCAAAATAAACATGTTTTTAGCTCACAATAAATTGTGATCACATGTCATTTATGTTGAAATCAACTGGAATGATACAAATCATCGATCAATTTAGAATTTGGGTTATTTGAAGAAAGTGGCGGTTTGTTTGAAGGCACGGCTTGTATGCTCAATACTTACCGACTTGACTGTGGTCTTGATAAATTCTTTTTTGTGCGACAAATCGAAATCTGGATACTTTGAATACACATGTCGGCATACCGTTTTCATAGTGATCTCTTCTAAATTCGCTTTGTCCAGGATTTCTTTGACGATTTTCTTGATTTCATCATCCTATTGGATTAAAATAGAATTAAATTTTCACTCTGAATCGATAAACAAAACAAAATTATTTTTTCGTTTTCTGGTTTAATTGGTTATTTACCGTTGGTGGCAATGGTTTGGCTTTTTTCGACAATGGTTCATCATCTTCAGATTCATTCTCTCCGCTACTTTCCTCTTTCAAGGTTTTTGTTGAAGCCGCAGCAGCACGTTTTGAACGTTGCGGTGTACCTTTGTTGTTAGCACTATTCTTTGTCGGCGCTTTTCGCTTTGGCGACTCCTATTCAATGTAATTGGTTCATTGCACATCAGCGGTTGTCAAAATGTATATTTTCATATGTACACAAAATGTATAATAGCACACAAACCTCGCTTTGGTCGCTTTCTGGTTCCGACCCTTCTTCGTCATCCTCTTCGGACGCTTCGGATTCTTCGGATTCTTTTTGTTTACGGCTTGGACGACCACGTGCAAGTCGGGCACGCGGTGCGGGTTTCTTTTGTTTCGGTTCATCGCTAAAATCTTCATCGGATGTCGGTGATGATTCTTCTTCCTCTGAAGTGGATCGACGACGACGCGCACTGCGTCGGCTACCTGGTCGACCACGTGCCGCAAATTTCCCTTTTTTGCCAGCATCCGAGTCGCCCGATCCTGATGGATTATACTAACAAAACCAATTGCAATCGAATTAATGCACTTTTGAACTGCAGCAGCGATTTTCAATTAAAAAGGGAAGCGATTGTGCTCTTGATACTTACATCTGATCCACTATCTGAATCATCTCGTCGGCGTCGAACCGGTTTGCTGCGATTGACTGACTTTTCCTCTTCATCCGAGCTACTTGAATACTCGACGTAGGCCGATGTATCTAATAGAAATTCAATTACCAGTTTAGAATGCATGTAAAAGTGAATGTAATGTTTACCTGTCTCACCTTTGCCACGACCAGCTGTCGAGCGGCGTGGTCGACCAGTTTTCGAAACAGCATTGCGTCCCCGTCCTTTTGACCGGGACTTTGCCTCTACCTCTTCCTCCTCCTCTTCTTCTTCTGTTATAATAAATGAATTTAAAGCAAACACCCAATTAACACTCACAAACGTCTTCAAAACATTAGCAAACAATTATCACGTTGTAGATTTACCTTCTTCGGCTTCCTCTTCATCATCGTCTTCGTCATCTTCCTCCTCATCATCGGTAGGTGCGTCAATCTTGTGTGGTGCAATCAGGAATTCAACAATTCTCTGGCAAATGGCATCTTTTGGTCCCTTTTTATCCAGTTGTAAACCTTCACAAACCGCTTTCAATTTGGCCAATTCAAGTTTTTGTGTCGAATCAACACGTTTTTTGAATTCACTTGTACCAACTTCAAAATCGAAACCATCAAATTGACGCAGATTCTTCTTTAACACATTTGTTTTGCCAACTGATTGAAAGCAAATCTACAAGAGCCACCATAAAACGAATTATATCATTAAGAATATATAATGAAACAGTATTTTGGCGAGAAACAAAAAAAAAACACCAACCTGGTAAAGGGTTTGCAAGCCATCTATTCGTGTGTTTGCAATATATTTTTCAATTTTTGGAATTTCTCCCAATGGTGTGCCTTGCCCAGGATCTGCGTCATCGTGGGACTTTTTCGTACTTTTATCGGTGTCATCATTTGACTTGGCTGAATTGGTTGTTGCTTTTGTATTCCCTACACACAATATTTATAATGGCGTTTAAAAGATTTCAAATGCAATTGAAGAGACAGGATATGGAATTGTCAATGGCACAAACCTGCTTTATCGGACTTGTTGTTGACCGAATTATTGTCAACGCTTACGCTGCTCTTATCGTTTTCCGAACCATCAGCCTTCTTATCGTCCACCTACGGCACAAAACATACAAAATGCACTCAATAAAATATACATAATTATGTCATGTAATGCAATTCCGTCAAAACGAATGCAACCACATTTCAAACAAAATCTGTTTACTGTAATACCATTTTCTCAATAGAAAACCCCAGAATCGAATTGTTTATACAATTTTAATGCAATGAAACTGAATTTTATTTTTAATGTGCCGGCTCTTTTTTTGTGGTTTTTCGTTGAATGTCAATCAATGCATCTACCGTAATGAATGAAACATTTAAAAATTAAACACCCAAAAATGTCTCGAAATTGTAGTGCAAACAAATCATGGCAAATATTTGTGCGGCATTTTCTTCGAATTTGTATGGGAGCTGTTCACATCAACGCTTATTCGCTGTTTCGAATACAAAACCATTTCACACTCTTGCTCTCAGTCATCAAAAAAAAAATGTATATTCATTTCTGTTGTTTGTTGTTTCTGTGAGTATATTGCGAATGCGTGTGCATACAATGACGGCAGTGGCCGTGTATGTGTAAAGGGAACTTATACTTCTTCTTTTTCGACTTCGCTCTCCGTTCTCTATATTAATTGAATCGCATAAACATAAAAATAAGCGCCATATTGTTGTGAGATATTACGCATATATATAGTTTACATCGAAAGCGAAACAAATACATAAACCATGCAAATGGCAACAAAAAGCCGCGTCAAAAATGTTTTTTTGTTGTTGTTTTCGATTACATGTTCGAAAATGCATTTTGATTCGTCAAACCCCGTTGATTGGTGAAAATAAAAGAAAAATGTCCACAATCAAAATTCATAGTTTTTACCAAATGCGAACAATTGTTCGATACAAATGTTCGTCCATGTTGCCTTGCCGCATCTTACACCACAACTAAATATGTATGGAAACAGCGGGAAGGTTGTACTCGCGCGAAGAATTTAAACCAACATTACACGTATACAAAAAAAAGAGAAAAAAAAATCTGCGCCGCAAAAAGGACATGTTGAGATTTTTCACAAGTACGCTTATCCGGCGAATGTAAAACATTGCATTTTTCGCTCGATATTTCCGCCACCGAAATTGTCATTTGGAAATAATCAGCACTTTTTTTTCAATTTTTTTTGGGGGTATTTAACAAAAATTTCTTAAACTGTGATTCTTAAATAATATTCACTGTAATACGTACCACTTCGTCTGAATTCTTTGCATTTTCCGACATATTTTATTTCGGTTTTTTTTCTGTTGTTCCAATTGTAATTCACTTTGTGCACAGAATTTTTTCTTGACTTTTGTCGTATTTTAAATCACACTGCAAATAGTTTCAGTGTAACTTTTTTATGCAATATTTTCGTGTTTTTTTTTGTAATCCAGAAAAATAAATGAATGAATTATTAGATGAAAAAAAAACAACAAATTTACACAGAAAATGTTGTGTTTTTTTCCCTTTATTTTTTGTCGTTTTGCCAGCTTCTCTTCTCCTCTTGTATTTATTTTCAATTTGCGACTCTCTCTCTATTTGTGTTTTGTGTGTATGTCGCTTGTCACCGCAACCGTACACATCATTTGCCGCTGACTTTATACCAACATTTCAATACACCGATAAAATATTGAGAAACGCACAAGAAACACATCGAACACTTGATGAGAGGCACACCACCATAAAACAGAAACGGACTGAACACGTATACGTACGGAATATATACCATGGACAAAATCAGGCGCTCTCAATTGTGCGCGTCGTCTAATGAACCAAAATTTTAGACGTCAGAAACTGTTTTCTATGGTGATGAACAAAACAAACGGATCACAAGCAAATTACGATTATGATGTTGCATTTACCGCATTGCATCGCATCCAATGAAACCATCAAAAATGCCATAATGAACGTTTAGTTTTCGTTTAAAATTTACATTTATTGTTGAAAAAAAATATTGAATGCTCCATTGTCCATTTGGATTAAATCAAATTCTCTGTCATTTCACAAAATCAATTCAAATCAATTTGTAAAATAAACCAATTGAACAAAATCACATTCAAAATTTAAGCATGGTTTCGATTAGTAATGTCAAACGATAGCGAACAGCAATGGTGTAATGTCACGCGCCATTTTTCTCACGATTTCTCTCTCTTTCTCCTTCTCTCGTTCTCTGTCCTTTTGGCATTCTTTCATATGTGTGAATAAATGAATGTAACGCATACTTAAGTGTTGCCGCCGAAAACACACGCATATATAAGCATTTCATTCTCTCAATTACACGCGATTTGACTTAGAAAAGTGCGATGTGTTCTCGGCATAATTTGCCTACTGCATGAAAAAAAATACTGACGCATCACAGCTACTCACATCAACTTATATCAACGCACACTTTTACACATACACACATCATTAGAATACCCGATGTATGGAAAAAAACGTCGGCCATATTGTACTTCAGAGTTCTTCTTTTTATACAACTTGAACAAATTTATTACACAGTAATAGAGGTACAAAAAAAAGTGTGTGACAAAAGTTGTAAAGTTGAAGCCGTGCATGAGCATTAACAAGTCAATTTTATGCGACAAATTGAAATTTAGTAAAATTCCCATCGAATTCAGTTGAATCAAAGCAACCAAACAGTGAGAATATTGTACATTTTATTCCATTTTAAAAGTGAGAAAAAGAATTAGTGAACATCCTAACGGGTAGGTGTCAGTGAACTCATTTCCAGTGAACAAATTTGGCTATCGTTTGATTAAAATTCGATAGCATCTTAAGTGCGTGTACATCAATTGGAATCCAGTGTGTTTAAAGATAAAATTACAAAATAAAAACTACACGAACAAACCATGGGCGACTATTCATCTCTCGGACAGCAATCACAAAATTTCAGTCAATCGACCGCATTTGCAGCTGCACTACAACGAGCCAAACAGGTATGTGGTGACAGTGCCCACCTAATTACATATTAATGCAATTAAAATGAGGTTATCGGATGATAATTGTGTTCCATGTTCAAATGTTTGGTGTCATTTGGTGTTATTTAGATTGCAGCCAAAATCCATCCCGGCCCCGGTGGCAATAACAACACCAATATGGGTGGAAGTGGAGTTGGATCAAAGCGATCTATAGACTCCGATGGTTCAGGTAAATGCTAAATCAATTTGTTGCTTCATACAATTCAAAATTGTTAAAACGAAACGTTGTCTTTTAATTTAGAACCCGATTGCAAAAAAATGAACAGTGGATCGGGCTATCAGTCACCCAACTCGAACATGCCAGCTATGCAGGCTGTTCAACAAGTAAGCGAAGTAAATGAAACCATTTTTTTTAAATACTTTTGTAAGAATGGAAAAATTTGGGTGTAGGCCAAGATAGATAACAGAAAAAAAAGAGAAATACTTGGCATACAAAAAAATGTTTTCATTCTGAATATGCATGCATAATATGATATCGAAATGGTAATAAAATCAAATGGAAGCTAAAAAGACAAAATTTTATAATAAATAAAAGGCGGCAGCTGTAGCAGCCCGACTTGCCCAAAGCATTGGGCATACGGTTAATGAAGAGATTAAAGTGCCAGAAAAAGTGGCAGCACTTCTCAATGGTCGCTGCGGCAACGATGATGAATTGAAAGCCATCCAGGCGCAAGCAAATTGTAAAATTTCATTTTCCCGTGATTCAGGTTGGTGCACAATCAAATTGTGCTACACAAACAAAATATTAAAAGAAATGGATTGAAAATATGTTTTGCTTTAACACGTCTTTTTTGTTGTTGTGGTTGTACAATCGTAATAGATCGCGTGTGCACTCTAAATGGTCAAAAAGAGTCAGTGAACCATGCCAAAGATTTAATCAATAAACTCTGCAACGAACAAAATGCGGGCGGTGGCGTTGAAACGGTTAGCTGCATTTTGGTGCCACCAGCTGGCACAAATGGATATCCACCGTATCAAGAGATTATGGTTCCCGGTTCAAAAGTCGGTCTAGTTATTGGCAAAGGTGGTGAAACAATAAAAATGCTTCAAGAAAAAACTGGCGCTAAAATGGTCATTATTCAGGATGGTCCTGGACAAGAGCTGGTAATAGACAAGTCTATCGATTATACAATTGGCATCTTTTCAAATTTACATTTGAATCAAATGATTTGATGTTTGTTTGTTTGTTTGTTTGTTTTTTTTTATTGTTTAGGAAAAACCTTTACGGATTTCTGGTGAACCGGCAAAAGTTGATCTCGCTAAGCAGCTCGTGTTCGATTTAATATTGGACAAAGATGTTTACAATAGTAACAGCCGCCCAAACTTTAATCAAGGCAATGGTGCACCAACTATTGGTGGTGAACAGGCCGAGGTGTTTGTGCCAAAAACAGCCGTTGGTGTTGTTATCGGCAAAGGTGGCGAAATGATAAAGAAGATACAAGGTGAAACTGGTTGCAAATTGCAATTCATTCAAGGTAAAGGCGATGGACCGGGCGATCGTCGATGCATCATATCAGGCACAAAGCAACAAGTTGAAGACGCTAAACGAACTATTGAAGATCTGATCGAAAGTGTGATGGTAAGTTCCAATAACGAAAAGATCAGCCATTATTTCTTTGATACGCTTGGATATTGACTTGAATTTTTTTCATTCACCCGAAGCAGCGAAGTAATCAAAATAATCAGAATCGAAACAACCAAAATTCAAATCTGACAAATAGCAACTATGGCTATGGCACCGACGCTAGCCAACAGCCAATGCGTGAAGAGGTTTCGTTTGCGGTCCCAGCATCGAAATGCGGTATTGTTATTGGACGTGGCGGTGAAACCATCAAATTGATAAACCAACAATCAGGTGCATTCTGTGAAATGGATCGCAGTGCAATCAATCCGCCAAATGAAAAGATGTTCAAAATGCGTGGCACCCCTGACCAAATTGAACATGCGCGTCAATCGATTTCGGAGAAAATCGGCGTTGAAATTAACATTCTGAGTACAAGACAAATTGGTGGCGGCAGCGGTGGTGGTGGCGGTAGCGGCGGCGCAAATAATCCCGGTCAATATGGAATGCAAGGAAATAATCCCGCAAATATGTACAATCAACAACAACAACAGCAACAATGGGCTGGCTATCAACAACAAATGTGGGACCAATCACAGCAACAAATGCCTGTGAGCGCGGCCGGACAGCCAGACTATTCAGCACAGTGGATTGAATATTACAAGTGAGTCTAATGTCTAATAACGAATCCTAAACAAATGACAAGCCCGAAAATATACTCAACTGTTATTGTTTGTGTTCATCTTTGTATCATCAATCACAGATCAATTGGTTTGCATCGCGAAGCGGAGATGATCGAGCAACAGTTGAAAATGAAACAAGGCACAGGACAAATGGCTATGCCATCAGCAAATGGAAATCCACAGTCAATGGCAGTGGCTGCAGCACAACAACAGGCTCAAGTTGCTAGTGGTCAGCAAGATTATAGCAAACAATGGGCTGAATATTATAGAAGCATCGGAAAAGTAGATGAAGCTGAAGCTATTGAAAATCAAATAAAAACAAAGGTACGAATGTAGTTAATGTTTAGTTATTAAGGCAATGGATTCATTTAATCTGTCTGTGTCTGCGATGAAAATTTAACTAATCGAAAAATATTTCATTGAAAAGACCGCACCAGGACAGTCAGCTTCAGGTGTAGCGGGACAAAGTGCGAATGCATCAAGCGCTGTGCCCAGCTATCCAGGTGCTCAACAAGCAATGGCCAACAATTACAATCAATATGCACAGTACTATGCTGGAGCAACGGCGGCTGCAAATCAAGGTAATTACGGTGCTGCTCAGCCATACAACGCGTACGGAGCCGCATATCCCGGACAACAACAGCAACCGAATCAAGCACAATCTCAAGCAAACAACGATAAAAAGTAGACCTCATTTCATCACACACACACTTTCGTGGATCGCACTTGATACTCGGGTGAGTACTCTCGACTGAATTATAATAATTCCATCACCACTCCAAAAAAAAAAAAAAAAAAAAATCTGTTTGCTTGGCCAAATTTATTTCTCTATTTTCACTTTTCTTTTATTTATTCGTGAAATGAATCTAAATGAAAATGTTGGTTTTTCCCTTCCACCTTTGTTTTATTTGCCACTTTGACTACCATAAAATCCATTTTGATCTACATATTTTTTTACACAAAATATACCAATATTGATGATATTTCCTGAAAAGGATTTTTTTTTAATTTTTAAAAAAAAATTATCACTCAAATTTACCATTTCATGTGTTTTTTCACATATACAAATTATAACGGCTGCAAAGGGCGTACCATATTTACTTACGATTAGATTCCACTTTAGATATTTTATATATTACACACAGGATATTCATTTTTTTCTATTTTTCTAATTGTATTTTTTTCTCTCTCTCTTTGTTTAAATTTCAATAAACAAATTTGATTGAAGTAGTAGATTAAAAATTTTCATAATCTATTTTCAAATTTATGTTCTCATTTCAAACAATATTTTAAACTTTCAACCAAATAATATATGCATTTACCAAATATCCAATTTTAAATTGAATAAATTTTTTTTTTAATTTCAAAAATGATCAAAACAAAACAAAAAATGGTTTAAAATAAATGTATCTCTTTGACAGCACTTTGTTTGGAACGAAGACCCGGCATTCGCGAGAGTTTTTTTTCTTGTTGAACAAATTGTTGTCATTGAGCCTTCATTGTCATTTATTTTACGTACACATCGTAGACAACAACAAAAAAAACAATCACTATAATATAATCATTTTTATTTTTCCTCTTCTTTCGTTTTGATTATATTTTGCTTGCTTTAAAAGCAACAAAAAAAACCAAACAAATTTATATTCCATTTGTTTAACCAACATACTGCTTTTGTTCACGCTTTTAGCATCCATTTTTAATATATAAAACGGTCTTGTTTTTTTAAAATTAGTTTTCTATTTTATTACAATTTGTTTCTCTATCATTTTTACATTTATTTGGACTTAAGCATTTTTAAAGAAAACCAAAAAAAAACAATATATTTCAAATCATAACCATAATTTTTTTTCTTTTAACCAAAAAAATGAATTTGTCTCGTTAACTTTTCTTTTTACAGAATTACGAATAATACTTTACGATCTATATTATCTGTGTAATCAAAGCAAACAAAAACAAATATGATTCATATAAATACAAAAAATAAATTAATGAACGATTTTTAGTGAGAAAGGATTAAATGAGAGAATTGACGGCAAGAATGTGAAATTGAGAAATCTACGAATTGAAAACTTCGAATCGTGTGTGTATATGTGTACGTGAGAGTGCGGATGTAGAAGTGATGCTGAAATTTTTTTTTCTTTGGTTGCGTATTTGATGAGCATAAATTATATAAAACAAATTTAGGTGTAAAAACTAATGAAATTCAGATGGGCAAAGCAATTTGCCCACAAATATTTACTTAAATTGATGTACACGATAAATTTATCTTTATTTTTCCGTTCTCTTACATTTTCTATACAAAAAAAACACACACACACAAACTTATTTGCAAAAGAGATTGCATAACAATTATTACGAAATATGATTAAAATGAATTTCATATGTGTAAATTCAATGCAACAAATACACGTATCTATTTCTTCGCACGTGTGTAGCGTTAATACATAACCGTAAAATTTTAGTTGAATTTCCTTGCAATCATTTTTAAAACCAATAATAACAACAGCAACCACCACCACCAACAAATTTACTCATTTCCATCATTATTATTTTAGATATTTAAATTTTCATGTGTTTTTTATGCGATCATTGCATTGTCTCGTGTTTTTTTTTTGGTTTAATTTTGCTCGTGAACGAAAAGGTTTTAAATGGGTCTCATACATTTTATACTCAGTCAGACATTCAGCACATGTTCAACACATATACGTAAATAATTTCGCCTAAAAATGAAGCGATTTGGGGCAATTTTTTCAATTGTTTTTTTTTTTTTTTTTTTTTTGAAAGTAAATTAGCAAACAGACAAAAGGGAGTTGAGTTTTGAGTACCTTTTTATTTGCTTGTTTTTGGTTTTTTTTTCTGTTGACATATGAGTTCATATAGCCACAGTCAATACAAACACGAACCATAGACACAAAAACAAGAAATGATTTATAAATCGATGGAGAACATGTTTTGGGATAACAGGTGTGTGTTAAACCGAACTGAAAGTGCTTGAGAAAACTCGATTTGAGGTACTTGAATTGAAAACAAAACAAACAAACAAAAAACCCAAAACAACAACAACAAACAAAAAAAAAACATTGAAACATTTACACAGACGATTTCCAACTAACTTTTTCACATTGATTTTATTTATACAAAATGATTTGACATTGACATATGTATTTAATGATAAACAATATATACATTTATATATATACATATAATATCTATATCTATAGTAAATAATTTTTCGCATTACAATTTTTAATGGCAAGGGACATTTGAGTATTTTGTTTTTTTTTTTTTTAATTTTCAAAACTGAAATCGAAACATGTACATTTTCTCCTATTCACTAAGTGTTCTATTTTTTTTGTTGTTGTTGCACATTCAATCCAAAATCAGATAACAGGAATAATTTTCAACTTTATTGAATTTCATTTATAGCAGATTCCAAACAAAAATGTTTACCATTTGTTTGTTTAATTTTTTTTTCCATTCGTTTAATTTTCTTAGCAGAGGTATGGTAAAATGTGATGAAAACGCATACGCACATATTACTTATATTAATTTTTAGTATAACTTAAATTTTTTCCTCCATATTTTACACCGTGCAGAGTGAAAATAAACGTAGCATTAAATTGTTGGTACATTGAAATTCATCTCCCCCCTCCCACCCAAAAAAAAAACATAATACGTAAACTAATGGAATTTCTAAAAAGAAACAACATTACATGAACACAAACATAAACACATACACACATGTATATTATTTTCTCAATTATCTCAATTTTCTATTTCTTTACGAACGATTGATTTTACTGATAAATCATAACATATTTTTTTTTTTTTTGAAAAACCAAACCATAAAAAAAACTGTAATTTGAACATTTCCAAATGGTGATGTTTATATGAAAATATGCGAATTTTTTGTATGATTGATTGAAACAAAAACAAAATGCTGTTATCGAATATATCAAATTGTGTAGAAAAACCAAAATCGATTAAATAGTTGCACATTTGCATCCGTGCTCATAAAAATATTTCATCCGAATTGTTGTGCACGGATTTGGAGTAGGTTTCGAGACACAGATAGATCGAAGTACTGTTGGTGGCGAGAGGATGGCCTGGTTTTATTCTTTTCAACCCGGCTCAGCTTGAGTGGCAGCTAATTAGAGTGTTTATTTCGGTAAGCATATCAGTATCTCTTTCCAAAATATTGCTCACATCAAATTTGATTTTTTTTTTTTGCAAATCTACACATTTACTTACACCCCAACACATTTACATACACACCAAAAATTGGTCAACAAAAAAAAAAAACAAAAACAAAAATGTTACTATTGCTCTCATATCTCTTCATTGACAAACCATTTTAAATCACACTACATTTGAATAAACAAATGATAAATTTTCGTTATCATTAGAAACAAAAAAAAAAAAAACAAAACATGAAAGTAAGAACAACAACAACAATTAAACAAATAACAAATTAATTAATTTAAAATGAAATAAAATTGATTGTAGAAAATCGAGCATTGAACCACTAAAACACACAAAGCAAAATAAGAAGTTTCCATTAATATTTAGGTCGAGACTAGAGTTTAACGAGAAAATGTTGTCAGACAAAAGGTACAAGCATATTTATCCACCGTATTAATGATGTGTGTTGTGTTGTTCATTTTTCTCGCTCGAAATTGACATTTTCGTATATAATTTAAGACTGTAAATTCAAAAAATAAAGCATTTTCCATGTTTTGGTTCAACTTACTTACTTATTTATTTACAAAACGTTTACTATGGTAGGTGCGGTGAGTGCATTCGGCTTCGTGGTTTACGCTTGGTCGAATGCTGTGAATTGATGGAATCAGTTGATAAAACATATGTAATTTTTTTTTTTTTGGTTTCAATATTATTTGTGTATTTGATTTTTGTTTTCTTTATTCCTTTATATTCATTTCCGTTTCAATGTGTATCTAAAACAAAAACAAAACAAAAATCAACCCCGTTACAGATACACCAAATCTTCCTCTAGCAACCGAGAGTTGAGATACCGTCAGGTACTTTACATTTATGAGTTATTTTCATATATATTACATATATAATTTGATTTGCTTCACATTCAATACCATTTTCTAGACAAATTCCATATCTTTCTCCTTATCTCTCTGAATATATTTTCAGTAATATTTTGACTTCACTACGAACTGTTGTTGTCATCAAATTTTCATAAAATGCTACAGTTTGAGAAGTTGATGGTGATTCAACAATGAATGTTGTGGTTTTTTTTTCATTTTATTGTCGATTTATTTTGTTTTAGTACGCCAAATTTTCAGTTTTGTATTTCGTTTCGACGAAAACGGTCGAAATGCATTTGATTTATCCTTGTTTTTTTTTTCGATGTACTTTGTCTTTGTGTTTCGTTGCAGAAAACGTTTTTTTTTTTTCAAGTGAACAGTACAGTTTTGCCTTTAGGAACCTTATCGGTATGTAAAGTTTTATATAAAGGAACCAAATATGATTTTAATAGATATTCGATATTGAATTCATAACCAAAAGACAACCATAATTTTTTGAGTGCATTTGATTCCATCCGGTCAACAGATGTGGAATTTGACTGCCTTTTGAATCTCGGTGCACGTGTGTGATGTTTCAAGTCCATGTTTGATGAACGAGTTGAGCTTGATGTGAATCTAAGGTCGCATTTGAGACTATTTTACCGTTTTAAATTCTATTGACATATTTTCCATATTATCATTTTTAACTTTATTTTTTATTGTGAGTCATTTACATTTTACCGTTTTCAAATGTTGCATAAATTTCCCTTTTTCTATTTTTGATCAAAATATATTAAATTATCACAAGCAGTTCAGCCATTGCAAATCCGATAGGTAATAGAAATTTAAAGGATTGTATAGAAAAATTCACTTTTGCCCACACAAAAAAAAACCAATCCAATTATGCAAAATGATTTTATTTCCATTTTCAATTTTACATCAAATTTTTTTATCAAATAAAGTTAACATTGAATTATTAAATTAATTTCGTTTCATTTGGAAATTCATCAAATTCAAAGTTTTTTATGCGAGTCTTCTTATGCCGTGTAGTTGTTGTTCAGGAAATGTTTCGTTGTCACTTTTAGCTGGGATTCGTTGTAGTATTTGGCTATGGTTATCTTGATGAAATTAAATTATTGGAGAAAGAAAAAAACAAAAAACAATCTGTTGAACTGAAACATTTATTTATGAAATTGGGCGAACAATTTGCACACCATTCACATGGCCTTACCGTTTACATTTTGGAATATTACAAAATACATATCGTAATCCTTGGCGATGAATATTTCAAATTTACATGTTCTCAAACGAATTGACACAAATTCATCGTCGGCACTAATTTGAATACTGCGTTTCACTTTGAGAAGAAGCTCTTCAAATAAACCAATTGTACGAATCGTTTCACTATGATTAAATGTACTGTGCCGTGGAATTCCAAGACTATTAAAAACAATTCCATTTTTTACTCCGGTGATTCGCAAACATTTCCGAAAATATCGTTTAATATATTTTCGCTTCTGTGCTGCATCTAATTCAAACGTCTACAAGCGAATAATTAAAGATTTAATATAAATTTTTGGAAATGACCTCACTAAAACGAAAATCTGCTGAAATTTACCATTTCTCTTGCCACTGAACTCAAAACACACAATCAACTGCTCGCTCGGAACGTTGAATCCTACTATCGCTGCTATTGTTAAGCATTTGCCACATGTTTTTTTTTTCTTCAATTTATTCTCCTCTACACTGATAAATGCAGGACTGTTTCACTTAGTATTGATTGGCTTTTGCATAACATTCGATATTTAGCTCATTTATTATGGATAATTTGAATAGTTATGTGCACGCATTTGAATTTACACGCTTTTTGTTTTGTTTGTACCGAAGTCGGGTAACGATTGAAGAGAAAAAGTTTTGAACAAAAGTCGGAAGTTGAAGAACTGCTTTGCATTATAATCGTTTGAAGCATTCGAACAACGAAAACCGGGCCGGATTTGCATAGATAAGTCAATACAGAAAACAAAACAAGAGTTTTATGCAATAAACTATGCCAACAAATTACAGCAAGTATTCTTATTTATCGAGAAGAATGTGTACTTCTTGACTGCTTGGCAATACAGAAGTTTCCAAGTGTTGCATGCTTACAAACCATTATTATGCATGATATAAACACCCAAAACAATTCCGGAATTAACATATTGGGTTTACAATATTTAAGCAAATAACTAATAAACATTTCAATAAAACACCATCGAACTTAGCCCAATCACGTTCATTTATTCCGATTTATTCAACAACAACAAAAAAAAAGTTCTTCTAAAACACAGAAAATATTTCCTCAGTTTAATTTAAATCGAACGTTATGTCAATTTACAAAGCTAAAAAGCACACGCAGTAAATGTGAAAAGATCAAATGCAATGATTTTCTGGTGAAAACTATCCTTTATGACAATTGTGTGTATTTTGATTCAATTTTTTGTTCCATCGAGTGGTTTTTTTTTTAAATTCCGAATTTCATTTGGCTGTTCAGTCCCATTTTCGTTTCCATTTTCAATCTTCTTCTGTGTTCAAATTGATTGAAATGCGTTTATTTTCCGTAAATAGCATCATAAAAGCAGCGTGGCAAATGATCGGCGACAAAGCATTGTACTTTTTCACCAGTTGAGACAGGTGTGTATCGTGGCAATGGACATGTCCGAACCAAGGCGTCAGTCAAGCATCGAATGGTGGGTCCTAAATCTGCCTCCTAATCATTATGAAATAAACGTGCACATGTCAATTGCGTGATATATGCTGATTATTCAAAATGTCGAATCGCATGTGCAGGACTTACTTTTTCGGTGTATTTTTCAAGCGAACGAAGAGCTCTTTCAAAGTATTCCTCACCATAGTTAGTTTTTTGTTCAGCACTCAATTGGCTCCACATGTTTCGAGCCTGTTGAAATGAAATCGTAATAAGGGAACATTTTTCAAAATATTAAACAAAGCTTTTCAAAAGTGTGATTTATATTGGCTCGTGTTTCCACATTTTTTTGTGTGATTTCATACGTATCCAACTCAGATGAGTTATTTCTCATTTACGTAATTTTGATGTACATTGTGAATTCAAATGTTATCGACTAAATATCGTTTATCACAATTTTCGAAATGTAAACATGAATCGAATGAAAACACAAACCTGTTCTAACATAGTCGATTCAGAGAGCCAAGCTGTTCCGGATGCAAATTCGCCAGCAGCAACAATAGACACATCAACACCACGTGGACGCAATTCTTGTCGCAAACATGTGGCTAAACCTTCTATTCCCGCTTGGGTGGCACATTGAGCGCCACGAACCGGAGCTGGTACACGAGCCAATGCTAAACGAAAGACGAAGTTTCGAAGTAAAAATTGCTTGTTTAAAACTCGATACAATATGGTATTTTTGAATTAAAAAAAAAAGTTACTTTAAAGACGAAGCATTGTTCGACATTATTTATGCATACCTGATGAAACGAAAATAATACGACCATTTGCGCGACGAACCAATGGTAAAAAGATTTGTGTCAATCTAGCAGCACCTAAATTCAAAGTGATGCAAAACCAAGTCAAACTCAACCATCTTCAGAATAAGTTATGAAATCGTCGATTTTATTTGGTTGTTGTTGTTGTTTTTTCTTTTCTTTTCTTCTTCTTTCACTTCACTTCTGAAGCACTTACCAAGTAAATTAACGTCAATAGATTTTCGAAGAACGGCAAATGGAATCCATTCAAGTTCACCGAGAGCGACCCAAGTTGCGCAGTGCACAACAGCCCACAATCCACTTGCACCATCTGGAAGATGTTCAGAAATATACAGCGACGCCTCAAGCATCTGAAATGTGCGAAATACAAACGCCAACAATAAAATTGGAAATCTGTTTTTTTTTTCTTCCCAATGTCATCATCTCATGGTCAACAATCAAATTAGATGGAAAAACTTTCTATCAAAGCAAGATAGAGAGAGAGAGAGAACTGGAAAAAAACTGGGAATTGCGTTTGCAATTCTGCGAACTTATTGAAGTGTCGCTTCGCCATTATGGCCATCATAATTTGTCCTTTTCAAAATGCAATGTAAACAATTTAAAGGCAATGTACGAAAAGAATTGTTTTGAAATGCTGAGTACTTAGTCAATTTGCATACTACTAGGCTATATCGAACTTGAGCGCTCATTATACACACTCGAATGGTTGAAGCAATGGAAACGCCCGAGGAGTGCAAAAACTTTCTTACAATATTCTTTATTGCATCGGAATAAAACCATGTGATTTTTTTTTGTTTTTTTTTTTCATCTTACCTGCGTCTCCGAAGTTACATCAAGTTGAAGAATTTTCGTACGTCCCGATGATTCTTCTTTCAATAAATCAGCGTCCGAGTTACCTGTACGTTTTGTGAAACCGGCAAAAATTGTAAATCCGATCTCATCAAGTTTTCGTGCCAAACACCAAGCCAATGGGCTTTCACAACCGGTGATCAAAATTGCTTTTCCACTGGCGGCAACCTAAACGTTTGTAAAACAAAACATTTATGCACATTAATATTACTGTGATTAAAGTAAAAACTTTTAGTTTTTTTAGATATATTTTTTCTTAAATTCAAAAATTGTAGAATAAAAACCTAGGGGGTAATAACGAGACATTTTGGATTGGATTTTGAAGAATAATAATAATACATGTGGATTTGACATGATTTGAATGAATACGCGTGCATAATTGTGATTTCCGGTGAATTCTGGTGAGATTTTGGTATCATAATGTCAAAATTCACACATACAAACGCAAGTGCCGCAGTGCAGTAGCAATACACATACTTCGCTTATTCTCGTTCAAGTAAGTAGTGGAGCTGTTACTGCTAGTGGTGCTCTTCACACTTATGAAAAACTGCTATTATAGTGGAGCTCTTCACACGAAATCACTAAAATTCGTCAGATTCACAAATATTCACCGATATGCACTGAATTCACTGAATTCAACATCGACAATTATGAGGATTTTTTGTGAATATGAGTGAATTGGAACGTTTTTTTGGGATTTTTGATAGATTCTGTGAATATGTGTGCATATTTATGAATAAAATGAATGTTATTACCCCCTAGATAAAAACAGACTGACAGCGAAAAAAATCGTAACAAAAACCTGAGTTTTGCCGAAGTTTTTTTATACTGCCACTTGGCACGTGACAGTATTTTGAATCTTTTAGCAATGCAAAAGCTATAAATGGTATTTCTTTTTTTAGCTTTATAACGATTAGACCTACAAAGCTGCCCAACTTCTGGTTAAAATTCCGTCGTATCATCGTCGAATGCAGTTTTATACAAATATTGTGCTCAAGTGATGGATCTTCCAAAATGAACCGCTAACTTGAAACACTAAAGTGAATTATCGAATTATACAACAAATTTCCGAAAAATTTAAAACTTATTTCACCTCATTTGGGGCAGTTCATTTAATTCTATTTCTCTCTCTGTCGTCAGTGTATTTTCAATTCCATTAAAAGTATTTCGAAGGGAAAACTTTTTTATTTCTCCTTCCATTGCAAATCCTTTCATCGCATAGCCCCGCTTTGCAACTAGTTTTATAGATGAGAGCAAAGTCATTGCAATTCATCTCGAATGCTTTTGCAGCAATTAGAGAGTTAGCATCATGAACATCACTCTCTCTATCGCTCTCGCTCTCTATATATCCAACATTTGAATCTCGAATAGTTTAAAGTTTAAATTTTACAGTTTGTCTGATATGTTGTCAGATGTTTGATAATTTCTTGATGACATCCCATTCAAAGAGTTGTAATTTGTTCAAAAAATTATTTGTGTCTATTACGTCATTTTGGAAGCTTGGATGCGAATGTTGACCAAAAAACAAACACAACCTTGATAAACTAAAACGCAACATTTGTGATAAAGAATGAATCCAAAAATTTCAATACCAATAAATTAAATTGGAATACGTAGCATTTGAATTTGTAGATGAAAAAAACATCGATGCAAACGTTAGATAGATGTGTCACATAAATAACTCAATCTTCAATCTTTTCTTTTGTTCAATTTCATTATTTCAAAAGAACTTTGTCGAACTTAATGTAACTCAATCAGCTCTGTTTCTAGCCTGTACCGTTGCGCAAAAGTTTTCACTTCTGAGTTCAACTATTCATATATTGAATGAGCCAAATAAACAGCATTGAATGCACATTGTGATGTATTTTATTGGAAAACTTTGTACTTGATTGATGTGTGGCACATTCTTTTTGTTCATACGAGTAGCAGGGCATTCATTGCAACTGCATTTGAATGTTGTTGAATCATTCAGTACGAAATTTACAAATTCTCACATAATTATTATGAAATGATAACAAGCGAGAGCGATAATTTCATATCGAATAAACGCGTGCAACGATTCTAATGAGCATTTGATTCAGTCTCATTATCTGGAATAGAATGAAGTGCAACGCAATCGAATGTGATAATGTGTGTTACATGTGCTACATGCATATGTTTTGACACAGCCTCAAAGGTCTCAGATGACCCCCCCCCTTTTATAGGTCCTCATCTTTTGGGTTTTGGAAAATGGCTTTACACTAGATAGAACAGATTTTTTTGGGACCCCTGTTGCATTTTCGGCCATGAACCCTCCCTTAATTCGGCAGTGTCATCACCTATGGCTACATGTGCTTCATGTGCTTCAAGTAACTATCATTTAGTTAAATTATATATCGATCATGAAAATATAGTGTTTTCACATATTGTGTTGCCGTTTGCCAGTTATTTTTATTTATAGCACAATTTTTCATCCATTGAAATATTCACCCATTTCGCACGCACACACACACACAAACAGCGGTCACATCAAATAGATTATACTTGTCTATACTTTGACATCAATCGTAGATTAATTTCAGAAAAATCCATGTTTTATGATTAACAAACAAGCTTGGTGCAAAGAAAACTCTCAACATCAGCAGCTGGAGTAGCTGCCGTTGATAGCTAATTTTGGAATCAAGTTTCATGGTTAATCATGCAAGACATACTGATGCTGATGCTCTGTTCGATCCGGTTTTATCCGGTTCACTTCATACTCTCTCGTTTTTCCGAATTGATGATTATTAATTTGGTTCGTTTTTTTTGTTGATATTTTATTTCGCAATAGCCTTTTTGTCCTTGCTGTCCCAATTTTTGTTTTTTATACAATCGCTATGTGAGGTTTTTGTGAGTACAAAAATAGAAATCATCTTGTTTTGGCATTGATAGCTGTGGCCCGGTAAGTATTGTTGCGTCAGGTGGAATTTCGACGTGTCTTTTTATTCTTCTTCTTCGTCTTCTTCTTGTTTTTTTTTTCTTTTTCTTCGTTTTCTTTGCTATCAAAAATTTCTAGCTGTACATTTTCGGTTATTCATTACATTCAATTGTGCGTACTTTATTCCAGCAGAACAAAAAGGTCCACTTTTAATGTCGGGTAATTCATTTTAATTACATTTTCCGTTATTTTTACTTTGTTTTATCTTGTGTCCAATTGTTTGTGAATGCCAGCTCAGTGGCTCGTTTTAAGTGACAACGATAATGCACCTCTGGGATAGCTTAAATGAAGGACGAAGGTAAAATTGTTCGCCATAAGAAACCATTTGCTCATTCTACAAGCAAAAATCCCCATATACACGTGAACATGTCGACAACATTTCATACGCCTACTGACTTTTTGTTTTGTACAACTCCACAAGAAAACTATGAATGCGAACCGTTTTGTGTACATTGTACGGCCACGAATAATATAGAAGAAAAAAAAAGGAAGATGGAAAATGCGCAGTGTTTGTCAGGTGACCCAGAAAATTGGGGTCTTGATATTTGGTGTAAAAGCATGAGCAGAAAAACAATATCTTTTCCTGTGAACAAGACTGAATGGTTTGCATTTCTCTCTCTTGCTCATTTTTGTTCGTTTCCTTTCATATTTATTCCGGCTCGAAAGTGTTTGAGTGCTGAAATTGCGTCTCATCACAGCCATTATATTCAACAGAAAAAGCACGTTTTTGATACGCTGTTGATTCAAGCAAACGTGATGATTAGATTTCAAAAAGACCACACTGCAGTGTGTCTACACATACACTCACACATACATGGGATCAATCTTATGGGATTCACTACATGTCAACGATTTTCGTAAATACGATGATGTTTTAATTTTAATTCACTATTTTAAATTACGTGGTAATCAGAAATATGGACGACGCATGATGAAAGCACACACAAACAATTCCCCAACAATATTTCTT
Organism: Aphidoletes aphidimyza; assembly: GCA_030463065.1. Lineage (NCBI taxonomy): Eukaryota > Metazoa > Arthropoda > Insecta > Diptera > Cecidomyiidae > Aphidoletes > Aphidoletes aphidimyza. Next base: position 12,188,616 of record CM059997.1, on the reverse strand, counting down.
CCGATCCGATCCAATTGTCCGAGTTAGTGAAAACAAAAAAAAGAAGAGCATAAACAATCCGTGCGCATATCTCATGGACAAAGGAAAATGCTGGAAATACAGCAAACTTTATGAATTCGGTTACGTTTTATGATGAATAAAACAAAATAGCGTAGTGATGTCTTTCTCTAACCAATGTACTGTTTGAACAGTCTGTTTTTAGTGTGGATGAAAGAGAACCCAGGAACGCCATTGTTTGAGAACCCAAGAACCTTTGCTGCTCATTTGCTAATACAATTCGCTCAACTCAATTTTCTCCAACTTTATCGAATTTGGAAAACTTATTTACTGATAAAGTCGATGACAGATGCCATTTTCAAATATTCAAATAAATTTGATAAATTGTTAGATGGTATACAGCATAGGTCGAAACTAAAATCAACATGAAATTGCAATGAGAATGAATTGTGTGCAGAAATTATTTGAATTCCCTCGATTCCAAGCTAATTTGTTGTAACGGGTCTTCTGTCAATTTTTGTAGTTGTTTATTGAATGTTGCATTTTTCTTAACAGCATCCCACTAATTTGATCGAGTACATTTTCAAAAATTGATAAATATATCAACAAAATTCTAATAATACAAATTTTTATAAATGGAGAAAAATACTGTGTTTGCTTCGATCATTAAAAAGTTTAAATCGTGTTTGAGTTCGTTCGAAGTTAAAATGAAACTATATTTGAGTTCATGAGCGTGCCACTGCTTAAATTACTCCCCATGGGTTGCGGATTCCATTAATGGGATCTTTTTTTTGGTTTTCACATTTTTTTTCCAAATAAATTTTCAAAAACTGGAAAATCAAAAAGTTTTCGATAAGAAATTTGTATGCTTTTCATTTATGGTGCGAATATTTTGAGCTCTCCAATTCGACCTCTTCAAACCGAAAAAAAAAATTATTGAGTCAAGTTCTCAAATTTAGTTGGATGGAATGTGGTTTTGTGGTATTATTTAAACCTTAGGGTACTAATTGCTCGAGAACGTGTGAAAATTTGCAGAAATCCCGCAAGAAACCATCACATTTAACAGAGAACTAACAGGTTATTTCAATGCACGAGAGCCGCATTCGAATAACACATGGAAATTTACGTAAATTTGTTCGAATGTGAATGCAAATGCGTTGACACTTAAGTTATAAACTATACACTCACCTAAACAATATAATAATTTCGTTGTCCATTTTTATTAGAATAAATCGTTTTTCCAATATTTCATTTTCAGAATGTAAGGCTAATGGACAAATGTTGAATGCAAAATGCGCACAAATTCGTGTTCATTTGTCTCTGCACAGCTAGAACTCATAGAACTCAGACGGAACCGAATGAACTTGCAAGAATCTGAATAAAATCACATGAAATCGCATGAACTCGTATGAACTCGCATGTTTTGCCCGAGAAGAAATATGCAATGTCCGTGGGATCATCGTCGTAAAACACCATTGTTTTACTACAAAATTCTTCTCGGGTTGATTACCCTTGTGGAAATAAAACGATTGAACAAACAGTCGTTTGGGAAACATATAAATTGAGACAATAAACAACTGGCAATCGATTGAAAACGACTGGCAATCGACTGAAACCGTTTGAACAACATGAAAATCGTTTTTAGACGTCCATTGTCCCAAATCAAACGACTATAGTCGTCTAACAGTCGACTGGCTGGCAGTCATTTTCTTTCACAAGGGTACCCCTAGATTTTACCACACCAAAAACATAATAATGAAATAGTTGGAATTTCTTCTGGATACAATTACAAGTTATTTGCTTGGACTAGTTGCCCATTTACTTTCATTTGTTTGCGATTCCGTTGGATATTTATGATGCAATACGATGCACAACGGTACATATAATACTGTCTCATGGCGAATCGCGACTCTATGTTCTTGTACCTGCCGCATTTTGTTTAGCAGCAAAGTGAAAAACCTGTTTACTGTATATGATTCAATGTTTTTATTCAGTTTTTCCTCCTAACAAAAAAAAAAACACACATGCACATGTATACTAAAATTCCCTCGCATTAAAGCATTAAACAAATTGAATACGTGTGCTGGATGTTTACATGAAAAAAAAGATAGTGTAGCAGAAATCTTCAAAACCTTTCAATTTCTGTTCTCTTCATTCATTTCACCCTTTGCCTCATATGCATATCAGAGTATATGTAATGGGTATAAATATGCGTTCATCAACCAAAAAAAAAGACAGCTATCGATAGCGATTTATAAAGTTCGAAATTTTACGCAAAAATGAAGCGTATTTATCACATTGGACTTGTTTGTGTGTGTATGTGTGTGTGCTAAGAACAAACTCTCTTTCTCTTTCTGGCTACTAAAATTTTTCAAATACCATTTCAAACGCTATACAACTTTCTAAATATGGACAAAGTTTTATTATTTACAATTCAAATGTAAAGGTTTGTTGGTCGTTTTGGTTATGGCGTCGCTGAGATAAGTTTTATTTGAGCGTTTCAAAGTGGAAAGCTTGTGCAATAGCAATGTTGGTGCCAAATAAACGGATTAAGACATCTCTCTAAATCTCACAGTATCTGTTTCTCTTCCTTTTCGTCAGAATATTCGTCGTGGATTTTAATGTGCATGCGTTTATTCGGCAATATGCGGAACTGTGATAAAAAGAGACTCGCTCAGGTTTACAATGTGAAAGCTTTTTAATGTAATTCATCTTCATCAGCGTTTTTCTTTGTGGTCCACGATGAAATAAAACAAACATTTCTTGATACAAATTTCGACTTCTTGCATTAAATTGAATATTGAGATGTAAATTAGATCAACAGATGGCGTTAGTGCACAAATAATGTGTTAACATTTTAGAAATGTCTCGAATTGAATTTTCTGATGCAATTGCTAATGCGAGATGGATAACACTTCGGTTTTAAACAACGTACGAGAATCAAGAGCGAGCAGTAATAAGTTGAAATAAAAGCGAGTAACAACCGACGAAAAATGTATCGCTTTATTCAGTAAATCGTATTCAAAGCATTAGACATGCCACATGCAAATTTCAATGTTCGACGTGAGCGCAGTGTTTCCATTTGATATGCATCGTACGTGCGATGTTCGTACATTTACTATGAAAATAGATTTATCTGTTCGTATGTGGGAGCCTAGCATTAAATGTCAAATATTCCAATACTTAAAAGTGAACACACACACACGCACACGCACACACCGTTATACAGCATTTCTTAGCCAGAGATGCTCTTTTCGAACTTTATTCAGTTCACCTCATCTTAATCGAAAGCACATTATAAAATATTCAAAAATGCGAAAGATGCTCGCTTCCATCGAAAAACTACGAAACTCAATCACCCTAGTTTTTGAAAACATTAATAAAGTTCACATTACACATGTCGACAATTGCATTAGCTTTTTTTCACTGTGTATTTGCGCTGCAATATTTTGCATTTTGAAAAAACCATGTTCATTTGTTCGTAGTTTACACCATTCCATTCAAGTTGGCTAATCCGAATTGCAAACTTTGCTTTCTTTCAATTGAGTACTTTTTTTCAATTCAAATCCAATAATATGATGAAGAATAAGCGTAGCCAATAATTGGGGGAATAATCCCGTGCATAAATCGTTGGCGGACAATATTAATCTGCAAACAGATTTATGAAATAAACTAGAACTTTGCTGTCGTTGGTCACAAATTTCATGGATTTTTGTGATTGAAATTCAGTGTATTTTCTATTTTTTTTCTGTGTGTGGAAAATGTTGTGGGATTTTATGTATCCATATTGTTTCGAAATTGAATTTGAATGTTCATTTCATTTTACCCGGTAACTCTTATCAGTATACACAAGTGTCAAAAATCATTTCAAATTGACAGCAAATGAATGATGTACCCTTTAAACTTTCGAATCTAGATGAGTGACACAACTTGAGTTTGAGTGAACATTACGAAACTTTTTATGAATTATGAACAACTATAAAGCTGGTCACAAAAGCTGTCTCTATCTATCAAAATTCTCGTATTTGCACTTCGCACATCGAATCTGTTTTTTTTCTCAATCTGAGGAATCGCTACAGTTTGTTTGAATGCCAAGTTGAATGTGCTCAGAACCCTTTTCGAAATAGCACCACTAATTGTTATGATTAAATTAAATATCGTTGTGCTCTGATCTTTGATCATACTCATCAATTAAAATTGTACATCGACAAAACTGTTTTGATGTACACAAACTAGAGGCTTTTTAACACAGATATACGCATAACTTTTGAATAATTTTATGGTATTCATGAAATAGCAGTAATTTTTGATCAATCACAGCCAGTATCACGAGCCGAATATTAAACATAGTGGCGAATACATTTATATGGAAATAAATATTTTTCCGCTACATTAAACGCCACTTATGTATTTCCAGTGAACCAGTAAAATTTAAAGACTTTCAATGCACAAAATAGAGTTTTTTTGACGTGCTATTTGTTTTTGATGCACAGTTGAAGAAATGTTGTAACGCAAATTTCAGCGAGAAAATAAAATCTTTAAAAAAAATTAACTAATTGAAATAAATAATTATTTCATGTCGTAAATGCACAGAAGGCGCTGTTTGCGCCAGTGAAATATATTTGTTTAATATTCGATCTGTGGCCCGTACAATTATCAACAGCCAATCGAACAAACACAAAGAAAGCTCTCCATATCTTCTCTTAGAAATAGGATTTGTGGCTAATCAAAATATCCAAAAATGAAGAGTAATCATCAAGTTGCTGTTCATTCAAAATAAAGGTTTTTATCATTATTGTGTTTGGATTAATTGAGATTGTACGTTAGCTTTAGTGCAAACAAGAAAAAACTTTTGCCAAACTTTGGTCAAATGTGTGATTAAAAAGCCCATTTCAATTTCATTCGGCAAAGATTATGACGAGACAAAGAGAGCACAGAAACGAATTTTCTATGATGAAAAGTAAATATAAAGGGATAAAGACAAGGATAAGAGCATTAAATGTGTTTTCCAAACATTCTTTGCTGTGCGTTCGCACGGTGTAAACGTACGGTGTGCTGTGTGCTGTGACGCGACCAACAAATGGTATACATCGTATACGCTATATACAACATTTGATATGTGTAGTGCCGCCAAAATGGGATAATCTGTATCTGTGAGGACTCCAACATTTACAATAATAGAATGTCGCAATCTGAAACCTTGTTTGAAATTAGCCATGCACAGTGCACACAGTTGGAATACACCGGACATTCATAAATTCTCAGTTGGCTGTGAGTTTGTGTGTTTTTTTTTATTTCTTTTATTTGCTCCATTCATCGTTGTATTTGGCGTTATTGCTATGATCCCCGGTACTTTTGTGTAGATTCATCTGTTTTAATTAGCATTACGTATGTCGTGAATGCATACCGAGGAAATCTGTTTTAATTGTTTGTGAGCTTTGAGTGTAGTTTTGGTTTGGTTTGGTTTTGTTAACACTCCTTTTCTGTAATTTGCATTTTGTTCAGTTGTTCAGAGTCGCGAATGTGTGCGAAAGTTTGTGTGTCGTGCACACCAAATGCGAGGTAAGCGAGAAATGCGCTTAAACCACGTTATTCATTAATAGTTACTGCTGATTCATTTACTTGGATAGCACATAAGAACTTTGAAAAGCCATTCGTCGTTCGTATGGTTGGCATCGTCGTGCGAAATGGAGTCGTAAAGGTTAAGTTGGGTGAGGAAACGGCAAAAGTTTTTCGACTTTTCAATTCGTACAAATTCTACAAATTATGACTATTTTATTTTATGCTCAATGTTGATGTCGAATTTGTTGAATTTTGTGTGCAATAAATATGAAAATGTATACAGCCCAAAGGCCAATCAATCCTTAATGAATGCGTTTTCATTCCCTCGATCAATAATCCACTACACCAGTTATATACACGATGAACGATTTTCGTTTGCTGTGTGTTTAAACCCATAAATTGTAACGACATGGGATTACATGTTCGACATTTCATAATTGCACATTGCGTAGGTGAGTCGATAAAAAAAATATGAATGCCATTGCCTGTTTTTCGAGTTCGTCAACTGTAATTGGACACATGCATATTCAATAGAAAGTTCAAATCTATTGAATGGCACCGTAGTAACATTCGTTACGAACGAATTGTCAAATTGTTTATTAAAATCAAATGCACTGCATTTTGTAGGCACCGTTTGAAATTTAGTGTTGAATGTTACGGTTGTAGTGACACTTTAAACTAAATGACGCTTAACTCGACTACTCGATAACTGAACTGGAGATGGCTGTTTGGGCGAATAAAACTATAATCATCATCATAACATGCGACTAATGTTTTGATTAGATACTTTGGGATGCTGTAAATTGATTTAGTGTGGATTGAAACAATAGACCATATGAAATCGGCTCCAACAGTCTTACTGTTCAATTAAAATAAGTTCAGTTTACTGATAGATTTTATTCTTTTTATTTTTAATCCGATGATAATAACAAATTATTTCATAATACTTTGAATGATCGGTCATGAGAGTGAGAGAGAAAGAGAGAAGGAGCGTGGGGGGCGAAAGGAAAGTAGAGAATGAGTAAGCAAAATCTTTTGAATTCCAAATATCGCGACATATGTCATGGAAATAGCTACAGTCAAGTCCAACAATATGTGATTCATGAGACAAAAATCGCATGTAGGTTTTTCGCTTTATCGGTTTTCAAGAAAGGAAAATTGTCAGATTCGAATATTATAGTGTTTGTTCCATTCTCCATTTTTTTCCGTTCATTCATCCTTTCAACCGATTTTGTTTTTTTTGCCGATGTTACGATTTGTCTTTATTCTGATTGCATTGGTCGTCCGCATTATCTCGACCAATTTTCCGAGAGCAAATTTTCCGCTATGTTTAATGCATCTTGGCAAGAACCATAAAATACATTTGATACATAAATTGTAATGAAATACTTTGATTTATGCCATTTTTATACACAAAATGTAAAATGAATATTCCTTGCTGCCATTCAGTAGTCGATTGCACTTTATTAAATTTGCAACATTCAAATGGAATATTGTACGCGATAAACATGTAGTGTAAGAGAAAGAGAAAGAGAGAGAGAGAGAGAAAGAGAAAGAGAAAGAGGAAGAGAGAGAGAGAGGGAGAGAGGGGAGGTGATAGAGAGGGATATAACAGACAGACAGACAGACAGTGTACGTGATTTTGAATTGGTTTCTCATAGTTTGAAGAAGCACAGCATTGTAAGTTCGTTGGAACTAAAGAATTTTGTTGCTGTGTATCCTATTCCAAACGTGAAAAAAAAACAACTGCCACAACTTTATGTAAATGCTACATGAATTCTAATCCGGCAAGTCGGTTCATTCAATGCAATAAATATATACGCTCAAGTGAGAATTGTGTTCTCTGTTTCCTCCTTTTCTTCACTCGATGTCACCCTGCCATCTCCCGAAAATTATCTACTTTTGCAGTTGTTAGTTTCATTATATGTGGGTGATTTATTTGTCTTTGTACTCATGTCTGTTTAACACTTGAACAAAGAGCTAGATTGTTTAAAGACAAACATACACACTCGCACATACGCACACAAAGTGAGCAGCATCATCAGCAATACCAAAATCAACAACAATAAAAAAAACATGCGAAGGACACAATTTTGTTTCGAATGAAAAAAAAAATTATTGTTTTCAGAACTTAGATTTGACTCTTTTCGTATTCGATGCTGGAGTAATAATCAACTTTTATGCACAATGCCAAAAGAACAAATATGATGAAAATTCACTCACACACACACACACACACACACACACACAGCCAAAAGGTTTGTGAGAGCAACCTAAGGAGCGAAAAAGTACGAACATGTTGTACGTGGGTGCGTTATGTTTGAATATTTGAATAAAGTGGTCTGATGTGTAATTTGGTGAATATCTTATGACTTTATCTCGTTTGGTGCTGGCTTAAATGACCATGGTCGATGGTTATTAGTTTCACACACTTTTATCATATTTTGGTCCTGACTCAAACCGTTTCAATCGTTTTGAATCCAATTGTGAAATTTGAATATTTCGCACAACACGAAGCAATCTTTTTTTCAAGCAATCTAATGCAGCATTTATTGGGTCCAGTACACTGCATTATTGATTGCGCGTGACTCGGCAAGCATTCATTTTGTTATTTTTTATCATTTGTTAGCGCATTAGCTGCACAATCTCAAACGCTGTTGTTACAAACGATTACCACAAACTGAGTTGATGTTTTTTTTTGTGCCTTAGATGTTTCAATGATAACGTATTTACACGTTACAAAACTTTATCGAATATTAAATTCGAAAATTCATCGTTGCTTTTTCAGAGAGTCAACAGATTTTTCCATTACAAAAGGGAAAAGGACAATGGCGAATATTTTTGCCGAATCATCGTACAAAATGAAAGAAAACAGAAAAACGAGCAAAAGAGACAATAACAACTAACTGAAGAATATGAAAGCTCAAATTGAAATTTTAGCCGAAAAAAAGGTTTTGTGCTATATTCTCCCCGGACCATGGATCGAATAGTCGGTGCATTGGATTGATGAGAGTTACTGTGCATTAACCATTAGTAATTTGTTGTCGATGTTAAATATGAGTCACGCGGTTGCTTGCTGTCACAATGAATTTCATTAGAACCAGTTCGTTCATTGGCCAACACTGGTACGATGTCTATTGCAATTGACATTCTCAATACGAACATTCGTTCTTTCATTAAACTTTCACCGCACACAACCCGGAGCATTGAATATTTTCCACTTCATCATAATGTCAGTATTTATTTAGGTTTTGATACATTGCCATGAATTGAAGTGAACTACATTGAAGCAATGTATTGCAATGCACTGTTTTTTTTCTGCACTTGACATCAGTTTTCGATTGGTGGCGAACTATTTTATCTGCTTAGGTCAAACTCAATACACGTTGCACATTGGTTTTCCTGATAATAATTTCACATTTCAAGTGACCGAAAAAGCGATAACACAGTGCAACAGATTTTCTCGGGCAAGTGGATTTCAATGTGGAATTGATGGGGTCAGTAGTAGCCAAATCCCGGTTTTCATTTGTCTTTACGTGATCATTTCATTGTCATGTACATAGCTTCTGTAACTTTGGACATTTTGTTTTGCTCCATTCAGTACAGTTGAAATAAACTGGAATAGCAATTTCAGCTAAAATTTGAACAATTATTATTATGCACCCACCCGAGGGTAAATTTATCCAAACGGAAATCGGAGTTTTACTACTATCAATTCCACATTGATTATCAACTTGCCTGAGATAAAGTCTCGAATATTGTTGCCCAATGTAATGAATCGTTGGGAAAATTCCCAGCACGCAAGGTGTAAGTTCATTGACGTGTTTAAACCCAATTGTTGAAATGCAGTAATGCAATACAGAGAAGAAGTGATCGTCATCATGTATGGAATTCAACGATGCACTTGGGGTTTGGCGTTAGTCCCTTTAATTTGCCGTAATTAGCCTTAATTCGTTTCATTTGACGTAATGCACTGGCTGTGAGATGTTTTGCCATAAAAATGGAATTTCCATTATAATTGTGAGCCGATTTCATATTGCATTTGCTATGCCCTGCATTTTTGCTAGTTAGTTGGATTGGATAAAGATATTGGTGCCAACGCAATTTTTCGGTATATAGACGTAGACGAAAACCATTTGGTCTGGTTCATGCTCACATTCACCTTCGTTCAATACGTTATTGTTAAATACCAATTTTGGAGTGTTCGTGCTTCTGTTGTTGCTGCCAGCCATTTGCTGGCAACTTCTCTCTCTCTCTCTCTCTCTCTCTCTCTCTCTCTCTCTCTCTCTCTCTCTCTCTCGTTCTTTCTCTATGTGTGTGCTTCTGTTGCTTATGTTGTTTCTTCGTGCTTTCTTAAGGTGAAGTGCATTACGTAGGCTAATTATGCCATGACTAACATTGTATGCTTAACGCATGTACACAATAAATAAGTAACGAACGAGCTTAAAAATGTCAACATTATATTTGGTACGTGTGGCCATGCTACACCATTTGCCAATATGTGTATATTGTTCAATGTCTTTTTTTCTCTCTCTGAAATCAACAAAGAAAAACGGCTAAGCTGATTTTGTTTGTTGCATTTGAACGAGTACTGCATATTTTTCCCCCATCTACCCATTTACATTTTATTATTCATTCTTCGTTTTTTTTTGTTCGTTCACATGAACACAAACATAAAACAGACATAAAAACATTGACTATGTAAGCACTTAAGCACCGTCGAAAAAATAATAAATATATCTGGATTGGTTTTTGCCGTTGTCAATAAGAAGATATACGCATACTAATCGGATATTCAACAGCATCAAATATGCTGCTTCGTGCTTGAAACGCACTTACAACACAATTTTGTGCAAAATAAAAGGAAAAAACATCAAAATCGCAAACGAATGAAAGAAAAGGTGAAAATAAAATATATATACACACACATATATATCGACAGATCGACATATATGCATATAAACATATATGAGATATGTATTATTTTGTGTACTCGATTCATTCCGTATAAAATTGCATTCACAATTGGCTGGATGAGGCGACAGAAAGACCGAGAATTTGTGACAGTCATATCGTGTGAGTGAGAGGAAAAAAGGGCAGAAAGAGTGAGCGGGATAAAAAAAACAGCACAAAAAAAGAAAGAAAGTGGGCGAGAAACAAAATGGAATCAGGCAATCTCGCGGTGTGCGTGAAACTATAGTACATAAAACCAGGTTGAGAGCAAAATAAAAAGGCAATATGAATGTTGGCGCTTTACGTGCGTTAATTTTCCCTGGAAAAATGTTATATGTTCTCGGCTTTCGTATCTTCACATGCCTTTATTCGTGTTCGGTGTGTAAGGAAGACGAACAAAGGTGCGAGAGACACAGGTAAGCCTGGTGATGCAAACATTAAATAAGCAAAATAATACACTTGAACGTGACACTGGATGCCCTCTAACATAACCAAACACCTATTTTTCCCCACAAATGTACTATCACATTAAATGGACTATCACAATAAAGCATATTCTCCCTTTTCTCTTTCTCTTTCTCTCTTTCTCTCTTTCTCTCTTTCTCTCTGTTTCTACACATTTCTCATTTTCTTTCTAGTTTTTTTATTTGTTTGTAGTTGTTATTGTTGTTGCTGCTTTATTTGTTCGTTTATTTTTCGTATTTACCGTTGGCAATGGTCGCTAACTATTTCGCATAGGCTTTTACTCATCTGACACACTATTCCGCTGATGTGGGCAACAGCGCAAAAAAATATTCAATACGAAAGTTGTCACGTCGTCAGTCGTCGACTAATCTTCACATTGAGTGTTTTGCTTATTTTCATGCTCTTTCATGACCACACATTTTACCGTTCTTCACAACGCTGTTTATCCGCACTTGCTCCATCTCTTTCGCCTTTAACAAGCAACATTCCAAAACGCAAAAATCCCGTTTGCAGCCACGATATCGGCTTGCTTAAGCACATGGAAATGGAGCGAAAAAAAACGACTAGGTTCGCAGGCAATTCCTACTTCGGTGCAAATGATAGTAATACAGCTCAATTTCCAGTAAATATTTTAAGCATTTTACCGAAAAAAAAAGTCCCACATAAACACGCACACTCACATATGTTCGTGCATGTATCAAATATATATGTTTGCATGTGTGTGTATTTATATATATAATATACACAGAAGGCGAGAGAGAGAGAGAGAGAGAGAGAGAGAGAGATAAAAAGAGAGTCGACGATCATGCATACACACCACATATACGCGCGAGATGGAAAAGAAACCGTTGCCTTTTTACAATGACGGAATATGCTTTGTTCGGTTTGTTCAGTTTGTTCAGTTTGTTCAGTTTGTTTACGTGCGAACGGATACTTATTGGCGTACATAGATACCGAATGTAACACACATTTTACACATGGCTAGAATGGGAAAATTGGCTCATATCAAGAAATCCAACGACAAGGGAAGAAGCAACAATATTATCATATCACGTCACATAATAGCGTAGAGCAGGGCGGGACATGTACGTGAATGAAATAAGGAAAATCAATTCGGTTCTATTTTTAGCATTAAGCTCCGTTTGCGTACATAGAAATGCTCTCCTTCTCGAGAGCGCGAAAAACATGCCAACAACAATACAAAGGCGAAAAAAAGTACACGTATGACTTTGTTCGTTATTTCAAATCAGCCGTGTTGCGATTGGCATGTTTTTTTTTCTTCTACTCTGGCTTCTCTTGTTGCTATCGCTTCACATTTTTCACCTTTCACCGTCAATTTTTGACCTTTTTATGCGCTCATCAAGTACCACAGTGGCGAGAATTGGCTGTGCCATTTCGAGCCTATCATCTAGCCAATCATGCTTCAGTGATTTTTGTTTGAAAAAAGAGAATTTCGTGCGAATGGTTTTTTTTTCTTTTTGATTACCGCTTTTCTTCCCAGTCGATCTGATTGATATTTTTAGCACAAATATATTTTACATTGGTTCAGATTCTTCTAAATACATTTCCAAACACCTTCACCTTTTATTTCTGGAATAAATTTTAATTTATTTACATATGCCAATTTGGGCATTTTATTTCACATTTATCCTAGATAACAACCACTGGGACAATAATCAGACAAACACAAATTGGACGATGAATACTAAAAATGTCCATGAATTTTCTTTCTTCGTAGAAAACGGAAACAATTCCATTTTCGTGGGCTCATGAAAATATTTTCTGTTTGCATCTAGTTTCCTGCTTCTATTCGTTGTGCTTTTACAGCTACTACGTTTATTCTGTTATGTTTAAACTTAAACTATGAATTCAATGAATATCATAGGAAAATATTGTGATATTTTTGTTATCATCTGAGTCGCTTCATTCACTGAAGAAACAAAAATGAATAGAATTTATAATTTTTCATTTTATTTAACCTGTGGCATTTCCAGTAGTCGGTTAGCACAATCCTTCGGTATGTAAACGAGATTAGGATAAGGTTTCGTGAAACACATACAAGTGCCATGAATGAATGTTGTTTATTTGTGAAAATCTGAACAAATTTTCGGTAGATGTTTAGATTTTCCATGTTAATTTTGCCATCATCATTTGGAAAAAATAAGCCATTGCTGACTTAAAAACTCTAAACGTTCATTTGCTGTGTGTTTTGTCTGACAATTTCCATATGTTAAGGACGCTATCACTCACATTTAACATATTTATTCATTCACCTGAAATACGTATGCGTGTATAATGTATATACGAGTATACTTGTACGCTCTTATTTCGTGAGTATCAAGTTCAAGCGAACATGTAACGCATACACAGCACCTCATCACATGAAATTCAATATGTTACGAAATATGATAATTATTCGACATTTACATTGTTACATTCAATTAACATTTAGGTTTTGCTTTAACCATGATTGAACAGGATAGACGGAAACAAATTGTGTTGGGTGTGAATGTAAATGTAGATGGTAATAAAAGAAATTGAATAATAACTATAAATATTTTCCACAAAAAAAACACTCAATTATAAACAGTAAATTTGAATGAAAAAAAAAACTAAAATAAAATGAAAGCATACCTTCAAATGATGATAGAACAATATAGCTCCACCTGTTGACAGAGCAAACCATGCGAACAGAGTCAAACATGAAACGTCCGAAATGTTAAGCATATTCAAAATGCCCGACAGAAGAATAGCAGCCGCATGACAACATAGTATCGGAATCAATAGTCGATCCAAAATATCCCATGGCAGGTCCAAGCTTGTAGATGCTGGCACCAGTGACGCTCGTCGTACTGAACCTCGTCGCATAGAGCCCCGTCTTAGTGTGAGCAATGAGGCACGACGCATATCGTTATTCTGCATAATTACGAGGGTGAGAACGAGTGTGAACGATGAAAACAAACAAAAAAATAAAACGACACAGTAGAACAAAGGAATAATAATAAGCAATTATTTCGGTTGATTACAAGAACCAGAACAACAAAAAAAATATGGCCAGCGAATGCAAACATAAAATAACTGCCGACAAGTAACTGAAATATAATCTACGGTGTACTAGCATTGCCAGCTTACTAAATAGCTATGTGCAAGCAATGAATTAAAAAAAAAAAATTATAACGCAAATTTAATTGTTGCAAACGATTGAATGAGATAAATTATAATTGTACGGCGCTTGTGCTCCGTGCCAGCTATGATATGCTTTTCACATTTTACAGCCATTCTATCAGTATGTTATTCTTTATTTAATAAATTGTTAATCTTAAATGCGTTTTTCGTCAAAAATGGCTAAAAGACGTTCTGTGAACTCGAATGTCACAGATGTGTTGGATAATGGTTGCAATTAAAATGTTAAAATAGACATTAAATTTTCGTATGAGATTTGGAAAGATGAATACAGCCCTTAAAAAAAAAGCAATACGTAGAACTATCCAAGGTTATTCATTCTGTATTTTTGTTGAGCACTACTGAAATCCGTAGCCCAAGCATAAAGTCTTCTACTCACTTCGTTTCTGTGTGCACACTGCACACATTCAGCCTATAAAAATACATTTTAACGTTGTTGTAACGTGGAGTTGAATAACGAAATGTTGGAAAATTGTGTAAAAATAATATATTTTTAAAAGATTTCGTAATCTAATATCTAATATTATAAGAAATGCTTTGCCATGAAGAGATAAAAAGTGAGATAACTCCCCGTTGTCCCGTATCTGTAATATATTCTATTTAGAGTGAAATCGATGTTGAATATTATTTAAGAGTTTTCATTGGCTTAGGCGCAGTAGAGATGCCGCGAGGCATAAACTGTACTCGACTTTATTTTATGCAATTTGTTTATTTTTAGTTCGTTATGGAGTCTGGGATGCTAGTTTATCGTTAGTAAATCGTTTAGAGAATCGGACACTCGCATTTACTACAGTTTGGTTCACTTCAAGCTCAAATTGCTGGCTTGCTGTTATTCAATAAATCACTAGCCATTCGTTTACCGATTTGTTTGGTAAAAATGTCATTATCAATGTTCGACAAATTCACATGCAATATATCAATTTAATGTGAACATTTTGGGAAATTGATCCACACGACAATGTCTATTTATAGGTAATAACTGTAATATAATTCGTTGTGTTTAACATGGCTTAGATTCACCAAAAATATACACAATGGAATGTACACATTTCTATCATTTTCAGTTGGGCAATCATTGTTCGGTGTATTCCTGGTGAAGAAGAGCCCAGATCCCGTGCGTGTGAATTGTGCGTGTGAATTATTCATTCAGTCAATGTCTAATTATCACTTGAACGTGTATTGCTGATGTGTAGTACGGAAAACTCATACACACTCACATACACAGAGAGAGAGAGAGGCGCACACATCTTGGCACAAGACACAAACATTCATTTTCGACAAATATGTGAAACACTTGAACTGTGTACACAAAATTCTACATATTGTCTATGGCCTAAGTGTGTTAACCTAATGACATTTGGCAATTTGTCAAAAATCAGTTGGGACTCTTCCTTTAAACAAGTCGGTTTTTTTTATTATGTTATTTGTTTTTTTTACGCTATTTTTAATTGCCTTCCATCGTTTTAAATTAATCGAAAGCAAATATTTAATTGCAATGCCTCAATTGTACCACATTTTATTTTGCTTAAAACTATTCCTCTACATTTGCATTAGATTTGCTTTATTTAATTTTGAGCGAATTTTTGGGACAAAATCCAAATGAACTCAATGAATTTGAAATTTAATTATTGAAAATTTAATGCTGAATTGATTCAAACTGAGCTGAGCTTTCATCTCAAATGAAACATTTTGAAGAGACGATACATTTTTTTGGCAATAAAAATCAATGCGACACCTGAAATGTCAGATGTTTCCTTTTGTTTTGTATTGTTTTGTTTATAAATTCGTTCGATGTTTCGTTTTTTTCAGACATTTGTTTTGTTTACACGACATTCAAAATCTAAAATGAATCGAATGAAAGTAACATGGTCCGGCCAAAATAAGCCGGAGAATGCAAGCAAAACAGAAGCGCTGCGAAAAATTCAGTGTGAGAATAATCTGAATTTCTATAAAAAAGAGATGAAAATTCAAAATCAAGTGCTGAAGACGAAAATAGTCTATGCGCCGCATAAATATTCCAAAAATAAAAATTTTCCTATTAAATGACCAATTACTGTAAAGGCGCATATTGTGACAGACAGACCATACACACACGCACACACACACACACAGGCTGGTTTTTTTTCTAGCAAATGATTGCAAGTGAATAAGAATACGATTTACATTTTACAGATACTGAAGTGCCTTTGGGACGATTGATTGTCAATTTAAACTTTATTCATGCACTATTTTATCAAGCGGCAAATAAAATGGGAATGACATTCTTTTCGACATATTTATAAAATCATGCCGTGTGTATCACAAGGTGAATGGGGGGCAAATATAGAGTGCTAAACATTCAAATTGATTTTGTTTCGCCTGTGGAAACAAACATGAGAATGAGTGGCCAAAATGCCAAAAATAACATCATGACAAATGGCCATTTGTGTTTTGCTATCAAATTGTGTATGGTGGTGCGAATATCTGTATGGTTGAGTATGTTTGATTTTCGGTTGCGAAACAAATTCATTTTCGAATCAAACTGAAATGTTCAATTTTTCGGTATTTTCCATTTTCTACACACTCACACACACGAATTGTGGACATTTCAATAAATGACGATCGAAAACGATCTGTTTTTTTTATCACTTGACAATTAATTAATCATCGAAACAGTATTGCAAACGAATTGCTAACATTCAATGAACACCGGTCATGTTAAAGCTTCGATTCAGCTTCATTGCTGCATTGTTACGTAACAACAACAACAACAACGAATATGAAATGTGACGACTGGTGTAATTGGCGACGATTTTGTAAAATGAGAAATGTAACATGTTACAGTTAGGTAAACTACGATTACAATACAACTATTACGAAACACACAAATGTTATGGCATATTTGAAAAAAAGGCACTAATAGTAATCTGGCACAGCGGAAACTAAGAAAAGCCACGAAAAGATTGAAATATATAAAAAAATTGGCATTCGCATTAAAGGGCAATTTTCAGTAGAAACTTACCGCAACCATTATGTATAACACAGTTTGCCGTTTTTAATGTCGCTGTTTTATTCCTTTCTATGTTTTTTTTTGTTTCACTTAGCTAAATAAATAATTATGCGTAAAAAAATTATCGTGAATAAGATAATCAATAATTGAATAAGACTGTCAAATACATGATTCAACGCAACAAAAAACGTCAAGAGAGTAGAAAAAAGCTTGTGTGAGCATCTTCAATAAATTGGATTTGGGTTGAACAAACACGCTCGCAATTTTTTCCGAAACATCTCTAAGCGTCATACATCTCTAAGCGTCATTAGGAAAAACATTCGGGATCTTTCTATCATTTGAACTGATATATTTTTTTGGATTTTTTTTTTTTGTTTGTTTGTTGGTTTCGATGGCGCACTCTCGATAAGTACTGTAGCAAAATCCAACCAGACAGAAAATTTCACACGAGAAAATAAAAACATGCAAAAAAAAGCGCTTTACATAACTGCAAAATGGAAACGCGGCATAATCTTGCATGTGTTTACCATGCATATGTGACACGAAAAAGTGCCGTGTGTGCCCCAAGTCCAGATTGGAGTAATTACATTTTATCGAAAAATAATCAAAAGCACTCAGTTTAATTGGCGCTGGAGTGGGCTCTACATAAGCTGAAAGCAAAATTTCACCACATGAACCGACAAAAAGCGGAATTTATTTTCAATGATTACACCACACACACACACTCACACACTCTTTTCTCTCTCTCTCTTGCCCAATGACGGCGAAAACAATGTTACACTCTTATTTTTTTTTTATTTTCATTAAAACATGTTAAACAACGAACAAAAAAAAACTGTGCAAAAACAACTCGTTACAATAATAATTATTATTGAATGCTCAAACAATTCCAAACGAGATATGAATTTTAACAACAAGCCGTACGAAATGTTTGCGTTTGCTTTTAGTCAGTATCCTCGATTTTTGTATGCTATCGTTTATAGGTTTGCTGCGTTACTGATCTCGCCGCACAATTTGCGTATATTTAATCCTTTGTCGTTGAGCGTGGTCAGAATATTTGACGAAATCTGTGTGCCGGATCAAGACTGCTAGTCGCGCTGCTCCATTCACAACCGTAGCAAAATCACAACAATCGAACAAAGAATACACAAACGGCTAAACAGTTTACGTGATCGAGTGTTTAAGGAAATTTTGCCACCGATTTTGCCCGAGTACACTCCATACTAATGACCAATCCTGTGTTAGTCATGTGATAATTTGAGTTTCCCTTTAACTTTCGATCAATTATATATGAGTCCCAATATTCCAATGAAATTCTATTCTCCTGCTTCAACGGACGACTAATTTATAACAGATTATTATCCAGAGCTTCCCACTGTCTTAATGTGAATCTGATGACACGGCATAAGCCCCAGGTCAAATCTCTTTAGCTTGGAACTATAGAAAAAATATTAAGTAGCTTGAATAAAGACATCCCCACTCTAAAAAATTTTGAAGCTGCTCCACAAATCATCCGACTATTACATTTTGGCATAATTCTCATCAGAATGAACATTTTTTGAAAATCGAAATAAAGTAACTCATCTGAAATAAAGTAACCCATCCGAAATATCGACTGTGAAGAAAAGCTCGTGTTTTGAGAGCAATTCATTATTGCTACTTCATTTTATAGATGTAAAATCTAATAAAATCACGAGAAATATTCAATTTTCGTGGTATCTTTCATTGGATTCGAATGTTTTTTTTTCGGTTTTAACTGAATTAAACGATTCGAACGGAGTTAGCTGTGAGGCAGCGAGCAGTCAGCAATACAACGATAGCGGTCGATATATGCGCAAACCGATGACTACTAACATGAAAAGCAGAGAACGTGAGGGCGATACTTTCTATTTGTATGTATGACAAGTCGACGAAAATAAGTAAAATCGACAACATCAGTGCTGAATGCTGAACAACCGATGAAAATAAAAGCCAAAACATCAACTGACGAGAAAAAAAAAGTGTATTTCGGTTGTGCGAGAATACTTAATCGACTGCAGATGAAAAGTTACAGTTTTGAACAAACAAAAAAGCATTTGCGTAATGCACGAACATCGACGAAAAACATGAATCATCTTGCGACAATAGAGCAATAGAGAAACACTATTTGATATTCGGATTTGAACATTGTTATGCCTTAGAAATATATTTTGGCCAAGATGATTCATAAAAAATGAATAGCGAATTATGTGTAAGTTTGTGTTTTTATTATTGCGAAATGTTAAAGTGTGCTCTATTTTCATTTCTTGTTGCAGACACACTTGCTCTCAACTATGAGGCATTTCTGGTTGGAAAAATAATGAATACACACATTACACATGGAATGAAAAATGTACTGGATTTGAATGGAATTAAAATGTGATGCCAATGTCAACACCGACACTGACACCTAACCGCATCACACCTGAATACATTTACACTTTTCATGTGGTCCGGTTGCTTTCAATTATTCAGAACAATTTATTCTCTACAAAATATTGCAATTGCGTGGATATATTTTCATAGCTATAGTTGGTTGCCGTTACTCGTTGCCGTTAAAGGACCTGTGGCAATCTTTTAAAGTGTGCATTTCTATCTCTCATATTGAAAATTGTATTTGTATTTGATATTTCGGACGTTGTGTGTAACATTTACCACAAGTCTTTTACATGAAAAACAAAAATGATGATCCCTTTTACCTAAACCATCTTCATGGTACACTCTTGAATGATCCCATATTTTGTTTGATTAGTTTTGTTATTTCTTTTATTTATTTATTTATTTTTTTTTAAATTTATTTGAACTTTTACTTTTGGAAATTTTGTATTTGGTGTCAGTTTAGACTAAAGGACGGACTATGAGTTTTTTGAGTATTTCACTTTTAAATTCGTTAATGTTGTCGTTTTCAATTATGATGCCGTCGAAATTTCGGATGATGTTCTTTGAAATCTATTTATTGGATTTCTATGGAGGCCATAATCCGTTCTTGCTATTGCTAGCGCAAAGTGATTGTTGTGTCTATTGGTGTATGGATTTGTTCTGATTGAGAGGCAGGTAAATAATTCAGATCCTGCAGAATGGACAATTTTGAATAGTTGGCACATGTCAAAGTATAATCTTCTTGATTTTAATTGCATCATATTGAATTCTTTGAGTCTTTTTTCATAGGAATTGTATTGAACATGAAATTTGTATGCAATTTGTCTGGTGTAATTTCTTTGAACTCTTTCTATTTTATGTGATTGGTTTTCTTGATATGGTGACCAGACGTATGAGTTGTATTCTAAATGTGAGCGAACTAGTGCGTTGTATAGCATACTTACGCATTTAATTTTATTGAATTTTCTTGTTGCTCTCATTATGAAGCCTGAAGAACATTTTGTATGATTTTCTGACAATTTCGTCTATTTGAAGATCAAATTTGAGTTGTGAGTCAAAGATCACGCCAAGATCTGTTATTGTTTCGGCTTTGTTTAACGTGTTGCCATTAATGTTGTCACTAGTTTGAAGTTGAACAATTCTATTCGAAAATGCCAAAAAATTGCATTTCTCGATGTTCAGTGTGAGTTTGTCATCCAAGCACAATTTATACAGGGTGTCAATGTATATATGAAATATGTATAGCTCAGTAAGACCCATAATTCTTCAACAGAAAGAGATCTAAACTCACATTGCATTAAGACTTTTTGAAGCGTTGAAAAAGTTGGATGCGATGCATTGCATAAGATATAACTTTGAAGGTAAAAAAAACCTACTGATTGCCATTGAAATTTGCTGATGGCGGTGTCAGAGCCTGAAAAAAATACATATAACCTTTGATATAAATACTTTTTCGGTGGAGCATTTTATTGGGCAGTTGAGTTGTCAGCCTCCTCTGATCTTTGGTTAACTTTAATTTGAATTACTCACAGAGAAGAGCTAATTTGACTATGGCCCATAGTAATAATAGTAATATTGCTTGACAAGTCCGATTCTTGGATTGTTTTTTAGCTCACCTAAAAAATGATGATGAAAGCCTGGCTTTCGAAAACATTTGCGAATAAAAACACAATTTTACACCAGAATAAAAAGTGTGTTTTTTACTTATTGTTATAATTCCGTATGCATGAATCCAATAAGAATCGCTACAAATGTAATTTCTAATAAATGTTTATGTTTCAACATCAATATTCACTAAGGTCAGTGACAACTAATGGAAGGAAGTAGGGGACTATAAGACTTGCAAGCAAGGGGGAAATGACAACCTTTCTGCCATTAGAAACGTCAAAAGTACTTTCAATACATAATTTTATTTATTTTCACTATAAAAACAAGACCATTATTGACACCTTCACGTGTGAGTAAGTAGAAAATGATTGTAATGTCTCAATGAATAGGTACGATAAAGGCCAACCAACGATCACTTCAAAAAACAAACCTCAGAGATTTTAATCTCTCTCCGGCTTTCCCCCCTCCCGCTCTCTCTAACTCTCTGTCCCCCGTATAAATATCTAAATCAAATACAAATTTGTGTACAGTTTTTTGTCTCAACTGCTGACCGAAAATTCAAATCAAATAAACTTCAAAGCAAATATATTGAATCGATACAGATAAAAGCAAATCAAACTTCACAATATTGATGAACAAAAAAAAACGAATGATTTATTATTCGTTAATTTGATTACGTTTTAGAAATGGTGTGGTTTATTTTTATCGACGCGCTGTGCGGTGAAAATCTTTGAAATTTGTTGCTTTAAATGATTGTGACTGGGCCTGTGGCATTTTCAACTGTTTTCAATCGCATCAAATTTGGGTCGAGTTCTTGATATTTTGTGATTTTGTACGTTAATTTTATGACACATGTACGGCGTTTTCGTTATATTCCTTTCTCTTTCGGACAACTTTCTAACATCTGTTATTTATAATCATAGTGTTAGTTCGTTTCCGTTAGAAAATCTATTTTTACGATATTTCTGACTTTGATATGTCTTATTTTTTTCTTTTTTTTCGTCGTTAGTTTGGCTATAATGGAGCTGTATATCCAAAGAGCCGAATATGCAACTTAAATTCCGTCTCAGATTTGTGATGGATTTGCGAAAAATAAAGGTGCTTCATGCTCATTTTATGTTCTAAATTTTATGTCTAAGACATTATCAAAATGCCGCATACTGTTAGCCAAACACACAGGCGGCGGCAAATGATGAAATGATCTGAATACCACATACAAAATCTATTTTCTTTCCATAAAACTCCTTTGCAGTGACCTTTAGCAGGCATTTGAACATTCGTTTGATGTTCATGCAACAGCCGAATCACAAATATTCCAATAAAGTGGATTTCTTTTTATTGGTGTACTCACTTCACTGAGCAATGACACCCAAGCAACCATTTTGTTTAAATTATGGTCTCTGAAACTATTTATTTAAGAAAGATGATGTTTGATTATCGTTGCAAGCAATGTTTATCCAACTGTTATGCATAAATAACTGAAAAAGCGCTGGCGTAGCTTGAACAGCAATATTCTCTACATCTTCCATAAAAAACATTTATTCGAATTTTATACAAACGTATTTGCATTTCTATGGGAAATTGAATGAAGTTTTTAAGAATGGTTAGGAGGTAACGGTTTTAATTACACAGGAGAAGGCTTGGATTTCTGGAAACAAAATTGCATGAAATCTGAACTTTGAATATAATTTATTTTGTATAATGCATATCGTAGTCATACATTTTTCAAGAAACAATTATATGTTCTCTCATTTTGTGGACAAACTGTGATGTTTGTTATGTCGATTTCTCTTTAAATTCAATTCAAAGTTGATGAATCCCACCGAACTATTTTCCAATTTGAAGTGTTTACGATATTTCCATTTCAAATGGATTTTTTTGTTTGAAAAAAAAACACACACACACAAAGTATTTCTCAAAATAAACATTATCACACGAAACGAAAAAAGCATATATTGTACAAGTCCCTCATATACTGAAAATTTTACATAGAAAGAGCTCTTTGAGAAAGCTGTCAATGTCTGATTGGTTTCCATCATCAGTACCATCTAATTGCTTGGAAAAGCTGATTCTGCAGAAAAAATATCAAAAATAATAAATAAAAGTGGTTTGTGGAAAACGTGGCACATACACCAAACATTTTTTCCATATTTTATCTATTGTTTGTATTGAGTCACATTGACAATGATTCCAGTCATATCTCCACATAAAAGTGATATTAAGTGGCGTATCGCTTGAAAACGTATTATTTTTTTATTATATAGGCATTTCAAAAGTGTAGCATTCACAATGTCACACACAATTTTCGAATAACTCGTAAAAAAGTGAGAATTGGTGAGCGAGTGAATGGTACTGGAAAATAAGAAGAATCAGCTAGAATAAGCAACAAGCGGCATACCAAAACTTTCTCACTTTCCACTCGTTTGTTTGTTATTTATCGTTGTTCATCGTTGTTACACTGCCACAATGCACTCAGCCTTGATACTGGGAATATTGTGAATTGAGTCCGGTTGCTAGACTGAGATGCTGCCCATAAATGTATATTTAGACATTTTTATATTTAAAAAAAAAAGGAACAATGAAAAAAGGCCAGACTACAGCAGAAAATATAATATCTATAGATATTAGCATAAGAAAAACATATGTAGCTTCTAGTTTTAGTGGCTTAACATTTGTTTTATCAAATGGTAGACAAACACTGTTGAGAATTTTAATGAGATTTTAAATTTTAGCGCTGACAAGTTATTATTTGTCTCATACAAATGTAGGTTAAGGTCTACTAAGCTTTATCGCAGAAAGTATTTTCGTTATCTCTTTGCTAATAAAATGATTCGTACATGTGATACGTTTTGTTCTCAGTAATATCTATCATAGCTTCCGGTGATGCCTGGAGAAAAGCAAAAGTGGCGACAATGGAAGTGTGAACAGGCGGAGAAATGGTTGGCACGCAAACGGAATGACGTTGTGCGTTCGAAGGTTTTTTTTTTCATTCTTTTTCTGCAAAATAGAACAAATAGTATATACTGTGCGGTACTTTTTGTTTCTAAGCAACGTATACCAATTCTTTTACCATACGATTTCATGAATTTCACACCAGTCAACTAGATTGAGGCCTTTATTGTGCACTTCTCAAACGTTGAACACCAAAAACCAAAACTATTTTCGAATGGCACCAGATGTGACTCTTTTATTAATGTGAGAGTTGTGTAGAACGGATTCATTTTAAATATTATAAAATTCCATTTGCTTACGTTCATTCGTCTCGTTTTGTTGCTTACGTTACACAGAATCGAACGCATTTGAAAATGAAACATAATTCAAATAAACATTAGAAAATTCACAATCTTTCGCTATCTGAAATTTCATGCTTAAGTGTCATGTCACTGTGATTCTTCACAGAGATTCGGATGTGTGTGAGTTTTTTTTTTCTATTTTCAAATCGAAAATAAATTTCATAGATTTGGCAATATTTTACGTTTAAAAATAACGTCAGACTTATACAAATTATGTGCGAGTTTCGATGTTTATATACAGATATCAAGTGGAATATTTAGTCTTTAACTCACCGATAAATAATCTTTTTGTGGCTGATTCTACCGAAAAAACCAGGAATGTGCGTTGAGCTGTGAACATGAGAGCGCACGAAAGTGCTTGATTGTTTTGCACTCCAAAGTATCATTTGTCATGGAAAATAATTGTGGCATTCGTTAATGTGTGATATATATTGAATGAATCTTTTAAGGGCCTAAGATATGCTGTATTTGGTATGAACATCCAAAATAAGTTGGTCGCTTCTTTCAACATTTTTGTGCACTTACAATGCAAGCAACGATATTTTTTTGACCAAATCAATAATAACATCTTGACCGACACATGATTATTACGACTACAGCTACAAATTAAAATTCAACGGAGGTGTACGAATCTCTCTACTCAATTCTGTGAACTCCACATAACATTGCACATAAAACCATTCCAACCTGCAAATCGTAATGTTTTTTGAAAATATTATTGGCACTGAATCTTCTTTCTATTGGGACATTTTTTTTTTCACCTGAATATCCGATTGAGCCAAACAAAATTTGATCTTCGATTATTTATATATGATAATGAATGATTATCATCATCATCATCTAAACGTAATTAGATGTGAACATGGATGGATGCATTGAGTATTGCTGGTTGGTGACCTCTTCTTGTAATGGAATACATTTTTCGTTTCTCTGTGTTTATGATTCCGTTGATTTTGTCGTCTTGTGACAGAAGACAAGAGTGAGCGTGTGTCACACGTTGAGTGCTACAACGATAATCGGATAATTTATGAATTTGGTCGAGCGATGTTTCTAGACTAGTCAATATTCATGGTGAGTCGGATAAGTTCAGATAAATTTCATATTTTATGCGACAAACGTGTATTGATCACCAAATTGCAACATTTCATATTTATTCCATCTTCACTTTGTCGATAACGCTATGATGTGCTAGCTATACTGCAATAACATGTGGGTAAATTATATTTGTATGTCATTCAATGGTTGAGAGATAGAGAGCGAGAGAGAGAATGACAGATAGACATCGAGAGAGATAGAGAAAACGCTTTGTAAACTTACGAGATCCAAATGACGGGTAAATGATAAGTTGGCCGTCAATTTTGCTCACGATGATGATTATATTCGACAGAATCAAGTCAATAAATTTATCCCACACAAATTTCAACTACCAAACTGGAAATATATAATAAATATATTGACGAGAATTAATGTGCGTGCAGCTTCATGGGATGCTCGCGCATCCCGAGCAACAGCTATTACTTCAAACCCTTTGCTTTTTCAATGTCATGTTACATGAAACGTGAACTCACACTCGTCGATGTTGTACTATGCGTTTGCACATCATTCACATTAGTCCATCAACACAATAATGAAACAAGTTGTGTCAAACAACTATAGCGAGCCTTTTAGTGTACTCGAACAGGTGGTACCATATATATATAATATAATATATATTCAAAATGCTATTACCGCTTTATTTTATAGTTCATTATTGTACAGCTATTAATTTATTTCAAATTTTATGGTCGACACCCAAATTTTAACCTCAAAAGAGAGATACTTAAGTAAACCAGTTAGTTGAATGTTCAATTTCTAATTAATTTTCAAGCTTGAAATGGGGAAAAAAAGGCAAGCAGAAAATGGAAAAAACCATGTTGGCAAACTGGTCAAAGCAAAAAGTGTTGCAATTCACACGCCAAAGGCGATACGTGTGACAAACCATTTTGACAGTTTATACTATGTACTTTCAAACTTAAGAAGAGTGTGTGGTTTTCCTCGTGCTCCATATAAACTGCGTCGGTCGTTGCTTTTATTTAGCAGTAGGCAGAGTATAAAACGGATTTCCAACTCTTCCTCAGCCACCATCTCGGCCATTAGCTGTGCCTTTAACTTTTATATAACGCAATTATTCTAGCTCCCCTTTTTTATTATGATTATTGTTATTGAAACTGTAAGTTTAACACATAATATAGGGTAACATCAAATTCCGTACAAATCTCTCCAGCATAAATTCCTGACATCGAAAACACGAGCAACACTCTTCTGATTGGGGTCTCTTTACCAATATTTCGAGCATTCTACACCTTTTTCCTACACCGGAGCCTGCTCACATTTGGTTCAATCTAATAGTAGGTAGATATTCCGAAACGGATAGAGAGATTTGATGGCACCCTGTATAAAGTTGCAAAGCGATGTTCCACAATTACGGCAAATCGAAATGAGATATTAGAGTGGTAGGTGAAGGTAATAAAATTTTATGAGTCTCATTATTGGGGCCCAGCGAAAGTAAAATGCTTTTAGAAAAAGCATTCACAAATTGAAATACGACTTTTGAACCGCAAAATTTGCTCAAGCTCACCACAAATTTTGCCTTTTCCGCAATCAATACATTTGACGCGGTGCGTGCAAAAACGTGCTACATCGCTTACATTAAATAGTGTGCCGTTGCTGTGTATGCTCCAGTGGTTGCTCTGTTTTAACTGCTCAACCAAAACTGATGAGAAAGTGTTCAGCTCACGAAGTGACTTGGCAGAAAATGTAAATTTTCATGCAAACATAAAAAGCGCCGTGAATGACACACGCAAAGTTCGCTCTTTTGAATGAGCAACATATCGAACCGTGCGTGCGATTCACAAACACTGTAATTTGTGTACACTAACTTGACACTAACATTTGATCGATGGCATCTAAGGTTTAGTTCGAAAAACGTAACATGGAAATCGATTTCTGCTTGCGAACGCATACAAAGCGGACATTGGGCGGTTCGTTGACACTTTCAATCGATGCTATGTTTTCCATATAAATTGACACGATTTTTAAAATAAAGAAAAACATATTTCTAAGGATCTGAATATGCAATGTATAGAATATTTAAATATATCTGAGCAATGGTTACCTGTTCGAAATTTCCCTCATAGTGCTCAACTATGGACTTGTTTGGGTCTTAATTGTTTTGCATAGAGTGGTAGTCAGTCTATCGATACTTATTCTTCTTTTTCAGCTTATGGGCGCCACCATATCGTACAAAGAGCTTGTCAGATTGAGAGAAATAGAAAATTTTCCATTGTCATTTAACGCTGCGAAAAAAAAAACCGCTGTCTTGTATATATACGTCCATAAAGTATGAGAAACAGAATATAACATTGAGAAACGTGAGAATCGCCTCTCGCACATCAGGTGCAGCTATTGTGTCCGTACTTTTCCGGAACATTTGACGTTCCTTTGTCAATCGTGTCTGCCAAGCCGTTTAACCATCTTCTGAGCGTTTTTATATTCCAATTGGAAATCTATCGCATTCGTTATTACTTCATTCTGTTGTTATTATTCGCAAAATAAATCCCAGAATTGTACAGATCGATGGTCGGCGAAAATTGTCAAGAATGGGAATTAAAGTGCGATACCAAATTTATGAGCAACGGTCTATTTTTGATGCACTTTAACCATTCGTGCGCAAATGCTAAAGGAATTTCGTGAGTTATAACGAAATATGTCTATGAATAGGAATGGATGGCCGACAAAAAAAAAACGGAAACATTCCAAACCGGTCATTGCTTACACAGGAACATGATTGTTTGAATGTACATTGGCATGAACGCCACACAAAAATAAGAAAAAGCAAGACACAAAATATATAAAACATGCACACAAGTCAGACAACAAACAAAATAAAAGAGCGATTATAATAAATCTGAGTGCCAAAAATAGCCTAACAGAAAACAAAATATTGAACCGAATTATGTTGAACGATCGCATCGGGCACTCAAACGATGTATTGAACGATGGCGGTATTGCTATTGTGCTATTTGAAGAAATGATAAACAAAATAAAACGATAAAAATGAGAATGTAAGGAATAAATACAAACATTTAAAGCAAAAGCTTTGTTTACAAAATTTTGTTTATGTTGTTTTTTTTTCCTTCTGAATGACAGAAAGACAAACAATGATATTTACCTGTATAAATGTCGTCCTCGTATCATTATTATTTGTCATCTATTGTCCAAATAACGATGAAAGATCAATTTTTGTTGAAATTATTTCGTTCAAAAATGTCGTTTAAATCTTAAAACTGAGTCACAAATTGAAGTTAGCAATATTTGTGAGTGAATTTCGGGTGAGAATTCTCTACGCAACGTGATTTCAACGCGATTATAGAAGATGACTCATAGAATACACGATTTAAAGATATGTATTTGCGTATTTATGTAGTAAGTATATATGAAAATTAAATTGCTCAATTGTGCATGGATATCACTGACAGAATCGAATGTGAAACGAGTCGTACAAAAGCAGGAATATAGAATAAATCATATGTTAAATGTGCCGTGCTCAAGAGCAATGATAATGACACTGATGGGGCTTACACTCACAATGCGCACTTTTCAACATATGCTCCAATTTCCAGTGAAAATAAGTGCACAAGCGTGATTCCTTCGTTTCGTTTTTTTTTTTTTTATTTTTATTTTTATTTTTGCTGCTATCGCTATGTGGTTTCGGCTGCGACAGCAAATCTCAACTCAAGTACATACACTGGCATTTTTATCAAAATCTCCATGAAAAATGATGCGAAAAACTACATACATGCTTATTTAGTATGCTCTTTGAATCGAGAAACGAATTCACTTTCAATTTTGCATTCGACGAAAAACAGCATATGGAAATTTTTATTGCACGACAATTCCATTTCAAATCCATTCAGATTAACATTAATCCGCTTGTATTAAGGCGCTTTTTTCCGCATGGTTTGCTTCATTTAGTTAAAAGGATGGTTAAACCAACCATTTAAATTGCGGAGAAACCTTTGGCATGACTTTTTGCTTCCTCATGGTTAAACAGTTATGAAGCGAATTCCATTAATGACCTTATTTTGTTGTTGTGAAATTATGGAGATCGTCAAAATTTGTCAGATTGTGACAAATTGTAATTTGAAACCTGAGATAAACGATGAAATTAGCGATGAATTTCGGGCTGGGTTTGGTGTGGAATAGCCATTTCTTTATGCATTCCAGTCCATCATATGATGTTTTTAGTTTTGCATTTATGTGGTGCTTACCTTTTTTGTGGGTACATTTTATACAAACATTATTATTATTGCGCAGATACGATTACGTATGGTTTTTATTTATTTTATGTAAACGAACTGTAAAAATAATTTAACGAATTTTATCTTTATTTCAATTCTACAAACCAGAGATTCCAGTCAGAGCGAGCCTTACGTTGAAGCGCTCAGATGAAATAGAGCCGGCACTCTTCTGTTGATCAAGATGCTTTCACACAAACAGAGAAAATAGAAAACTCAATGCCACAACTGATACAATGCAAAGTTATCTCAACATGGATTTCATCAATTTTTCGTGATCAGTGAAAGATTTTCCTCTAAAATATGTTGCACAATGTGTATTTTGGTTTCACCTATTTATGGGCTGATTTCATTTGCCTTGCCATTTCTCCCAAATTATCAGATATCTTAGTATTGCAAACTCATATTCATTCAAGCCAGTTTTATGGCCTTTACTCGAGAAAATCAAGCTAACAAAAAGTGAATGAAAGCGAATGAAAAATAACATTTGCTCATTTTCATCGGCTTCGAAATATACAGTGTGGAGTTAGGGGCAATCTACTACTGCAGACAAAGCGTCACACTCATAGTTGGCATCATTTCTGGGTATAGGCAAATTTCGAAAATGAAATGAAACTGAACGAATAGCCGGCAGTTGTTTATCAAATAAACCACTTTGCATCTATTGACATTACACGAATTTGCTGTTTCTTTCACTGGCATCGCAAGGTGTAGTTTTGGGAAACTATAGCAAATTTGGACTAATGTGAATACATGCAATAGCATCGGACATAATACTGGTGTGATGCATTCTAGTGTGATAAAATTCTCTAGAATTTTGTACATTTCAATGCGACACAGTTCATCATATTAGTGCTGGCAAGCATTGTGAGCTGTGAGACGATGTTTGTTATTTTTTGTTTCAGTTTTGATAACTTTTTCATTGAGAACCTAGACGAATATAATGTTGTTTGATCACGGCCGTAGCCAGGACCGTAAACTCGGGGGAGCTCGTATTTTTTTGGGGGGAGCTGGACTTTTTTGAATGAAAACCATTAATTTTGTAAAAGAAATTAATCATTTATTACTGGGTGGGAAAATCTACACCTTTAAAAAAAAATGTAATTTACGTAGATTATGTAGAGAATACATATTCTATATCGATTTTGTAGATTATTCCAAAAACTAATCTAATCAAACTTAAATCACATATTAAGAAAACTCATGAAAATAAATGTAGATTTTAGATTTTGAGTCCGAATTTGCTGCTACTTTTAGTGTATGACAATTATCCTGATTTATGGATTCTTTTTTTGGATTTAAGCACTGTGGTGACCTTGAGAAAAAAAATCTTGCAGAGATGTAAAGCTTAAACCTCTAATGCATGCATTTTTCTCAGCGTTTTTTATTTAATTGTTTCATTAGATTGCTGTTCGAAAAAGCCGCACGTTTCAAGTGCGTTTCATCTTCGATTATCTGAACCCGCCAAAAGGCGGAGTGTTATTCCAGTCTACCCCACAATGTAAGAGCTAGCTCGATGAACATTTATTCGACAGAAACTCTTAGGTGACCACTGTACCGTGTGGACCGTCCCGTCGACGACTGTGTCTACACCGCATTAACACATTCGTCGAACGATGTATTGTGGATGCCAAATCAACATTCCTACTATGAAAAATAGATACGATTCAATGTGTATCGATATACGCGGCTGTGGTTATGGTAGTTCATCATGCACAGC
Source organism: Aphidoletes aphidimyza (assembly GCA_030463065.1). Classification (NCBI taxonomy): domain Eukaryota; kingdom Metazoa; phylum Arthropoda; class Insecta; order Diptera; family Cecidomyiidae; genus Aphidoletes; species Aphidoletes aphidimyza. The sequence continues at coordinate 12,157,113 of CM059997.1, read as the reverse complement.
ATCGCTTGTTAAGTTTTTGACATTTTGAATTATTTCTCATCTTTTTGTCAAATATCTAGTCAAAAGTCAATATTCTACAAAATCACTGTGGACGGTAGTCCACGCGAGTGACGCAAGCATCTACTATGCATGCATATTAGTGCAATGTCACAAGCCTATATATACACGAAATTTCGAACTTTTAAACCATATTACCGATAAAAATGAGCTGAATATCATTGGAAAGGTCTCGGAAAGTGAAGGCGAAAAAAGTATAAAAACTTGAAATTTGACCTCCGATGACCCCTGATATGGAGGTTTGAAAAATTGAGCAAAATTTCAGTTTTTCCACCATAAAGGATCGAAAACTTATCTTAACCTCTTGTAATACGCTTTATTTCGATTCTAATTCTGAATACAAATCAAACGATACCCATATCATCAAAATCGGTTGACCCGATCAAAAGTTATGTTATTATCAAAATTTTACCCCCACCCCCCCCAAAATGATGAAAAGGGGCGTTTGTTTGTCACTTTGTACCTGTGAGATATTTCAACGATATTCGCTGGAGATAATAGGCTAGTAAAACTAAGAATTTTTTGTTCTACAACTTTTCGATCTGGTGGCCCCTATGGCCAGGGGGGGTCTTTAAACTTGAAAAACTACCCAGTTTAACGGTCACTGTGCCCAAACCACTGAATATACAGAAACGGCATGGGTATCATTTGGAAGGTATTGAGGTCACCTTTTAAACTGCATTCAAACAATTCGAGAAAAAAAATCCAATAGAGGAGTTTTGAGCCAAAAACTGAAAAGTTGCATATCAGTCCGACACAAATCAGAAATTTTCTCGAAAAAACTCCCAACGATTTTTTTCATAATTTCCACGATTATAGCGTAGATATGTGTGAAACATGGTGCATATGCGTTATATCTGGGAAAATTCGTTTTTTCGAGATATTTCAGTTTGAAGTAAAAAAACACCTTAAAATCGACAAAAAAATGCCGTTTTTTATCCCATAACATAATAAATACCGCCAAAAATGTCATTTAATGTGATTATCGTATACTCTGATTCAAAGGAGACAATGGTTCTTCAGATTTCAATGCTCTAAAATGTCTGCTTTTCACGATCACCCCAAAATCGGTCAAAAATTCAATTTTCCACCACATCACATAAGAACTTCCAACAAATATATCATCAAATTTTAATTTAAGCATACTCTGATTCAAGAGAAACAATAGTTCTTCGATATTAAAACTCTGTAAAATCGGTTTTTGATGTAGAATTTGGTCTTAAAGAACATTAACTCTAAGGTTGAGAATCTCACAAATTACTAAAAAGTTGTTAATACAAAATGATTGATATCAAATAAAAAACCACTTGGCGCGGTAAATACTCGTGCCGCAAGCGAAAACGGTACACAAAATAACTGATATCAATTTTGTGACGCGGCTAGCGAGCTATTTTTCCGATATTAAAATGTAATGTATAAGTTCCGCTACTGAAATTTCAAGGCAAAAATGAATCGATGAAAATAAAAACGGCTCGCTAGCCGCGTCACAAAATTGATATCAGTTATTTTGTGTACCGTTTTCGCTTGCGGCACGAGTATTTACCGCGCCAAGTGGTTTTTTATTTGATATGAATATTACACGACAAATTTTTTGTAATTTACTACCATGTAATCTACATTTACAAAATTTACAAAATGTAGTTTACATACAAAAGTAATCTACATATCCACCCACAAAATGATATAACATACGTTTGATGAAACAGGAAGTGTTTTCAAATATTCAGTTCATAGCTTGCTGTTGTTTTTATTCCGAATGGCTGTTTTTTTCACACCACGTACATGGTCGCGATACAAAGCGTACAATAATTGTAATACAAGTATACCGCCAACATTCCAGACAGCATTCACGCCATTATGGACCTCAAAATGATCCTCCAATGACTTTCATTCTTTGTATACAGTTAAAAAACATTGCAAGCATAAATTATGCCACATAATAAACAAAATTTTCACAAATTTTTGTCATTGATTACAAATTGACCTGACATAGATAATCGCTGTTCTAATGAACTGTCTGTGTAACAAATATACAAACTCTAGCAGTCTCAGCGCACGTCTTAGCGAATTAATCGCTGAATTTTGTAGAAGCTCGACATATTTTTGGGGAAGCTCGGAAAATTTTTGGGGGAGCTCAGTTCACCCTAGCGTAGGCCTGGCTACGGCCGTGTGTTTGATAAAGCAAGATAATGGTGATTCATCTCAATTTTTTTAATCTCAATAGCACAGTAGCTGCCAACATAAGTATGATGATGTGTGGTACAGATTCTGTGCCGTAATGATTTATATTGAAATATACCATAGCTCGTATGCATAAGCATATTTTGCATACATTTTGGTAAATTTTTATTTGTTGTTACATAACTTCAGGCGATGCGGTCATTTAATGGCCAAACCATTGCTTTAAATTACAAAGCAGTGACCAGATCGTACTAGAATGCATTAAATGATTTCCAATGCAGTTGAAGTTTGCCCCTGGCCTAGGGGCCCCTGGGTATGTAGTCTGCAGCGTGCATATGAGTTTTTCTGTTCATTATTATTTATTTGGTTTTTAATTGGATAGTTTGTGGTAACATTGTAAATACTTCAGTGTCGTGTCACACCCGCCTAAAAGTAGGTTTCCACCTCTCGATAACGGTAAAAACATCGATTCAACAGCACACACACACACACAAAAACCGACAAAAACTGTTGTGATGATAAAATTGCGGTAAAATTAGCTCACTTCTATATAATCAACTGCAATGTAGTATGTTCGGATCCCATGTAGCACAACTATGCTTAGTGCGCTATCACTGAGCTCTAGAATAGTATAAAGTATTCTTAACTGGGGTCCCCAAAATTTGCATGCAAATATGTTCTTATATAATTATATAATAGCACACTAAGCATTCACACTAAGCATTCATTTTAGTGACTGTTTAGTGTGCTATTATATAAGAATATATTTGCATGCAAATTTTGGGGATCCCAGTTAAGAATACTTTATACTATTCTAGAGCCCAGTGATAGCGCACTAAGCATAGTTGTGCTACATGGGATAAGTGTGCATGTATTCATTTTAATAGTATTATTTTTTTTTAATTAAATATATGCGTGAACAGACATTTCGTTAATGATTTGCGTTAAATTTGATGGTTAATTATGGCAATGGCATGAAGACTCGTAAGGACGTATCGTTTACTCTCTGTTGACCAGATGACAACTTTCACTTGACAATACGGTTTGTCTTTGACTGTTGATATGTGTTTACAGAATTTCTGCACCATGAATTGCTTTCCAGTTAAATGTTTGATGTCAATTAAAGTTTCACCCATTCCATTTTATTGCGAAATTGTCAAAATGTTGGGTCAAAAAACCAACATACATACTATATGACTCTTAATTGGAGGCATGACATTCTGGTTGATGTTTAAATTTGTGATTAAATTTGCGTGGTTGTTCGTTTATTTATCTGTTCACTTTTTGACGCAGTCAAACTATAGACCAATTGAATTTGAATGGCACTCGGCCCACATTGACTTTAATTATTATATAACATTTCGCTAGCAAAAAAAACACCAAAAGCATTTTTTTTCATCAACAGTACTCAGAAGCCTTTTATGAAGATAAAAATAGAGGCCTGGTGAATAGATTTAGATTCAGGAATCGTTGAAAAATATAGAAAAAGCAGGACCAAAGGCTAAGTCATTTTTAAGTAATCTAAAACAAACATCTTTGTCCATATCAAATACAAACAGTAGACAGCCACGGGAATGAATTCATATCGATTAATTTCGACAACGCTCCATTCCACATATTTTACGCATTACTTTAAATTTGACCCATTATTTGCAGTTTGACTCTTTACTTCGTCCCATATAATTGCTTGTTGCTTGCTTATAGTGAAGTGATGCAAAAATAATGTAAAGGTAGAAATATACATAGATACCGAAATGGAAACCCATATTTTGAGTGTTTAAGCCATGGCATATATACACAAAAACATATTCCACTATAGTGATGCACTAAAAGACATTGACAGATTGCCACAAGTCCTTTTGTGTAAAAATGGTTTGATAACAAGCATCGGGCGGAAGTCGTTGTGTATGGCTCTGCATAGATTCGGACGCAAAAATAGACATTTTGAACGAATCGCAGAGTTGGGGGTATGTCTCAATTTCCCTTGAAGAGTTGTTTCGGTGTGTCCTTTCATGGGGGCTATTTTGACCCCGGGGGTACCCAAAATAAAAAAAAATGCCTTCCCAAAGTTATAACTCACAAACTGAAAAGCATATTGAAAAAGTTTTTGTACCGTTGGATTCTGTGATGAATTACATTTTGTTTAACCAGGGGTCCCTGGGGGTAATTTTGGCGTCCTTATACCCTAAAATTGGCTGAGTAAGTTTTTTGGGGGGGGTCAATATGCTTTTCAGTTTTTGAGTTATAACGTTGGGAAGGCAATTTTTTTTATTTTCCCCATTTTGGGTACCTCCGGGGTCAAAATTGCCCCCATAAAAGGGTACACTGCAACAACTCTTCAAGGGAAATTGAGACATATCCGCAACTCCGTGATTTGCTTGAAATTTGAATAAAATTTATAATTTTGGAAAAATTCACGTTTTTGCTTCAGAATCTATGATGGCTGTACTCCTTTTTTTTTCAGACTTCTCTGTATGTATGTTGACGCGGACAACCTAAGAAATATCATTAAAAGATACATTTGAAGCTATCGATAATGAAAACATCCAATAGCGAAAACCTCAAGATATTGGAGAAAAAAAATTGACAGTGGAATTTCCATAGAAAATTATCACCCGATAGTCTACTTTATAGGTTCTGAAGGTCTACCATGACTCCTTCCCTTAAGTTTTTCTAATGTTCAAAAGTTTAGGTTCTTAACTTTTTCTGCGACTCGGCTTACACTAGAAATAATGGGTTCAGAAAAAATTCTTTCAATTTGGTAGGGTTTTTCGTCAAGAATTCCATCCCCTGGGCATCAATTTTGAAACTTGGTTTACACAAGATAGAATCGATTTTCGGCCATGAAAACCTCGAGATATTGAATAAATCATTCTGACCGCTAGGATTCCACTAACGAGAGGTTTGACTGTAATATTGAGAATGTGGTTCATTTGTGGTGGCTCTGACCGTTTATAACTATCTGCCAACATTGTGTATTTATATGGGCATTTTCTCCCGATGTTGACACGTTGCACTGGGAAGTATGAGTTCACCTCACTCAATAAAACTATGAACTGGAGAACGGCAAGTAAAGTCTACGTATATGATAGAAACAACATGAACATTACATCAATTGTGCTTTATGCAAGAATGTTTTGGGAGCTAACGAAATAGAACGGAAGCTTGAAAAGCCATCGCCACATTAGGTTGACCACGCAAAATGGCAATCAGGCATAACTAACCAACCAAACAAACAAACAAACAAAAATAATTTGGCATAGGGACTTATATGTGGGTGAACTCCATACAAGCGATGCATCATCTGTTCTTAGCATGGGTGTTTTCCATCGGAAACGGTCTAAGTTGTCTCATCTATTTTCAAAGGAAAAATGTGCCAAATTTGTTCGGCTTTTCAAAACGTGTGGTTTTAATTTCAACATACAGAGCGGTTCCGGTAATCGTTTCACTAGATGAGATTTTTTTTTTACATGTTTCAAGTTTTTTTTCAACCGATCAATTGATTTCAATGTGAATGGTTTCAATCAATATATGAAAAAATGATTAATTAAAATATTCCATTTGATAAATTTACAGCTAAATCTTTCTGTAATTAAAACGAATAGTCAATCGGTAATAGCTTCTGTTGAAGAGTATTACATCAAACACTTCAGCGAATTCATAAGAAGGTAGATTAATTTGCAAGGGTTTTCAGTGATGTGAGTAAAAAGAAATACGGAAAACGAATAAATTGTTATACGACTGGTATTCTTTGAAATCATTCGTAGCATATGTTTAACTGCAGTTAAACATGCTCAAAGTTCAACAAATTTATATTGAAAGCGATTTTTTTGTATTAATCGAATTTCAACCATTTCATTTTACACACATCCGTACGGAACGTTTCTCTAGAAAAAATATCAACTATTTATATCGTCTGGGTGTAGACGAAGCAAAAAATCATTAAATAATTGGAAGAATTGGAAAAGTTGAGAGAACAAATTCTTGCAATAAAAAGACGCCTTTTCTGCTTCGAGGTAATACATGATAAAATCTCAAACTCTCCGAGAAACACGATACAGTCTAGTCACTGCTATGAAGCTACAACAACAATAACATACAATTTTTGCAGTTCGAATGTACACAGTAGATTGTCACGCGCCAAGCGAGCAGAGCTGAAGAACACCCGAACAAGAGAGAAATAAGAAGGCTACTCGATGATTTTTCGAATTTTCAAGCCAAAAATCACATCAACTGAACTTAGTCCATTGTCTTCTGTTATACTTTAGCAGTCTCACCACTAGCGTCGTGACAATCTAACAATCGGTACAATGGTATTCATAGCATTGAGTCTAGTTGTTAGTAGGTTCGAGTCTATAGCAGAGAGTATGCTCGATATAGCTTACATTCATGAAGGCCAATTCGAGGACATTTCGAGAGCTTTTCCTAGAATATTACACACAAAAATCGACCGTATTCATTTACACACAAAAGTGAGGAGAAAATCTATTTCTATGTAAAATTATTATGGATTTCAGAGTTGCACACATTCGCAAGTTGCGAATCGCAGCACATATCTTACAAATTTTCAAAAAAAAAAAAAAAAAAACAATAGAAACGTATAAAAATCCAACCAAAATCGTACATATTGAGTGCCGACACAGCCTGTATCATACAGGCATACGTGGTGGAATTGCATACCAAATTCAACCATTTCCAAATTAATTGTTTTTTGACGCTCTGTTGAGTCTACTAAAATGTGTCCAAATGTGATGATTCGTTGTTGTTTTTTTTAAATTCAATAGAAAATTATGTTGGCTTTGAACATATCCATTATCAATTATCTATATAAAATACGCGGCTCTCAAATGCTCCAAAGTTTCCGCCCCTTGGAAACACTTGATGTGCCACAGAAGAAGGCCAGTCTGAACTTAAGACTCTGAAGTGGAATTATGTCTTGAAATAAGTTGAGCTTTCTTCAAAATGTACTCAAATGCTCAAAATTCAATGAATACCATTGACGCAGATTATTTAGTTAAGTAATAATAAAAATACAACTTAACACAGTCTTCAAATGGAAGGCCAAATAATTGCTAATAGATTTCATACTTTAATGTTGGAATCAGCTTGAAGACCACGTTTTAAATTACCCCTCTTGAAATTCTCAGCATCAGAATACCATAAAGTCATTTCTAGATGAATTGTACGTTTTTTTTTGTTCGTTGGGAAATACAGATTTGGTTATCGTAGATTCAAGTTTTACGACCAACCATGATTCGGCCACAATAGGTGTCATTTTCGAAATTGAAACGGTAAAATAATGGATAATGAATACATTTCAGTACTTGCTTCAAGCGAAAGTTTAACCACATCGAGAAATCTTAATTGGCCAAAATCAAATTTGTGTTCAGAAGTTTAACCGAATTGTGTCATTATTGTTTCGTACATCGCCAAATTCCATAATAAATGCAATTGACAGTGGCATTGGTTTGTACTTGAATAGCGAAAGGATGCCTTTAATTTAATATTTCATTCACATTCATTTGATGAGATATTTTACATAAAGAATACACTTTTTTTCACAATTTGCCAACAATTTAGCCCAATGGATAGCTCGTTATAACAACAATATGTGTTCAATCATCAGGATTGCAAAAGAAAAACGTGTTATGTTTTGAAAAATTTACAAAATTGCTCAATTCAGCAATAGCAAGTAAAAACAAAATTTTTCACAGACCAAAACGAAACACAATTTTGTTACTCCATCAAAATAAAACACTCACATTTCGCATACAATGTGCCACATAATTCTACTGTCCCAACGAAACGCGAGATTTTTTTTCAGTTCTGCAGTAGTTCTGCACTGTGAAAATGTAAAGCTGTTCTAATAATAATTTTCTTATGAATTCATATTTTTCTTGCTATGGCATTGTAATTTACATGAACATTTGAATATGCTATTTTCAATGTGCTAATTTGAATTTCCAAAAGCCTAACTGTAATCAGAAGCTAAGGCAATCATCCAAATTTATCTGATTGGTACTCCGAAGTACCATCTGTCTGCAAGGTATTATGGCGCTGCAAATAACTACTTCATTTGGAGAGGTTGGCATGGAGCAAGGCTGCTGAAAAGAAGAACGAATGAAAAATGTGATCAGATTGAATATTCTTAAATTAAATCGTTAACTCAATGCCACTCATCATGAATTCATATTGTTCATTGTTCAATCATCGTGAACTGTCGATAAGTACAAGAGAATCTCTTAGTCCAATAATCCAATATTTCTCTTCACAAATACCTCCAAGCCAAAACCAGTTCATTTTCTTTTTCACAGAGCACGTCTGAAACTATTACGATGCTAAGATGTACGATGTTGATTGTACAAGAGGCAGCACATAAAAATATTGTTGTACACAACACAAACGCATCATATATGCGTAAAGAGGGTGGTCAACAAGTGCGGCGTATTCCTTCGCCGCTCAAAAGGAAAATTGAATATTTCTCAGCAAAATGAACGTTTAACAATATCTCATCGTCACAATAGCTCTGATAAAATTCGTCTAGAGAGCACACATACTACTGTAGTCGACTGAAGGATATACAAAAAAAAACTATTTTTTTTTCAAAGGAGACACACTGTGTAACAGACCTTATATGGATTTTTGATTTAAAAAAAAATATTATTCACAATTTCAAATGAAATGTAGAGCACATTGATTTGCTGAATTTCATATTCACACAGGGTCGTAATGAATTTTGATCTATCAATCGGTATTGAATACGATACTTGAGCAAATATTATTCGCAGTCACAAAAGGCTTTTCATGGTACCATTCATCTATTATTTATTGCATGTATCTCATTAAATACAAAATCCTTTCGTTTTATCACTTACTTGTCGCCGCTAAAATATTTACATAAAAATTTATGAATAATTGTGAGAGAAAAAAGAATAATAATCATTGGAAGCGGATAAAAACTGTATGAAAAAATAAAAAAAAAATTGACGAAAATCATTAAATGCACACTGAAGCGTATTAAATAAGCAGTAAATATATGATCTACTCAGAAATCGATTTGTGATGAGTGTCCCACTGGTAAGTGTGAGCCGTTAAATGAAACAATAAAAATGATCTTTATTCGATTTCAGAACCTTAACCGAAACCACAAAAATAAGAAAAATGGTAAACATGTCATCGAATTTCAATTGTGTTCAATTTCTCCACAGTCTTCATGACGGCTTTTTGTTTAAATTTAGTGCGCAAAATATCGTAAAGTCCGTCTGAAAATCTGACAATCATATTATTTAGTTCATTCGTGCCTAATGCCATTATTTCTAAGTAAATTTCTCGGTTATGTGTGTGCTACAAGCGCACGAATACACGAAACCACACTACATCAAAACAAATATAAATTTCTAATGAATAAGATGAAAGTAGTTGGAAGAAAATGAATAAGATTATATTTCTATGTATGTTGAAGTCAATTAATCTGCAGCTGTTATCATTCTGAACATTTTAATGATCTACTGACTACTGATCAGAGGTGTACAACGGACAAGGTGTTGTCCGTCCGTGTGGTGTCCGTCCGTCCGTTTAGTGAGATAGGACGGACGGACATTTTTCATTTTGTCCGACTTGAGAAGAAGGACGGACGGACGGACGGACAAATGCCTCAGGACGGACGGACAAAATTTGTGTCTTTTATTTATTTTGAAACATTCAAAGATTGAACAAATACGATATTTTTCAATTCGTTCCATACTTTCGTTATAACACACGGACAATAAATTATTTAATTGATATTGTGTTGAAATCATATACGATTGAATTATAAACGTTTACGGTTACTTTCACTTGATTTTTTTACATTTTTAAAAACAATGACAAAAAAATCTTGTTTGTCCGTCCGTACATTTGTCCGTCTGTCCGAACTCACAAATGTTGTCCGTCCGTCCTGAGGCATTTGTCCGTCCGTCCGCCCTTCTTCTCAAGTCGGACAAATGCAAAATGTCCGTCCGTCCTTCTTCTCAAGTCGGACAAATGCAAAATGTCCGTCCGTCCTATTGAAAATCACGGACGGACGGACGGACAAAAAACTGTCCGTTGTACACCTCTACTACTGATTAAAAATTTAAAAAAAAAAAAAAATATATATATATATAAGGTGCACAGATGTCCTCGTTTCACGAGGACAGTCCTCGATTTTGAGTCTGATTCTCTGTCCTCGTAAAAAACTGGAAATCAGCCGAATTTGGCGAAAATGTCCTCGTTTTTGATGGGCTGATTTAAAAGGAAATTTCTATTTAAATTAAAGTCCAAGATTGATTAAAAAACGAACTCGTTTATGCCATACACAAAGAAACCCTATAATTTTTATTCATTTTAACATTTGGAATGCACAAAATTGAAATGTGTTCTTGTGTACTGAAGATTCTGAAGATTCAAGTATACCAAAAACTTTTGGGATATGGAGCCACACGTTTTTTAGCATTTAGAGGATACATTAGATCGAATTATCTCTCAGTTTGAAGCTCTCAAAATATTTTTCTTAGATCCAACGGAAACGGGCTCGCTCACAAGTACAGCGATTCTTCAATTGTCCAATTTCAAAGCTGTTGCTAATTTTTATTCGCGATCAATGTCAAATCTTTGAAGATTCAATTGAAATGCTAGAAGGCGGATGCAGTTACTGGATTTGTTGCCAGAGAAATAATGAGCAAGTTGAAATCAAATGTCGAAAATCGGCTACGCGATCGATTTGTATCGTTTGCGTATCGTAATGAACTTGAGAAAGGTACCCGATCGGAAAGATATAGAACCATGTGTTGATTTTTTCATGAAACAAAACTTATTGGTCGAAGGTGATGAAGTTAATATTTACACAGAATACTGCAATGTTAAATCAGTCATCGAAAGTCATATAACAGAATGGAATGAAAGCACAAGAACAACAGAAGCTCGTTGGCTGGATGTTTTTGCATCGCTCACAGAAAAAGATATTTCCTTTAAAGCATTTCTCAAATTGGTAGAATACGCAATGACAATTCCGGGTGAGTTTGTCATGAATTTAATGTAAAGATGAAACAAAAAATCATATATTATTTTCTCATTTCTCAATCAATACTTTTCAATGGGAACACATGCAGTGTGTGAAAGGTTGTTCTCACAAATTACGAACTATTGGACGGACGAAAAAAGTCAGCTTACCATAAATATTTTGAAATGCTGGATTGCTGTCAAGCATAACTGAAAAATGTCTTGTTCGGATTTTCATAGTTTCATTTTAAAAAATCCGGAACTGCTCAAACAAATTCAGAACAGTGACAAATATTGATAAATAAATCATACAATTTCAAGCAAATTTTCTTAAAAACAACAATTGTCATCAAAAAACATTAAAATATTCAAATAAATATATCTTTTACTTTCATTTGGTTATCAAATGAGCAAATTTGAAAATGTCCTCGTTCTTTGACTCAAAATCGCTAAAATGTCCTCGTTTTTCTTTCGACACATCTGTGCACCTTATATATATATATATATATATATATATATATATATATATATAATATATATATGTATGGCAAATGTGCCCTTATGTTCAATATAGTTTTTGTTAGATGAAATGTTTTTCGACATAGACTTGAATCGAACAACGGCCAAAATCTCTTCATGTGGGAGGCTTGAAGTGTCCAAAATATTTGTTTGAACCGTTCAAATCGATGACTCATATCATTCAACCAAACTTCAAACCGTACGAGTCTATCCTTTTTCTTCACATGTTGACCAATTTAACAGTCCAATTCCTTTGAAAATGGTTTGAAAGAAATGCCAAGTGCAGAAAAAAGCTCCAGTAAATCTTATTTTCACCATCGGATATGCGTAGGGTGTTATGCAATGAATAGACGTGACTTTGAAGTATGATGTGAGGGTCATCTCCTATAACCCCCCTCCCCCCCTTCCCCAAAAAGGAGAACCAGATTAAGACAATCAAATAAACAAGACAAAGATTTGGAGAATAAAATAAAACCAAGACGTGAACAGATTCACCGTGACGCGCATAAGTTTTCTTTCTCTCATTTTCACAAACCCTTTGCTCAGCCCCAAATGAATTGAAATTAATAAGGGAATATGCTCCGATTTCTGTTTGATGCCGATGTCGTTAGTTCCATTTTAGAGCAACAAATCCTTTACCGAAATTACATGAATGTTCAGCTATAGTTTCAATGCAATAAAACCATCAATTTCAATATAAATGGATATTGACACTGATTGGAGCAGTTTTTCGAATAGTTGATTTAGAGAAAATTGAATGTTAATGGTGTCTGTCTACGTCTGAAAAGCACACACGCACACACTGGCTGGCACCAATATTTGTATATGCTCCGTTCTAGACCCACACCAATATCAAACGGCATTTCATTTGTTACCAAATATTCGAATAACTTTGATAATAACATTGTATCGTAGATTAGTAGGTGCTATTGTATCATTCAGTTGAGTCTTCTGTCTTATACCTGACTGGTTGGTCATGAAGTGAAGAGATAGCAGTTAATAGTTGTCTCTTACTTGTTTTATGATTTTCAACCAACGTTGCAATTCGCTGCTGCCTTGTACGGCTTCTGTCTTTCACAATTCGAAAAACAGCATTTTTATTGCGTTGCTATTTTTGGATCGAAAGACATAACATAAAACTGAGCGCCAAGAGTGAATAAAATGCGCCATTTCAGTCTTATTGCTACCTTACTCCATCAGCTTGGAGAGATACTTTTGTTTTTATACAGGTTGCGATACCATGACTTTACCCAATTTTGTAGTTGTTACTGGTTATGTATACTTTCACATCAACGCAACGTATTCATATAATGTGAGAGAGTGTGCAACGTAGAGAGTGTGGGACGTAAAGGAGAGAAGAAAGAGAGAGAGAGAGAGAAATGAAAAGAAACAGAGCGCAGGAACAATGAGAACGGCTGACTCAATTATAGAGGTTTCAACAAACAACCAATCTCGTTCGCGTTCGTTCGTTAAATTTCACTTCAAAAATGATTCAGTTCGCTGTATCATATTTTCGAATTCATAGTCAATTCCGAACATTGAGAACACAATCAAGAGTGAGAAATCCAAGCAAATTTATTCCTGGAAAAAACAATTTGAATTATCACCATAAAAGCAAACCAATATTACAAAGTATTCTTTTTTTTCATATTCTGCTAAAAGGAACTATTAGAATGTACTCATTACATGTTTTCATCCACTCAGCTCAAATGGCCTAGGCTTAGTTCGATGGATCTCATCTCAGGCACAGTTCAGTAATGGTTCATTACCATGAACGAACACGAACACGAACACGAGTATGAACCATTCATTGGCACTCTAACTTAATCAGTGCATTTGCTGTCTCGTACAAAGCTAAAATATTTATGTTAAACCATCAGCTCACTTACATTACACGTGCACCACTTTATGTCTTGTATTCGATATAGCTTTGACATTTGGTTACTTCAAAATTAAATTTTATGCAAACTTGTTACTTATGTTTATTGTTTCCTTGCTGCAAAACGCAATGAAGCTTCCACAATCTACGAGTTTTTCTGACTTTTGTCCAACACTAATAACACTATTAATATTTGTTTTATTATATTATCAAATCATAGGTTGGTGCAATTACTTTTCTTATCAGTATTAAAAACAGTCAAGGACAAAATTATTGATTCGATGCATTTTTCACTGAAAGTGTCAAAGAAATGTCGAAAGTACTCGCAGATTTCGTTCTAATGAGTTTTTAAAACTTCTGCTGAAATACGGCCATTCGAAAAACCCTAGAGGTTAGACACATGGATAAGGATTCACTGGTTAAAAGGGATTTCAGAAATTGTTTCGGCCAGAATTTGGCCAAGATTTGACCATTTGAAAAAAGATGGTCAACATTTATCCAGACGTTTGATTCAAACGTTTGAAGTAACGTTGGAATAGTCTTTCAAAGAGAAATATTATTGAGGTTGAAAAACATTCAATTTAGTTACAATTTGATTACCTCACTTGCAAATTTTGGTCGACATTTTTTTTCAATATTTCAACGGTCAAACTCTGAATCTAAATTTCATGACTCACGAAGGGCCATGAGGTAAAAATTGCACTTGAATATTGACATGTTTGAGTACGATTTTTACCTCCGAAGAAAAATTTCTCTTAATGTCACGATCATTTGTCCAAGACATCAATCTGAGATTCTTCACTGATTAAGAACTATTATGAAGTTTTCTATTTCTAAAGTTGTGGTTGATTTTAGAGTCGTGAATTGCTAATTGAAGATTAAGACAAATTGTTTACGGTTTTTTTTTGGATGAGCATAAAAAAAGTCCCCAAAAAATACTTTCAAATATTTTGTGTAATTCGACAACTAACATATTTTCTGAACATTGCCTAAGATGAAATTTGTTTTCATAAGATTTAAAATATATGTGCAGCTCTGATGTTAATTAGTTAATTGAAACACAATAATGGGCAAAAAAAAGTTGTTCGTAGTAACCTCGAAATGTTCAAACTTGTCTCGGGTGGTGGCGTCCCAGATACAATAAAAATTGTATCTTTTGAGCAGCCCATCAAAAGCTGCCGCACTCATTTTTGAACTGTTTATATATTTCATCGACCATGACCTCCAATATATGTACTATTAGATAAAGCATGGTTTCCCACTCGATTTACCGAAGAAAATGTTTCCGAAAGGTTAAAGATGAGACAAAGAGGCCACACTGAATCAGATTGCGCCACACAAAAATTCGAATCTCGCACAATTCACCATTCCTAAAAAGTACATTTACAAAATTCAAAAGAAAAAAAATGGTTTGATATCCCCGAAAAATAGGCCCTCTCACTGAAAAATCTGTTAAATTCCAGACAGGAATATTTAGAATGTCATGTATTTTCATGTTTTTGCTGAAATATTTGCTCTTTTTGCAAGTAAATACTCTAATGGTTAAACTCATGAAGGATAAATAAAATATAGAAACTGCACAGAAACACGGCTTCAGTGATGTAAATTTTACTGAATGAGTGTGCACTGTGCATCGAGCAAAAACTTAATTTTGTTTGATAGCTCACGTTTACCTTTTCTATGGACACACACAAGCCGTGATCTGTTTTTTTCGCAATCAATGAGTAGAGACCACAGTTCTACGCAACTTGGCATTCGTTGCGTAGAAAGTGGTGATCTCAACGTCGTTGGACCGAATTTCGACTCAACAAAAAACTTCGAGTCAAAATTCGATCCAACGACGTTGAAATCACCCCTTTCTACGCAACCAGTGCCAAGTTGCGTAGAACTGTGGTCTCTACTCATTGATTGCGAAAAAAACAAATCACGGCTTGTGTGTGGACGTATAAATTTTCAACATTCAACGCAGAATGAAGAATATCATGTTTGATCTTTGACGTAATAATATTTTTCCCTCCTTCGTCCAACTCGACAGTTAATTACATAACAACAATTTGACTGTTGCTATTTAAAGTTGGAACCCGGGCAAATATGGACTAAACATTAACGCGACGCAGCAAATGTGCAAGAGATTTTATCAAACTTAAAATCAAACGCGAACAACGATACGTGCTGTGTTTGAACACTGGTAAACTGGAAATATATTTCAAAAAGTCCAAAGAAAATATTTGCCTGTTGGCATTGCCTACTGGGAAAACAGTATATTATTTGAAAAATCTCACATTTTTAGTAAGAATGCCCAAGAAATGAAATTTAATGATAAATGTCTTTATGCTGTTGCACAAATTGGAATAAATTTTCAAATAAGATACCTGAAACGACCCCAGAAAATAGACGTGAGTACATCGTAAATGTTTTGAAACATTTGAACTTTGGTCTAATTACCAAGAATTTTTGTGCTTTCCCCCCTTGAGAACCTATGCTTTGAACATTATTTCAATAAATCGACATTCTCTCGGTTGGTATTTCGTCGCCTTTAATCGGCATATTATAATGAGACAACAAACAAATGCACATGCACATTCACTTCAGAGTTATGCAAAAATGAATTAAATCGATTGAACTGATGAAGCAACTTCCGTTGAATTGGCCAATCGGCAATCAGAAATCAGCAATCGGCCTTTAAATGGATAAATTAAAAAGAATGACCCATGCACATCATTTGATTGCGTTTCCTTTATCTCCGAAACAACGCAATCAATCTAATATATAATGTTTGACCCATTTTACGATTTTACGATTTTATCATGCCCTGTCAATAAATATCTAAGTCGTACACCAAATTTCGATCGTGACAACAATGAAAATGCTGTTCCACATTGGAATGGCTATAAAATGAATGGGAATTCCACTGAACTTATCAGTGTTAAAAGGGAATAAAAAAAACAGCCAACGAAATAAATGGTGTTTGAAAAGAACGGGGGGGAAAATTGCTCAAACAAACATACCTTGAAAAAGCACAAGAACTCTCTTAAATCACTGAATAAGTAAATGTGCAAACGCGGTTAAAAAAGCAAACAGTAGAAAGAAAGACAAAAAGAAAAAAAAATATAAAGAACACTGTTATTTTTGAAACTGGAAAACACTATTTTTAGACATCACGTAAAGCATGAAAAGTACCAAATATCGAGTTAAAAGAATGTGTTTGAACGCACGCACGACCGCACGCACGCACACACGTACCCTTACAATGTTAAAATATTAATTTAAAAAAAACACGTACCAAAAGTGAACCAAAAGCGACAAGATTAACGATTCAAAACGTGCTTGTTGTATGTGAATACATTTACGCTAACAGTCACAGGCAACAGCATAAAATCAAAACCAGAATCAAATTATATTTATGATAATCTACACTGTGCAGTGTGCACCCTGCATACTGACACAATCCAAAAACTCACACGCAGAAAGCAAACGATTTGAATTGATTATTATTTATGTATGTTGCTGTGGTCAATTGTGTTGCGAACGGTGAATGAAAGAGAATGATAAAATCTCAACTTAGATTCAATGAGTTTTTGAATGGTTTGGCGGTCGATTTGTGCCCACTACTTTACAATCCGTTCAGTGGCTTAATACGTTGGCCTTTTTTGGGAGCTCATTTTTGTGCCTCTGATATATTGTGGCTCGGATTACATAATGAAAAATAGAGATAATGTAAATCTCTTGAGATATATGTATAGATTTGTGATTGGATCTTATTTCGATTAATTTTAAAATGTGTGTGTGTGTTTATATTTGTACACGGTACAATATCATTAGGCTTTTCACTGATTTGACAATTCCGTGCTCTGATGATGGCATTCCACCCGGTTTTTTTGTTTGCGTATAAAATCACGTCGATCCCTTCAATATATATATATATATATATATATATATATATGTGTGTGTGTGTTTGTGTGTTTGTTTTTTCTTCTTCTTCCATTTCTTCCTCAATTCCATTCCATAGTTTGACAGAGTATTTTCCGTCCATTTACAACAAAATTTCGAGGCTTTCTATGCTCGATATTGCGTTAGCATTTGATTTTTAGCTTAAGCAGACTTCAACGCATAGCTTAGAGGCTTCTAAGGCTTGATAAAAAAAGAGGCGAACGAGCACAAAAGAATGAAACAAATTTTGCCGGTAATCTGTAAAGCCGGCAGCATTGAATACCTTTGAATGTATTGAAGGACAAATTTGTGATTATCAAGATTAGCAACCACCAATTTTTGGCTCGTGATTCAATAGTATTAGTATGGGGCTGGCAGTGTGCTGTGATCGTGATTGTGTCTGTGGTCTGTGGTTGTTATGTGCGCACATTACGTGTATGCGTAATGTTTTTCTATTTTTAGAATTAGAAATATTCTTTATATTGCGGTTGTTGTTGTTGTTTCTTTCCTTTTTTTTCTCCGTTGCTGTTATTTTGACCAAAATTTATTTATGTAATATGTTTATAGTTAAACGATACGAATGCGCGCATTTTGTTCGCACGCGACATATTTTCCATTCACCAGCGTCTAATATTTTCTGATGGTACGTTTTCTCTCGGGCTTTCTTCTATGCGCCCGCTTCTTATTCGCTTTGTCTTCATCTTTTTGCATTTCGTTTGAATTATGCCGTTATAAATTGTTGATACTTTCCAAACTCCATTTTATTCTACTTTTCGACATTTCGACTCTTTTTTTCACATTCAACTGACCTTCTTTTGTTTCGTCGTTTTCTTTCGGAAACAATTGTGGATTGTGTGTACAAAAAAAAAGAAATTGTGATGATTTAGATCTCCCCATTGCACATATTCCTGTGGTATTCACGTTTTTGTTGTTTTGTTTTTGCCACTTCTTACCATTTTTGCTTTCACACTGAAGTTATGTGGTTTTTTTTTGTTATTGTCAGAATGGTTTCAGTCAGAAATCAAATGAATACATAGAAATGATAAAAATCGAAACTAAAAACGCACATAAAAAAATGAAATGCCCGCAGAGCGTCTTCATGTGATCTTAATGTGCCTTGATACCAAATTATGGGCGGTTGAATGTTTTCAGCATAAAAGTACGCATGTAATGCACTTAATGTGTATGGTTCTAGTATCAAATCCCAAGTGAAAAGAAAATAACTAAATGGCCAATGTCATTGGTCAACTGATGACCCCTGTGAAAAACCGTTTGCCGGCGATGATTTGAGAACAAAACTGGCCAGCAATTTACTACACTTTTAAAATCATTTTCATATTTCTCATCTGATATTAACACATCATCTTCATTCTTTATTAATTCTCACCACACAATTTCAAAGTGCATGCACGAAAATCATTTCGTCTTCACAATTGTTCTACCATTATTTTATGATGAAAGCTTACGGAAGTAGCTTTGGCCCCATTCTCAATAGCAAAAGGCCACCTCTTAATTAAGGTATCAATGAATAGAAATACTAAATGTCCTACACTGGATTAGTTTGGAATTTGACATTATATTCTCGGAGATAACACTGTGGAACAAAAACGAACTTTTTGAAAATCCTAGAACGCGCATACATCAGGTTTGATAGCTGTTGGCCATACAAACAATGCCTCATACTCAGTTTTTCCAGATCAATTCGTTTTCGAAAATTATCCAGATATGAATTTTCTGCAGTATCGTGATTTTTTGATTTCTTACTATTTTGGAAATTTCTTATTTTTTCAACCAATATTCATTGTAAAAGGCATGCTGGTCTTTAAAATAAGTCTCATTTAGACTTATTTCAAGTGCTCACCCCAAAATATTCTGGAAAAACGGAAAAAATGAAAAAAATTGAACATTTCAGTACCCAATACACATCCTGATAGCTCCTAAGCGGTGAAGAATCTCGATTTGATTTCTGGAGCAAAGTTAGAGATCGTGGCACGAGGAGAAATTTTGCTTCAGAAGTTGACCCCAAAAAATTATCCCTTAGGGGTGAAAATTGAGCCCAAAAATGTACTATTCAGGCGCAAATTATACCCCATAGGGATGATTTTTTGGGGTTGACCCCTTGACCGAAAATATTTGTCTCTTCTCAATCTACAACTTTGCTCACCACACCCAGATCGAGTTCCGTCCTTCACCGCTTAGGAGCTATCATGATGTGTATTGGGTACTGAAATGTTCAATTTTTTTTTTCATTTTTTCCGTTTTTTCAGAATATTTTGGGGTGAGCACTTGAAATAAGTATAAATGAGACTTATTTTAAAGACCAGCATGCCTTTTACAGTGAATATTGGTTGAAAAAATAAGAAATTTCCAAAATAGTAAAAAATCAAAAAATCACGATACTGCAGAAAATTCATATCTGGATAATTTTCGAAAACGAATTGATCTGGAAAAACTGAGTATGAGGCATTGTTTGTATGGTCAACAGCTATCAAACCTGATGTATGCGCACTCTAGGATTTTTTGTGTGTTCCACAGTGTAATAGTTGACTTGGGTTAGATATTTATTCCAAGGGTTTTCGTTCTTATGAAATACCAAACATTAATTGTATGTCGATGAATGTTTGTTGTTATATCCAGATATGGACAACCAACTTCAAAAATGTGTACCGATCAATTACCTCAAAATTTATAACTTGTTCAAAATTATTTTATCTTACAACTAGTATCGACTTGAGCAATGTAAATAAAGCATACAGGTCTTGAGGTCTTGTTACACAGTTACAGCTATCGGGTCTTTAAAACATTCATTATGTTTCAAGATGATTGACTAGATGATAGATGAACTGTGTTCGGCCATAAAAGCTCAAAATACCTTCATTTTTTTCAACAACAAAAAAAAACAAATGGAGCAGTATTATAGTGTTGTGTGGAGAACAATCGCCTACCTTATAACTTTGACAAATTAACAAAATACTATTTTTATTTATTTTTATTGATTTTATAGTCTACTTTGATAAGCCGACTGTTAACATTTCATAGGTTAGCTTGGAAAAGAGTGGTCCATGACCCTCGTTAAAAACCAAGATCTTTTCCAATTAGTTAATTACATACATAATTTGCAGTTAAATAGTTTGAAAGCATATATAGTTTGACTAGTTTATGTGTTTCAAAAATAGATCAACAGTTAATAGTTATTTTCTAACAAATAAATAAATAAAATAACAAATAGATTTACAGTTGCATAAATTCGAAGTTTGAAATTGCATAGATAAATAAATAAGTAAACAAATATGTTATAAATAAATAGTTAGGTGGGTAGTTTGAAGTGGGTTGTCCAACATCACACTAAAATGAAATTTAAATATGTCATGTTTTATATCGTGCCACACAAATATCCATTTTTTCTTGTCCGCCCGTTGATTTCAATTTTTGGTCAATAAGCAACTGATAATTCAAATTAAGGAATGTGAAACACTTGAGTCCTACGTTTCAAAAACTATTTGATTTAACAAATATGTGAGAAATAGATTATGAAATTGATTCCGAAATAAAATGCACAAGACCATTCATGATTCTATCTGGTAAAGTCTATCAGTTAGATCTGACCAAAGGGAGTCAAAGGTAAGTTCCAATATTTTCAAAGTATTGATCGTAATTTAGACACTGAACTAAAAATTCGCAAAAAACATGATTTCATATCGAGTCTGTGAGTCCTCAAATACACAGGATAAAACACGAAATTCACTTAAATCATCATTGCAATTGATTGAAATCAAAACACCTTGAATAAACAATTGAGTTGTATTTCAGAGTTGATTTAATTGAATGTCATGTTGAGACGATGTCAAAAGTACTTTTCATCACAATTTGTTAGCTATTTCATCTTGTGTATGCACCATGCTATCAATATAAATTACTTCACTATATTGAACTTTAACATTGGACTGGCGCATAATTTAGTACGGACGGTTTGAATATTATTTGACTGTAGTCAAATATGCTCAATCAAATCACTATGAATATGATTATATATATAAATCATCTCTTTCGGATAGAACAGGGAAACCGTTTTACCAGCACTTGGTACGTGGTTTATCAAAAATTATCCGCATGAATAAAATTTATATTTCATTTGGAAATAATTTGATGAACAATTGAATTGCATAAGGTTGTTCAAACATGTACAGACAAATCAAGAAATTGGAAATGTTTGTTTTTATGACTTTGCGCCTTTTTTTTGCTGATTTTATTACCAAATCTATTTTAGAGAAGTGATGAGTTGTAGAAACTGCATTGAAACTAAAGTTAGAAAAGTTAGAAAATTTACTACTTTCGAAAGTGTATGCAATGAGTTTTCATAAATCAGCCAGACGACTGAAGTTGTTCAAACAAGAGAACCACTTTTTAGCTGTATTAGAGAGTATTACTCATGTGTGTGTGTGTGTGTGTGTGTGTGTGTTCTTCTAAGTTAAATGGAATCGTTCGACTTGCGAAAGTTCTTCGAAAACGAAATTTTTTTGAAAAAAAAAAAACACAATTAGTCTTGAACAAATTTGAGGTTTGTATTGAGCTGGGCACAAATAGACATAGTTCAATATTTGAAATTGATAAATATGCCAAATAAAAAGTGAAAATTGAATTTATCAATTGAAAGCCATAAAATACTCGTGCTCCGTAGAGACGTGTGAATGATAGACTAGATGATAGCCGAACTGAGTGCGGCCATAAAAGCTCAAAATACCTTCATTTTTTCTGAAATAATTATGTCGTGAAAAACCTGAAAAATCACCAACAAAACGTTCAAAAAAGAAAATGTTCATTTTATATTATAAAAAAATACAAGATATGCATCAAACGGAATAATAATTACATGTTTGTTTCATAGAAAGTGCAAATATTCGTGATGAAATACTGAACATTCATGCAGATATAGTTAAGAAATTTCACAAATAATTCCTAAGTGGGCATGATTACGATACAAATGTATGATTTAATAAATTAAATTATGGTTTTTTGTTTCTGATGTGGCGTTTCGAGTGAAGTCAACTAAATGGCACACATGATACGCAATTGTACTCAGTGTGTGTGTGTGTGTGTATGTGTGTGTGTGTGTGTGTGTGTGTGTGTGTGTGTGTGTGTGTGTGTGTGTGTGTGTGTGTGTGTGTGTGTGTGTGTGTGTGTGTGTGTGTGTGTGTGTGTGTGTGTGTGTGTGTGTGGGCGTAGCGTACCAAAATTGAATAAATTTGGGTTGGTGGATGGTCCCAGTTTTGTGGTGAAAGTTGTGTGCTTTTTTGATGTTTTTCTCTTTTCTTGTTTTTCATTTTCCTTTTGAAACCATTTACGTCGCGCACGAAAACTAAACTGTGTGTGTTTGGTTATGGCGTTTCATTCATGCAGTTTATATCGGTTTATATTCTTTTCATTCTATTTTGGGTGGATAGCCAACAGGTATGTGCTTCTTTTGTAACAATTAATTAGCGAATCATTGAGGGAAGGGGAGAGGGAGAGAGAATGAAATGTCGAATATTGTTTCGTACGAATCGGTAATTGTTTCGTGTTTTTGATGTGGGAAAATTAGTCGGAAATAACGCTTAGTAATATAGCGCGTTGCTGTTCAAGGTAAACAATTGAAAGCGGTTTTGCTTGTGAATTGTTGTGTTTTGTGTGAAGTCGTCGCTCGAAGGGCATGTAATACATATACATAGATATAGATATACATATACAAATATACATCAGAGGATTATATAGAGGAATTCATTTGCAGGCAAACGCTGAGTGAGCAATTGACGAAAACCAAGCAAAAATTTACGCAGTCTCAAAAAGCATATTATGAATATTTAAATACCGTTTGTGTAAAACTTTCGGAAACTTACGAGTTTGGATGAAACATCTTTGAAAAAAAAAATGAAAAATTTCCTGAAATCAAGAAAAATAGCTCTCGAAGTTTTTGGTCTGTAACGTAAAACCTATCGATCTGTTCATTGATTTTCACAGGCATCTTGTTCACCTGAGATATTCGAATTGTGTAGATTCATGCTAACATGATGCGGTTGCATCGAAGCGGTTGTTAGCTTTATGAATTAGTTAAATCATAAATTGCCTCGCGCTAGCATGCTTTTGGTTTGTTGCTATTTTTTTCATATAACAGCAACACAGCCAAAACCATTAGAAATGTTGATTATTTTCCATAAAACAACCTGAATGAAATTAGAAGAAAATTAAGAATGCAAAAGCGAATATGCGAACCATAGTCATATAACAAATGTGGGTTGACACGATGAAGACGGTGTGTGTGTGTGTGTGTGTGTGTGTGTGTGTTTTTAAAATGCATGGAAAATAATTAAAACCGAGCTTTATCGAAATCTTTTTATAAACATAGAACGGAAATTAAGTTTATGCATATACTAGCCTACACCTACCACCAATTGCACTCGCTGCTGTGAAACATACTCTTCTGTCCATTCGCTGAAAATTCTGGCTATGTAGACTCTGTCCCTTGCTCCTCGTTTTTCTCACTTTACCCAAATATATGAATATATATTTATAATTCATGAACGTTTTTAATGAAATGGCCCGGAATTCTATTGGTCTCGCTCTTTCACGTTATCGCTGCATACGAAACTGTATTTGAAATTCCATTGAACAAGCGAGACTGGATACGGTAAGGTAATAAGGGTAATGTGGCTTTATTCAGACGTCAATGTTAATCCAACGTTTTTTTTATGCGTCACTAAACGCCAAATGAACGTCACCACAGAAATAATATTTAAAACACACAAAAAACGTTGTAGTCATCGCTCGATACCTCTTTATTTGCCCACAATATTAAACAAATAAAAAAATTACTAAAAATTATGAAAATCGTCACTTGAGTTTTTCTTCTTTTTTTTAGACGAATAAAAATAAGAGGAATTTACAAATCATTTTGGTTTGTAAAGATTTTTTTAAATCTAATATTAAGACTAATTTTCGTCTTGATACGTCTGTATAAATCCTAGTTTAATGACGGAGACCGATTATTGATTTAGAAAGATAAATGTGACCTAGTGTAAGTGGGCAAAAGAGAACAAACTTACGCATCACAATTTGCGTTTTATGCGAACGGAATTCAAATACATGTATTGACAAATACAAATTAACACCAGATTTGTATATCACATAATATTGCTTCGTATAGCATCGGGTTCATAGCAACAATCAATTAGAAATTCCGGCATGATACGTCTGTAGTCTGTTTATTTTTCCAGCCCACATCATAATTTCTAAATCGTCATCAGTATGTATTGATTCGATAAATGGAGATTAACATTTTATTTTGAATTGTTTCTTTTTTTAAACTTTTTAAAACTACTCCTCGTTTTTTTTACGGATTGTCACTTTAGAAGAGTTCATCCATTCGTTTGTGCTGGTTGAGATTTAAACCAACGCGTACCTAGTGAGTGTCTATTGAACGCAAAGCGTACCAAATAAATCACGCAATGTTACTTATATGAATAGTGACAAAACACGAAATGTTTGACCGGTTGAAGTTCAAGTACTGAAGCAGATAAAAGTGCATTGAATTTGATGTATCTGTTTTAATTTATGAGTGTGTTCAATACGCACACAAATATTCCAAACAACGTGTGCACTGTGCAAATATCTCTTGCCGTAATCGTTCGTTGAAAGTCTATCCCGACGTAATTTCTTATTCAATCCATATATCCAATTAGTTTACTCACAATACAATCTTAATACAGAGACCAGCGACCGAAAGAGAAACAGTTTGGTTCTTCTTACGTAAATCCGTGTACCGTGCAACTGGGTTTTGGGGTAGTTTATTACCTACGGTGTCGTCCACAAGGTCAGACACACACCTTAACTTTCTTATTATTCGTCGAATGTTTCGTTTACTTTTTCCATTCTATATTTTGATTGTAATTCTAATTCTTGACCAATTCCGAAATAAAATTTAGACATTCAATACACGCGGCGACCATGTGAGCATGTGAGCGTGCGAAAAATTACCGAAAATGTTGATGGATAAAATTAGATGGAAAAAAGTTTTCTCTTTGTTTTCGTTCAAAAAGAATTATGTGTTATGAATGGAAAATTTTCTGTCTAATCTACTGACAACAGTATTAAAAGATGTGTATTTTTATTCGAACTTTTGAACATCATTTTCATGTGGTGTGCACAACTTATGAATAATGCTATACATAACATCTCTCGTCAACTGCGTTTTTTGTTGTTGTTGTTGTTGTTGTTGTTGTTGTTGTATGTTGTTGCATTACATTGGTGGAATTCATTAAAACATTCACATTCCATTTCAGTAATTTCAAATGACATTTTGATTGTCTTGAAATGTTAGACGCACATGGTCACACAGGTGTTAAGTTGTACAATAATGCATAATATTGCATAATATCACATTGTTTCACACAGAATACTAAATGCGCTTGGTGCTTTTGTATATCTGTATGTTTATTACATCATGACAATCGCACTATATGTATTCTCTTGTAGAATGTATTTGTTCACAGCGCGAGATATCTATCGAAAGTGTGCAGAATGCACTCTGCAGTAATGCACCTGGAATAACATTGGAATAAACTTTTATATCCTGTATGTTGCCACTCATTTCAATAATGTTGCCTTCGCACACATAATAAATACGATATTACGCTATTAAAATGTGATTTTCAGTGTGAGTTTGGTTGCCATTTTTCGGTTGATTAAATTTGTTAATGGTAAACTTGGACACTTCTTTTTTAGGAATGGAAAAATCAGTACCGTCAGATGGGCTTATTGAGTTGCTGAGAAAATTAATAGACCTTTGGTGAAGGTGAAATAAATTGAAACTAGAGCCGTGCGTAGGAATGTATGTGTGCTTGTGTGTGCGGTGATAAAATGCCATGTGCTAGATCTTGGTTAGGTTAGGCTCGTAAGCAATGAGCAAAGATAATGAGTAACGTTAATTTACGTTGTATATTGTTTCCCTTGACATTCTCTCAACAAACACACACACAATTCGTTACACTTACCGGAAATTGAAAGTATGAAAAATCTATTGTCCAAATAACGAAATATACGAACCAATGGCTAACAGTTTCATTTAAAAGCATACTACACACAGAGATGACATAAAGGGAGCCTAAATTGTCAGCACAGCACCGTACATTCCATTGAAACAAAGCAATCATTTTCGAATTCGATTAACAACTTTTGCTTTGTGTGAATTGGCTTGTGTAAAGTTGCATTTCTCTCGAGAACTGATCACGACAGTTTTATGAGCCGCGACTGCGCAAGGACATTATTATATCCGTTTGTATCTAAATTGTCTTGTTTTTCTTAACACATTCGTTTTTTTTTGGTTACCGGTTCAGAAAGTTCAGGTTCCTTATTCCGCATGGTGAACTGGCGCGCGTGTGTATGTTGGCGCGATTGTGTTGAATTGTCGTCATAAACTGAAAGTGAAAAATACACAATCGCCGTTGCTCATTCGTTCGTGTAGAAATAAATTAATAAGAAATGGCACGCTCCAAAACATTAGTGCAATAATTAAAATGAACTTAGTTTCGTTTTTATTGGTCCAACGACATAACGTTAGTGAACAATAAGTTTTGGAAATGAGTCGATTACACGAGCGCTTGCGAAGGATTCTTTCGGCACGCAATAAGACAAAGGCAAATAACAATAAGCAATTTGTTAAGATTAAACTTCATTAATTAGTGACACACAGAAAAAAAAACATCACACACACACATAAAATGATATCGACATATGATGCAAGTTAAACACTAGATATGCTCGCGTGCCATTCGAAGACTAGACAGCAACAATCAAACTTTTTTACCATGACATGGACATCAACTGTATTACTATTGTAATTCGAATTTTGCCACACCGCATATTTTCTAACATCCCTGTTCTGACAACATTTGTTTATTTATAGGTCCTAAACGTGGTCCATCATGGTCTTCCATAGTCACAGCGACGGTAGTATGGTCAGGCATTATGGTCTAAGACGGCTTAACATAAATAATCAAATTGGTTAACACAAACAATCAAATATTGTTACCACGATAGCTCCTGAACCGCGTTGACGGAATTTGTTCAAACTTTGACCACGGATGGTTGGTATGGACTTCTTGGATGTAGCAAATATTGGACCAAATTACGTGTGTTTTGCCCGCGGATGGACGCCCAACAAACACAATACTTTTCACCACTTCATGGGGAAAAGTAATAATAAAAAATACCCACATCTCAATACATCCGTTCGTGGGCATCATTGTCTATCATTTCATTAAGTTAATTCAATTCCATATTCGGTATGTTTCTAGTTCACACACACATACAGAGGAAAATACACCCTGTCCATTGCTTTGATTAAGCCAATGCAGCAGGAAATTTCGCATTATGTTAATGCTGTGAAGCTTTGATGAACACCTCTTGTGATGTGCACTCTAATCAAAATTACGTGCTAGAACCGAGTCTAAGTGTGTGTTATTCCGTTGCCTCAGCCATTACAATCATTTCGTTGGTTCCATTTGAAATTGCTTTGCATGTGGAATAAATTAAAAATAAATTGTTCACCATTGAAAACGTCGGCTAACTGCGGGGGAAGAACTTCAATTTAAGATGCTTTTTTTCAACGCTTGTTTGGCACTTCCGGTATTTTATTTAAAGTGCAAATACATTTGACTATTTTCCAGAAAATCCGACATAGCAATTCGCATAGCTGTGAAATTGTGAATCGAAAAGCAAAATGAACACTTTGAAATAATTACAAGCTTCACATTGGTCACACTATGGTGTGAAATCGTCATCCATCGTGATTGACAGATTTCGTGAAATGCAACGCCGTATGGCGAGTTCATTGCATATATTTATGAATTATATCGTTGGATGCCAAAAGCACAAATACCATCGTGCCATTTCCACTTTGTTCAGATCCGGTATGGTATTAAATGTGTATTTTTGTGCTTCACTGCAATAATCATGACGGCAAAACCAAATCACAATTGTGAGTTTGGAACCAAGAAAGAGAGAGAGAGAGAGGGGGGGGGGTAGAAAAAACAACATGAAATAAAAAAGATTCGAATGCACTTGATTTGTGGTGATGCAGTTAACAGGCGAAGTGGGCGTAAAAATATAGGTTAAGTTTTTAAAAGAAAACAATCATTCATGTTGTTTATGGCGACGGAATAGTTTGCTACAATCGCCCACAATGTTGTGAAAATGTATGTACATTTGTACATAAGTGAAAGGCTGCTGATAGCAACAACAAAATAAATGAATGCACATTTCGAGCGATATGTAATTGTTACCAAACACTGAGCAGAGAAAAAACAACAACAACAACAATCTGTCGTCGCAGACGAAACAAAAGGAAATTCCGCAAACAGCGACAAAACTAAAGGCGCTCGAACGCACAAAATGGCAACGAAAAATTAAACAATACATATAAATATTTGATACGATGCATGGTTGTGCTTAGCCAGGCATGGGCAGTAATAGCGAATAACGAAATTCTGAGAAAATACACGAAGCCACAGAAAAACAACAAATGCAAAGAATCAAGGAAAACAAAACAACCAAAGACATTGAAGAACCAAAGCAATATTCACTTGTTATTTGAAATATGTATTTATTAGGGTGATTCACATTGGGGATGGTATACAAATACACATTTTGGCAAGCGACACCCTTTCTTTTATTTTGCGGAGCAAATGTAAATATATTCGCAAAGTTTGATCTCGTTATAAGCTCATTTAAAATCCCAATAAATCAAGCCCTATCATGGAAGAGTTTTGCGGAACTTTACAACAGAAGTAACAACTATTCAACGATGACTTTAAGCAAATGATTTTTTTTTATGATTTGGTGTGAAAACTATGAGAATTCAGGTATCATCTCAACATATGGATATAACGATCGTATGATGGCCACCCTAATAATATTCATACGAGTAAAAAATATGTTCTTTTGTATGCACGATCTCTATAAGCATCTACAATGAAAGCGAAACGATTTGGAAATGTTGCCCGATGGCAAGTGCCACAGAGAATAGAATTTATATTTGAAGATACAATTGGAGAACCGATTTAATATAATAACGAGTGAGCTCGCTTCGCTTCACCTCAAATTCTATTTTCATTTTTCATTTTGCATAATTCGAAACCGGTTGCTAACCATGCTTAGTCATGGCCAGTTATATAGAATTTACATGTTAATATATTCAGTGCCCTTTTTTGATTTTGAACCTCTTATTTAGCTTCTGGCAAAGCTTTCTTTTCTTTTGATTTGCAATGTTAAGCGCAAGCAATTTATTGGTAAAATAAATTAACAGCTCCAAGCGATGCCTTGGTAGTATAATTATTAACTGGATGTATGAAAGTGTTGCAGCACAATGTAAAATTCATGATGAGTTTGAACGAAAATTGCGATACTTGCAGCGAAGTTTGAGGAAAAAACGGTCTTAGATCCCTTTGAAATGCGAGATTACATTCAACGTGCTCTTGACAACAACAAAAAAGCAATCGGAATGAAGTCCGTTAAAAGGCATACCCAGTACAATACGATCTACATATCATGTAGTGTATAGCAAGAATCACGCTCACGCATAATATTTATTGCATTTTAAGCATTTCGAATTGGGGATATTGCTCGATAGAACTCGATGTTGAGCAACACACACAAACACACTTGCATAAATGCAACTGAAACGAATGGAACAGCACGGTTTAGGTTTGTAAATTTCATTTCCCAATCATGGAAATCTCATACTCATATCTCTCGGTGCTAAAACCAATACACGCGTTTGACGGCATTCGCTGCTGTTAGCAGCCAAACAGAAGTCAGTCAGCAGTGATGGAAAGTAGAATTACAATTTCCGTTACATTACATTACATAAAAATCAAATAGAAATAAACCGAACTGGGAATCAACATCCTCCTCCAACAAAAATGGTGCCAGTGAACACTTTTCTAAGAGGAATGCGCCCGCGATCGAGTGACGCGCGTTTATCGACTGATTGTTCCGATGCGCTTTGAAACGTTCCATAAATGGAAATTGGAGAGTCTCGAAGACTATCAATTGAATGCTCATATGTATATCGTAATATATTGCTAATGAGCAACGGATGCAAAAACATTCTCATATGTGTGGGCGACGAAATTTATTACCAAATAAAAATTTTATTTATTTATTGTGTGTACGATCTTTTGTACATGTATGCATACGCTTCATATTGGTATTGCATTCACGCCGATTACTTAGTCTTTATGCCATTGCATTTATTCTAAAAGCTCAACACAATCGCGATTATCACAAAGGTGATGACAGTATTAATTTGGTTCGTCACATTTACGGTGAATTTGCAAGTAATTCAAATGTCATTCAATTTTATTGAAATCAAATCAATAAGCGAACATTTGTAAATGTTTCACGAATGCGTCAAAATGGATAACATCGTAGAAATATTAGTTCGCATTAATGAGTCACACTCGTATCTAATAAAAAAAATGTGTTTATAAAATTTAACAATTTAGTTGAATTTACACACAAAATAAATATATTGAATTTTTAGACAGTACAGCATCTAAATCCTGGATTTATACAGTAAATCGTATAATTTTTTTATATTTCATCTAAAATGTGTAGAAACCGTTTGAAGTGTAAATGTTGATTTTGTCCGTTGGCGACTTCCACTAATACACGGTCACTCTGATGTCGTCGAGTCAGTGGCGAGTTACTCATACATGCGTAAATATCATTGTTGTGCAGTGATGACAGAAACAGAACACTGTTGTTGTGTACACTAGCTCGTGCACAATTTGATGCTGCTTATGACTGTGTGAGTATCTCATCACTGAGTTGGTACCAGTGTGAACGTGTCATTTTATGCGAAACAAAATACAAAACGAAAGATTTAGCGAATCACCAAATACTCGAAACGTCATGTGGAGTAGCAGCAAAATTCAATATATCGTAAAATACTACACATTTTAGATGAAATATAAAACAAATAGACTATTTACTTTATAATTCCAGAAATAAGACGCTGTATTGTCTTAAAATTCAATATGTTTCTTTTGTGTGTAACGCGCATGGAGTGTGAATCTACCGCATTTTGAGAGAACGTGTTAAATTTTCTATTAAAATTCTATTAAGTTGCCATTGAATAGGTGTACTCAAGTTGGACAAAATGAAACCATTCACAAAATGTGCTGGTCCAGCAGAAAGCTGATTCGGCATAAGCATTCAAATGCAGTGTGAGTAAAAACAATCGATTCATACGTAAGAGATGGCGTCAGATACACAAACGCGCGAGTGAAGTAACACTAGTTGGTCATTAATAGTTCGAATTATCCACATATATGACGCAACATATGAAGAGATTTTGGGCAAAGGACATCCAGAGCGAGCGAAAGAGAGAGAGGGATGTGAAAGGCACATTTAACACAATCGCACGTATATCAGAATACATATTCGATTTGTGCAGCTATTGAGCTCCAATGATTGTTCCTTTTGATGCGAAAGAGAGAATGTGCGCCATACGAGAAAAGCAATGACGTTCCACAGAACATTGGATATGAATAACAAATATCAAATATCAAATTGCAAAGTTATCTCTTTGATCTGATTCATCACATAAACGCTGTTCGCCATTACAATGACGATGTTGCAATATTAGTCGGAGAATCTGAATGTGAG
The DNA here is from genome assembly GCA_030463065.1 of Aphidoletes aphidimyza. Lineage (NCBI taxonomy): Eukaryota > Metazoa > Arthropoda > Insecta > Diptera > Cecidomyiidae > Aphidoletes > Aphidoletes aphidimyza. The sequence continues at coordinate 12,124,829 of CM059997.1, read as the reverse complement.
TCAGAGCTCAACTTTTCACTAACATGCTTTCAACGTGTGCTTACACACATACACACACACGCGCGCACGCACGCACACATCTGCACACAACAACTCCGACTCTTTATTTTTCTGGCACACTATTCTATGACAAAAGCAGTACAGTTTCGAAATCGATTGGATAAAAAAGCACAAGCGTCACATTTGCATTGAACTTTTCGCAAGTTCTAGTCAATTTTTTGTTCGCTTTTCATCGAATGAATCACCCATATCACAACGGTTTATGTAGTTGTGTGCATGTGTGTGTGTTTGTTTGTGTGGCTTTTCTTAGTCATCGTCGCGATATTCGATTCATTTGATTGAGATATTCACTGTAACTTGGAAAAAACAACATCTTGAAATCGTCAATGGTTGTAACATCGTAAATGCTTCAAGAAATGGATTCGTCCGTTTCATTGTCGCCGCCGCTGTTGTTGCTACTACACCCACGCGTTCACAATCCGCTAAATTTTACTTCGATTTTCATTTCAGCTGTCTTCCATTATTTTTTTTCCTTCTTCTGTTTTTTTTTGTTTCGTATTGTTTTGTTCTCTACTTTACTCTATTCATTTTTCTTCTGGTTTCGTTTTCTTTTTTTTCTTTTGTTCTACCCCAATATTTTTGATTTAAAAATACAATTTTATTGCAAAAAACAGCAAATATTCAAGTGAATTGCACACAAACAAACACTGAAGATCATTGATGTTGAAGAAGCGCCAACGAAAGCGCTCGGGCAATTATTTATGCCACCATTGTGAAGGGTTTTTTTTTGTCGTCCATGCGATTCGTTTCATTTCGTTTCGATTTAATGTTACGTATTGCCAATGTTATTTCTTGTTTTACACACTCGTACTCTTTTCTTCATTCAATTGAATTGTGACTGTACTGGAACATGCTGGACACAACGATGTCATACGTCTAATGTGATTTAATTAAATTTAGTTTAAATCGTATCAATCGTTGGTGTGCTCATACCAAACGTCCTTGAATGAAGATAAATAATTGCTCGGAACAATTTTTATTCCACTGAAATGCAGGTAATCTTATGTCAACTATGTTTCTATTTGTGTTTTCAAAAACAAAAAAACGTTCTCATCTGTGATATGAAACCCTACACACATTCAATTGACAGTATCAACTTTGGTAAATCGATACATTAAATTCAATCTTATGACGAGAATTACTCAGAATAATATGAAACAAACAGGTGCATGAGATAAATGTGAAGCGGCACTTGTGTTAAATGTATGCGTCAATTTGATCTTCGGCATGGTGCTTTTTTACGCACTACATGGGAATTTCGTTGGAATTGACATGTCGAATGAATTTAAAATATCTGAAAATTAGATTCGATTGGTTAAATAAAAATTAATCCTTTCAGCTTGGATCAGCTTAAGCTTTTGGTCGACCCACAATCAAACCACGAGTGCACCACGAAAATGAATTGTAATACGTCTTCACTTCCAGTAATGTTCAACCCACATGATAACACATTATTTTTTCATTCATAATCTAGTTTTATTAAATCGAGATAAATTAATGGCATTTCATCTAATATTTATTTTTATGCCATTGACGTGTAACCTTATTAAAAACTAAATTTTATGAACTGATGAAAACTCTCATCTGTACATTATTGACTTGATCAAATTAGCCATAGCAGAGAAAGAGTAGCGATAGCTCCCAATTTCAATTAACATTAAATGAAATTTATAATACATTTAATGTTGGATTGTAGTAGTCATAGTGCCCTAGCTGCGTTGAATATTGTCAAGTCTAAGCAACCTGTAATGAATTGTATCAGCTCCAAATAAATTTGTTCTATTCGTCAAAGTATTGTTTTGAACTGGTAAAATTCATGACCATGGTTGCTTAGACTTGACAGTATTCAACGTAGTTGAGGAACTATGGCTACTACAATCCCACACTCCCCCGGACCATTATGGATTCCTCTATAAATATAGTCAAAAATGGGCCGAATTTCTTCAGGTCGCACAATTTTTGCATTGTTTTGTCTTAAAAATCAATATAATCGAAATTTGATATGTGAATTACATGTTGTTGAATTCTATTGAATATTTTCCGCAACTCCTAACTCTGGAAATGAAACCATTTTTGTTATGTCGATAACCACTAATCTTTGACCAGAAAATATTTGGTTGATTAAAATGTTCAAGATAATAAGGATTTCTACTTCGTAACGTTATGAATTGATTCGCTCAATGAAGAATTATTTGAGAAATACTTGTTCGATTTTTGTGTAGGAGTAGCTGATGTTTGTGTATCCATACTTTGAATGCATTTGAAATTCTTGTTTGCATATCTGGTGTTTGAGCTATGCAAATGAAATGGAATGTTACGGCATAATCAGTAGGCTGAGATGTAGATCTAGATTGGCCAGTTTGAGATGCTTATCTTGAGCGTAATATTAACTTTATGAAATGAAAATACAACAGATATGTGAGTGAGCATACAAAAGCTCACCAATATGATGATTTTGTGTTTGTTATTTGCGTTTCAATGGGAGAATTTCACGTTGATTAGTCGACCACTTTTGCTTCTTGAGTATGTGAATACTTCATTGAACGCAACGTCTCTGGTAAAATGCGAAACACACACACACACATATAATCGTACTAACATTCACAACAGACGAGGAGAGCACGGGCAACACATCGCCAGATCGCTCTACATATAACCGAAACGGATAGATAGTTTGGCGCCAACAGGTCCAGACTTGCGGGGGTGGATTCATGCATTTAAGTTATATGAATTGTTCTTGTCTCCTTTTCTCTATCCATGTGGTCTTTGCCTCTCTATCGTAGTTTGTACCGAATATGGTCATGTGATATTTGTGGATTTCACACGATTTTTCGTCGTCTTCTTTTAGTTTGTTTTTTGTTTTGTCTTTGTTTGTGTTGTTTTTGTTTTTTTTTTTTTTGTTCTTTTAATATCGAAAAAGGAACAATAATAAAATTTCACCTATTTTATGACACGCCAAAGGTCTTGGTATACCGTTAAAATGAAACAGATACACACAAAAAACTGAAGTCGAAAAATATTTCCAATGTGGTGGTAATGTCTATTGAAGGTATACTGAGGGCATGCATTTAAAATGAGGGATTTTACGGTGCAAATATGACTCTATTTGGAAAAAGTCGTTATAGCACTTGTCATTTAAAGTATTACCCATCGCCAGTCATCAATTTGAAGAACATTGTATTAAATTCAGAGATCAACAACCTTTCATCCTGACGACCAACACCTGAAGAACCCATGGAAGAACCTTTGCATCTCGTGTTAATTTTAAAGGTTGTATGCTTAGTAAATTGTAAATTGGAAAGTGGCATTATGATTCACTCAAAGTGGTACGACAAAATATTGAATTCAATTGTTTCAACGTTTGAAGACAACATAAATTGAATGCTTACAAGTTGAAGAATTTCATTCATTGTTCGTTCTAACATCACCATAATATCGTTGCATGAAGAGTGGTGACCTCAATCTATTTCTGGTAAGTATTTTGCATGATTATTTATCCTATCAAATGGCAGAAGAATATTTCGTGGAATCCTATGCAACTAAATCCTGTGTACTATTCGGAACGTTAGAGTTTCTTACACACTCAAGTATTTTGGTTAACTGTAATATTAAATTCAGCATTCAAAACTGACTTATCTGTAGCACAGATTAAAAGAACGATGGTCATCTGATTTTTGGTATTGAACTGCTAAACTGTTGACGGTGACATAGTATGCTTGCGCGCGGTGCGCCTCCATTCGAAACGAAGATAAACATGGTAAAACACACAGCGCATAGCAGTTCAATACCAAAAATCGGATGACCATCGTTCTTTTAATCTGTGCTACAGATAAGTCAGTTTTGAATGATGAATTTAGTATTACAGTTAACCAAAATACTTGAGAGTGTAGATGCAAAAATTTCAGTTGCAATAAATAGCTCTTCTTTTAGCACAATTTTAATTTCCGGTGCATTTGTCTGACTTCAGAGTATCTAGTCGAAGGCACGTTGCAACAATTATCATTCCCAATCGCCTCTAACGTACACTCCTCAGGACCCGCGTGGTTGAACAAGTTCCAACCACATCCCGGTTTTTCTCTGGAAAACCAGACGCGAGGTCCATCGCATATAAATGAATTCAGCTGATACGGCTTACAATCCCTAACATTAAAGTTATCGGACAATTGATAATGTTGATGGTCCGAAGAGACGATCAAAAACCTATTTTCATTCCGAACGCGCAAGAAATGATCGTTTTTTACAAACGGAATTTGGAAAATCTCGTATATTTTGACTCTTTTTGCATCCAAAAGAGGCACAGATATGCAAAACACGATGTGATCGTCCGATTTGTAAGTATGAACTCGACAAATTGAATATAAATCAAATGCCGTTGGGATGGTGAATTCATGTCCCACGACCAAACGCATCGTTTCAACCTGCTTCTCCAACTGAGACGCTGTAATTAACGCATGACTAACTATGTCTCGATTTACTTCAGCCATAACTTGCATGATAGCATTTTGTCTCTGTTCAAATTCGTTAATCGTAAGAATCATAAAACTTATCAAGCCATTAAAGGACTGCTGCTGGTCCACCAGCTGCTCGTGACGGTTCACAAATTCCAACAAACTATTAAAATGTTCTGCTTGCATCCTTAAAGACATCTCATCACGTTTTATAACGTTCACTGTTGATTCCAAAACCGAAGTGTGGTTTGATAAAAGTTTCAACAGATGCTCCTCATTTTGGGTTAATTTTGAAATATCTTGTGAATACTCTCTCTGAAAACGTGAACCGAGCACGCCGAAGAGATCGCCGGCAACATCACCAACAAAATCCAACACGGCCCGCTTCGAACGCTTCACCCTGAGCATAAATACATTTGATTCATTCAACGCCCGCAATTTCGATTCCAAATGGTCAATCATATTCTGACAACCATATTTTTTATGTATGACCACATTACATGCGTGTTTTGCATTTTCAAAATTAGATTGCATTGCGTTGAATTCACTTCTAAAAATTCGCAAATCGAAAAAAGCCAACATGTCCCAGTTCGCCCTTGTCATAAATACCTCGTTCCTTTTCTCAAAAAACAACCCAGGTGATGCATTGAATTGGGTTATTTGTAAATCATTGTTGAGCGGAACCGCGTGCGACAAAGTTGAAAAAATCGCCAACATTGCCGTTAAAATTGGCAGTACTAGAGAGCGTTGTTTTCCCCGTTTCGGCGTTGTAATACGCACTAAATTGGCACGGATGCTCCTTCCATCCCCATCTTGGGGAAAGAGACATATCTTTGTTATGGGTCTTTTCATTATTGCATCGCCGACCCTTATTGAAACCACTCTGACGAGACCGTCATCACCAGGATGTGTTTCAACGATAACACCAGTGAGCCACCGCGACGGAGGAAGGTTCTCCTCACGAATCAAAACATGGTCGTTTATTTTAGGTTCCGCTTTCCGGTCTACCCATTTTGTCCTTACTTGGAGCTGATTTAAATAGTCCATTTGCCACCTCTTCCAGAAATATTGTGTCATCTGTTGGACTCGTTGCCAACGATTTAGCCAACTCATTTTTGATTCCAGATGATTTTGTTCTGGTGGACAAATGGCAGACTCCCCAATTAAAAAATGCGCCGGTGTCAACACGGCCGCATCATTTGGGCTAGATGAAAGCAAACACAGCGGACGAGAGTTGACACAAGCCTCCACTTGTGCCAACAGTGTGCAAAGTTCCTCAAAGGAGAGTTTGGTCTCTCCAATTGTCTTTTTCAAGTGAAGCTTAACCGATTTCACGGCCGCCTCCGCTAAGCCATTAAAATGTGGTGCTCCAGGTGGCGAAAAAAACCAACGAGTTTGATTTTTTGCCAATTCCCCGCAGATTGCCGCATGGTATTCTTGCTCATCTTCAATTGAGCCATTTTCAAGCAAAATTTTATTTGATTTAACGAAATTGGTGCCATTGTCACTGTACAAATTCCTAATGGTACCGCGACGAGCCACCAAACGACGAAACGCAGCAATAAATGCCTCAGCGGTCATATCCGTGACCGCTTCAATAGCCATGCACACAAAGATCGCGATATATGCCTTTTGGGATTTGCAGCCACGTGAATTCGTCGTTTTCACATGAATAGCTCCGGTATAATCCACCGCGGTATTCGAAAACGGCTTTTCAACCGGATTTACTCTATTCGCAGGTAAATCGGCCATATATTGTTCCATTGGTTTCGGATTCGCTCTGAAACAGTCCACACATTTATGAAGGACTGTTTTTATTACACGCTGACTGTTGCTTACCCAATAATTTTGCCTAAAAACCGCTTCCGTTAGTTTTGGTCCACCATGCAAACATTTCACATGGCAGTCACGAATAATCAGATTCGTTACATCGTGCTTACTGGGAAGCAAAATCTGATGTTTTGTTTCAAATGGCAAATCTGATTTCCGCAAGCGGCCGCCGACGCGTATTATGTCATTCTCATCAATAAACAAACTTAAAGAAATAAACTTATTGGACCTTGGCAATGGTTTTTTTCGTTTCAACAGGTCAAGTTCAAACACAAACGATTCCTCCTGTACGATTTTTATTATTTTTTGAACAGCATTTCGCAACTCGTCGGTCGTAAAAATATCAGAATGCTGCGTTTGTAAATTTTTCGATGCGATGTCGCATGCAACCTGCCTTTTCAGCTCATCAAAAGTTGCTGCGTCAGGTAGTAACGAATGAGCCACCGTAGCATTTGACACGGTTATTGTACTCAATTGTTGATCCAGGTCAGTTTTAATATCAACGAACACTGGCAAATTAAAGTCATTATTTAGCAAAAATTTGGGGCCGTGCCACCACAACTCATGATTTATTAATTCACTCGGTAATAGGCCACGCGAAGCGCAATCCGCTGGATTTAGCTCCGAAGCAACATGATACCAATCATTTTTGCTGACCAATTTGTGAATTTTTGCGATTCTCGAAGCAACAAAAGTTTTATACCGCTTTGGATCCCCTTTGATCCAACTAATGACGATTTTCGAATCTGACCACAGGCAAATTCTTTGGAATGAAACATCAAATGCCTTAATTACCTTCCTGACCAACTGTGAAAGTAACATTGCTCCACATAATTCAAGACGTGGAATCGTTACGTTTTCGTCGTTAAATTTAGTTTTTTTTGGTGCCACCCGTGCCTTTGTAATCAACAAACGAACTGTGGCCTGAGTAGCATTTTTTATATAAATTGCGGCAGAATAACCAACCTCACTGGCATCACAGAACCCATGGAGTTCAATAGCATCATTTGGCCTGTACTCCACCCAGCGGGGAATTTTCAAATCATATATCAAATTCAACTCACACTTAATTCCTTGCCATGAATTGATAAAATTCTCACCAACTGGCACATCCCAATCCCCACCTTCCATCCAAAGCTGCTGAAGAATATGTTTTGCACGAAGCACTACTGGGGAAATCCAACCAAGTGGATCAAAAAGAGATGCGATTTCAGAAGTCAAGTGTCGCTTGGTACGGGGATTTGAATCCATTTTTATTGAAAATCCATATGTGAATTCATCGGGAGACAAACCATTTTTGAATGGTAAAGTGACCACAAATCTGCCGTCCTGATTACGCGTGACGGTGTGATTATAATGATCCTCACAATATTGTTCCTCCTCGGTAAGATCAACACGTTCGTCATTTTCAAATTCCTCAGAGCTAAAAAACTGTTTGACCGTATCGAGCAATTCAACATTTGTTACAAGAGTGACAACATTAATTCCCGGTTTTGGACAAAGAGCACCGGAAACGACCCATCCAAGTTCCGTGTTTTGAGCCAATAGCTTATCGGACGCCCTCATCAAACCCACTTTTAAGATTTGCACATACTCCGACACGCCCAAAATTAAATCGATCTCGGAATCACATAAAAATGATGGGTCAGCTAAAGTCAAATTGTTTATGAAATCAAGATCATGATTGTCGCTTTCATTACTCGTAATGCGAGTCAACTTGGGCAACACAATTGCCTCCGTATTCAAGATAAAATCCGATTCAAAGCGTGGGCCAATCACCAAGTTAATTGAATGTTTAGCAATTTGCTTTCTTTCACCGATTCCAGCGATCATCGCCCTTATTTCATTTCGGTTTAACTTTAATGTTTGTGCCGCCGTATCGGAAATGAAAGCACTTTGGGAGCCCTGGTCTAGTAAAGCACGTAATAAAACCCGTGCTCCGGTCTTATCAAACACGGCCACCATTGCCGTTGCCAAAAGTATTGAACCAGAGCTCCGCACAACATTAGAATTTATGTTTACAACGTCTACTTCCGTTGAGGATTTAGCAACGTTTACTTTGATATTTTTTTCAACTACCCTCTGAAGATGAAGCAGAGAATGATGTCGTTTCGAACAGACTTTACAAGAATGTTGGCTGTTGCAATCCATTGACTTGTGAGGCGCAAAGCAATTCGTACATAGCTTTTTTTCTTTAACAAAATTCAATCTTTCTTTAGGTTCTTTGTTTTTAAAAGGTTGACATTGGAAAAGCTTATGACTTGTGTCATTACAAAATACACATTTTGATGATTTTTCGTTAGAGTGTGCGTTAGAGTGCGCATTAAATTTGTTTTGAGAATTAGAATTTCCCCGACCTTGATCCCCAAATCTCATATCACCATGAACGCTTGCACTTTGGAGTGCCATGAACCTTGACTCCAGATAATTCAAAAAATGCATAAGCGACTGAGGCTTTTTCACATCTGTTAATGAACATTCATAGTGTATGAGAGTTTGAGACGCTAATTTTTTCGTTAAAATATGTGTCAAAAGTGGGTCCCAATTATCAACGCTTATATTTAGATTTTTTATTGACATAATTGATTCATATACGGTATCATGCATAAATTCTAATTCCTCCGCATTTTCACATTTTAACCTAGGAAGTTTCATCATGTTATCGATTAATGAACCCAAAATTTCTCGTAAATTTGTCAAAACGCTTTCTTAATAATTCGTAACAAGTTAAATAATTCTCTGGATTTGGATGTATGTGTTTGATCACTCTAGCGGCGTCTCCTTTCACACATGTCTTCAAATATTCAATTTTTAGACCGTTGTCAATTCGACGATTATTATGAACCATTCTGTCAAACATTGAAATAAAATTTTTCCATTCGGTTAATTTACCGGTGAAATCTGGTAATTGTAATTGTGGTAATTTTATGTTAGATTGAATGCTTGAAGACATGTGATCGTTATTAACATTACTTGTGAAATCGGCTAGCCTACCAGATATATCCATATACTTCATGAGCAGTGTTTGATAGTTGAATTTAACCGTCCGTTTCTTTACGATTTCCGCATGATAGATCCCACGAAATTCGCTCCAAATTGTGCTCAAATTATTCATATGTGCGACGATTAATCCGTGAGGTGAGTCCAAGTTCAGGGTTCTAGCGGCTGCTAACTCGTCCATTAATTCATTGTAATATATGGTCAACAAGTCCGGTTCATCATCTTTAATATGATCCATTGTTGGCGATTCATTACGACGCTCCGAATGACCCGTGCCAATGTTCATATTTTCTTTTTCTGCCAACGTATTTGATGAATTAGAAGCCGTAGCTTCCGTTGTATTTTCGGTGTATGCGTCGGCGTCTTGGTTATTGGATAGTGCAGTCGGAGTTGAATTCGATATCACTGTTCCAATTCCATTCGATGTTGGATTTACACTTTCGGATCGAAGAATTTCTGCCAAGCGATCCTCGATATCTTTCATTATTTCTTGATATGCGCTGTTCACATTTTCAAATGTTTTTTCTTGAAAGTATGGTTGGACCCCATCATTAGACGTCTTGATCCGATTGATTTGTAAGTCATTTTGCTTTATCACTCGAAATGATTCTCGAAAGGTTTCCTTTTTTTCTTTCAAATAAGCTTCACTTTTTCTTATCTCGCCATCTTTCTTATAATTTGGAATCAAACGTTTAATCTCGTCCACTTCCACTTGCTGCGATTGTAAAAGCGCTTCAATCGTAGAGATCTTCGAACTGAGGTTATGAAAAACTCACCAAATGATTAAATGCACTGGGCTATTATTATTTTTAACGTGTATTAAGCACTGGGCTGATATTGTTTTTAGTGTATATTGACACAAGTAAACGCACTGGGCTTTATATAGTTTTCGAAATGCTCTGGGCTGATATAGTCTGTGATGCACTGGGCTCGTAAATTCGTGTGTAAAATACTTCAAAAAATGCACTGAGCTGACGTCGATATTCGTATGATAACACTCCAAAAGGTATGCACTGGGCCGATGTTATAGTTCGTGTAAAGACACTTAAAAATGCACTGGGCTGATGTGATATTTGTCACCGATTAACTGAAGATCGAAGGACCAAATGTAAAGGTAGAAATAATACACCTTTGCAGTTAAAATGAGAGTGTTGACTTAACCTACATTGGTCAAATTGTTGCAACGTCGCATTCCATACAATTAGGCCAAGTACAATTAAAATGCTTACTAAATAATGCTTACAACGCGGAAATGCTTAAACATGAATATTAATCCAAATTGTCGTTACCGACAAATTCACTCCATATTTTCTCTTCGTCCAAGTAAAAGAATCTATTAGACTGATCGTGTAGAAATCAAACATTGCCAAAATGATAGCTGGTCAGTTTTTGCTGAATCATCTATCTACTGAGCATGCGACACGCATTCAAACGAACTCTGTGTATGCGGCGCTAGCTTGCGGCGCCTGCGTCATCCGGCACTTCATACACTTCGTTCGAGAATGTGACGCGTCCACACACTTCGTTTGGGTGCGCGCGCCGCATACACAGAGTTCGTTTGAACGCGTGTCGCATACTCATCACCTAGCTCAGCTAGCAAACGATATTCAGCTATCGTTTTGGCAATGTTTGGTAGAAATACTGTTTGCTTTGTCAATAGCATTTGCAAGGATATTATAACTATAGATGCCGGAGTGGGGCATTTGATCAACTCAAGGATATGTGTCATTGAAAATTCTAGCAAATTAAGTTCCCAACGTTTTCCGATTCGTTACACATTTTACTAACACAAATTCAACCTTCTTTCAATAACTTAAAAAATGTTCTCAGCGACCGATGTAATCATACAAACTAGTCAAAATTTATCCGATAGTTGCTCAAAAACCGCAATAATTACAGTATTTCCGCTGATTTCACCTTTCAACCCATAGCCCAATCGAGTTTTCTGCGCGAATGATAAAATGTCAAACGTGTAGCGTTTCCACTATAATAATACTTTTAATATACGTTCGACTTGTAACGCGTCAACATAGGAGTTAGTGAGGGCGCTAGCTAAAACTTATATTTTGAATGCTATTGTTGTTGTAGCGCATGAGGTGCGAGCCAAAAATATTTGGGGAAATTTCAAATTTGTTTATAGCACTGATCAACATGGGGTCAAAAATAGAGGATTAATATAAAGGATTAAAATATCGTTGACTTGATGAAACGTCAATTATTAACAAAAGTAACCAAATAACTTTGAATTAATAACGAAATATCGGCGCTTACATCTGAATATTTCTCCATATGAAAATCAAATACATTTCGTCAAAATTCAGTATTTGAATTAGCGTTGAGGATGTAATGTTTGCATCAAACGATGATATTACACCAAGTCTGAATTCAATTTCATCAGAATTTGAGACACTTCCCTTACAAACTTGTGAATATTGGCTTAAAACTACGCAAAATTTGTATTTGAACTATACCTATCTTTGTAAAACTCATAGGCATTCTTTTTTTTTCTCGCGTAAATAGTAAAATGAGTGAAATTTCAAGATATTCGGAAACAAATGTTTACTATACAAATAAGCATAGCTTCCATGCAAATCATATCAAAATCCTGCTAGTGTTTTAGAGGTATACATGGTTCCAAAACATAATGCATGATGTCCAATTGAGTGTATCAATTCACGGATATTGTTGAGTGGATTGATGGAAAATGATAATAAATGTACATTTCCTTCATAGACCAATATATCCAAAATATCTCTAGTAATTATTAATTTTTTCAATTGTAAATTTTGTTCAGTTCAAGTGGAGGTTGGAGGACCTTTACATGAAAAGAGTTTCGTTGAAATATATAAAGTCCCCCAAGGACGAAAACAAAGAAACCAACCGTTGAATACGTTGATACGAATTCGAAAACAAAATGTAATGATTCTTTTGTTTCTAAAATTAAAAGGAAATATATTGGATTCATTGGATCTTTTAATCATGACCTAATGATGCTTCTTAATATTAGCTTGGGCAAGGAAATGCATAAATTTGGTTCACATCTTAAATATCTTCCATATTTAATTGTTATGTTGAATGTCGATAAGGTATTCTCTGAATAATAAATATGGCAGACGTTGTCTGTAGCACTAAATTTGAACGTTGCAACACCAATTGGGCATGGACATTTATATGAAGAATCACGAAAAACGTTTCATTCGAATAAGCAACATTTTATTCTTTTTAAATATTTATATTTGCTAGAAGCAATAGAGCTTTCACTTGGAATGAAATGAAATTGAAATGATTCCAATTGAAGCACCGCATAACGTCAAATCAATGGTAACAATATGGTTGTTGTTGTTATATGTGATTCTATGCACGAGACAAGCATGGCAGTTGCCGCGGTATCGTTCATGCAAATCGAACGGAGCAATGAATCTATCGCACAGAATTGCTGGCATGCCAGAAACAAAGTGAGTCGAGAGAGCGTTGCGTTTCGATCAAAACAAGATAGAGAAAGGCGGATAGAAAGAGAAAGAGAGAGCACACGAGCTCAACGAATGAGGAGAAACGCGCGCGTTCTGGGCGCTTGAATACGACTTTCGACTTTTACGTCATTTATCGTTTGATGCGTAGGCGTCTGGCACACCTACCAAACTTCGAGATTGCGACTTCCATTTATGCATGGTTACATAGCTTGAACAGTGAACAGTGAACAGTGTATGATGTACACTGTACACAATCACACATGGAAAACAACGCTCGGGCGAGTGTGAGTCAATAAATGGAGATCTAGATTCCATCGACATGCTATTCGATGGTACATTTGGCCATTTTTGGTTGCTATTCGTTCGCGATTCGGTTGCCGCTATTTCTGCTGCTGCTGATAGTCATTTAGTTCAAAAATCAATGCGCTTTCATTCATTTTCTTTATTGTCATTTCATATGCAAGGTGTGAAAAATTGTGGATCGTCAGGCGATTACTAGTTGCTTCTGATGGCAGATTTCTGTTAAATTTGATATTTCGAACAAAATCATTTATCTACAAAAATATGCAGTGTTGGAACTGGATTGTCCCACGTATACCATAAAGTGGTGATATGCAAGCACCAGATCAGAATACCAGTTAGTTCAGTGGTCTACACTAAGTTCGATCATTGTTTACGTGTGAATGAATGTATGAATGCGTTGAATGATAGTGTTAGTGAAGCATTTGATTCATGGTCTATTATCGTATGTACCGTATCGATCAAATGAACGGTACGTTTTCCGACACTCAAAATATAGTTCCATGAATGACCAGCGGTGACATAGCCGCTAGCCACCCATAGGGGGTGGGTTTCAGATTCAAACCCCAACCAAACAAATAAACACTAAATTCTTTGGTTCTAACACCACCGACTTAAAGGAGGGGTCATGGCCAAAAATCTGATCGGGGGTCCAAAGAAAAATCGAACGCCGCACAGAAAATTGACTCACATTTTCGTCGTTTTCCACCTTAATATACCTGGAAGTAACCTTGGGAAAACCATACTTTGTAGGAAGGCCTTGTAGTTGTTTAATTAAATTGGATCGACTCGGGCGCCCCCATTGGCCCATCAAATGGACAATTCAATACAATCTAACTTTTCATTTCGGAACTAAACAGTGCGCCAAGTTTGAAATTTATTCGTGCTTTCCCTTGGGGAAAAGTTGAACCATTTTTTTTCATAGCCTAATAACGCTACGATATTGTTGTTGCCTGGCTATAAACAAATCCCAAAAGAATTGATCTATACGTGCGTCCCCGAACAGCGCTATACTAGTCCTGTCCATGATCTTGATTTTGTGTCGCAACAGTGAAATACATAAAAATAAGTTACATTTAAAAAAAAAGAAAAGACATTTAGGTTAGTTTCATGTTCTTAGAATCCCATCCAAAATATCGTTCTGTCTACGCCACTGGGGACGAGACCTGTAAAGGTAAAGAACATAGCAAATTCCACACGCTACCATCTGCTATTGTAACAATTCAATTCTAATACAAATAAAAACACATTTGGTTATAATGAGACACAAGTTTCCACCCTTTTTATATGAGCATAAATAAACATAAATAAATAAGTAAATAAACCGAACCAATGGACATTCTAAAATTCGGCTTCTTTTAGTAAATTTTATTAAATTCAAATTTGTGATATCCAAGGGGGTTGATCAATTTGGTGTTAAGCGGCGTTCAGTGAACACCAGTTTGTTGACATCCAATTTAACGATTGAATCTTAATGGACAATGGATAAAATAATGGATTTCTTTATGCTTCCATCGATCCTATTTTAATAGTTTCTATGTATAGCTTGGTTTCCGAAAAAAACACATTCATTTTTTAGAACTTTTGAAACCCATTAATCTCTTTATCCGTCACATCTAAATAAAAAAAAAATAATTATTCAGAACGTTGGATCTCTCCAGGATGTCACCATTTGGGCGAACTAGAGTGATACTGGAATTTTGTGGCCAATTTCAAACCATCAAAAAAGAAATGAGCAATATAAATATTTATTTGTATGTTGTTTATATTGATTCACGTATATAATTTTACATTTTAGATAGTTTGCCGCATTATAACCGACACAAGGATATTGTTCTACATATTCGAAAGTATTGAAATTTGTGTGCATGTTTAAAAGTTAGCTATACGAGCAACCAGCAATCAGGCGAAAAATAACTTTCATTTGAATGAAACAGTGAAATGTTAAATGAAACCACCGTTCTGGCAATTCGGGCAACACAAGTTAGTTGAACGACAATTATGAAAAATGAACCATACATTATGCCCATGCTCATAGACTGATGACGGAGGGCATTGAGTGTGTGGTGCGGAAAATGTGAATGTAGATGCGGCAAATTGAAAAAGTCATTGAGAATTTTTTTCGATGTACGTACGAACTGGGCAATACATTTTGTATATATTTCAGCAGCAGAAGCTGGTGGTTGAAATATAAACGAGAGGCATGCAGCAGACGTGCAAAGGTATAGCCGACAATATCCCCACCACTTGTTCAAATTGAAACGCTTTTCGTGTACGCACATCGATGTCAACACGATGTGGATTATTGCAGTACCGTATCACAGCCATCGACGTCATCGTATACGCGATTACTGAACAGCTTTTTACAGCTGAAAACTCCGATTGCTATCCGTCTCTCTCTCTCTCTCTCTCTCTCTCAAACACTCCTTCTATCTCTCTCTCTCTCTCTCTCTTTCTCACTCTCCCTCTCGCTCCATCCGTATTTGAGCAACTGTTCTCAAAGCATAAGCGCTTTTGCTGTTACATTGCACATAAAAGGTATTTTATTACAATTTTCAAAGGCTATTTGTGAAGCTGCCACAACACTATAAGACTCACAAAGTAAAAACTCTTTTCCAATGAAAACAACACCAGTAAATTGCTTCTATGATGAGTTTTAAGGATTCAAATGTCCAAGATTATTAATGCGTTTGCTGTCTCAGTCAAAAGTAGTCATTACCACATTTTTAATTGTATTTTTCGATTTTTTAGATTGTTCACACATTTTGAAATATAATGAAATAAAATCTGCAAGCTTTTAACATCCACGAATAAGAATTGTACTTTTAATGTAAAAAAGCGAAATGTTTTGTCCTATTAAATGGAAGAACCCTACCTTTTCGTATAATTGTGTGCTTGGTTGTGTGTGTGTGTGTGCGCGTGTTTTTTCTCTGCTTTGGTCCGGGATTGTTATCAACGTCATCAGTGATCAGCGCTAGTACCATAAACGTACGCTAAATGTACATGTTTTGCGGTCTTTTACATGCTTTTGTATAGAAAAGAGGTGAACTGAACAAAAGCGTCATGGCTAAGCACTGATAGTACAAAGATTTTCGTGTGTTGCTATTTGAATTTGAGAATGTGAACGTTAACGAAAGAGATGTAGCGAAATAGAGAGCGAGAGCGAAACAGAGATCGAAGAAAAGAGACGAGTGAGTGCTGAGTAGATATCGTGTGGCATCGCTGGTCTGCAGACACTTTCAAACACGTCTCGGCCACAGCTAGCCGCCGTAGATAGGGGCAATCTTGAGACTCAGTATCAAAATGAAAGAAACAGATTCAAAAGAGAGACGACATCACACACAACATCCAACTAACAAAAACAACAATAATAAGACGGAAAATTTGGGGTAAAATTGCGTTTCGAAATTGCGAAGCTAGCTAGCTAGCTGGCTAGCTAGTTGAGTGAGGTTGATTGTGCTTTAAGGTTCTGGGACATAAAGGAAACGCTAGACGCAACGATGCGTACATCCAGTCGCACACGATGCATACGGCAACAAATTGTATGACTTGCCGCAGCATTGCGCATGTGTTTAATGTAACACTCGCTCGACTTCCAAATTCGGTACGTTATTGCTTCAACTTACATCTGATTTCGATCAATGCTAGACGTTTTTTGTACACCATCGTAAATTCATTCGCGTTTCATCCCTCTAGCGAAGCGATAGTAAAACGGTTAGGAATATTTTGCCGTCGGTGAAAAAAAAAAATATTTTGAGAAAGGAGGAAAGAAAGAAAGGAAAAAAGGGAAAAAGAAATTTAGAAACAGTATTCGACGAGAGAAGTTATCTCTCGTACAACAGGGTCGCATAGCATAACAAATAAATATACGGCAAAGACGAGATGCTGAACCGAAATCCACAACTATCTTATTAAAGTATATAATTAAAATCGAACAAACAGCGCAAATAAATCATTAAACAGAGAGAGAGAGAAAGAGAGAGAAAAAAAACACACACAAATCAAAAAGAATAAGTGGTAACGAGAATTCATTGAACCCAAGATCGAATTGATTTCAATCAATTGATGATATCCGCTGGATTATCTTCGATAAGGTGGTTCGGTGTCAATTGATTTAATATATTGTTCAATTAATTGCGAATTATTGAGTTGACCATCAATCCAACGAGGAAAATTCCACAATTGACGTAATCATTTGCGATATCTGGGCAGTGGCTAAATTTAATCAAGATTTATAAAATGTTGTGATTTTATGTGTTGAACAATTTTCAAAAACCAATAATTGCTGTATAAAAGTGTTTGCATATGTTTTGTGGGCTAAAAAGCATCGAGCAACCCGGTGATCTAGCGTTAAAGTGTGACCGCTTAATAGAAATTATCAATTGAAGCAAATAGAATTCAATCATTTATCAATTGTTAGCTGAAGATACAGTTTAGATCATCTACGTTGAGAAGATTTTGTTTTTTTTCTTTTGTTTTGGTTGCAAGAATCCGTAAATGAACTGTATTTGTTTGAAATGGTTTTGTATTCAGTAAATGTTTCTAAAAGTTAATGCCATAGAAATATATGGATTGAAAACGGAATTATCATGCAATGGAATAAAAATTCGTTGAAAAACAAGCATGGCCAAACCCTCGAAAATTTATTGAATGAGAATCCTATTTTCAATTCGTTTATAGCAATTATCAATTGTCAATTGTTAAGCGTCATCCATTGACGTAAATTTGAGTTAAAAAGTACAAATGATTTTTTTCGTTTCCTTTAATGATATTAATGTAACCTGATACACTTCCAGATAATCCACATTGTATAGTTGAAACGAGCCCTCCAAAATACCAATGAATACAAGTTGAATGTTGAAAGCTGTAGTGTTAAGCTGGTAGTAATACGATATTCAACCAAAAAAGAAAACAAACAAACAAACAAGAGAAATCGAACACAATATAGAAATAGAACTGAATCGACAGAATCAATCAAAAAAAAAAACAAATGATGATCCATTGTGAAAATACCGGATCAATTCATTCATTTAATTACGAAATCAGTTGAGTGTGGAGTAAAACTAAAAAGAACAGTCGACTACTCAATCGAAGCTTCCAAATTTAAATGGTAATGATGGATCCTGGTGTAGCGCCTTTAATCAACCAATTCAATTGAAACCAACGGCAATAACAAATCAACTGGATACATCTATATAAATCTTATTCAAATTCTTTAAGAAAACCAACAAACAAACAAAAAAAACAAGTGCTAAATTTCTAAGTGAACATATACAAATCGGGAAATGGTGCATTCATCACATATTCCATCAAGTTATTAAAGTGTTGTGAGGAAAAGCAAAGACACACAATTTCTTTTGACCGAATCAATGAAACTGGAAATGTGTGAGTGTGGCTCACTTCATGAGTCGATTTCAACGAAAGCACACTCTCAATCCCACGACAAACTGCAATTCCGAAATTCGTGAAAAACCGCCGACACACTCTACTTTATGAAACGAAACGCTTGTTCAAATATCGTTCATAAATAATTCAGTGTTTTATATCTGCAGTGCTAATCAACAAAACACAAAAGTATAAGGGACACACGCACACATACACACATACACATACACACACTCACTCACACACATACACAAGAAAAAGAAAACGGAAAAGGAAAACAAAAACAAAAACAAAATTAAAAAACAAAAAAACAAAAAAACATTCCAGAGTACAAAAGATAAAAGAATTGGTTAGGTCAGAGTGCAGTTCATTCTAGTAAAAAATCCAATCGACTGGTTTCACTAAAACACATGGAAAGTCTAATGCAGAGGTAAACTTTTTGGAATAAATTTCTTTTTTTATGAAATTTTTACAATGCATTTTTACCATGGTCAAATAACAATTGTATGGCTTTTGTGCGAATATATATATCTCATGCAAATGAAATGATACTCATTTTATCAATCAAAAAAGCCTCGCAAATTATATATTCATTCAGTGTTCGCTTTAAATATTGAAAATAAAATTATAAATGAAGTTTTTATTGAGAATTATCTCCAATAAAAATGTTGGCTTTGGGTATCGTACAAAATGTACACAATACAAAATGAACGCAGGTTTTCTTTCTTTCTCGTTGTTGTTGATACAATTCCCAATCCCATTCCATGGGACTCCATCGTGGCTGGTTTTCAACAGTAAAATTCATATCAAATATTAAAATAATCAAGCGTATTTCGTTTTCGCCAACGGTTTTCTTTTCCCTTCCCATTAATTGCTGTATGGTTTTTTATTTATTTATATTGCAAAAATGTAAGCCATGCACGTAGTTGTTTGTAAAAGAATTGGCAGAAAAATGCGTCCTTTTCTCGGAAAAAGATCTAATTTCAAATCTAGCTATAATCAAGTGAAATTGATACTACAATGTCACGTACACACCAAATGCAAGCATGTGAATGTGCATTTGTATTGATGTATGCGTGTAACGCATAGCATCTAGCTTGAGCGCCTTCATGGTTGCACAGGCACACTGCACAAATAATGCAACGACTTTTGTATACGAAAAGGCGATGAAAGAATAACAGAAAAACGCGAGCTGGCCAAATGCGGTTGCGGAACGAATGAAGGGGGTGGGGGGACGAGGGAGGTGGGAAGGTGGTTGCGAAATTGAAATAGCGAAGAGCAAGAGCATCCAAAACCGAATGCAAGTGAGATCAAAGTGAAAACCAGTCCATAAACAAGCAAAAAAATATTAAAAGAGACGGAACAACGAACAAAACACGGTGCCAAAATGTCAAAAAGTCGGGAAAAGGGGGGTGAGAAACAAAAAGTGAACTGCCAAACGAAAAAAGAAAGAGGAAATGATCTAAAAGACTGAAAGATTTAGGCAAGCCATTACGAATCGATAGACATATGTATGTGTGTGCCCACGATATTCTTCGTCTTGCAATTTGTTCAGTTGTTTTTTTTTGTGTCGGTTTTCTGTTCTTCCTCATTTTAGTGACACTGTTAAATAGATACAAAAGGGAGCGGAAAAAGAGTAGGAGAGAGATATAGAAAGAAATTTATCAAATAAAAAGAAGATGATTTTGCAACAAATATCATATATTGTTACAGGAAAAATGCTCTTTTGTACTATTAACGATAGAAACCTTAAGTGTATATTTCAAAACGAATCGATTAAAACTACATGTTTCCAAAAAAACGAGCATCTCACAATAAATTGATCATCGCTAAGCCTGATGTTTTTTTTTATCCCGCTGCTCTTCAGCACATTTTCCAAATGCTTGACAAGTTTTTGCCACGGTATCATACTTTTCTGCCATTGAACAAACACTGTTTGCCGCGTGCTTCAGCGCATAGCCATAACAGATACCAAATGCCAAAAATATGCCAAATGCCTTTGTCACAATATATTTGTATGCATTGAAATAAATTCAATATATAACTAATGCGATTGTTCGCTTCACTTAGTCACACAGAACAATCGAAAGTGTGTGTATGGCATATAATTGTTGGAAGATATTCAGGTAAATGGTGAACTTCACTTTCTATAGATCCGCCTTTGGGGTTTCAGTCAGAATTTTGGTTTCGAATAGTTTGTTGAAGTTAATATCAGAAATCTAAAGCATCTATTAATTTCGGAACGAAATTGTGATGTTTGCATAATGCACAAAGTTAGGAAATCATGAATAAGCAGTTCATGAAAAGTTTCAGTGAAACTTGAACTTTGGTTGGTTGAACACCAATCATTCGGTTGAGATGAAGTATGTTTTTGTTGTTTTTGTTGTTGTTGAACACATAAGTTTGCCGTAATTCACAATTCAATTAGGAATCCCATACATAACATCATAAACTGTAAAGTTGTAATAAATTGATGAATCAAACATATTGAGATAGTTGATGTTACAAATAAATATTGGCACAAAATTCCGAATTCAGTGAAATTTATGAAAATTAATGAACACAATTAAGTTTGCATTTACTATGCATTTAAATGAACACAATCAAGTCTTAGAAAATTAAATAATATTATGTTTCTAATGTGTTTGTTATTTTGTGTGCACTTTCATTTTTACAGATTAATCAAGGTCACCGGCAAGTGAGCAATGTCGATCGGTAATGCTGAGGTGATAAACAACGCATTTATATTGTTGCGTCAAAGCATCTCTTGATAATATTGGACCGAGAAAACGAAAAATAACAACAACCACAAAATATTGAAAGTTAATTACGATAAACACGGAAACAGCAATAAAACAGCTTAACAGCAACAACAGTAACAATTACAATCGCGGCGCTAACAACAAACAACAACCACAACAATAACAACAACAACAACAACAACAAACGAAGGCGAGACGAGAACTTCGAGTGACTGATATCGTGATTTTATTTCGACTGACTACCATTTAAGCATAGTAGACTAAAGTAATCGTACAACATTTAATATTCAAATACCAAGCAGAAAACAAAATATACATAACCATACAAAAACTGATACAGATGCAGATAAACCAACACACAACAACAACAACAACAACAACAACACACACACATACCAACAAATACAGCAACCAATTACGAGTTCAATCCTTTTGATATCATATGTGCGTGTCACGCATGTAAGTGTGGTAATAATCATCAATTCAATTAATTCACTTCTTCTATAGAAATTATAAACGGAAATAATATACAAATCAATTCGATGTTATCGAAATTCAATCAAAGGTTGCAGAGTTTTGTTTTTCAAATCAAATGTTGGCGCAAAATAATAGAGAATGGTACATTTGAAACGGTACAACAGTAAATTATACCGTGAAAATATAAACAGTGTGTGCAAAAAAAAGGAAAAATTAACACAACACTTATCCAAGTGAATAAAGAAAATAATCTTTTGAAAAGAGAAAAAAAAGAATCGTTGCAAAATCAAACAAAGCAATAAAGTGCATTCAAGAAAAAGCGATCAGCTGAAATTTGCAAAATAAACATGAACAGGTTTTGAGGAATCCAAGCAAAGATCACACGAATATCAATCAATTTTATCAACACATGGATTGGGCAACAATTCAACAGTGAAAATATTCAACCGTAAAAAAAACAAACGAAACGATAGGAAACATTTAACAGATAGCGAGAAAAAGACGGAAAAAGACAGAGAGAGAGAAAGAGAGAGAGAGAGAGAGAGAGAGAGAGAAATACAAGAGAACACATACAAAATATAAAATACAGTTTAGTTTTAGTAATTAATTTAGTACATAAATGATGTTTCGTGAAAGTGTTCAAGTGTTGATATGTTTGAGTGTGCTGGTCAGCACAAGTGTTTCATTACACATGATCAGAGATGCATACCATCGACCGCTGAACGAACTGAACAACAATCATCGCGACACAGTAGTCATCGATTCAACCAATGCAAATAGAATTCCAGACACTGACCTGAGTATGCGTGCGACACGAATGCCATTATCAAATACTCTCAAATATCATGAACTATTCCCATCATCGTTCTCATCATCATCGACAGTGGATAAATCTAGTTCCAGTTCTAGTTCATCGCCATCATCCACATTACCGCTTTCGATGTCCTTTCGTAGTGGCTCATTGGCACGCTCATCGATTACAGACTCGGATGGTAGATATCGATGGCAAAAACAGGTGAGCATTTTTATATGAATCAACATTAGTCTATAGATTATCGGTAAAATTAATGGGTTTAAATGGCTTCAAAATGTTGCCATCACCACTCCATTTATATTGCTGCAGTTAAATGATCCTTTTCTGCCGAACACTTGATTTTCACTATCGCTCATCTTCATTATTCAGTTGAAAAGAACAAAAATGTCCATGATTAACCAAATAATACGAGATATTATAAAATTCTCTTTGGATCATATGATATATCTATTCGTTTGATTTTTTGGAGTTTTAACGTGCATTTTAATAAATAATATTCGTTGAGATTTTATTTATATTTAACTTTTATTGAGATACACTCGAATGTACATTTTGGCAGCAAAAAATGTAGATTTATATTTCTATTCGTTGTAGATGATTTTTTTGAAGGCTTTTGCTAAAAAATTTATGATGTTTTCAATTGGAATATTAATCAAGTAGTTTCAATGTAATTTTTAATTAATATGAGAGCATAAAATGTTCGAATAAATACGGAGAAGTGCTGCTTTTGACGTCTGTAAGCACAGTATGCTGATTTGTCTGCAAACGCGACGTTGGCGCCACCACTGGTCAAAAGCAGAACTGTTTTATAATGGAAATTTGTATCTACCAATATTCATTGTAAAGTTGTGTGCATCTGAACGTGCTTCTGACAGTACATATTAGCACGCTGTGTCTGCAAGCCATAAAGGCAGTAAATTCATTTTTTCGGGAAAAATGTATATTAAGGATCATTTTCATTTTTTGTCAAAAAATTTGACGGATAAATTCGTTTCAAATTCCATTTTATACAGTAAAAGTTCATAAAAAATGATATGACGATTTTAATAAGAGATGGTAAAGTCCGGCATACGAAAAAATTTGCAAAATAGGTGAATCACAATGAAAAGTTCAATGGAGTCTGAATAAATTGCGAATGAGAGTGGCACAAAGTCCATTCTACCTAGTGTGAATCAAGTTCAAAACATCAAAGATTTTGGGGAGTAATCGGATATTTTCATAAAAATTAATCTGAACAGTCTAGACCCTCCTCAGAAGCTATGATAATTATATCAAAACGCAAAAGAGTAGCCATTTTATAAAGAACCTTTGCAACAAAAATGTTGAGGCTCTGAAAAACATATTATATTTATATTGATTTAGGTAAAAATTAACTTGGTTATAATTGTTCGTATTTATTTTTATTTGTTAACAAGACGATGCCACGGTCTTGGAAAACTGTACCAGCGCCCGTATCTCAGCCATTGCTTGCTATTCAAAACAACACCGAAAAAAGCAAACAACCACAGCAACAGCAACAGCAACAAAAACAGCGCCGAAATCAACCAAACCAACCGCATATGAGTAAAAGAACATCAAGTGCGGCGCACATAGACGACGATGATGACACAAATATGGACATGGATAGTTTTGGTGATCAAAATTTTAACGATTACAGTGACAACAGTGCCGACCATATGGACGATGACATGAGCCAACCACCGATAGCCAAAGGCTTACCAACTAAATTCATGTTTCGAGGGATGCGAGGGCAACGTCAATATGATGTACCGCAAATAGGTAAGAAACACAAACAAAACAAAAATAACAACCAAAAAAATACACTTTTATGATGACCATCTTGGTACCAAAATGTAATCGCTATAGCATCAAAAGCGGAAACATGGTTAATAAGGCCCAAACCATATCAAAATAGCATCGCACAAATTTTTGGCGCCTAATTCAATATGAAACTGGAAACGGATGTGTAAATTGGTGGGATTGATATTAATTTAGATTGGCCAATGTGCGTTAATATTTATTATATTGATGATCATTTGCGGATACACTTGCACATTGCAATTCATATGAATGAGATTCCCCGTATCCCGTATGACTGTCATTTGCGTAATGATATTCCCGTTCGTAATTGTGTGTCATATCGAAAATGCATTAACTGATTCGCAACGCAAAAATCAATTCAGACACACACACACACACACACACACAAAAACATACTTAATATATTACTTGACGTAATATGAATAAATAAGTAAATAAATAGGAGTTTCGATTGAATTTATCGGATAATCGGATATTCATGTGCGTACTAGTCGCTTTTTTTCGATGTAGGCACTAGCTAAATTTTGCCAATGAAATAAAAGAATCAATTCACCTCCAGTTGGGCGGTTGTATTTCTTTCGCTTTGAAGTGGAAATGCTACTGTCCACCATCTTCTGATAAACGTTATACCAAAAGCGACTAATAAAAGCTGTATATTGCCCGAAATCATGTTATGTAAGTTTAATCGAAACTAAGGAAGCCTTTCACATGCAAATGTTATTTATGGAACACATTTAACTGACATGTGTGCGTGTAGCATGAGTGACCTTATCGCCGAAATGAACTAGTTTGAAGTTTGTCTTTGATCATAGCTTACTTTTTCGAACAAAAAACAAAACAAAACAATTCTTAAACCAAATCTAACAAATCCATTGATCTCCAGATTGATCTTTTAATCTACTCATGAGTCTGTGTAAATCCACCAATGAAAATGATCTGATTCAACATTTTCTATAAAATTGAATCAAATTATTGACATCAAAAAAGAAAAAAACAAAAACAAAAACCAAACAAACAATAAAGAAAATCCTGATAAATTATTGCGGATATTATGATGTCAACAAGTGTTTATGTGAGTCTCTTGGAAAATTCAATTCAAACAGAGTACAAAGGATTTTTGATTCAATGAAATGAACATTGAACATGAAGTGTCTGTAAATCGGTTTTAAATGTGTTCACATGAACGTGAACGTGAACGTGAGCGTGAATGATGCAATAGCATCATCTCCAGAAAGCACTTCACAAATTGTTCGTTTAACATGAAATTGTTCATATCCCAGATAAGTGCATTTCACTTTATAATTTCATCTCAATTTTATACAATGCTGGTGGCTGGTGGCTGATGTTGAAGCACTTGCTCACGGCCACTCTTTATACAATCAAATCATGCAAGTCGAGACAAATGTTTTGGTTTTATAAACCATCCCTCTAGCCCAGCAGCAAAAGAGGTACACTTGAGTAGCTAAAGCAATTTTAACGACCAAAGATTTCCGGCAACACATTCAGTTTAACAAAGAAACAAAATATACCAGACATTTTTATGACACGCACATCGGCACGAATATAATATCATTTCAATGAGCGCATAAAATGTCACACCACATTCAATGGTGAGTAAGATTCATAGATTCCATTAAAAATACAAACACCACACAATCACACCAGCTTAACTGAGTAATACGTCTATATTTAGGTCAAAATAACTGTTACCCAAATTAAAATTATAATTTATTTTTAACGGCTTTCAATTAAATGTCAAATTGCATGCCAAGAACGGTGAACGAATTGCGTGCACGCGACACCAAGAGTCTGGTGGTCAAACGAAATGGCGTTCATTTATACAGCGCGACAATGCCATATGTGAGTTTCATTATTTATGACCAATTTAAAGAAAACTTCAATCGGGCGATTGATTGCCTAAAAAGTATGTTTGGTGCAAGACCACATTGAGATGCACAAAACAATAGAAGGCAACAACTTATTTAAGAAGTCACATTTTCAATCTATTGCATTAATTTCCATAAGCGAGAGAGGGAGGTGAGAGGCTGTGTTACATTATTCCGCCAAGCCCGTCAATTTGTATATCTACGACATGTTATACATGGATTATCTCTCGTGATTCAAGGACCAGAGCAGAATTGTTACACAAACTCGAAATAATAACAGCCTGATGCGGCCAGCGCGGACATTGACTAAAGGCGATTGCAAACGAATTTCCCTTATTTCAAAATATCTAAGAAAATATTCTCCCGTGTCTTGTCCCTACTCCTAGCGATAATTGGTAATGGATTCGGAATGTTATGGTTATGAAGATACACATAAACAAATACATGTGTAACACAACTCCAACTGTCACTGAATATTGGTGTATTGGGCGCGTCTACACTCATAATCGATGCGGCGACACCAGTTTAAGTGTGAATGAGACATTTACTCCCGATTTTTACTTATGCGTTATGTATATTGCGACTGTCAAAAGACAGTCAAGTCAGTTAAGTTGCGTACACATACTCTGTGGATGTTGTTTGAGTAAATGTGTGAATAAGCACTCAAACTGGTGTAGCCGCATCGATTATGAGTGTAAGCGCAACTGATACACCAATATTCAGTGACAGTTGGAGTTGAGTTATACATGTATTTGTTTGTGTGTAGAATTCACCATGAGAGCAACAGCTGCACAGCACTCACATATACGAGGTTACAAGCATTAAGCGAGAAGCGTGGGATAATTGGACCCTAGCAATGGTGTGCTTAATATGCTGACGTTTATAAACGTATAAATATATATGTGCTTTTACTACCCGCTACTAATGAAATCAAATCAAAAGAAGAATTCGTGAAACTATTAATTTCAATTTGATTGAATTGCATAGTCATCAACTCGAAACAGATGATATTTTTTGGTTCGAATGACATAACATATAAAATATCATTGCATCATCGATTTTATATTCGATTTGTGCATTTGTTGTACCTTCTATCGAGGGTAGAAGATTCGTAACGTTGAATCTATTTCCATTGAAACGTGGTTTTTTTATTAATGGAAACACAAAAGACATGTGACGTCAACAGAATTTGACACACTTAAAAATATATACCAAGATAAATAATTGAAGAGAAAGGAAAACATTCTTGAATGAAACGAAAAGAAAATTGTGAAGAAAAACACTTTGAACATTTCAACGATGAAAAACGTGACCTTTGTCTTCAAAATAGGTTCAAAATTGTTATCATTTTCTACTTGTCATTTGACACTTCCATTTAAAATATTTAATCTGCACACACACACACACACACACACACACACACACACACACATACACACAAAAGATATAAATTGTTAATTTGATAGATTTTGAGAAAAGTTACAACAAAAAAATCCATTTAAATTGATGTTGAAAAAATAGCATGGCTGTTGATGTGTCAGCTGATTGCTTGCAACGCATTTTCATCGATTGACGTAAATTCAATTGGAATTGCGTTTTATTCGAGGGATAAACATGCGAACACTATAATCATCTTTTCGGATGGGTACTCAATTTTGATGAAATCTCGATGTTTTTCGTTGTGTATTCGAGAAATTACAAAAAATCTTGAAATGATGACCGCATTCAGAAAATTCGGACTTGATTCATGTCGTTTGACCGTATTCATATGTTTGTGAAAATTTCATTCACAATATTGTCCCGTCGATGAGACCATTTTGTTTACGTTCACGCTACAATTGTTTCACATTTTATATTTATATTTACACTTATTTCGATATGTAGGCATTTTTCTCATTAGCTAACGAGTGAATACTCAGATATATATCTGTGTACACGTACAATGAAAATCCCATAGTTGTTTCAGTGCAGATTTACGGAATTCACTCTTTCAATCTTAAAACAATTCGAGATTCAACACATTCACCGGATTCCGATTGTTGTATTGATAAAATTATTATTGTATCGATGGAAATCACAACAATTGAGCATTTTGGAATTCATGCTATTAACATTTGACATGTCTACCAGATTGACAAACGCACGTGCGAGATAACATTGTACATTCGACGGCTATCTATTTGACGGCTGAAATCCTCAATTAAATAACTCGAGCGTCAAGTATCGGTATTGTCCAACTTCCAAATTCTGAACCGAACCGAATAGTCCAATACTAAGATGTTCTAGAGGACAGCTTTTACTTATAACCAAAATATATATATTTGTGCTCGATATTGAAATGTGCTCGAGAAAACTATCACAAATACTTAGTCTGCTTATAAGACTATAGTCTTATTAATCAACCACAATTCATGTTGTTTCTCCTTTCTACCAATTAAAACAGTTTTAAAATATATACAAAAGCTATTGATTTAATATAAATATATATGATTTTATATTAAATTTGCGGTTTTTTTTTCGTGTGTATATGTGTGATTCACATTGATTGAATGACATAAAATATGAACTTGGACATTTGTTGTTGTTGTGTGTAAATGGGCAATTTGATATCTACCCTCTCCAAACCAAGACCGAAAGTATGGCTGATGGGTATGTACCGTTTCAAAGACAAAAATAGAATGCTGATAGCAACCTAACTCTTTACTGTCTGTATGTTACAGCATAGCATTTGACTTTTAATACAGACATTCCCAGAGGTTATTTGAAAATAAATCAGTTCTCTATGAACATTTATTTGTTGTTTAGCGTGATTAATGAATTCAATGAAACCTTCTAATATTAACCTTCAACCAGACGACTTTCACAGAAAAGTATTCCCTTAGAAATCACCAATGGACTTAAAATTTGATTGATCGCCAGAAAATTTTAAACGAAAACATTCAGCAATCATTCAAAATTACATTCCAAAATCCATTAACATATAATTTCTTAATGTTGTTTTGATCTGCCAGAAGTAATAGAATCGTAGTACACCAATTTTGTATGGATCAATAAAGAGACAGAAAAGACAGCATTACTAGAAATTTAAAAACAAAAAAACAATATCGTGAACTTTTCTGTTCTACTTTCAAAAAACTAGTATTTCTATTGACAAAAAAAAAATAATTACTATGATAGTTTTATTTCAAGTTCAGACACTTCGAACACTCAATGTGTAATAATAATATGAAACTTTCCTTTATTTCGTTGTTGTTTTTGTTTGTTTAACAAAGCGTCGCCTTTTTTTATTGAGCTCTCTTTTTTTATGATCTAAAAATAAACCGCATATCGATTCGATTCAGCTATTTAGAGTTGTCCAATTTACGTACTTTGGCGATACTCAGTTGGCTCGAATAGTAAATTGACATGAACAAACGCAGATGTAGATTGAAATAAAGCAACAATGATAACAACGCATGACAACTTGGAAAATAAGAAGCAGTTTCCCAGTGTTAATACTACAGTGTATGAAGTCGGTTGTTGTGTGCATATGATACGCTCACTGCGAAGAAATGTTTGAATGACGTAAACAGTACACCCCAAAAAGACGATAGCCCACCAAAAAAAAAAAAAAAACCAACACACATTCATGTATATATAGAATTGTATACATGTACAAATGTATAGAATGCGAAGGAGAAGATCAACTGAACGGATAAGTTTGCTGTGATTATCGTGATAATTAAGTTTTAACGCAAATTATTCGCTTTCATTTGGCATTTTTATGTAGGAATGTCACTTCAACCATTTTTCCGTATATTCTCAGCTACAATTGAATGGCTGAGAATAAAAATGAGCTTAGCAAAACAAGATATGGAAAAGCGTATCACGATTTTTTGTTATATTAAAAGTGAAACATAAATTTTGATTACTTGAAAGCGCATTTCAAAATATCTGTTGACTAGAGAAATTATGTTTCACTTTTTGAAATGCGCTTTCAAGTAATCAAAATTTATGTTTCACTTTTAATATAACAAAAAATCGTGATACGCTTTTCCATATCTTGTTTTGCTAAGTTCATTTTTATTCTCAGCCACTCAATTCAAATCTCAATCCCAAAACATGACTAAACTCTTAGTATGTAATCAAAAAGTCATTTTTCAGATGAAAAATGAGATTTTGGTTTTGGTGTGCAAAATAACAAACACACACAGATAGAATTTTTATTTTTTGCAGAAAATAACACACTAAATGTCTTAATATGGAAACAGACAAAATTGCGTCTCATTCGGATAAAAAATGTCTTAAATTAATAAAACAAAGTTTTGTTAAACTCAAATCTAATTGTCATCGAATGTGCGTTTCCAAAACCGTTGTTCAAAAAGACATTTGGCGTCTTATTTTTGTTAGAAATTTCAATCTGAACACAGTGTGTTCATTGATACGTGTGCATGAAAATTTCACAAAGCGAGGAAGGACGAAGATAATGGAAAAGTTAAGGCCATCATTCACCGTTATTCCCTTCAATGCTTAACGGTGATTTCAATCCAATGATAGATTGTCCATTTTTGTTGGAAAAATGTTTCAACGATACGATTTCGTCTTTTTCTATATCGACAAACAACTTTTTCGATGGCCATAGATCAAATGGCAAACATAGTTTTTGTATGACTTTGGGCTCAAAAAAAAGAAAAAAATATTTACATCAAAATGGATGCTAAATTCAATGCTTAACGGTGATTTCAATCCAATGATAGATTGTCCATTTTTGTTGGAAAAATGCTTCAACGATACGATTTCGTCTTTTTCTATATCGACAAACAACTTTTTCGATGGCCATAGATCAAATGGCAAACATAGTTTTTGTATGACTTTGGGCTCAAAAAAAAGAAAAAAATATTTACATCAAAATGGATGCTAAATGGTGAAATCAAAATCATGGAATTTTGTTATATTATTCACAATTCAACAGAATGAAATATTAAAAACACATTCAAAGATGTGAATGTTCTGCTAGCTGTTCTATAAGCTGTAAAAATTTGCTGCTTACGGTGAAAAATGAATATAATTGACTATATTTTTTCGAAACGAATGAAAAAGACTTCCGCATTCAAATGAACTTCTTTGAAAAATACCAATCTTTGATGTAAAAACTCAACGCGCTCATTATTTTTTTTCCAGCAAAATTCCATTGAATGGTGTCGGACTGTTTATTTCTCTCTCTCTCCATAATATCTGAACGTAATACATGCGACAATTTCATATGAAAATTGTGTCGGTTGTTTCTCTCGTATGAAAGTAAAGGCAAGCCATTTGCATACATTTTTTTTTGTTCAATTCGATGGAAATAATGGAGAGCTCATGGCATTAATTGCAATCAAATGTGGAAAAATGGTACTTAGTTTTTCTCGTCACTATTCAAACAACAATTACAAAATAATGTCAATGCAGTTAACCTTTTATTTTTCCACAATCAATCATCCAGAGAATTTCAGTCAGTGTGTTTTTTTTCCATCGGTTTCTGGAAATTACGGCCATTCTTCGATAAATAAACCCATTTGATTATTATGCAGTTGGGAGTTATGCTGACATTTTTCACCAATTGGTTCGATGTTGATTATTTTTACGTCGAATGTGAAAATGACATTTCGGTGAATTTGCTTGAGTTAAATGCACAATAGCTTGGTTATTTGTGTGCGTGTGCAGTGTGTCATGTGCATTTCGTCAATTTAATATTTTTGTAGAGATATCGCTAAATTCTATCAATTCACATATTTCAATTCGAATATTTTTGTCATAATTGATGATGTTTGAAATGTGTAAAATTCGGTTCAAAACATTGAAACATTGAAACATTTTACTGAGCAAACCATCCCGAGTGTATAAATTTTATACACAATAAAACATGTGACCACTATTTACCATTTGATAATTTGATTTTAGTATTTATTATTGTTCCCATTAAGTTGTTCTTTACATTGAAACCGGAATTGGCAGTTAAGTTAATCGGATTTTAGTGAATAGGGATCAGTGAATACACATCACAGTTTAACATTTAAGTTTCATTCGAGCTGTTCACTCCATTTCTTCACATAATATATTTATGTTATTTTGCGCCATTCAATGCATGGTTTATTTTTTTTGTGTATTATTTTCTTTTGAAAGCGATGAGCTGTGCACAGAGTTGACATATTAAGCTTCGTATCTTTGGTTGCAACATTCCGAACAGTGAATAAAGAGCTGAGAACATCGTTGACACATTGGTGAAACATGCTACCTCTTCAAACTCTATTTAGTGCCATTCATAATGTGGCAGCATAGTCACTGAGCTGAGCTGGTATTTTTATGGACGCTACATTCATTTTACAGACCAACTATTATGCCATTATTTTTGTTGTTGTTGTTGCAATAAACAATGAATTGAAAAAAGAACATAGACACAATCATAGTCTAGATATCCCGAAACAGGTGTATGAATGACGATATGACATTGTTTGACAAAACCACATACGACTCACACGCCCGTTAACTTTGTATGTCGTCAGTGGCCAGAGACCATCCTAAAAATTATAACTGCTTTGTTTAGCACTGTTTTTTTTTTTCTCAAATTAATTGCCACGTTTTAAGAGTATCAACTCTTAACACAAAAAAAAACGTATTTTAATTTCAAAATAGTAGATTCAACGATGATATGTCGATAAATAATGGTGCTTTTGCATGAATTTTTGGGAGTTGAATACTCAAAAATTGTGTGCAATTATGAACTTATACTCAATAATTTTGAGAAAGAAAAGAAATATGACCCGAGTGTTGTATATATTGACGTCAATTCCATAGCATTGCACACACAAACACATAAATATATATATATATATATATATATATATATATATATATATATATATATTTGTTGAAGCATTATTCATTTGGCGTTTAAGTGGTCAACAAATGCGCACCGTACAATGAATAAATAAAGCTGAACTACAGCAATGCAAACATTACCACAAACTGACATTGATATACACCATTTGTTCACCTTTTTGATTAACACACGATTTTTTCTCCGTTTTTTTCATCCCTTTTTCTATTGAATATAATGGCATTACTCTGTTTCCATGGAAGTGCGTTCATTTACATTTTCAAGCTTTTTTCTCTCTCTTTGTCTCTGTCATTCTCTGTCTCTCTCTCTCTCTCTCTCTCGCTCTCGTTTTTCCACACATTCCGATTATTTGTATGTATAGTTTCGAGTGGTGCCTGGGTGCGGGATAGACGTAATTTCAGATGATATTATGTTTATTATCGCATTGCAATTGAAATAATTACTGGGTTTGTAGTGCGTGCCATAATTTACGGTTGAATTTTGTGTGGGACTTTTTTTTAAAATGTATTCAATTCAATTCAATTTATTGCACCGCCAAATACTGGCTGTATAGTTAGATACATTTTGTTTGATTTTAGTTTAATTTAGTTTTTTAGTTAATTTTTTAATTGATTTTAGTTAGATTTAAGATTTTAGATTTTTTAGTTGTTTGGTAATTAATATTAAGTTGATTATTAGGTGCTAGGAATGAACAATTAATAATAAAATGAATAAAAAACAGTTCTATAGAGCCTCAATCGCGAAAACTTAAAAATAACGTAATTTGGTTCGAATAAAATATTCAAATTAAATAAATAAATAAATAATGAAATATTGCAAATGGGTGTCATCAAAGCTTAACCCATGGTTGGATCAATGAAAAGGGCGGCGTGGTTGAAGATGCGACATACGTTATTAAATGGCGAGAATCACGAATATTCGGTTCTAGAAGCGTATAAATTCAGGAATTCCAAGAGTCCCTACGCCATTGTTTAACTCTATTTGACTTCGAAGATGTGGTGCGTTTAATTGTCCAATAATTATCGGAAAGAAATTATTATAATGAGCAAGTGAATGAAAAGTGCGTTGAGATTCACCCTCCAGCGGTGAGACAAGTTGATGATCCGTACACCTGTCTATGTAGGGGCGCATAGTCTCGAGCCCACCATGAGTCGTAATCTCCAATTATGTGCATTACAATTTTTTTTTTGCACGCTCTCAACGGTGTTTTTGTGAGTATCATGGAAAGGTGACCATATCGCGCATGCAAATTCAAGATTGGATCTAACCAATGACATGTAAAGGATTTTAACGATATCCATATCAAAATACGTGGATTGCTTTTTTACAAATTGGAGTGCCGAAGTAGCTTTTTTCGTAACATATTCTATATGCGATTTAGAATTCAATTTACCATCGAGCATAACTCCAAGATCACGGATCTCTTGAGCACGTACGATAGATTGTCCACGTATTGTATAATTGAACTTAATTGGTGATCTTCTATGTACGAAGGTAATGACTTTGCATTGAGAAAAGTTGACTTTGAGCCCGTTTTTATCGCACCACTCAATGAAATTGTCGATGTTTTCCTGTAACTTGATTGCATAATCACGACATTTAACGATTACTGCCAATTTTTTATCATCAGCGAAGATCATTGAATAAGAGCACAGAGCTCTGCCCAACGCCCGAAAATACCTCAATTTGATTTGACGTTGATCCTCCGACCCTGACGCATTTCACGTTTACGTTCGCTTAAGTAAGATGAGCACCATTGAAGGAGTTTGTTTGATACTGGAAACTGTTTGACTAAAATAGAGGGGTCAACGCAGTCGAATGCCTTTGATATCAGTCGGCGTAAAATACATCGAATTGAGCACTCGCCTTAAAGGCCACGTGAGCAAGTGTAGTCAACTCTATCAGATTAGTTTCGATGTTTCGGTTTGAAATGAAGTCGTGCTGAGATGTTGACAGTCGAACATTTTTCACGAATATTCTCCATTATATCGATATTGATGGCGTTGACCAGAGCAGAATTTGATAGCATTTGTTGGTGGGGATGTTGATTGGCTGGACGGTTTTAGAGATGACATGGACGAGTGAATGACTGATAACAAATCATTACCCGCAGTCATTTGTTTTTTCAAATGGTCCAATGCAACCCACGTGTTACGCTCGAAGCTTGCTAGCATTGGGTAAATATCAGCACTTTTAACGTTCTGTGTTGATTGGTTGAAGAAGAGTTTCCAATCCAGCGGATCAGCTTTCTTCTTGTGGTTGTTCACTGGAGTATTGAACGTTCTGATCATGTTGACTGTGCTATTATGAATTCCATTTGGGAAAACAGTGTAAATTTTGTAGTACATTGAGTCCAGCTTTGCGTAGATCTCAGATTAATGAATGGAGTCTTATTTGTTTGATGAATGTGCACTAATAAGTGTGTCGATTTTGGCATTCAACTCGATTATTTTCTTGGCTAAGCTTCCATATTGCTCGTTGTCCAAGGAGCTCGTGTCATTGTGGCTTCTTTCGTCATGCTCTTTGGATATTTTATTTAAAGATTCACGGACATCGGATGAATCTTCGTCAATTTTCTTTAATTTGTTATTTATAGCTTCAATTATGTTTAATAATTGAATGTTCTCATCTTTAGCTTTTGACGGGTTCTGCTTGGAACCATGTACTGCTGTTGCTGGGTTTGGGATGGTGAGGTTTGTGGAGTAATTACTGGGCGTTTGTGCTGATAACACTTTGATTAATGCGTCGATCTTATCACTGATAAGTTGGGTGTCCCTGCTCAATTTTTGTGTAGCTGGTGTACTTATTGTACCTGATGAATTACGTTGTTTATTATTATTTGGTGAACCTTGGCAATTTCCGCAGACAAAATTGATGTAATCGGATGATTTTATCTATGTGATGATGAATTTTGTAAATTGGATGACGAAAAAAAGCAACAAATAATCCTAATTTCAACCGAGTGAAGTTTAATCATTCGATTGAAATGTGACCACGATAGAATGTTAACTGTTGCCATCACCCGAAACCGTTTCGGGTTGGCAATTAACCGTCAAAGCGTTTATTTTCGGTTGACAGAACACTTGACAATTATAAGAAAAATATATCATTTTAAATGTCGATATGTTAATGAGTATTTCGCAATGAAAATGTCGAATCGTTGTTATCATAGTCACAGTTGTATGGCGTATTAATGAGAATCTGAGTTGTTATTCGACAGTAAATAAACAAGCCACAAAGAGGATTGTAGACAGCCGCACCAAAAGCAAGGCCTTTTATGTATCTGTGGATACGTATTTATTCGTCAAAATATTCAGAAATGTGCACGCATTTGCATGTTTACATACACATTCGCAGGCATTCGCAGATTTTCTTAAACATTCGCTCACCATTTTAGACATTCATAGAGCAATGGGACTTGCAAACATTCGCTGCGCTGTACGGATATTCGTATACACTCTTATATTTGTCCGTTGAAACACGTGCGTATGGGCGCGTGAATGTTGTAGCATGGAGTGGTTTGCTGTTGTCAATCGTGACAGCGATGTTTTTGCTTTACAAAAGTATTTGATCAAAACTAAGAGATTTTTTTTGAAAAAAAAAGTTCACCATTTTTACACTTGAATGTCCATGAATTGATAAATATCGGCAATCTAAAAACACAAAATTACTTTTTGTAAACAAGTAAAACCAATGACAGTTTCAAATTTGCCGAATGAATTCATAGACATTCGCAGGCATTTAGACAGATTCATAGGCATTCGCAAACATTCGGTGTTTTTTGTACGCATTTGCATACATTCGCAGACATTCGCAGACATTCTCACGCATTTGCATGGCACTTTTTGACATAAAAGGCCTTGACCAAAAGCCTAAAACAAAACAAAAAAAAGTGCGAGAGAATGAGATATCATATTAAAATGTGACCATTATAAGCTCGGCATGATAATGAGCGCTTTGGGTTTGGTTCACCTCAAGTATTTGAGTTTCACCCTTTTTAAATTAGTCAAATGAGTTTCCTTTGAAAAGGAAAACGTGTAATAATCAGATTTGTGTTGTGATTTTGTACTTGCGGATTCCATACCGTGTGGAGAGCATCTACCTGAAAATAAACACGCGTAGCAAATCCTCGGCACAGATGAGCTGATTGTTTCAAATAACCTTAACTACATGGGTGTATATTTGATTTCTCCAATGCACGCACACAAAATCAATCACAGCATTGTGTGATTTATGCTCCATGTGTGGGAGATTTCACTAAGAATAGAATACTAACAAGATAAATTGAATGCAAAATTAACGCAGAATGGGTGTGTGCGTGTACACAAAATTGTATCACTTCGTTTTAGCGGATACAATTTTACCATGGAATTCAATTTAGAATTCAACATTCACGCAAATGGCAATAAGATTTGGACAAGCTTAGCATTTCAATTCTTATTCACACTGAGAAAATGAGCTTTGACTTTTTACATCATTTTTCATATTTTTCTTGTTCATTTACATCAATTTAAACCAATTTTAACGTACAATTGATTTTGAACTCAAATGAGGGCAACAACCGAGCGGAACAGACTAAAAATCAAATAAGTTTTTTCGACTCTATTAAGCTGATTATATGGAATATTCGGAATATTTGAAAACAAAAAATTCGTCAGAACATGCGAAATTTAGTTCATATTTGTAAGAAAATATTGAGCTGATATCCCGCGATAATAAGTATATAAATTGATGTTTCGTGTTGGTTTCAAACCTTTTCGTGGCTCTTACCTCAATTAAATTGATTGATTCATTTTCTTTCTCGACTTAAATCTTGAATTGGAAATCGGAACTCTTCAACCTTTCGGAATTTAATATCCAAATTTCTAGGAAAGTCTGATCAAGTAAGGTGGCTTGATTTACCACTGTCTGGTTCAGTTAAACTGTCTTTGATGCTGCGAAAATTGATTTTCGTTTCCAGTTATATCATTGAGCACTGAATATATGCATAGTCAAAAAATATGATATTTGAAGCTCAATTTCCCGTATTTTATATCTAGGTTGTCATCATAAAAAATAGTAAAAGCTCAAGTAATGATTCTAGTTTGGGTTTTATCAATATTCAATCATATTTACTGATGTCCAACTGTTTAATTGGATTTTAACGAATTCTATTATTCATTTAATGAAAACTTGCCCCTGATTAACGATTGAAAAAAAAACGTATCAAGTTTCGCTGCAGATGTTACAATTTTCATTTCAAGTCTCCTATTTTATTTCTAAAAAATATTGCAAACGACAAACTACGCTAATGCAATGATGTTCCGATGTTATGCATTCGCCCGTAAGATTTGCTTTCAAATTACGTTAAATATTTGTTCATTATATTTTTGGCAATCAAAGCGAATCAAACTGTTGAGAGAAAAAAACAAAATCCAGCACGAAACGCTGGATGGATGGAAGAAAAGGCAAATGGTCTCTTTTGGCTGTGTACAGTTTTTGGGCATTTTGAAAATTCAAAAGTGATAGCCAAATGGTATGTAATCAGTCTTGCAGCAATATTCGTTTAAAAGCAGTGGTTAAGCGGGCATGTCGAGGCAAGGCTCCATAAGAACGACAGTGTGACTATTGAGTGCAACAGCAACAACAAAATGAGGTTAACGACTTTATTGCGATATAGTACATTGCATCCACAATTGCTCGATTGCTGTGTATCAGGAATATCATGAACGTTTTAATCGCTTCGTTGGTATCGTTGATTTTGGCACGTATTGCACGATCGATAATTCCGATAAATGAGCTGCTATAGAATATCAGCTCTGTCATTTCCTTATTGACTTCAAACGAAAATACAACAACAACAGCAACAACAAAAAATGAATTGCCTATATGTTTTCATTTCTCGATGTTGTTGTTGTCGTTGTCGTCATGGAAAAGCAACAGCAACACTGACAATGACAACAACATCAACGAACAACATGCTTGAAAAATGGTCTTTTGAACATCGATGGCCATTAACCGGGTCTTGTACTTCTATCTTCTGCATTCTCATAAAGTATAAATGGGATAGCGACGAATTTTTGAATACATATCGCATAAATTGGCTGGTTTCATTTTATCGTCGATGCTGTTGCCGCTGTCGAGCTGTCGACATCGGTGTTCGTCGGTTTGACGTTGAATTTTCAATTTATTTGGTCTAATTCATATAGTTCCGGTAAACGATAGTATACAATGTTGTGAATAATATGTTTTATCTATCTTTCACGACGATTTCCCGTTTCAACAACACAATGCCCAGTATATGTTCGCTGTGTCAGTATACCGGAATCCAGTTTAACCATGTCCAACAAGGAACGGTAACGGAAAAATGAATGAAACAATCAAAAAAATGAAACCAACATAGACACTCACACACACTATATATATATATATTATATATGTACTAGAACGCATACTTGAGTGGAAAAAGTGTAGAAAGATTCATGTGTTGTGTTGTGTCTTTTGATTTAGCATATGCTGTGCTGAAAATGGACATGTTTGGTCGGTCCGTTTAAGGATCGTCCAACGTTATAGTTCAATAAACTTTCACCACGTAAAAAATGTAGCATACAGTTAAAGGTGAACCATTTTTACAATTCAATACACGCCCGATCCACCTATGAAATGAATTTTCTGACATTAATGTATAGTACATATTGTACGACCAAGCCATCACTCTGTATGCCGAACATTCTAATAATGTAATTTTTGCTGTGTTGATATTAGTTGAATATGGGACAACTGCACAATATCCAGGCGTAAAAATATTACACTAACTTTGCACCAAATTTGCATTTGATCGAAATTGATTTCAACAGGGGAGTTAAATAAATTCATTCAGCGACCATTAACCTCATTATTATAGTGATGTTAAAGTGTTAACTTTTCAACCACACTAATGATCAAAATATTATGGAGGTAAATTGGTCTGTTTTTTCTTTCATATATCGGATCAACGCCTATGTAATGTTCCGGCTTCATGTTGAGTATGGCTACAGACTAGTGCATCCGCTATACTTTCAATATCCGATTGTTAAGTAATCTTTATCGATGTTCGATGTTCGATTCACAGTTACCAATTTCGTGATTCACCTAAGCGTGAATGTATTGTTGCTGAACAAAACGTTGCTGAACATATACAGCGTGCTCACTGTTCACCCTATGCAATGTGTATGCAGATGTCAAACAACTACACAAAATGTCAAACCATCCACAAATGTCTGGACCACAAGGCGCCCGAATTTATTGTGGAAACGAAAAGCTTATTCTGTTCGCATTGCCAAACGCTTCAACGTGTATGTATTTGTATGCAATGCACACACAAACAGAGAGAGGGAGAGAGGGAGAGAGAGAGAGAGAGAGAGAGACAAAATATACGAGCGAACTTCAATCGGGATGAATAGCATACTGGATTTTCCAGATAATTCCAGTATTTTCATTCGATTGTGTCTCGTGCGTTATTTTTTCTCTCTCTCGTACGAATGATGCTAACATCAACCATATATAATACGCATTACACAGGCTAAGGCAAACCATACCAATATACGCATACCACGATGAATGGAACGACATAAACACACACCCAAAAACCGAGTTGACTAACGAGAATAAGCGCACACATCGAAAAAGAAAAAGTCGACATTTAAACGTACAAACATCTCTCTTTAGAACTTTGAAATTCCAAAAAAAAAATGTACGCGAAATATAAAAAAAATCAGATGAGATACGGATCGAGAAGTCGAAAAGCGAACAAAGTCTGTGAGAGAAATATTTATATAGGGAGTAAGAGTGCATATGTTTATGTGTCTGTGTCAAGGGGTTGGCTTCATAACCAACATCCATCCCAATCCATCAGCACCAAAAAAATGGTGTTTCAACGACATTTCAAAACCAATACACTTATTCTGGTGATAAATAGTAATCACTGATTATTAAATTATTATTTGGCGGCGTGCAAGAGAGAGAAAAAGCCAATTACAAACACATTAGAATGAAATTTATAATGCAGCATACTTATACGTATACACTGGATTGACTCTATAACAGACCCCTTGGATTGTGTTTTCTATGTACGAAGTGATCGGTAAATGGGAGAGAACTGTTCCTTTGTATATCACAGTATTATATAGTTAAAATAGTATGAAATTGTTTATTCAACAATGGAAATGGTTATTCAGACATACCGTAAGCGACAGCGACCAAGCCAAAACGGGTGTAATATTACCGCGACAAATGCGGAAGCCAGCCAGAAAATACTTCAACGGTACACACAAAAACAGATATCGGAAAGACAGCAGAAATTCTTTTCAAATTTATACAAACTAAAAAAAAATAGGAAAATGTGCACACACACACATTGACAATGTTTGCACAATAAGATGGTGACACCAATGCACACCAATATATGTGTGCTATTTATATGCAGGAAGAGAGTTTAACCGGAACGTTTCTCGTTCATTTTTGCCTAAAAAAAACACACGCACAGACATTATTAAACTGCTGTTAGTGGTGAAAGCCTTCAATGTCTTCACAGTACTTATCGGCTTTGGTAATTGTATTCATTATTTATTTCTCGATAATGTCAAATGAATTCAAATGTAATTAATCTTCAGGCATTCGTTTCTGACAATATATATTTTGGTTGAAAAATAATTATAATCAATTAAGAAAAAAGAATACACAAGTCAAACGAGTCTAAAGGGAAATTCAATGAAAATTTTCATGAGACAGAAATGGCAGAACAAATTTCAATACCTTTCAAACGGCACCGGATGTATACATTTCCGACCGAAAATCCAATTTCAATAAACTCAAACAGTGAGTGTGGGCTTTTGACTGAAAATATTCCAAACAACAACAACAACAAAAATACTATCGAAACATTGCTAAATGGGCCAAATCGGAAATAAGTACTTCTAAAGCTCTCCAAATAATTTACCCACATTGACATTTCGGTCCATTCATTATATGAATACTTCGTCTATCTATCTCTGATCACGAACCGAACATGTTCGTGTTCGTTCGAGTTCGTTCGGGTTTTTTTTTCGAATTTGAACGAACTCGAACACGTTTTTTGTGGCTTCAAACGTTGTCGAACCGAACACAAACCGATTTTTCTAATCGAATCGAACTGGAACTGAATACGAACATTAAAAATATTCGGAAACAATTCTAAAAAGCAAATATATATATGACTGCGAGCAACTTGCTGGGAGTTTGTTGAATCGCTGCGAGAGTCTCCTCTGGAAAATAATTAGAAAAATCACACATTTTTTTTTTATTTTTTTTTGCTTATCGATTAATTAGATGAAAACATATAAAATAAAAACATTCATTCCGAAATGTTTGGAAATCATATTTCAAACTAAATAATGTGTCTTGTTTTTAATTCTTCCGAAATCTCATGGCTTTTATGTAATTCAAGATTAAATTAATGTAAATGAATCGGTTAAATGAAATCGTATTTCTCATCAGGAACATATGAAATAAACCCCATAATAAGTATATTTGTGGATAAAACCGTTTAGTTTAGTGCAATGGCACTTGAATATTGTTATTCGATTATATTACTATGCACATTTGGCCAGAGCAACATTTTCGGAGCAAAAAGCTCTGAGCGTTCAACCAAATGAGAGTTGAATGTTTTGATATTTGAAACCATTTTGTTTGAACAAAAAATTATTTATTGTAATTTGTTAAATTCTGCCGAACAGCAGGCAAACCCAAGAGGGCGCTGAATGTTATCTCTGAAATGCAGAAAGCTTAAACGTTAATCGTTTCCATTTTGAATAACTGTGTAAAGTATTGTAACATGTTAAATGCAGTTGCACTGGTTGTGGTTATGTAGCAGATTGTCTACATAACAACGATACATGTGGCAAATCTGCAGACGAAAACTGATATGGATTATATTTACTAAGCACTGTAGCGCCGTTAAAACGCTACATTTATTTAAATGGCGACTGGTTAGATTTTAGATATTGAAAAATGTATAGTTTACAGTGGTGCCCAATTGGAAATTTCATAATCATATTTTTATGGGGGAAAATGTTGCATTCAAAATATGTCAATATGATACAATATCGATATTGATATGGGTTTCTATTGAACAACAAATAAAACAATATACATGTAACTCAAATAGAAACATGAAGGATGTGGTAGTTAATAGGTGTAATTTTCAAAGCGATTGATTCGAATTTGTTGTTATTTCAATTGGGGCGCGATTGATATATTTGCTATCACTGTATGTTGTGCCATGTGCCATATGCCGTGTGCCTTGTGTATGCACCGCTCACTGTACATGCAAGATAAAGAGACAGCGAAAGGGAAATGCGCTGGGGTTCGTGTGTGACACAAAATTCAAGAATTAGAACAACATAAAGTACAGACAGAAAATAAAACCGCAAAGCGCCAACGTGATTAACACAAATATTGCCAGTGAGTTTCATTTTGCCAAGCTAACATTCAATAGTAAATGTGCATTGGCACCGTTGCCATTCTGCTTACCATAGACACTGTTCGCGTTCATGTTTCCCGGCTTCTTCGAATTGTATATTTGTGTCAACGGAGCAAAAACATCTCAAGTCATTGGCACAAATGATATTGACTCGATATAGCTGCAATTTATGTTTGGTTCGATCTCAAATAGAAACGAATCGAAGCGATAATTTTCGTTTTTTTTTCATTGTTGTTGTTGTTGTTGCTATTTTCAAACACACGAACTGGATTCGATTTGAACCGTTGTGCAAACGAAATGTAAAAACATGTAGAGATTACATCACTCAGCAATTTCAAATTCAGGTTCGATTTATATGGAAATAGCTAGCTTTGATTGTGATAATTGCACCAAAGTCGGAGTTTTCGGATTGTGCTTTCTTGATGTTATCGAATAATATTAAGTAACGTTTGC
Organism: Aphidoletes aphidimyza; assembly: GCA_030463065.1. Taxonomy (NCBI): domain Eukaryota; kingdom Metazoa; phylum Arthropoda; class Insecta; order Diptera; family Cecidomyiidae; genus Aphidoletes; species Aphidoletes aphidimyza. The sequence goes on along the minus strand of CM059997.1, from coordinate 12,080,787 downwards.
AAACACATACTTCTTTCTTGCTCCTTTTTTTTAGTCGAATGAAATAAATCAATACAATTTTGGACTTGATTGCTGCGCGTCAGCTGATTTCAATATTTAATCATGTGCGCTTACAAAGATGGATGACGCAAAACGTATACAATTCACCTGTTCACAACAAACACAGCCACATATGTTTCGTTTGAGCCATTTTGACCGGTTCGGTGAACACTGAAGTGGAAGAGACTCACCAATTGATACCTTTACAATGTTCAAATATCAAATATCAAATAGCCAAAACCACATCATGAGCACTATCACAACGACAAAAAGCCATGGAAGTCTATAATTTTCAGCCTTTACAGCCTGTATTATAAATGAAACGGACTACGTATCAAACCATCAGGCTAGAATATATTTAACAATGAATAAATCGGAAAATGATTTCATGTATGATTTGATGAACATGCATACCTTTGGGTGTGTTCGTGTGTCGTGTTTTTTTTGAGGGGGGAGAAAACGATTTTATGTGACCCAAAAATAACCTCCATAATGACTATGTATCGGCTTCAATTTGAAGCATTTTTTGTTTTGCATCTAAAAATAGCACATATCACTTTGGGTAGATTGATTTTTATTTATCGGTGAGAATGAGAATACAAAGACAGAGAGAAAATCGCCACTCATGAAATATTGCGTTTGAGGTTGTTCTTGGATTATTTCGGTCACAAAAAAAAATTCACAGGTTAAATCAGGTGTATGTTCGTGTCCATTTTGAATGTGGGACTATGAATTGAATTGCTATTCCACGTCTACTGACGGGGCAGAAATGATATACTCTTATTTTAACATAAATCCAAGACATTGCAAGCAATATTCGTTACAATGCAACAATGTTTAAATGATTGTTTTTTTCAATCGTTTTTTTGTCTTCCTCAAATATAGAATGTCCGCCAGCGATGGACGGGATGGAGAGATTTGCATGTCCAACGCCAGATCGACAAGGCCGATATAGATGTATAGATGATCATGTACTATGTGACGGTTTCATAGACTGTCCTGATGGTGAAGATGAAGAACGACAGGCTTGCATGTTCTATAAAACGGTAAGCATTTTAAATTTTATTTCGTTCACTGAAATGAGATTCATCGATTTAAATCAGATCATTATCAACCATAATCAAACAATTGTTCAGGAATACCACATACTATTTCCAAATATCAAAAATACTGACTTTTAAATACATAATTGCGCTATTTGAAAATAGAAATGTTTGAAAATGCCACAAATGAACTTGAATCGCTTTTAGGTGCGTTAACATATGGCACATCAATTAAATTTTTGGTAGTTTTCCGATATTTTAACAATATGCATTGAAAATAAATTATAAATTTATATTTAAAAAAAACACACACACACACACACACACACACACGGTACAATCTATTTTCAAATGAGCAATTAAGGGTTTACTTTCAATGTCAATTAGACGTTGACTCATGATTTAATTGCCAACGTATATATACGTATTTATTATATTAAATTGATGGGAAAATTTTGAACGCTTGATTGCGGTTTAGAGGTTTAGACGTGGTAATCATTCAGCAGAACATATTATGAACACACACACACACACACACAGAGAGAGAGAGAGAGAGAGAGAGAGAGAGAGAGAGAGAGAGAGAGAATAACATTGAACTTTGAAAATGCTATTAAATGCTTATACTTATTAAATCATCTATTTATGCCACCAACCGATAATTATTCAAATATTTCATTATAATCAAATAAATATCTATTATAAGTTCGTGTTCATTATATTCCGACTGAATAATTCAGTTGAATAAATATCAAACACAAAATTCCAATAATATTGAATAATGGCTTTTATGTGCTTCGAATGCTTCAAATTTAACACAATCTCTAATATATTATGAGAAAAACCTTTTAAAAGTGGAAACTCAGCGGGACAGCGTGTTTTTTTCTTTCTTCAATATCTCAAGGAACTTTGCGAGGTTCCGTTATTGAGAATTTCATACACTTGCAAGATCAATTCAGGGCACTAATTTTTTTTTTGTGTCCCGAAAGTTCAATGCTACAATTCAGACCATAGCCGAGACATCAGGACGTTAGAGCGCCAACAGAACGCCAATTCTATTGGATTTAATTCTCGTAAACAAACGCAATGAAGTTTTTCCTCGGTATGTTCTTCGATTTTCCCGTTCTCTACTTTGTTCCACTGAACTCCGAAACTTTGTGAATCGCTTCTAATCTCAACGACAAAATAACTGAAAAGTCTTCGTAGAATTTAAATTTTTAATTCCCTAGAAAAATTGAGAAGTTTTGACCAACAAACCGTTCAATGGTTAGAAAATAGCACCTGAAGCTGTTAACGACTTTATGATGTGTCATAAGTTCATAAACGCAAACCCGTCTATGTTCAATTTACGGTTTAAAAAAAATCAGTATTTTTCTGATTGAAAAATTACACGTTGAAAAAAATTATTTTCAAATCAATTCTCGTTAACGTTTTCAATGAGTTTAAAAATATTTGGGCAAATGTCAATATAATTTTAGAAGATTTCTATGTGAAACCTTATATTTAATCGTCATTTAGAAAAATTGACAATAAATGGGTTATAACGAACGCACAAATCGAAATGATGTGGAGTGGTAAATTTGGTTGAACTCGAAACTAAAACTAAGATTTCAATATGTGTCGAAAATAATCCATGTTTCAAGCGAGCGATAGATTTTATGTGAAAAACAACACTGACAAATAAATAATGAGCAAAAGCATTAAATGAAATTAAATATCGTTGACAAGAATGCGAATGAATGGACGCGGCGTAATTTTTCGCATAACGAATGTGCTGTGAAAATGTTCACAACAATTCATATCTAAATACAAAGCAAACCGAGGCTGGATTCGAATGACGTAAATGCAAAATCGCTTAGTTTATTACAAAGATAATACAGCCACTCTTTCTTTCTCGTTTCGTTCTTTTCCATTTTGAGTCCGTTCTCACACAAGAGCAATGAGCAACACACCAATTCATTCACCGTTAACGCATAAGATACACGCTGTAAAGCCGCCGCCGAATGAATGGAATATACATTGTGTCTCTATTTCATCCATAAATAATACACACGCATGCTAAGAGATAGCACGCTGTTGAAAATTTGGTGCCTTTGGTGCTTATGGTCGATTGCTATTAACTGGCTAAGCTTCGTTTAGGATATGTACGCAAAGTCGCTATTCATGAAATATCATTAAATAAAATGCCATCTATGGCCGCGACGTTTAAACTTCGGTGTTTTGATGCGTTAATGGTTCGATGCTTTGATGATTTCATCATTGAACCTCAATGTCTAACGCTGCTAAGTACTGCAATACTTATTAATTTTCATTCGCGCGACTAGATGGCACCAGTAGTAAATTTTTAATGGTTTTGGCTTAAAAACCTTATATGTAATTCAAGTTTGGTGTACGATACAAGAGCATCTGTTTTCTGCACGTCTTCGACTCGCCTTCATTTTTCTTTTGTGTGTGTTATAAATTTAAATTATTTATTCATTTTTTTCGTCTTTTTCCAATCTTTTATTCATGCGACGATGAAGTTTATAGAAAATGAAAATGATGATTTTTTTGTTGTTGAAATGTTGGGAAATTTAAAGCACTTTCGAATTGAAGCACTGTGTAAATTAATGCGCATACTGCGTTCGATGCGTGTATTTAATTGATGAAATTATTGTGCGTTTTTTCCTCACCCGCATGGTATTTTTCGTGACTAATTAAGATATTTGTAGAGCAAACATTATCATCGAGTGTTTAAGTATACGCATGCTGCGTCAGCAGCAAGGTATTCATGACAACCGAAACGAAATATACAAATAATATTTTCGCTTCTTTCGCATGCACTCTAGTTACAATATTTTGATAGCAATTCACAGCCGTCCGCTCGTACGTCTGTTTATTGTACACAAATGCTTTAGAATGAAATCACTGTTCGGTGGCTTGTGCGCATATTATGTCTGGAAAACTTCTATTCAATTACAAATACTAACGCCCTCTACTGTTTAAACGGAGGTAACAACATGTACCATTAAAGTCTCATTAAAATATCAAAAATCGAAAATTAACAATAGAAATAAATAAAACCTCTGAATCCATGTAATATCGCAATATCAGCTCAACCAAATTTAAAAAAAAATACAGTTTTGTATTGAACATTTCGAGGGCAGTCAAAACTAAAAATTTACGAGATTTTCGTAAAACAAAAATTTCGACGATTGCGCTTCACACTTTGACAGCAATACGACAGCGCCCCCATGGTACTAAACAATTGTACACCATTACATAAGAAAGATTGAACAGCAAATATTCATTTCTTCTCTTTTTATCGCACGTTCACGTGCATAGAGTGCGTTTAATTCCCAAGGACACGTTGATATACAAAAAGACCTTTACTTGTTATTGTTGTTGTAACGCGCAACCGTCAAAAAATTTACTTTTGAATATTTAACTATTTAAATAAATGTAGAGTAAATTCCTACGTCCCGAAGTAGTGACAGCTGGGCAACGCAACCATTCGCACATTGTGCACAAAAACGGAACTTTGTTGTGCCACAAGTGGCACAAAACAAACGGTTGCCAGCTGAAGATACTGCGCTGCGATCGGCGTCGCAAGTCACTTCGATTTGCAGATGGCGTTTTGATCTGAAATCACTCTTCACATGTCAGGCTGGGCGCGCTCACACTGGTTTGCTCGTTTTTATGGGAATGTTTGTCGTAGCACTAAAGGCTCACTTCCGCTCAATCTAGATGGTTATTTAATGTGCACCTAACTATGTTTCTCGTTTCTCGTAATCTATATCCTCCGTTGACAAGTTTCAACTTTGTTCCCGTCTACATAATACTCATCATGCGTAAATGTAGATCGGAATCTGATATGGTGTTGGGCCATTTAAAAACCGTCTTCCCACATTCCACAACATTCTTCTTTTTCTATGTCGTAATTATACCACAAAACCTTATATTTTAGCTGTGGTTTGAAGCTTTACCAACATATTTATTAATACATTTGAGAAAAGATTTGATTGAGAATGTGTCAGCAATCGGCACACACACACACGCTCGAACATTCACACAGGCACAAATGTCGACCAAAATCATTTTTGCAATCAACTCGCAAATATAGAATGGGCCAAATAAAGTGTGCTTACTTTATGGCTAAGCTCAGCAATAAGTTTATTGTCGCTTGCAGATGTGGTATCCGTACATTTATTTCACATGAATTAGTAATGTTTTCGTTGGTTGTTCATGCCGATATTGGCACATTTACGTGTTAAAGTATTTATGCAGTAAAAACATGCCATCGAAATGGTGCTTGAATATACACCTAAAGAGGAAGTACAGAGTGCTCTGTGAGTCACTTTGATACAATCTGATTGACTTCCCGTGTGGTGGAATATCGGATGAGATAATGTGTACCGCGGTAAAAATTGAAATACAACAACATGAAATACCAAAACTGAATGATATAGACGGTGACATAAAATAGAGAAGTCAACGCTCATCATCAGTTAGCGTTATCTGGTGATCTCCTCTGGTGACAATTAATTTACCGCTGCATTGCAATTAATTAAAATGTTGAAAACACCCACTTGAATTAGGCAAATTATTCAACATTCATAGATTTGCTGCTATCAATTTTACTTTATGTGCCTAGGGTCAAAATTTGAGCCGTTGCCGCTCAAAATCTGCAATATGAACACATTTAAGCCCGGCTAATTTTGTTCTCGGGAGTTTTTGCTGCCACAACGGTGTCATTTCGCGTATCAAAGACATGACCGAAATATTCGATTATATGACTACGAATAGCGTGGAAGCATTTCAAACGATAGTCGTTTATGAGAGCTTTTACATTTTAAAGAGAACAAAAAACCAACTAATTAGTTGGTTTTTCATATGATTTATTGTATTGTACAAATTGTAATTTGCTTTTATCATTATATTGCCTGATATATGATATATATATATATTTTTTTCAATGTAATTTTATTCTTTTTCATTACAGACAAAAGCACATTTGGATGTACTGGCGGACGCTTTACTAAGGTGGGCGAGGGGTCGTTAGCTAGATTCTAATATAAATTAGTCACGTAAGTTCTATTAAAATAATTTGAATCAATATATAAAAGCAACAAACAGACAATGAAATCAAAACAAAACAAAACACAAAAAAAAAACAATGAAACTCAACTAACTGCAAATAAGTTTAATTCAAAGAAATAATGAAAAAAAAATGTTGATGAAAACAGCAACACAAAAAAAAACATGAAAAACAATGAATTTTAATTCCAATTGATCTCAGAGTGTAAAAAGAAGAAGCAAGCAAACAATAACAAAAAAAAGACAGCCGAGTATTACTGGACTAAATAAATGCGAATATCATTGATAAGGCTATTACCTAGAAAGAGAATTAACAAATTAAAATGAGAAAGCATTGGATATGATTTGATACAAAGAAAACAGAATGAAAATGACGTAAGAGGCGAAAATCATGCAACAATGAGCATAGAACCATACACTTATACACAAACACATACACACACACACACACACACACACACACACACACACACACACACAAAACACAAAACACAAAACAATCAATAAAAAATATTGCGAAAACTTAAAACGAACTGATAAAAAGGTCTATTCAAAATCCCAAGTTGACGAAAGAGATGAATGATCGGAAGAATGGACGAAAACTAAAGAAAGCCAAGTATAAGTGAGCAAAGAAACAAAAATTTACACACTCAAAAAGTTGGCTAAAATGACCTTTAATCCCGAGTTAATGTTATTTTCGAACAAACAAACAAAAAACACATAAATTATAAAGAAAAACGAAAAATAAAAAGAAATAGGGTATTCTTGGAGGGTTTGAAATTAGTGGAAGGAAATAACTGAACAGAAAAAACACGACAACAAAATAGAGAAGAAAAAAAAAGACATTTACGGGGCAATGAAAAATGGAACTGGAATTGTGGCTCACATGGGTCAATATTTATACATCATTACAACGTTTAAAGAGTGTAGTCACGGAAAAAAGTAAACACATATTAAAAAGTGTCGGCTACAATTATTGGTGAATGAATTCCAAAAAGTAACAAAAATAAAAACAACCAACCAACCAACCAACAAAACCCTACAAAAAACAACATAGAATCTACACACTTCCTACACGAACACACACACACACACAAACACACACACACGAACACGCAAAAACACATAAAATTTAATCCGATCAACATTTTCTAATAAAACATAAAATAGCGACTATGCCAAACAAAATTCCAACTCATTTCTCGTATTTTTTTTCTATTTTCTTTCCCAAGAAACTGTGTCTATCGACATAGATTGCGACAGTTGAAAATTGCGACAGCCACTTTTGTATATATATAAACAATTTGTGAACGTAAAATGGATTAAATACATTGCCACAAGGGTAATGCATGCAAGTGAGATAAGTTATTTTTGTGTGTGTGTTGTAATCATGCTCAATTGAAGAGCTAATCGCCTCAAAATTGGTTATGATATCAAACAGTCGGAAAGTTCTTCAATTTTATTATCAATTATGAAACCATGTTCGTTTCAGAAATAAAGATTTTTACCTCTTTTCTGGCTACTATTTGAGCTATCAGATCTTTATAACGAAATTATCGTAACATTTTCACGTTGTTTCATACTCGTTTTACGTTTTAAATTGCTGACACACACCAAAAAAAAAACATAAAATTGTCTTATTATTTTCGGTTACATTTTACAATTGTTCAAACAAACCAAATGAATAAAGTCAATTCAATCATTTCCAAATTGTAGATGAACACTTTCAAAATATTATGCAAAATAATCGGTGTAAAGGATTTCCGTTTTTAGTTCTTCATATTCATACATCATTTGGCATGTGGTAGAGCTTCGAGCTTCGATCAATCCACCGGCAAGCACATATACATTTTTAGATACGTATTCAGTTTCAACCGTCAAATCATGACACAGTTAGTGGATGGTTAACGGCACTTTATGAAATCGAAAACGGTCAATTCAAAATAGTGACTTAAATAGAAATGGGAAAATGCTCAATTTTGTGCGGCAAAAGAAACAAACTTCGCCACAACATATTACATTGAGCAAAATTTGTCACTATTTCGGATCGGCGAACGTTAAAATCACTGATTCCGTGTTTATTTTTTCTTCAAATGAACTCAACATTCATTCGTTTACAACCTCAATCAGGTTCTTTGAATTCAAATGTCTTCCAACAACAAAAAAGCAAATCGATCGATATTAAGCGTTTAGTTGCGTTCGATGCCATTCAATTTGGTTTGATCCACCAACAATTGCCAACAATCAATAACTCTTGAACGAAAAATCCAAAACAGCAACAATCTCGATTAATTTATTTATTCTAACTATATGTTTACGTTTAGTTTTATCTAAATTGTCGCCAAAAACGATGCTATAAAAGTTATGTACGCAACTTGTTGCAATATTCGTTCACGCATTAACTATACGTTCATTGACGCTATTGAAGATTTCATTTTTCAAGCGATTATTTTGTTGCTGTATTTGAGCCCTCTCCATTAAAGGTGTGACGTGAACATTACGTGATGAAAGAATTCACGTTCAATGTCCTTTTAAGCATTTGTCGCGCATTCTTGAATGACTTTTTAAGAGAAGATGACAAGGAGAAAAATGTTGGCATTAGATGTTGATTTGTGCACAAGTTGCAAGCAATAAATGGATCCAAATACATTGCTACAAGAAAAGAAAAAAAAATCATCTGTTAAGCCAAATGGATTTAAATTGAAAACATTCATGCTGAAAATCATTATTGTGTGCTACGTGTGTGGCTCACAATGGTGCGTTTGATGAAACCAAATGAAATGAATCACATTGTCATCTAACACACACCTCTTTACATGCTGGTATGCTCGCTTCTCTAATTCGTCTATCTATAGACTCGATATTGCGTACATGCACACACGTCGTCCCAAATATCACAAAATAAAGTTGGAAAATTAGAAAGAAGGAAAAATTAAGAAAAAAAGGACATCAAAATGACCATTATAGAGTGAATGTAGAAACACTGGGGGAAAGCAATGAAATTATATGTTTCTCATCATAGATGATATGATAAGAGTATTTTCAAACAAAAGTGAATTTCTTTTGTCTTGTTACAATTACGCTGCAGTCATATGAAACGACAAGAAAAACAACCCACGCATCTGTATTTTCTCAAAAGAGTGTTGCATGAAATTCGGTAGGTTTGTTTCATCTGATGGAAAATAATTGCAAGCCAAATGAAAAAGAATCCATAGAAAATAGAAATACGAAATGATTTCAATTTCATGGAGAGAAAATTGCGCAATTTGAAATTTGTCGAATCATTTTTAACAAAAGCTTTGCCAAACACTCGTACACGTGTTTCCGTGATGAAATCAATACCTCAAACAATATATTCACAATTCTATGGAATCTCAACATAGATTTCAAATAAAAGTTACGTATATGGCCCTAGATATGATGTATTGGCAGACATTGTGCAGTGCGTTTATAATAGAAATCGAACCACCGCAAACTACTGCTGAGCTTTGTTTATTCTTGTTTTCTCCAGCCCCACCACAACAACCATTTTCCAAATATGGTTCAGCTATGAAATGTCAAACGTTTGGTTGTATTTCTTTCAACTTTTGCTTTACAGGTTTTTCTTCAAAATAATTTAACCGAATGACAGCTCAATGGGCTCTAACACCTACCTAACTCGGTTGGTATTTCAAAAACGTAGCCGAAATCGTATTTTTCCCCCTCAAAAAATTCATTTACACAACGCCCAGAACAATATACAGGATGTTTGTGCACTTTATGCGTCTTATTTTCATCAATTCTTCGTTTTTTTTATGTTTAACGGTAAAAAAAACTTCTGGCTCATGAAAATGAGTTATTTCCTCTTGATATGAGAAATTTAATAATTTTCACGATAATATAAAGTTGTAAAGTATAAGTTATCATGGCTAAATGGAACAGCCACACGATAGTTGTAATATTCAGAAAAGGGATGGTCTATGCTATCTTTTTTTTGTCGTGTATGTGCGCTTGGTTTTGTTTATTTCAAGTAAAGTCCCCGTTCATGATAAACAGTTTTCTTCTCGCTGTTCGCCACATTCAATTTAAACAAATAGCGTAAGTATTCACAATGAATCATAGTAAATGCTATTTTCTATTCGAATATTTGAGTCATCAATAACGTCGCGTATTTGGTTTGTTTCTTATTTTTTTATGCCTTCCTTCATCTTTTCAACGCGCGCCACTGTGTTTTATTTGTATTCTGCGGTTATATTTTGAATATCACATAAATTCATGCATCATTCGTTTTGTCGAACGCCCATGAATAGAAGAAGTTTGGTTTTCTGTTTAAGATTTCGAATTTAACTTGTGCAAATGATCTCTAATATATTACGTAACTTTTCTTAATTTATTCCGCCTCATTATGATGAACGCATCTTGGATGGTGGAATATATTTTCGTTTGCAATGGACAATGCATGGAATATTGGAATTTCTTGTAGCAGTGATAAATTAAATCACTGATAATAATTTTGATTAGAATGAATGCCAATGTTACATAAAAGTAATAGTAATATGACTGTTTATAGCAAACATTTACTGGAAATGCGTTACAGTATTTTGCGAAAACACCGATCTCAAGGTGAACAAAATAATGCTTCAAACGTTCCTTCGATGCATCTGGTATGCTCGTTTTTTTATAGCCAAAACTCGACTTTCATTTGAGTTTGTGTCAAAAAAAAAGAAGAATGAAAGAAGAATGAAACTGATTTTCCGACCACGCGAAAAATGTTTGGATTAAAAATAAATCTTTACTGTATTACATGTTTTCATTATGGCATTCACCATATGAACTCAGTGCTAGCATGCGCAATGCTTGAATTTCAACCGCACAATTTCCATAAATTACTCAGTTTTATAGACCATTCAGTATTGTTCTTTTTTTTATTCGCTTGATAATAGAATAAAGAACATTTTTATCATCATCTCCTTCTTCTTCTTCTTCAAAAAAAAGAAGAAAAACGTTCCAAAAACAAAAATGCGGCAGAGTTTGTCAGCGATCTATGAACACACATAGACACATAACATTTATCAAGAAAAACCAAAATCTTACTGTTCATCAACAAAAATTTCCACTTTAACTTGCAGAAGGAAATGTTTTATTTTATGAATGTGTACACATCACGTCTGCAACAATAGCTCCAAAGCGGACATCATAAATATGGTGAATTTCGTTGTTCGTTTTCTTTTCACTTACTCGTTAATAAAAAATGAGCTCAGTTAATCTTTGAATAGAATAAATGGCCAAAACCCGGTTGGGGAATTGTGTGCCTGCAAATATACAGACAATCACCTTTGTCAACGAAAAGAAAAAGAAAATGAAATTGAGAATCGTCAGAAAACATGCTTTTTCTCGCATTGTGTAGCATTTGTTTGTCCCAAGTTTTGAGAGATAATGCTATTCGAATACATTTCGCTGAGATGACAAATCGGAATTTGATTTAAGATATGAGTCACTTTTTTGGAATGACGTGAAACTCTTAAAGCACTTTAATACAATGCAACAACAACAACAACAACAACAACAACAACAACAAAAACATTGAAAATACGCCACTAAAAACAAATATCCAATAAAAATAGAAACGCATCATCTCTGTCGACGAGAAGCACTCGAAATTCAATTTCATTTTGTGTGTCATTGTTGCATAAAAAGTTAGTTCCGAAAGTGTTCTAGGAAATCAGTTAGAAGAAAGCCTACGAATACATTTGAACAAAGAAGTATAAATAAAATACAAATGAAAATCGACTGCAATGTTATATAATAGCCATGGATAGACGATCAGAGAGATGGGCAGAGAGACGGGCAAAGAGGCGGATAGGGGAAACAAGGGAATTTCATTTGCTTTGTTTTTCATTAAAAGTAGCAATTTTACTTCCGATAGTTCGGTTTGTTCATTGAAAGTTTACATTTATTGGTTTTGCTTGTGTTTGATATAATTTATTTGGTTGGTTGTCGATGCGATGCGATTGTTAGTGAATTGGAGAGAAAACAAAAAGCGTACGAAAGGACAGACACAAACACACAATAAAATATATCAAGTAAGAGTGCAAATGAACAAAACAAGCTGACATTGGAAAATGAACACGAACGAGCATGGGCAAAAGTGCCTAACATTGAGCCAAAAGCACATAAATTGAATGATTTGATTCACTCGATGTGCTTCAGCCCACGCACATGCTGCTTCATTTTTATTGCATTTTCATCTGAAATCTCAATCTGAGCCCAGCCCAGCCAGACGGAACCGAATAAGACACAAAATCACCGACAATAAAATCGTTTTTCAACCGAATCTTCGCTTTTTATTTGTGTTCATTCAACAAGACTATTTGACGGCATTTATTTTTATATGGATCATTTTTATGCATTTGAACTCGATTATTGTTTGTTTGACTAACCTCAATGGTTGTTTTTTTTCCAAAGTCCCCGGACTTTCAAAACCGACGATGAAATCGAATCGGATATTTTATGAAAGAAAAAAAAAATATTTTTTTCAAAAAAAACGGCATTTTATTTTATTGAACATTCCGAAAAATAGACGATTGGACGAAATGAATATTTTGGGTGCGTGTGAATTCTGTTGAATTCGTATACCGTAATTCCTGGAATTAATTGAGTCATATTTCCGAAAAGTTTGTATGGCGTGCTTGAAATGGAACAAAATCAAGAGAGGAGTGGTTGTTATTCTTAATCATGTAGATGACCATGGTATGGTGTATAGTATGGCATGGCATGGCAAAGCATTTTCGTTCAATAAATTCATTTGATAAAATGTTTCTATTGAGCACATCGTGAAAATAACAACAACACGATATAGTCATTCCATTCCATCGATGTGCTCATGAACATCAAGCATTAACATTCGAGCATCAGCATCAGCATCAGCATCATTATTCCATGTCTTTATGGTGGTTTATACTGTGCAAGTGCACACCAAATCGATGCCGCCAAACCATCCACACAATCCACCCCAAGCTTCCAACAACAAATTGGCCAAACTTTTTCGGCATCGCATTTTATTTCGGAATTGTGATGTATTTTATGATCATAACAAATGTGATCATCCATTTGAATGTGATTTCCTATTTTGATTTGTATTTGGATTTGGCAACGAGTTTTCGAGACGAGATTGATAGGCCAGAAATGTGACTGTAACTTATGAAGAGCATCAACCAAAATTGCTTGATAGCAAAACCAAATATATTTTCTAACAATTCGATTGTTTAGATGAGGTTTGGACCTTTAGATCAGCTGGACCGCATCACATGTTTAAATATACCTTCATTTCCAATTATGATAGAGTTTATATTGAACATGTTTATCAGGCCAACATGTGCCCGCTTGTTACCGATGTTGGTGTATAATTGTTTTACGAATTTCGTTCGTTTTGAACATACAAAAGACGTAAATGTGAAATGATGAACAAAATCAAAACTGAAGTATGTCTGATGCCCGTTCCGAGTGCTTTATCCTTCGTTCAGGATAACTTTTTATCCGAGCCTATACTATACGAGATATAAAAAAAAACATTTGGCAGTGTTTTTGTCTATGGAAAATATGAGATTTGTTAACTTTTTATCCTGGGATAAAATACATTTTTATGATACCGCGACAACAAAAATATATATTTTAACAAATTTCAAAAGCCAAATCTCATATTTTTCATACACAAAAAAACTTGAAAGTGAATTTTTGTTGTATCATGTCTAGTTTAGGCTCGGATAACAGTTAGCCTGAACAAGTTTATCCGGATAAAGCACTTGGAACGGGCATGAGTATCAAATGAAATTTGATGGAATGGATTTTATAAAAAGAAGAACAATCCATGGCTAACGAAATGCCGTAAGAGCATTCTATTTCAAATCATATCACATTGAATGCGACAATGTGACAATAAACTGTCCAAAAATGACTGCAAAACAGACATACTACGGTATAATTGAACGTTCTCGAAATAGCTCAATGCTTTTGAATAATTCATTTCGATTAAATTTGGTATTAATTCTTGGAAAAATTCTTAAAAAATCCGAGAAAAAAACAACAACAAAACAAAACAATACAAAACCAACAACAAAAGAATTCCAGATGAAACATGCGATTGTTTTCCAGTTCGATTGCATGCATGCGACGGGCTATCAAAAGAGTACAAATGTCAAATCGATGCCGGGTTTTTGGCTTCCTCATATTGGATGATTTGTGGACACACTTGGTGAATGGCAAACGGATAGCTCAACGGCTATAAATAATCGAAAATGTTTTACGAAAATTGTGTTGGTTGATACAATTGATTAATGGATAGCCAACAAAAATACGGGTATGCGCGTCTTTTCAACCCCCGCATATATCCACCATTCTGGCTTACCAAAACCAGACAATTCATACAAAATCTCTTAAATTATTCCGATTAATATATTTTCGCTTGTCACAGTTTCCGAATTAGATGCTTACAAATGTATCATTTACGGACAATTGCTATTGTATCCAATTGTTCCATTTGCTGAAACAATATTATGTTTACGAAACAAGCCGAGCATCTTTTTATGCTTGTTTAAAATAGCATTTTTCTAGAGTGAATCAAATTATCTGGGGATGTTACAATTAAAACCAAAAAAAAAATGCTTCAATATTATTTGTTACATTTATTAGTTTGAACATTAATTAATGTATGGCAAAGTATCCGTTAGCTCAATTTGTTCGGATGAATAAAAAATTTGTCTCCCGTACACGATTTAGATTGCAATTGGATTTTATTGTTTGTGCTGGTACGTGGTCCTAAACAGTGTATTCACCTCAATTCAATGATCCAATGAACTTTTGGAAAAGCGCCGTTCCGAAGATTGAACAGTTTCAAGTGCATTTTACATTTGCAAAAAGGTGTGCAGCTCAACAAACAATATGTTAACTGTTAAGCACCGACAAAAAAAAAATAATAACCTTTTTGTAGTCTCATTGAATTGCCAAATGTTTCGTTAAGTAAAACGATTTTATTAATCAAATTGAACAGTTTGGGGTTTATGTTTATACGCCTTCGCATTGCTAAGCATCGCTGGTTTTCTTCACAGACAGGCGAGTATTTATTCGATTTCCATTGTGTCGGTTGAATTTGTGGGTTTGTAATTTGGATTTTGCATTTTTGTGTGTGTTTTGTTTTAAATGAATGGAAAAAGGCAAACACAAAATATAATTTTGTGCTCGATTCATGCTTAAATGAGTATAAAGTTGATTAGTTATGTTTCTGTAGAGTTCAATTTTGCGTATAAATTTTTGACGTAAAAGTAATAATGTTGCTATTTGTTTTTTGCTGATTAAGGGATATGTTGAATTGAATGCAACAAATTACGAAAAATAAAAATAAAAATAAAAACCAAATCAAACACATCATAAATCGCTAATGCGAAATGTGTACACGTACATACCATAGTCAATGAATGGCAGTTATCCCAATAAATGACGAATAAAATCATTATCTTAAAAAAGTAAAACCCAATCACTAGCATCAATATGGATTTTGGATTTTGGTATGGAATTTTTTTTTGCGTCCCAGACAACAAATAAATTGAATGCTAAATAAACAGAGCGATTGTTCTGAGCTCCGAATGTGACTTTTATTTTGATAAGTAATGTTGGTGCTGTCTGCAGTGGTGGTGGCTTCGTCGTCGTTGTCGTCGACGTTGTCGTTCTAGTCGTCATATACAAAATGAACGAATGTGATTATGTAAGAGGAAGTGAAGCGGAGGTCAGTAGCCATTGTTCAATAGTTAAAAACACGCCCGAAAATTAAATGCTGTCATGTATCGTTGCCGTGACTAAACATGTCTAGCAGACGCCATTCGGTTTGGTGAATAAATGTGCGCAAATTGATTCACTGTCAACACAATACAAGATTAAAAATAAACACACACACACACACAATTTTTCTTTCGCTGTCGAGATAGCAATGTAAAGAGTGCATTTACTCCAACCAACAATTGTGCTCGCATCCATTTGAGATAGAGTCGTAACTCACCTCATTAATAGTAAAAGTAAGCACTTTTTCCACTTTCTTGCACACGTGTGTGTATTTCCTTCACACAACACAAATTATGACAGTGTTTTTCATCAACATTTCAACAAAACACAATGATTGCGAAAAGCTTTTTCATGTCGCCATAAACGAGCGGTTCGTCTACAGAATTGCTGCGCAAAAATAAGCAAGCAAAGAAAAGAAGTAGAAAAAAAAACACACACACACGAATTTTGCGGCTGAAATGAAACTCAAGTACATGTCCGAAATGCCATGTTCATTATCACACACACAATATCTCATAGTAATGAAGAGGAATATGAAACAAACGTGTTTAGTGTTTGACGCGTGCTATACTTTACTTTACTTGACTTGACTTCAATTTACTCACACGATGAACCAAACCCAGTGTTCAATGAAAGACATTCAACACGAATATAGTGTGCTTTGGCACTATAACGAAGCACATATGCCAGCCATTTGCCATTTAAAGTTCATTTTACTTGCAGATAATCAAAACATATGCAAAGCATTGACCGAAAGAATGATTTTTCACCCACACCACCACAAACAACAAACAAATAAAATAGAATAAACACAAGAATAAAAAAGAACAAGAATACATCGACCGAGAGAAGACTTAAAAAGCATTTCGCACATTTTATACGCATATCAAAGGTGCGTCAGTGACATTAACAATGGCTTTGCATTGAATTCAAACGAACTGTATAACAACAGCAGCGCAAATGTGCATAGTTCGCGGTGTTGAAATGTATGAGAATAGTCTCATATTGCCATGTTGAGCTTCAAATCAAATTCACTAAAAAGGCTTAAACGAAAAATAACATGATAATCGTTTTAGGCCGAGACGAAAGCTACTCATGCGTCTCTCGTTACTAAATTTTCATACAAAACCGGTCAAACACACACACACTGACATTGACTTTTGTTTGAACAATTTTGCCATTGTTTCGGTTTTATATGCCGAATCATTCAAAGGAAGCATTGGAATGTTTGACCGGCACGTGTAAAGAATTGTGAAATACTCGAAAAACGCCATCACCAAAATGAATAACACACCAACAAATAAAACATATGTAGGAAACCTATTGGGAGTCATTTGATTCTTTGATTTGGTGGCCTTTCCACCATGAACACAACAAAAAAAGAACACGTAACGAATCCTCATGCATATTTGGTGATAAAATTGTGTAGGAATAATTTATCAGATAGACAAATAAAGCGTTTAAAAAAAATAAAACCAAACAAAACCAAAACCAAATAAAAACACTCTTAAGATGAGTTGACAAACGATGGCACAGACGATGGACCGCAATGAATTCACGTCAAGCAAGTCATGTCATCAACATGCACACGATAGATAGCATTTTATAACAAGATCTTTTTTTTTGTTTCTTGCACACCTGCTCAAGCTCCGTACGCATGATACGCTTGATATTCAAGTCTTCGCCACTGCCAATTTTACCTCGTAATTTTTTCCTTCATTTATATAGATCGTTTACATAAATATTTGTGTTTTTGTTGTTTCTCTCTCTCTCTCCCTCTCTCTTTGAATAGCGTCATTTTACCCTTTATGATTCCGATAGAGTGCTTTCATTTTCATCATATTTTCGCACATGGCAAACTCAATGGTAACAACAACGTTTGCATCTTTTGTTGTTTTAAGCTTAGCTTGTGTAATTTCTGTTTCATTTTTATCGAAAGGAAGAAAGCAAAAAATAAAACACATTGAACGATCTGATTTCCGACGATCGAACCATGTTTCGACTTTACAACAACCGAAATAGAGCCATTTTTGTTGTTGTTGTATACCCGTAAAATGATACCAATGCACGAAAATACATTCAGTTTATATGTGAAGCATTAAGGAACCATAAAATATTAATATCATCAAATAGAGTGTGTATGAATGACAGCAAATCAACAAGTATTTCTACTTACTACTTGTGTTGAGAGACGCACATGCACACACACACAAAGAAACGATGAACTTCGTTTTTTGAACGAGCTGTTTTTATGATAGCCAAACGCCAAGTAGCCAAGTTGTATTGCCGAAAAAGAAAAAAAAAAAAACAAGCAGAGAATGCACAAGGGAAACACAACAGCACATTTGGTCCTTCACCTTGACGAGAGCTTTTCATGTACTACATGAAATGTTGGGCTTTATCCTCAAACCATTAGTCTAGTGCGTAGCTATTTCGATATGCCCAGAGTTGCACTGTGTCTGAGACATGCTCATTGCTCATCCACTTTCTAACTCAAAAACATATGTGCACAGAAGACTTTGTGTATAGTGAGATGTTAATGTTTTGAGATTGCTAATTCAATGAAGAAAACAAGTTATTCATTTAATATACATTTTTTTTGTAGAAATTATTATGATTTTTGATTGAAAAACAGCCGTAGAACATCCATTCTACACTAGTTAGTTCGCATATTCAAGCGAAGCGAGTTCTCTTGTTTGCTCTTCAATTAGAAGAATCAGAATCACTCGGCTGATATTTTCAACCGTGCGATAAGCAGTTTCAAAGAGGGACGAAGCAGTTTTTGCTGATGTTGTTTTTGTTGCAAGAGAGAAAAAAACGTTTCGAAGAATGTGTATCTAATAGACACGCTGTCTATTTAATGAGTCGTCTATCTTAATTTTGAAGAAAACTGTTGAAAGTCGCGGACATTTTTCATGTAAAATTATGTGAAACAAGCCATTTTCAACTCGAACATGAGACATGACTCAAGAGTTGCGATGAAACAGTTTTTGTTTACTATTCGTCCTTTTTGATGCAATTTATTAAATGAAACGCTATTAATTACACGCATTTGGACATGAACGCCTAGTCTGAAGGCTCGGCATAGGATGACGATAAATTATGATATAATTTAAATTGAATAACGCCGTAGAAGGTCTTCTTTTGAATAAAGCCTCTCTGCAACAGCTTGCAGTGATGCATCTCTTGACGCAGTTGAATCAACTTGACACTGCTGCTTAATCCAAATGTTATTAAAATATATTGTACATTGCATTCATCTGCGTGAGACACTTTAATCAGGACAATCTTATTGAATGGACAAAAGTGTTTCTTTGGCGTAATCTAACATCTGACCAAAACTTCTGTTGTCATTTGTCTCTCAAGCAGCTTATGTACCTGCCAATCTTGTTAAAAACGTGTCTAATTTAAATGCACATCAAAGGTTCGAATTGTGAAATGGAATTCTATAGCATGGATTCGTAATTGATTTTGATGGGTGTCATTGAACCGATATTATCTGATTTCATACATCTTTTTAGCTGCAGGATTTGATTTGCGAAAGTCGTCTCTATGTGAATGCAATAACAACAAAAATCAAATAAAAGTTGGTGTTTCCATTTTTCATTAGTGAGTTTATCGCTACACCCAAACACCCAACACCCGAATTATACGCACCCGATTTTAAAATCGAAAATGAAATGATGTCAGATCCCCCGTATAAATTGTAAATCATCTTTTGGCTGGCAGGGATACCGTCATACTAGCAACATAAATTGAGCATAATTTTCTATAGAAAATCTATGGATAAGTAGATGTAAAGTGCGTTATGACGAGTTGAAACGTTAAGACGGTGATGCACATTAAACACCCCAACAAATGCCAGCGCTCAACTTTGCAACAACACGCATTACTTTTTGGGGTGTCAGAGATGAAAAATAAATCGAGTCACATGATACCACTGAACTGTCAGCTCTTATCAATTTAATGCAAGAGTGAAATATTAAGATGAGATTTTCAATTTCATCGGCTGCATCGGTGAGCGTGTTTGTGTGTGTATTCCAAGTGAAAATTCAATAAAATATTCAAAAACCTGTCGGAATTCGTTTGAACTGTAGCGCATTCAATAAAGATCGATCAATTTTTGTACGATACTCAATTATTCACAGTTTATTTCGTATCGGGTTTATCGGAGGGCACGGTTTTGATTTGTATTGATGCAAATAATATAAGATACATTTTTGTACTGTAAAAAAAATGTGAAATGGGTGGAAAATTGTGTTTTTCTCTTCATCATTCTTTCATTTTTTTGTCGGTGGCACCGTCATCTTTTCTCATATTTCGGTACATTTTCAGAAAAATTCAATCAACTCAGTATTAAAATTGTGCAGTTCTATTCGCTTTACGTTTATCAAAAAACGAAAATGTAGTAAATGAAAATACGTTTGATTTTCATTGCTGCCGCATTTTTTGGATGATTATTTGAAAAGCGTTCAATTTATGTCTTAAGAGCTTGTCAATGTTGACAAGTTGTAACGTGTCAGCAATGCAAAAAACAAACACATATGGAGCTTGTGATGTAATAACATACAAAATGCCCATTTCAAACCCATTGAATTAGATTCCTAATAAACAAATTTTCGCTTGAAACGTCGCCCGAATGATTCGCGCAAAATACCAAATTGAATTCATATCCATTCGGTCTAATAAAAATGTCAAAAAATCCAAAGTGATTGTGTGCGGCTGCCATATTTGGAAATGGGTTTCTCTCATTTTTGAATTGAAAAGTACCTTTTTATTCAAGCATATAGAGCAAATGCAGAGAAAGAAAGAGAGAGTGAGAGAGAGATTTACACATAACGATTTCGATATTGGGCGCAGATGATGAAAAATATCCAACATTTACTAAAGACCGAAGAATTCAGGTGCTTTTCTTACTTATCCATTGACAAACGTATTGCTGTTTTTTTCTTCTCAAAAAAAAAAGCACAAGCAAAGTTCAATCTGGTGTGCTCGGATGTATTTATACTTAGAAAATTTTCATTTATTGGAAAATGATTTACTATATTTCGATGTACTGGAAACATTCGCAATTTCGAATGTTTTGGATAAATTTTGTGTGAATTCAATATTCAATAAACGTATCAATTTGATGGATAGAATAGAACTTTTTGAGTTCAATGCGTTGCACGGAGTAAAAAGAAACGATTCAATTACAATGTTTGCTTGGTGCGTGGCAAAAATTTCATCTCAAGGGCATTGAAATGTTCATTATATCCCGTCCTCCATTAAAGCACGTATTCAGTTTATAAAACAATTCTTTTAAAAATATTTTTTTTCACATATTCACAGATTCACTTGAGATTTTACCACGGTTTACACAAGAAAACTCGGGCAATTGCTCATTTTTTGACAGGGTCGACATTTCATGAAAATGTTACAATTCCAACGCGAAAATGCGTGCAAACTCCAATGATTTCTATCGATTTCATTCAAAGGTCCACGTCAAGCATGGTTCCTTGTTTTAAAAAAAGTCAACACAAGTCTAGATGATAATCTTTTTTCGAATAAATATTCACAGTACAGAATTTCGCCAGCTGCTTGTGCCAGTTTGTCAATTTAAGTGATTAGAAATGGGATGTTGTCGATTCCCAGAATATTTAATTTCTGTGCCATCATCGTTGAATTTGATTTACTGGTTTCGAGATGACGAACAAATGACCAGCGGCATAGAAATGTGGGAATCGCAAAAAAAGATGTCTTTTTTGTGTTACGAATCGAATCATTCGAGGAACATAATAAAATCAAAACGATGCACAAAAACATAAAGAAAATAGAACAAGCTAAAAAAAAAGTCAAGCATGATACTGTTTAAGGGCATTAGGAACGTTCGGAGGCAAACAGGGAATGTTAAACATAAAAATACTATCTACCAGATGTAAAATTATGAATTCAAAATGTCAAGAGCCATCATTTTCGGATCACGCACCCACACATAAGAACAATATTGATAAAAAAAAGAAGTCGCATGCCATAAGAAAACTGCTCTTCTTAGTGCTACAGCCTCAGTTCCATTTCGAAAATCACTTCCGCACCTCCAGCGAGAAGAGCACACACAAAAAAATGCCTCAATTCACATAATTTTGAACAACAGTTCAGTGACTTGATGACAATGTAAGTACTTGATATTACCATTTCTTGTTATTTACTTTGCGATAGCACCTAATCTTGATGAATGATTCTGTCTTGAATTGAAAATATCGTCATGAAGTTTAGCGGTGAGCTTATGGTGTTCTTCTACATTCCAACTGTTCTAATGGCCGCAGGTAGCTCGACGGTAGAAAAAGAAAAACAACAGTCGACATGACGTAGGGCGTAATTGCGTGAATCACGCATTACAAAGTGGCCGAGGTAATGAAGTAATCAGCGAATAAAAACCAACATATTATTTATGTTATTACATCATTCATGGTTTTGCATAAATATTTTGATCGTAAATGGAATAATAGCAATGAGAAAACTGGACACAATGCAATTGGACAATGAGTTTTGATTTATATCAAAATCAAATTAAAAGAATGCCAAAGTAAAAATCAACGAAGTGAATAATTTTCAAAGCTGATTTTCGGTTCTATAAATGCTGTTGAGTATCCTGAAATTCAGCACATGTGCGGAGTTTGTTATGTAGTAATCCCAAACTCATTAGCTTTTATATATTGTTATATATACATCTATATTCGACAGACTTTATAATGGTCTTTGCAAATTGAACAGAATGTTCTTTTGTGAAAATATGGAAAGTGGGAGGGTGTTTGAGTTCTATTCAACAACAACAAAAAAACTAATGATAATCGTTGACGTCATTCCAGAGTAGAATATGTGAGTGTGTGGTTGAGCCTTCGGAGGAGCCACTACCATTCAATGGTAATTTACAAGATAAAAAAAACCCCAGCCAGAGCCAGTATTGAAATTAATGACGATCAAAAAAACATACATCCCAAGGGAATGTGTTGAAGCCAAAACCATTTCAACCATCAGATGAAAATGTACGTTCGCCCAAAGGCATGAGCTTATAAAATGGTTTACATTTTGAATTTACACTAATTTATACTCACATAAAATGGGCATTTGAATTGAGTCACAAAACATGCAGATACACAACATTGAGGATCCTTAAACTCATGCCATTCATATGCATTTGTGTCTCTCTTTGCATATTTTTCAACTGAATTCTACTGAACAATTCCGAATTATTTACTGTTTGTTAATTCATAAGCATGATTTCAACGAAATTATTTTTAGAGGAAAAAATACAAATATGTTGCACATATATTATTCATTACCAGACGCTTTCGGTTACTATTATTATTGACATAAAAAGAATTTATTCCAAATTTCCAATCGGTTCAATTCCGAAGGGCAAACAAATATAATTTTAAAGCTTTGTATTATTTCTGCACAACGTTGAATCCGAAATGAGCGATAATATTCGATGATAAAGACAAAAGTCAAATAAGACCTCAATTTTGGAATTTGAATCCAGTCTATGCTGTTCATTGGGAGAACATTAAAAAAAAAATTCATTTGAAATCAGAAAATCAGAAAAATTGCTATATATTGAAATGAATGCAAACAATTTAATTTAACAAGAACTATTATAGTAATTTCCTTTGGGAATTCGTATTCAGAGGAACTCGTTATAGTGATAATTTAAATGAATGGTAAACTCCATAGAAACTGACACATGGCAGTCAAACTGTTGATATCAACGTGTGAAAGCTATGCGTCAGTTTCTGTGGGTGTTTCTATTTATTTAAAGTATTAATCCAACGAATTTTTGTGAATACAAATACCAAAGGAAATCCCTATAACAGTTATCGCTTTTATATTTAATTCATTTGTATGTTGGAAAATACTTGAGTCCGTGTGAGCAAATCATATGTGTTTGAATTTAAAAAATAAACTCGACAACAATCTTTTCTACAGAAATGTAATGGCATTGGTTACATATTTATTTTGTTGTTTCACGTTCAATGCCATCCATGGAATGTTAAATCCAACGTTTGCTAAATCAATGATGCATTGAGCAATGGCTCGAGTGTGATGACAAGTAAATTGATAATAATACGAGTCGGAAACACATCGAAAATATCGAAAATAAATCTGGATCTGGAAACTTTTAGCCGTCGGCACTCGGAAAAAATGATGAAACCAATGAAACAAACATGTGGAACTACAAATTAATGTAGTACGATTGGGTTTCTATTTAATGAGCGCACGGACAAACATACACATATATACTTGTGGCTTTATTTATTCCTGTATATTGAATAGTTCGTAATCGATTCAAGTCATTTCGTTATTGATTGTCACAATTACCAGATAAAACCAAGCAGACTGAAAAATTACTATCGATAAATAAGTGACTAAACCGTGAAAATGTCAAGTGTTGCCATGAAGTGCTTTTGTTTTTGTAATAATTTCCCATTAAATTGTGAAGATACAAATACTTGGTAATAGCAAGTTAAGAGCAACAAAAAAACTGCGTTTCCTTTGTCCGATGCACACGGCTAAGGCTTTTTTGTTGTTCTTCATTTGTACGAGAACTTATCCGTTTCTTTGTAATAACAAATGCTTTGAGACGCCATATCAAAGTGCTGAACCTCGATGTGGGAGTCATATGATATGGCATAGTGTGGCCAATAAACTAAATTCTATATTGATTTGTTTACAGTGTGTGCTACGTATCCATAAGCACCATATCCGGTGCGAATGCGTATGGAATGGCGAACACACTCAATGCGGTACTTTTCCAAATTATCACTAAAAAAGACAGATTGAATTTGATGCGTAGTAATTCGAAATGTATATCGATTTAAGTTGATAATGTGTAAAAATGACGTCTCTTCAACAACAACAACAAAATTCCGTTGAATTCGATGAGGCGTGCCCGCCTTAACTCTTAACTCTTAAGCATTTGTCATTCCAAATTTCGGAGATACAAATGCACACAAAAACACATTCCAAACACATTTTATCGGTAGAAAATGTCAAATGCTTATCGGAACAAAACCAATTATTTTCATCACTTATCGAACAAAATGAATTAATGAGACGGAATTGTGATTTTTTCCATTAATTTTCAGCTCTGCTGTTTTTCTCTCAATCTCTCCCTCTCTCTCTCTCTTTTGCTCATTTCGAGCATTTCCAGTAATAATGAAATACAGAAAATGAACATCTTTGTTCCACATCACAAATGATGGTAAATGAACCTTCATGATATTTAGTTATATGAGACTGATATAATATAAAATTCAGTTTATTAGCTAAATTGAAGCTACCTTCTCAGTTTTCATTCGAAGTATTGATTCTCGTTTCTTTTAATTAATTTGATCGCATATCTAATATGGTGAGTCCAATTGATATTAGCCCAAAAATGGTAATCAGATACGAAAAATATGTGCTGAATTCTCATTTGCTATATATCGTTTAAATGAACAAAGCACGTGTAAATTGGTGGAGCACTTTATACATCGCTTTCAAGGTGATGGATACTGAATTTGATTTTGTGTTTTTTTTTCGTTCTTTTTCACTTATTCTATTTTTTACTAGTTTTTTTTGTTGTTGTTGTTGCTTCAATTAATTCACACAAAATAACATTTCTGTTCGAAATACAGTCCGGACCATCATTTTTGATTCGTCAATTACGAGAAGAAAAAAAATTACATTACATGAAATGACTTGAAAGATGGTCTAAGGGAGAACATCATAAATAACTTAAATATTATAAAATCATTCAACGAAATGCGAACAGATAGCGGTCAGAATGAATAAATTAATATGAGAAATTATACAACATGGGAAATTTGAACGAGAGAGGCAGATTTTAACAAATTTACCATAAAATGAGAAAATTGTGTATACGGCTGGGCCATATCGGTTAATTGCACACAATTAAAATTTTAAAAGAATAAAAACAAAACGGAAAAACATAAAGAGGTAGCGAAATAATCTCAACAACAACACAAATCAGACTGTCATTTAATTTGTCTGTCTAAAAAGTGTGAGCAGTTGAAAAAAAAGATTCGTTACTTCTTTAATTCACAATGGAGGCCGAGTCCCAAAATAATAATCGTTTTACGCGTGCTTACTGCACTGTTTACAAAACAAAACAAAACAAAAATGGCAAAATTGTACCATACATTGGCTTCACATTTTTACCATTTTTTCAATCCGTATCATTGACAATTTCATAATTTTCACGAACCAGAATAGATGTCGATGCTTGCCGTTACATAATATTGGTTGACACGCTTGTTTAAATTCACATTCAATCTTTGTTATTTAATTTGGAAATGAAATTGTATATTGTTCTAGTGGAGTTTTGACTTTGTTTACTTCGTCTAAATCAATATGCGAATCGTTGTTGTAGTCACCACACACACAAAAAAAAACGGAGGAAAATAAGCATCAAATAACCACCTCACAATTCACCTGGATTAGCTATTCGATATTAATTTGATGCTGAAAGAAGGGAAAAAAATACGAATAGAAAAGGTCATAGTGATTGTGTTTAGAAATCCTTGGTTATCAAAACCAAATGGAAAAAAGCACACGCGAAATGGAACGAAATTGAGAAAATGAACGAGATGTGAGATGTGATGAAGTGAATAGCGGAGGTGGAATATGTTCGGTAAGTGAACACAAAAGAACGAAATAGCTCAAAGCAAACGAAGTGAAACGAATCAAATCTGCACATAATAAATCCGTACCGTATCCAGCGAACGCAAATACGTTTTTGCTGGTTATCGAATTTGGCGTGTCTTTTTTTTACACGAAAATACCTGAAAATGAAGAAGCAAAAAAAAAACACATTATGAATAACAAATGAAATTTTGTTTCGCATCTTTCTTTTTTAATCAATTACTTTGCTGTCAATTCCACCTTGTCAGTCTTGATGACTGTGCCTACCAAAAATGCTAGGCTTGGATAGGTGATTAATCAACAGGCAGATGAACAGCAACAAAATATGCATTACATGCGAAATGGCTTTAGGTGATCCCTGCCAACGAAATCTCTTTGTTCTTCCGTTATTCTTTTTTTGTTGTTGTTGTTAATTTTCATTCATTTTCTGCTATTAGCTACTTTTTTCCGTTATAAAATTATTGAAATTGAGTATTCTTTGCTTTTGTCATTGCTCCTTTTCAAATCTGTCATTTTATTTGAGCCAGAAACAAGCTGTTAATATTGGATTTAAAGGTGGTTGAAAATAGCCGTTTCCTATGCGAAATTAATCAATGAAATGGGAAAATTCACGTAAATTATTTATGGTAAATTTATTGTATAGGAAATTTGGCATTTACAAATTAATCCATCTTTGATGGTGTTTTTTTCATTGTCATGATTCCACCACAATATTCATTATTACGATGTAATCAACGAAACGGTATATACATTTCCAAGAAAATAGCTCACATCTGCCATTTATTTGATTGCGTGCAGTGCACATATTTTCGATGAGTATTTGTTCGGAACATAAATCAAAACAGGTGGGAAAAAAACCCCCGGTCGACTTGTGTAACAAATATGAAAAATCAGCGTATTAAATGAAAATAAAGTTAATACGGATTCGATGATTGTCGATGTGACGCATCTGATTGAAATGACTGATTTAGTCATTAAACATTTTCTTTAATCATTTCGGAGTATTTTTTTTCTTGCTTTCTCGTTCTTTCATTGGTAGATGTCATGTACTACATGAGATGATTTAAGTCAATTCAAACATCACTCATTTCGATTTAGTCGAATATCTTTGAACAGATTGCCGGGAGACGAATTTCCAGAGCAACTTCAATAAAGTTGAAAAGTCAAAATAAAAAAATAAAAAGAAATGAGAAAAATGTTCGCACGTGTAACAATTGTAGCATGCGAAACTTTTTCGGCGATGTTCTTTAAGTTGTTATCAGTGGAAATTTGTCTCGGAGCCACCGACGGTCTGATGCACAGATACAGAACACATTTCTATATTACATTGTTTATTGTTATTTCGTTTGCCATCCAAGTTGTTTATATACCAATCGTAAATTGTCATTACTTTATCGGTATTGAGTTCATCAATGTATCCAATAGGAATTGAAATACACGAACGAACTTTGTTCTGAGACTACGTAAAACTCAAGCAGTTTTTTTTCTGTTTTCTTCTTTAGCTCGATCCCAAAAAATACAGAATCAAAAAAAAAAAATATGTATTGGGAAGTGCTAAAGAAAAAATGATTCAAATGATCAGAAAAAAATTGAATTTGGATTCAAATTGTGAATGCAATTTCTACGTTTTGCTCTTTCTCATTCTTTTTCTCCCAACATTCCTCGCTACCTGTTGTATATACGCATTTTGTTGACTTTCCATCAATAAAGACTATCGAGTGTGCCCCCGAGTATTCGACTAGACTATGCATTTAAGTCAACTTAGCAAAGTTTTTAGCTACGTGTCTTCGAAACTTGATGTCTCAAGTGAGACTCTAACTTCAAACGACATTCATGGCAAAATTGACATGCATTGAGAAGAAGAATTTCAACAAAAATGAAAAAAAAACGAAAGACAATGGAACACGCTTTCGTAAGAAGATTCAAGTTAAAAGTTTCATGAGATATAACGGTTGGACATAAAATTTAAAAAAAACGACGTTTTGTTATTCTGCATTTTTCCTTTTTCTTGTTAATTATACTCCATCATCTGCCTCTTAACGTTTTCGCACTTGAATTAAACATATGCACCAAACAATTGACAAATGCTTTACATCCCAATTTTATGGCTTAACTGCTACACGTTTTAAAAACATATCGGAGCGATGCAATCTGGGCTGAACAAATTCCATTCCGTAAATTTCCCGGTTTTCTTCCCAGCAGACACACAATGTTTTGTTGTTGTTGTTGTTGAAATGTTGTTACCTGGATCATTCTTTTTGCTTCATCACATCAATTCCTTTTGTTTTTTGGTATTACATGCAACAGCCAACATTTAAGTGTTTAAATTCGTTTGAATCTGAGTTTATATCGAGTTAATGGATAGACATGATCTTTAGTTTTTGATATTGTTTCCCCCATTTCTATTAATTTTTTGTAGTTCTATTTATGGGCCAATTTCTCCTTATTTAGATGATGCTGTTCATAGAGTATATGTGATTAGATTGATTTTTTGCGTTTCTTTTTAGTATCGTTAATTTCAAATTTTCCCAGGAATCTGGCGTCTATTTTTTCTTTCATGTACAAATACGAATATCAACTGTTCGCCGGTAGCTATTATGTTTATAGTCTTGTATAAATAAGATCTGATATGATTTTAATACACAATTTGCAATGTAACAGTCACATGCACACACAAACACAACACACATACAAAAATTAGTTTAATATTAATGTACGACCGAAAGTTTTTTTTTTCATATTAATCCAATGCACTATTCCAATTGATTTCAGTTCTTCATAGAGTATTGATCACGATTGCTAAGTATTTAGAATTCCTTTTGCTGCAAATTATTTAAATAATGCTTGATCATGAGTTTCCTTTTCTCGATTCCATTCCATTAGACCTAAATTATATAAATGAGAAAAATGTGAAATTCAACAACCAAATCTAATTCAGCGAGTATTTAAGAGAAATCGAAAATAAAAACAAAAACATTGACATACATTATATAGCCTAAATTCGTCTATAATTTCATTATTTACACGCCAATTTATAAACAGTTTGTATTTGGCTTTGTATTTGGTCTATTGAAGTGATGAGTATTTTATTGATCTATTTCTTTTGACACAAATGGTTTTATGTTGAACATGATAATATTTTTGTTTTGTTTTTTTGTTTTGTTTTTTTGTTTTGCATAAATTCAGGAGTAACCAAATGAATAAGACTTTCAAAAAACTTGTAAAAATTTTAGGAAACCAACAAAAAAAAAGTGAACTATATATACATGTAATAATTAATAAGAATAATTAAAAAATCGAAAGTTTCAACGCACCAATTTTTGCACTTGAGTATTTTGCACCACATTGCACTTATTTACAGCACTTTCATATAAATATTATTATAAATATAAATATTGTTATTGTATTTAAATTTATAACGCAACATTCTATAAACTAAAGGATTACAATTTGATTGCGTTCATTTGCAATGAATGAATGGATACTATTTTTGTGCGGAAAATAAAAACTACATAAACATGTTTGTTTGGAACATTTTGATGACTGTAATCACAAAAGCGCACTTTTGTTCAGATTAATGCTACCTCATCAGCCAATGCTTAGGGGTTTGTTGAAATGAAGATTACACGTATTTAGTATACATAAGTTGAAATTTAAACGTAATGTGGCATGTGCATGCGCGCCGTCAAAGCAGCCAATTATTTACCAAAACTAACTGCACAATCGATTAAACACTTGGTTGAAAACACACACAGATAAAGTGCCTTCTCCACTTTGGATAGGTGAGCTTGGTATTTATAGATGATAAAATAGAAAACAAAAGACATTTCTTAACCCAACCTACCCCTGCCCAGCCCAGCCCAGCCCGTCACAGCAAGACTTGCATCATCTGTCCACTCTGATTGACAGATTCGATTGAAAACCGATATTATGATTATTTTTTTATAGAGAAACTCCATTGATAGAACATGCTCGATGACATGATGACGCTATATTGAAATGGGCCAGTTTCTCAGTGGTCTTCAAATAAATCTGCCATCATAAGCATTTAACCATAAAAAAAATGTCATTGCATTCAAAGGGAACAACATAATCTTCTTTGGTTCTGTCTTTGCTCTCACAGGCATTGCTAACCATATTCAATCTATGACATATTTGTGATTTTAAAATCAGTCTTTACATATTTTCAAAAAAAAACTGTCGTTCGTTTAACATATGCAGTTGATACAATGCTTGACGCAAAATAACATGACTTCGGCTTCAATGTATTTTTTATTTCAATTGAATGATAAAAAAGCGCTTTTTCCCCGTGAAAATAGTACGATTCATTAGCACATTGCGTAATAAATTGTAAGCCATTCAAAAAAAAACCGTATAATTCTTTTTTTTTACGTTGCGTTATAATATTGACTTTAAAGGAGCACTTTTTACTATATACAAATTTATTTTTAAAATCAGATTTGCACCACGGCCTGGATATGATCAATATGTATTTTAAATATGACTAATGCAATTAATGAAATTGGCCATTGCACACATTCAAGTTGCAAAGCTGCTTCATAGTTGCGAGTTAATAGTTGCAAGGTCTTATTTTTTTTTTCTTTAAATTGTATGTTTTCTTAAAATTAAAATTTAAAATGGGATATGAAAGAGAACAGAGTCAACTTGAAACGCATAAATATCGGCGCTATTAAGTGACAATTCTTATATCAAACAAAAAAAAAATAAATATGACACATTCTATTGATTATGGCAAAGACATTGATATTAGCTTGTAATGGTTGACAAAATAATTGAAAAAAAGAACAAACAAACAAAAAAGCACATCCAATTTTGAATTGAAAATGGAAAAATCTGGTCGCACAATTTACTGTCTTTGTGGCGTAGATGACCGCCAAGAGATTTATTTGACTTCGTAAATAAAATTTGTGTGCACTTGGCTTTTTATCTTCCGTGTCCATTTTTTTATTTTTGTTTTGTTTTTTTCTCGTTTTTTTTTTTTGTCGAAAGGATTGCGTGTGTGATTGCATAATGTATGTGTATCGATATGGCCTTTTAGAATCAAATTAAAAAAAAAACTACAAAAACTAAATGGCTGATGAATCGATAGGAATATTTAGTTTGATTTCAAATTTAACCCAAAATCTACACACGCACACACACACACACAAACGATTCAAACGTTACCCTTTTATTTCATTCAGTACTTATTTTCAGTAATACACTCATTGAATGAGTGAGTATCCAAAATCGTCTCATTTTCATTCAAGCACATAACCGTTTAATTGAACAATTGATTGGGCGTTTTGGAATGCCGATCGGTTCAATCGGTTTTCACACTTCAAAAACACCCCAGTTTAATTCTAAAAATACGTAATCATTTTTTGTTTCTTTAATCATACCACTTGATTTTCAAACCATTAATTATAAGCACGATTGCAAATGGCAAATGGAAAGTGATATCATTGAAACACTGACTTTAATCGTTCTGTGCGTGTTTGAGTGTGAGATATGTGTGTGTACGCTCAACGGGACACCAATGAATGCGCAAAACCATTTCTATTGACGATTTAAGTGCGGCCAACACAGAGGAAAGAAGAAACTAAGAAAATAAAACGCTATAATACATATTTGAACAAACAAAACAAAAACTAAATATATAAAATGAAACTGTTACATTTCGTGCATTCAGCAATAAAAAGAAAAATACGTGTATTTAGTTTTACGGTTGAATTTTATATTAATTAAAAAGCAATCAAATATGTCCAATTCCTTCCACATTAAATCATCCGATCATTAGTGTTTTGAATTTGCGTAATCAAATTGCATTTTGGAGTGTGATGCGTTTTAAAAAAAAGCAAACAAACAAACAAACAAGAAAAAAAAAATCAGCCAAATGATTGTACCGAAAATAACTCTGCCTCTAACAATGAACAATGACAACTATGGCCGCAGCGTACACGATTTACGTTAAACCTTGTTTTAAAAACAAAGTTTACTTTGCTGCACTGACCGAATACTTCCCCGAAACAAAATACAAAGAGATCATTCGTCCCCCTCCCCCCGCCCCCCTCCAATGCCCAAAATGTAATTGGATGCAAAAGCTAATCTTTCGGAGCAAATCATTTTTGATATTGAATATTTAGGGACTTATTTTCAAATAAAATATTTATGGTCGATCGAATGTATGTGAGCGTGTGTGTGTGTGTGTGTGAGCGAGAGAGCGAGAGATAGAGCGAGTGAAATATTAAATGTGAAACAGTAAAAAAGGGGACAAGATATTGTTGAACCAATTAATTAAGATGTTTTGTGATTATCAATCCAGTTATTTTCAAGATTATATTTTTCAAAAAATTCAAAAGTCACGCTAATTTAGCCAAAGTGTGTTGTGTAAATGTAAAAAAAGCCACGAAACTGGACAACAGAATATGAACAAATTAAACATTTAAACAATCCGGAAGTGAATGAATGAGCGATCGAATGAATGAAAGAGAGAAAGATAAAAGAGCCAAAACTGACATTGAACAAATTGCAAAATATTGAAATGAAAATGCCTATTGTTTAGCTTTTTCCAAAAGAAAGTGTTAAGTTTGAAAGAATCACTGAAATTAAAAGAAAAAAAAATACAATTACAACAGCAACAAAAAAAAAACAAATTTAATTTTTAAAAAATTTCAATTTTCTCACCACAATTAAAACTTCCACATTTTAATGGAGTTGAACACACCACAACTGTGTATAATGTATTTGTGTTTTGTGATGATTGTCAGCCATTATCATCATCTGATTGATTCACTTAAATTGATATAAATCTATTTTATTTATTTGATAATCTTCATTAAAAATGTTGTAATGATTTGAACTGAAAGAGAAATGAGAATCAAAATTTGAAACAAAAAAAAGTCAAATGTTTCTTGAATTTCGATCATGATTTGAGTCCTGTATGACACAGCGACCTTAAAAACTGACCAAAAAAAAAATATGAATAGGAAATGATTGAAATACAGAAGAGTAGTAAATGTGCAAACCAAATAAGCTACTGTTGTCAACTAAGGTGAAAGATAATATTCATGGTTCCAACCGAATGCAGAAAACATCTGCTCCAAACAAGTGTAGCATAAATTAAATTGATGATATTAACTGATTGATTGTACAATCCAAAATCAATCGATTCGAAAGCTCTCAATCAACCAAACATATGTTGCATGATGAATCCAACTGTTTTGGAAGTGTCTGATTTTTTTTATAACAAACAAATAAAAAAAAACACAAATTTAACAAATCGGAAATCGGTGAAGCCTAAAGTTCGATAGGACGGAAGCAATGCCTTCCATGCTTTGAAAGTGTGAATAAAAAAATCAAACGGATCGATGCCGTTAACTATGTACAATAGTACATCAATGAATATTAATGACGATGAGATTTCTCCTTCGAAGAAACATTGTGACAAAATCTGATCAGACTGAATTCACTGAATTTCGATTTGTTGCGAACAAAAAATTACGAGAGCGAACCGAAACAAAAAAAAAGAAATTAAATAAAAAACAGACAAACAAACAAACAAACAAACAAAAACACAGGAAAATGAGTTGGTTTTTATTTTGAAGCATATTTATTTTTTTGGCAAATTATAGCGTTTCTCTGGTCGGAAATTCTATGAAAAGAAAAAAAAACGTTGACGTAAAATTGGGGACAGTGGCTGTGTAACACCATAGGAACACGCATTTCATTTGGGTGGTGTATCATAAATGGCAAGACCAAGAAATAAAATATTATAAAAAAAGGTTGCTGCATTTGCTTTGTCTGTCATGACTACTAAAGCCCAAATGAATTAAATTGTACTCAATATGATTATTTACTAGACATGAAGTGTTTCCATTAACGAAAAAAAAACAGTAATTTTTTTCTTTGTTATGCTTCCACACATGTCTGAATGTAAATCTCAAACACCAGACAAAACCTTAATTGCCGACTGAATAATGTAATTGCATTAGATGCAAAGAATGTTCAAAATAAAAACCTCATTACCATAAATAAAAGAAAACTAAACATTTTCAAATAAACAAAAAACGCGTATCGAAAAGCGTGCGCCTTGTGTGCTATATATTATTGTGCAAAACGAACTCGAAAAAGTCTCCCCATCCCCTTCCCCACCCCCCAAAGAAAAAACCAACCCCAAACTAAAAGCATATTTTAATTTCTATACAGCAATTAACAGCAGTACAGCATTTAAAATTACTTACCATCTCATAAACAATATGAAAACAACAACAACAACAAAATTGTGAGAATGAAAAACTAAAATAAAATTTACCCAATTCCAAAAAAAATATGTTCGTAAATTCCTCAAATCAATCAAATTTTATAAAGATGTTCAATGTAGTACATTCAAAAAAGCAAATGTAAACCTCCTTCTCTCATCAGTAACCAAAGCAAAAAAAAAAATAACTTGTTTTTAAAGAAAATGTTCGATTTTTTTCCGTTTGCATGAATTCAATTGTGACTTGAGCAACAGAAAAAAGGCGATTGGGCGAAAATAAAGATAATTTTATCGTTTTTTCTTTCGCATTGGGAACATTTTTGACGGCAATAACAATTCGTCCGACAACGTTCATTTCACAAATTACACAATATACACACTGGTATTGTTATTAAGTGCGTTTATATGTTGTTGTTTCCTTTGCATTTCAATTAGCCTAAAGTAAGTTCACAATCTTTTTTCGCTCTCCTTTGTTATGAATCGAATTGAAAAAACCAAAAAAAAAAGAGAAATGAAGTAAATAAGTAAGAAAAAAATGAGTTAAATTCATGACATGCTACTCACTTGCATGGGAATGTGTTCGACGTATTGTTATTGACGCGCACAAGTGACGTTTCACTAAATCAAACGATACTTAAATCGAGAGTGTCACTCAATTTATGAACATTGAAAAATAAAGGGGGAAAAGAAAACAATTCACAAATAAAATATGTTTCATTTAAAATGAAACAAGAATTTAAACAAAAAACATGAAAATTAAAGCGGAAAAAAGGACATAAAACAACTATTTTAGTGAAAAGAGAACTAAAGCTTCACACTACGAAATAAAAAAAAGAAGAACAAAACACATGCCCCGCAACAAAAATGGAAGGAAAAAAATAGTACAGAATATGAACAAGGTAAAGGAGAAGAAAAAGAAGAAGAAGAACATATTATATATTATATACTGTTTTTATTTAAATTCAGTATGCATGCATGAAAGTGATGCTTTTCGCTGATCCTCACTTGATATATCAGAAAGCGTGACTCTTGCGCTTGCATACTAAAACCATTTTTTTATTACATATGAATAATTATAAATGTACTATATTTAAACGATGGAAGTAATGATGAACTGAAGCATAAACCAAAACAAACAAAAAAAAGAAATCAACAAACCAGCAAACCATTTCAAAATCAAATCCAAACGCTGAATGATTCGCATACGAGACGTTGTTTGCCGCATTGTATAATGATTGGGCTTTCATATTTATCTAAGCACATAAACACACACAAACACACATCCATACAAATTGCATTCACAATACATACCAAAAAACCAAACCAAAAAAAAAAAACCATTTCATGACCATCAAGTACTAGGTGTTACAATGTGATCGTATGTGAATCGTTTAATTGTAGATGGTTCGACAAATGAATTATTTATTAAGATTTAATGAAGGTTTAATAAAAATAAATGACATGATTCCAAGTGCAAAACGCTTGCAGTTACCTAACAAAAAAAAATAACTGAATGAAATGTAAATGTGTTATAAATAATGAACAAAGGTGAAAGAAAACAAACAACAAAACTTAAAAAAAAAAAATGAAAAAATATTAACAATAAACTAGAAATTATAACGATATGTATATGTATAAAATAAATGCCTCAGTCAGTTCTTGACTAATCAAATTGTACACGTGTTTTGCTTGTCAAATGTCTCATCGATCCCATTCCAGTTGATATTTTCTTTTACAATTTCAATTGAATATCGCATTCATTGTTCGTGGAGCGGTTATTTTTTTCTTCGCTCTTGTGCTCAAAGTTGTCCTTCAACTTGGCTTAGCTTTGGTACGACATAATATGCTCGAGCTACGGGATATCAACAATTTGTTTTCTTCGTTCCGTACGGTGAATGAGCCCTTGCTAGAGCTAAAACGTGTCTTCTGAAACCGGGTGAGTAAGACTTTATATTTGCAAAAAGAAAACGACAAATCTGAATCCTCCATTCATTTAAAAAACATACGTTTATTCAGCACAAAAACAAAAAATTGTTTATTTAGATGGGTTTGTTTGTTGGATTATTATACAATACTTGAAATGATGATCTTCTAGTTCAACAAATTTCACGAAATATTCGTCAGACTATCGAGAATTTGATGCAGTCAATTAATATGTAAAAACTGTTTGTTTAAAATATTGGTATATAAATAAGCACGTGATACATAGCCACGGGTGAAATGATTGAATCGTTGAATGCAGTTACATAATGATACAGTGACAAAGAGACATAATGTGACAATGCATTTGAATACAAGTTTCCTGATTTAAAGACATGTTCTCTAGAATTTCCACCTGACAAAATGAGGTCTAATCTTTGTGTTTGATCAATATTTATCAACCAAATTATGAATCGTTATTATGTTTTGTGTTTGTTTTTGTTTATTTTTTTTGTGTGTGTGTTTTTGAACGAGAAATCATTTCAAGTATTGGAAACAATCCTAATTACGCGTTCCCATTATGGGATGTAAGCGGAGTCGAATTTGAGTCGACTTGAGTGAGCAGTCGACACTTTGTCA
The DNA here is from genome assembly GCA_030463065.1 of Aphidoletes aphidimyza. Classification (NCBI taxonomy): domain Eukaryota; kingdom Metazoa; phylum Arthropoda; class Insecta; order Diptera; family Cecidomyiidae; genus Aphidoletes; species Aphidoletes aphidimyza. The sequence goes on along the minus strand of CM059997.1, from coordinate 12,043,320 downwards.
GTGAGTTGAGTCGAATCGACCTTCAGCTCACTCCGGAACCGCTCGCTCACTCCAAACTCAACTCAACTCGTGGACCACGATCATAATCGTTCACGATTATTTCGTAATCGTGGACGATTATTTTCAATCGTGGAAGATTATATTCAAATCGTTCGACGATTTCGTTTATTTGTACTGAAATATTTTGACTACAAATGAAATTTGAGTGGAGTTGAGTTGAGTTTTCACTCGACTCCACTCAACTTTTCCGAGTCGACTCGCGAGCAGCAGTCGACCTCCAAGAAATTCTCTTGACGAGTGGAGTCGACTCACTCCACTTACACCCCTGTTCCCATATCATTAATAATTACTCTTGAATAATGTTGGACATGCTCTGCCAAAAGAAGTAAATGACACCACCACAACAGATTAGGTACATTTTTTGTTGTTGAAATAGTTTTGTCGAAAAAGTCATTTGTTTTTGATTTAGTAATTTATAGCTTGACATTCGATGAAAATGAACACACAGTTAATCACAATTTTTCCAGTATTACAAGAAAAATAAAAATGAAATGAGTACTCATATTCAATATTTAATATTCAAATTCATTGATGTACTTTGCATCCATTTGTTGTAGGTTATTTTTTTTTTTTTAGTTTGTTCAAATCCAATGTTTTTTTTCTTCAAAAAATCGTCCCCTTGGTGGGCAAAGTATTATTCAATAGATTCAGTGTGATGACTTGTAAATGTTCTACACATTACTTGTTCATTTTATGTCATGGAAAAATATTTTGATGTGTTTATATTTTGGAATATTATTCAGTGACTAACAGTTGCAATCTATTTTGGGTTGTTTTGTCTATGCTAATTGCAAACGGTTGATACATCATTCTCTTCGGTGTTTGGTGTTTCTTCGTCAGTCGGTTCAAGGACTGTAAGCACAATCATGGGCATGCTACCAAGTACCATGCACGCTCCCATACAATAAAAGCAAATATCATATCCGCCCGACAAATCTTTAAGAAATCCAGCTAGCGGAGGTACCGATATAGCACCAACACTTTGAAACATTCGAATCAATCCGTAGCTTGAGCTGATGCGTTCGGTTCCAAAGAAATCGGCCAACAGTACTGGAATTAAGAGATACCAGCAGCCAAGACATAAACCATACATTGCCGATGAAAATCCAATCAAATTTGAATGATTTTCCAGTGGAATCGATAAAACTGAGATACCAGCACCCAAAATGCTACAACATAAAGAAATTTATCATTTAGAAGGCATTTTGTTTCATTTATTTTTGACAAAATTCAACGTACCAAACGATGAATGCTTTCTTTCGATCGAAAATCTGTAAATCAGATAGATAGCCGAAACCAAGACGGCCAACTAAATCAAGTGCTGCACTCACAGCTACTAGTAATCCAGCTTCTTTTTTTGTAAAACCTGAAAAATGAACAACAAAACAAATCACTCATATTCACGGTCATCAATTGGATTTGGTTAAATCATTTCTCTCACCAGCTGACAGAGCGTAAGCAGGCAAAAAGTATAGCATGTAAGGGCATCCAACTGACATTAGTGTAACTGATAAACACATTCCGATAAACATTGGCTCTTTGAGTAAACTTACATCAATATATCTGAAAATCACATGTGAAAATGAAATAAATTCGACCATGAATATCCAGTCCATTGCATTGCAAATCTTTGTAAATCGTTTATCTAATCTAAATTCGTCTACCTTTGAATTTTTTCACAAAGTGTTTTTGGCCGTTTCAAGTCATAATCATCGTCAAATTGTGATAAATCACTTACTGGTGTTGGTAAAATCATACTTTTACTGAGACCACGATTATTTGACGCTTGCATACTGTTCCGCTCGAATAAATTGTTGAGCGTTTGTTTATCGGTTATTTCATCGTTGCTCAGGCGTTGATTGCCAAAATTTTGGGTGATAATACGACGACGACTGCCTCGATTCGAGTCATAACCACTTCGTGATTTATAAACACACGTTGAATCTGTGCTCAAATCTTCAACTGAATGCAAAATGGATGAGCTTCGGGTCGGTCGAATCGTTGAAATCGGTTTTGTGAACTTCGATTCGCCCATTGTGTCATTGTGTTCAGCCGTGTATTCGTCGTCGCCTTCATTGCTGTTTCCGTTTCCACTTCCATTACCGCCACCACCGACTTCTATCGTGGCTCCTGATTTGTCTTTAACAATAAATATTTAAGGTAAGCTTATTAATATTTTGGTATGTATTGAAACGGAGTTACTATTACAGAGATATTTCCTTATTCATTAATTTTATCAAACATTTTAGTTTGACTAATGAGAACTACAATAAAAGTTTTGGACTTTTTCTAAAAAAAAAAGTAAATAAATCTAGTATTCACCCAGTTTGTTAGTATTATAGAGATCGTTCAATCGATTTTTCGATTCTTCCATAAACAAATGTTCAATATATCGTCTGGCATCTCCGTTGGATGTCGTTAGAAGAGTTAAATTGGTGGCCGTTGAATTGGTGCTATTGTCACATTTGGTTGTTTTTGTTGATTCCGATGAGCAATTCGTTTCTAATGGACGATACAATGTGGCCGATACACAGACATGTAGCATGCCAGCGCCAAGCAATAGCAATGTACCATGAAAACCGAACTTTTGAATGAGATACTCGATGAGAATGGGAAACACGAAACTGCCTGCTGCCGTTCCCGACACACAAATTCCATTTGCTAAAGCTCTTCGTTTATTGAAATACATCGAAACTATGATTATACCCGGTGTTGTTGATAGACCACCTCCAATACCTATCATTCAAATATTTATGTTTTGTTCGAATTAAATAAGTTATATTAATAAATAAGTTATAAATAAATTAAATAGATTGAAACAAAACTAACCTGTTAAAATGCCAAATGTAAACAGCAGGTGATAGAGACTGGTTGCGAAATAGCTCAGCATGAGACCCAATGCACAAAATAGGCCGCCGATAAACACCACGGTGCGACAGGAGAAACGCTGACACAACGCACTCGACAATGGTGCGAGAGCCAAACACAAAGCCGATAAAATGGCTGGTATCCAAGATGCGACCGCAGTTGAGCTATTTGAAAAGATTTCCAAAATTTCCACAAACAATACACCATATGATTTAACGAGTCCAGCCACCCAAAATTGCACAGAGAATGCACCAAACACAACTAGCCATCCGTAGCCACCATCCAAAGGTTGTTGGGCCGTATCATTTTCGCTGCTCACTTCTTTTCGTCGATTCAATCGATTCGATAGCCTTGATTGTGTTTCCCGATTAAATAGAGCAAATAATTTGATAATAGTTTACTTTTTCACTGAGCGAGCCAGCCAACGAATAAACAAATTCTAACGAAACTCATTTTATAACATTTACTCACTTGCTACTCCGCAGTTCTCGTGACTTTGCAATTAATGGCCTTGCAGTAACACTTGATACCGTTAATAGATTATCATTATCATCCTCATCTATTTCGCTGCATCGCTTGTTGCCAATTAACTCGAGAAACACAGATTTACTGGAGAGATTTTGCTGTAGCAGTCCATTTCCATCGCCTGTTGCGATGATACTTTCGCTGTTAACATTGATCGAATCAGCAAGCTGCACCGGTGGCGCTGAATGAATGGAGAACAACGAACCAGCCGTGTTGAGCTCATTGAAGAGTGCAACATTGGAAGGTACTGTTGAGTGATCGCATTGCTTGAATGCGATCTCAGTTGTTTGCTTGATTGATAATGTGCTGGAATCGTGTATGCTGAATGCGGACGATTGGAACTTTCCGTCGAATGTCTCCCGCGTATCCTGTGCACAAATCACAAGCAAATAAAATAAATTGCAAATCATAGAACATTTTTGAATTGAAAATTGCAATTTGTCTTCTTTGTGTTTAATGTCAAACAATGGCCAAAGCGCAGTCGTCAAGCGAAAACAACGTCATGAGACGGGCACAAGGACATTTTTGATTTCATGATGTGACAACACTTTATCTTATATTGAAGAGCATCAAGTTCAAGAATTCTCTTCGAATATAAAAATAAAGCATCGATATGGACCTGAACAAAAGGCCACATGCCATGCTGAAATTGATTTTTTACTAAACATACTTATTTCACAATTAAACAACAATTAAACAGTTGAAAAATTTCACTTGCCTGGAGGCTCCATTCACGGGGTAAAGACATTGTTTATGTAAGAGATGTTGTTTTCTTTGTGTTTCACGTTGAAAACGTAAATGCATTGGATAAACTTTGGGTGTTTCGTTAATTTTGATAGGCGTGTTCGGGAATTTAGTTGTCTCTTTTGTTTTACGAATTTCGTCAATTATTTGACGATTATCGCAAAATATGCGGTAATTTCTACTCTGTTGAGAAAATCACGATTACTCGGAACGTTTACTTAAATTCGTTTGGCTTACACGTTCATCGATGCTAAAGCAAAAATATGCATATTTCGAATAGCTATTGAAATGTTCTGGAGAATTATGTCAAATCAATAAACACGTAATCAAAGACAACCCACGCACAATACTTATTAAATGTTTACAATTCTGATTCGATTGAAGTTAAAATCAAATGATAAACAAATAAATGTCCTTCCAAGAGAAAAGCAGAAAGTTTAGAGAAAAAAATCAACAACAATAAATTCCTCACTAGCAATATTTGTTGGCCTTGAGTTTTGCAAAAAAAAAAAAAAAAAAAAACAAATTATTTAAAAATGACAATTTGTGTAGTAAGTCTTTTTATACAATAGTTTTTGTTAGTATTTGTGAATTCGGATGCCTGAAAAGAGTCGATTGTTTTGTCATTACAACACAAACTTTATAATAAGATGGAATAAATGGAAACAATCGAAAAAAAATCGATATACAGTCTCTTTTCTCAACAATATATAGATTTATCAAAACACTGACCTCCCGAAACTGTAAAAAAATGTTGCATTTGATTGAATACCAAAATATAGGCAAAATTGGGATAAATAAGTAAAACGTTTTATCGTTTAATTAAAGAAATTAGGTTTTATTTGTAGAATTAAATAAACGATACACTTTTCACGCCTTTTTTCGTCAATTTTGGTAGGAAGTAATTTTTCTTTTGCGTTTCGCTTTTTTTTCTCTCTCTCTCTCGTTTTGTTGTTTATGTGTTTGTGTCTGTTTTTCTGTTATCTAATCTGTTTTTTTTTATTGTATTATTGCTGATGTTTTTTTCCCGATTTTTAGCTTGCCTTTTAATTTTGTTTGTTTCTTTTTTGTTTATTTGACTTGTTTTTGTGTAGTTACAATACAATTTTTGTGAAAAAACATATTTGGTTGCAAAAAAAAAACAACGTGGAATGCTCTTACAATTTCAGTGATGTGAGCAAAGTCTTTTTGAAATCCAAGCAAAAGTAGAACTGATCTGTCTTAAATAAGTTGGTATGATGGTAGTCGTATGCTGGCAACTGTGTCTGTATTTGTATTTGTGTGTTATGGCTTGACACAAAAGGGCTGTTTGTGCCTGATTTTATATGTATTTGAATCTCAATGTGCCTATATGCCGTGTGAGCGTGAGCTCTTTACACAATAATACCACCGTGTCTCTCTATGCGAACACATCTCTATTGGACATTGCGTTGTTTTGAATCAATAAATTGTTTGCTGACATAGATTTCACCAACTGGAGGTTTGCTGTGTATGGAAAATTTTCTTGCGCATACGCACATCTACTGTGTCTGCATCACGGCAAGTGACACCCGCTCTGAATTGTTGTTGTTGTTGTTGTTGTTGTTGCTGTTACTGGCGTTTCATTTGGATTTTCAATTTCGTTCATGAACTCATACACTTCATAGAATCATAGCAACAAGTCTGGCCCAATTCGTTGAAATCTCACTTCAAAGATATTAATAATAGAAATATCCTTAGCAAACCCGATGCGAAATTAATTATGTGTATGTTTGAACCCACCTTTCGATCAGAAATTAAATAGGCGGTTGATTGGCCAAGTGATTAAAAAAAAATAAATACTGTAAGGTTTGACTCTGACACAAATTATACACATCCTTATGTAGTACTTATCAAAAACACCCTCTTCATTCAAACTCTCTAGTTTTGTAGTTTTTATATTCGAAATATTCCCAAATGTGAATATTTTTCTGAGGCGTCACAATTTTGTGAATGGCATATTTGACAGCAAGCACATTACACTTAAGATTGAAATATTTCAGATGTTCAGTCAACTGTGGGTTCACAGTAAAAAGGTATGCTGAAAGAAAACAAGTACGTAATTGGATATCAGAGCCATTCAACTATTATTCGAACTCTGTTCACTTTTCATTCATTACCTTTACCATTTCGTTGATTAAATATTGAATAAATTTTTTCAATCAATTTTCGATTTATTGCCGAAATAAATGCCTTTATAAAAATAAGTTATGAAAATACCATGAATAACAATGTGAGATCTTTTTGCTTTAATGGAAATTTTAATTTGATTCAGATAAAAAAAAATGCATTCTTCAAACAACAGTTTAGTTCAGGCCGGTACTATATACAGTACAAAAATCTGCATTTAGTGATTTTCACTATAGTTCATTGAATGTAATAGTTGTTTAGTTAGTTGATTGTAATACTTCATTGTTATGTTATAAATTCAAGGCAGCTTATCTAATGGGCGATTGTAATTATTGATGATTTTATAAGAAATTTAATTTATAATTGTGTTTCAACTGAAACTTTTAAGTAAGACCTTAGGGAAATAATCCTATTAAATTAGTATTTTACAATGATTACTATGATATCATATACTAGACACTATATAACAATTATAGACATAACAAGTGTTATTTTGATTTCAATGGTGCCTAACGGTTCGAATAAATTAGTTGAAAATAGAATTCGCGCCATCTATATTCATCTATAATGTTATGTTATTTACTTGTGTAAAAGAGCATTCGACTTAGCTATTGCGTCCACCCTGGTGGCGAACTGTGTAGAGATAACATGCAAAAATACAAACATTGATGTTTAATTTGATCATGGCAAAACGAGATGGCGTGGTCTTGCGAGACTATCACATCGTTTACATTGCCGAGATAGGAATGTTAAGCACCATTGTTTGATTTTTATATTCTTTTATGATAACACATTTTTTGACTTTTGAATATTTTGTAATTTGAATTTATTATAGAAAAAATCTTGGTTTTAATGATAGATGGTGTAAACTATTGCTCTAATTAGACATTAAAACCGAATAAATAAATAAGGTTTGAAATAAATAGTTGTTGAATTGCTTTCGCACCGCGAACAATTATGATAAACATAAATAAAGAAATAATGATTAAATTAAAATCAATTTCATCCAAAATGATGACCCCAATTATGTGCCGTGTTCCATCTCATTTCAATCAAACGATAGTCAGTTTAACTGACTCAGTTAATTTGAATTCCCATTTGGTAAGCAAATAGACCGGTTTATCAATGAAAATGGTGATTTTCATCAAGAAATTCGGTGACTTTTAATATTTCGCAGAATGGAAGATGAACGGTAGCATTTCTTTCATATATCCATATTCGAGTTCAATTCCTTCGAGATTCGCGACATGAATCGCCATCATATCAACATTTCGTATAACTGCACGATCATTCAGTGTAAATTGCAACTCAAACAAGGGGCGATAGCGCTATGTTAGCATTTATGTGCTTCTTCTTCAAAAAATTGACACACGCATATAAACGCAGCTCAGTAGCAAAACGCACACTTTGATATTTCTCGTTTGACATCTCTGTGTTACATAGACTGTGTATATACACAGAGAAGAAGAAGAGCATAAAACACGACATTGACAGCAATGTTAAGTTATATGGCGCTACAACCGAACTCAACTAGATTCACCAGTTTTGATAACTTCACATCGTCAAGCTGATGCTTCTTACAGCATTTATTCGAATGATTCGATCAATCGAATTTGGAATCCAAATGAAGCCGCTTGTAAACATATTTCTCGTAAAGCACATCCGATGATCAATTCGCAACTTTCTTTAAGGCAATCGATTTCCGTTGTGAAGCTGCGCACGTTTGGGTTGCGTTGGAAAAATTCTTTTATTTTGGTAATTTAATAAACATGTTGGACTCTTCATTCGTTAATTTGTTGTTTCTGCTTGAATAGTTTCTGGTATTGTAATATTTTTAATAAGGTCATAAATTGGTAAATTTTTGTAATATAGTCGCAAGTAGATCCGTTGCTCTACTATGATATTCTGAGTTCGTCTGACAACGCCCTGTGAATAGTTTTTGAACTGAATATAATCTCGTCAAATGATAAAAATGTACCAAACAAGAAATATTCACACATTGATGTGATCAATTTGGCGGCGATGCCATGGCGATGATACTGGGGCGAAACCCAAATACGAGATATTCTGCATCTAAAATGAGAAATTGACCAGTTTTAATTATTATTTAATTTATTTCTGCATCGTTACTTACTTCACTGGATATGATTCGATAGCGCAGCTCTCAACACCATTGTTCGCCTACCTTTCGTGCATTCTTAATCCGTGGTGTCATGACTGCAACCTAGTTTTTTTTCGCATGAACAGACACTGTACACACACATAAACATTATACAAGAAGATAAAAACACCAAATGAAGTTCAAATAGTCAATCAAAGCATATGCGATCTTAACATTCGCATTAGAAGAGTTAATAACAGCAAAATCACCCCATTTAACCCCATCAACGAGCAGTGTTTATGTGAAGAAGGAGCTATGCGATTCAGATGATGTGAAAAAAAGATAGTAAAATGTAATGAAACTAAAATGATATTTGAACTGACAACATTTTGACGACAAACAACAATTACTCAATACAAATATTTTTCGGCTGAATCACACTGCGATGACAAGGCTCACTTTGTAGGGTTTTTTTTAGATGTGAACACAGAACAAAAAGAGATGGAAATATATATTTGCATCTATCCGTCTCTATCCATCTTTCTCTGCAGGAAAAAAACCCTTTAATGTGAGCCTTGTCATCGCACTGTGGGCTGAATTTTCACAAAGTGGACAGCAGCCATCAAAGACAGTAGACGAAACTGCTGGAAATCGGATGTTCGGGATGGTGATGTTAAATCGGATGCATTGGCTTATTGGAGGTGGATTGTTATTGTTACGGTAGGCTGGAACTTCATTTTTTTCACAAACAAAACTACCTCTTCGTTCGTCAAAACATACGAAGGTGTGAAATTTGAAAATCGGTTTTCGTTTGGACTGTTTCATATAATTTGCACATTTTATTCATTTCGACTAAATTTACATGATTTGATTTCTATGCATTAATTGAAATTAAAAATTAAAAAAAAAGAAGAAGAATCATTTCAATAATAAATGATGCATAGATTTTAGATAATAGTAATTTCAACAACAATTTCACTTCAAATTCACCAAAAAACTAAACTTAGAAATAAAGATCAATGCAATCTTTGTTCCCAAGTATTTTATTTCTAGACTCAAATTCAAATGTGAAACTGATTTTCTTCGTTTAATTTTTTTTCAGTGGCGTGAATTATTTCATCAAAACGTGTGAAATATATTGAAATAAATTGGCATATAGCTGAATTTCATATATGTTTTTTTTTGGAGGCAATAAAAAAGCGATTATACCAAAATTACTCTTGTTTAGTTCGTCTTATCAAACGATTTAATCTTTACTTCATTCCATAAATTCTCAATATATACAAAAATAAAAATTTGATCATGTCATCGAATTGATCAAAGTGTCTTATTCTGTAGGCAGTAAAGAAAAAGAAAATTACTGTGTTAACGTTTTCAATGGTTTCATGTATATTTAGTTTCTTTGCCTTCATTTTTTGTCGATATGTTCGAAATGAGAGATATAACACCCACTCCTTCAATTGTGTTTCAATGCATTTTTTTATTTCATCATTTATTTGTAACACAAGAAAGAAAAACAAATTACACGTTATTCGAGTGTAGAACATATACAATATTTATATAATATATATTATATTTGTAAATCGGAAAGAAAATTATTTGGATACATTATTGTTGTTTTTTTCGCAGCTTCTTTTCCCCAAGAAGGAAATGCATTCTATTTTTTTACGTTTTTTTAATCGTTCATTCTTTCATTAATAAAATGTTTAACAACTGTTTTTTTGTTTTGTTTTGTTTAATCTTTTTCACATTGATCTTGAGCTATCGATTTAATACTAGACTATTCCTTCGTTGCATTCGTTTGTCGGAACAAAAGGCAAAATGCGAATTGCATTACGACTCGTTTAATTTATTAATATTTGCATTTGTCTAACTTAAATTACTAATTTGTGTCGTTGTTCGGTAATGCATTTGTTTTTCTCTGCAAATGGTTTGTCCTTGTTAGTCTTGTTGAAAACTGCTTTTTTATGTGTGTGTGTATATGTATGGATGTTCGATGTGAGTTTGCTTTTTGTTTTCTTCTTCATCTTCTTCTGTGTACTGCACGTGTACGTCATCAAATGCCATCAACCCTCTGAGTATGATGATAGACTGCTTCGCGTTGATCCAGCTAAATCACGTGATGATTCAGCTCCACCACCGCTCATAGGAACTATCATACCAGCACGATATAGCGCATCCATTTCTTCAATTTGTTGATTGAATGTCTCTTCTAGGCGCTAAACAATTGACCAAAAAAAACACAATCATTATTAGACATTTATTCATTTAAATTGATCTTTTTTTCAAAAATAACTGTTATACACAAATTAAGATTAAGCCAAATTAAAATGGAAAAAATATCAAAACAAAATATAAACCCTCCACCATAACAGTACACATATTTTTATCCGATTTTTGGATCTGTTACACTGAATTTTTCTCTCATTTCATTATTAAATTTTAATCAAAATGTCATTGCTCTTGGTTCTCTTTCGTCCAAGTTTCTCCAGTTAATAACAATATATTGGATTTTGGTAAACAAGAATAAATCAGTGTATCGAATCTTAATAGAAAAGAGAGTACACCACTTGTGTTATCACAATAATCGATTGATTTTTTATTCATCATAATCAGTTATAGTTCGCGAATTCATTATTTTTTACATGCAAAAATGATTTGCAGCTGTTTTAACTTAAAAGTCTGAATATTATGTAAGCAAATGGACGAGATAAGCAACCAATTTGCTTATTGAAGTGTTGGCTTTCAATTTATCACATTGAATGTGACTTTGATGGCACACGTAAACATCATACACTACGCTAAAGTGTTGAATATTATCTCTCGATATAAAAACTCAGACCACGTTCGTTGATGTTTTACAGTGATTTTTTCAATATTTTCTCAAAATTTGTAGAAATCAATGCAAAAAACAACAACAGAAGATTAAGTGTAGAGTAGCTCTCTTTTTTGCTGTTCCTATATTTATCGCATTCCTAAATATAAAAATCACGTAATGCATAGTATGGAGAACAGCGTCAACAGTGTTTAAAAAGCGTACATAACACTTGAATTCAGGGCCAACAGTTGGTGACGATTGCTTTTAATTTGCAAAATAAACATAAAAATATACAATAACAATGTTGTGATAGTTTCCACCCCGTCACCAAAAACTTCATATCTCAGGCTTGAAAATAAATTAAAGTGTAGAAATGAGCACACAATTGACATTTGAACAGAATAATAATCATAATAATAGAACGAGTAACAAATGGTGGTAAAACAAGAACTGATGACAAAGTAATGACAAACAACATAAAATAACATTTTATCAACAACAACAACAACAACAACAATGATACGAATATTCATTTCAATAAATTTGATTGCATTCACAAACCTGCTGCATATTCGAATAGTATTTTGTGTGTATTTTTAGTTGATACCATTTTGTATTTATCTTAATTGAGTTCATTGATTTGATTTGCTCTGATTTGGTGTGGCCCGTTTAAATGTTCTCATAGTTATTTGGTCAATTGCGGGATGTGTGTGTGTGTGTGTGTGTGTGATTTGTGCTTCGGCCGCACTTTTCTTTTTATCTTGATACAATTCTGTTACTGTTGTAACGATGGCTCAACACACATTGCGTTTGCGATACACGAAAAAGGAGTAATCCAAATTTATTGACAGGTCGTCGTTTGGAAGCATTTAATTGTTGTCTTTGGGACTTATGGGGTTTTTGTTTTTGGTTTCTTCTTATTACGAGCATGGCAAAAAAGCCGGAATGAAAATAACGGAATGTGTGTGTGTGTGTGTGTGTGTGTGTGAGTGTGTGTGTGCAAAATGAATCAAATGATACAACTCGAATAAATAAAGCTTATGGATATGTGTGCATATATCAAAAGGAGAGAAACGCAGCAAAATAAATGATTGTTGTGACATGACTGTCATTTTAATGATATTTCTTATTCTCGTTTGGGTTTTCTCGGCAGTTGAAATATTTTTTCTCTGTTTTTATTTTTTCTTCTTGTAAATGAAAATACGGCCAAGGACCAAATAAAACAAACAACAACAATAAAGCATACGACCAAATAAATAACACTTAAAATTTACTTTATGTAAAAGGAAAAGAGCTCTGTGTTAGATGTTAGACGCAACAACAACAAGAAAAAAACCTAATGTATGCGCAAGTAATTTGATTTAGTGAACATTCAAATAGATTTGGTGCATTTATGATTCGACTTGGCGATTTTAAACGACAAATAAGCGTAATGGATTTGAATTTCAACAAAAGAATGGATTTTCTGGCATTAAAATGGAAGTTCGGTTTCGGGGCTCAGGCACGCAACAAATTCACAAATTGAACAAATAAAACTGGAAATAGCAATAACAACGCAACGCCTACTGTTTTGGATTTGTTACGGTCGGATGATTGAGTGATACTCGTGGTAATTTGAATCGTGTAATATTATTAAGGCTCAATTCATTGGTGAAACCCGCCGTTTGTCCAAAATGATTGAAATGTTGTGGCAATGATTTGCGTTGGAATGTGGTCATTTGTGGATCGGTATCAATTGCATTGATATCGTGCATGGATGTTACGTTACACGTTGGCGGTATGACGCGATTGAGCGATGAACGATATGTACTATGATGTGATGATGGTGGTAAATTAGTTTTAATTAGCGTCATGTATCCTTCGGCATTGTACGCGTCCACCGATTGTGAGCGCGCATTTTTTAAATTAACCATTGATCGCTTTGGACTGTAATAGATATTTGATTTTTGTGTACGATTTGGACGGCCCAATGATTGGCTGTACAATGTTTGATCTTCCATCTCTTCACGCAATTGTATATCATTCAATGATCGAATGCTATTCGATTTATAATCATCATTTGATGGCACGATGTGGTCATGTTCCTCAATTGATTCAATTGGATACGAATTTTGTTCATTTGAATATTGGCTTATATTGCCATTGGACAGGTAACCACTTGAACTATCGGCAAATGTCAGTGTTGTCGATGTATTTAACGTAATCTTTGTGATTGTTGATGTCGATGCCGATGACATGCGACGACCTTTGACTTTATCAACCACTACATCATCATTATCATCATCATCATTCACGTTATTATTGCTATTATTGCTCAACAATGAGAGTTGATTGCGACTTAAGTCTGGCACCGAACCATGAATTGAATGGCGTGCATTTTGCGACAAATTTAAAAAGGTTCGTGAACGCGATAAGCTTCCAAATAGGCTGCCATGCAAACGATTCGCCCGTATGCTTGTGAGCGACACATTACGTAAATGTGGTGGTACGACTATTTCACCGTCGAATATTGAACGATCTTCAACTGGACCATGTTTTTGCTCAAAAGCGTCGATCATTTCATTTAGCAAGCTATTTATCTTCTGTAAATAAAATATTCAAGTAACACAAAAGAAAATATACAAATAAAAAACTATTAAAGATTTCGTTTGGTTAATTGTTGATTATGTTGTGTTGGTTTGGCCTCTTCTCTTATTTTGCCACGCATCATTCATAGTTTCAAAAATCGTGGCAAAAACAGAGAATCGCCTGAACGTTCATGTGTTGATCATTAAGCGACAAACGGACAAAAGCTGCATCGCACTACAATTTTTTTGGAGGGGTTAGTTTTAAAATAAATAAATCCAAATTTCAGACGGTTAAAAACTGAGTGGCAAATCAATCGTGTTAAATTTGAAAAAAACTAATCTCATTTTGAAATTTTAAATAGATCACTTTTGATGATTTGCCCTCCGTAGAAAACTGATAAGCAATAATTTAGTTTGTGATCAAATACAAGAGAAAAAAAAATAAGACAGTTTTAATTAACTGATTAGAATGGTTAAGGAAAGACTCTGAATTGATAAAATCTATTGTTTGGTTATTTAGCCTAAAAGAGCATAATAGAACTATATACAAAGGTGTATCGAAAAATATTTACAACGATTCGGAAATCAACTGAAATTACTAATCGTACGAACTAGCTGGCTCAATCAGTCTCAGGAGCTATCTCAAGCAACGCACATTTACTGTTGTGCGACGCATTTTACCAAAATTAAAAAGGATGTGCATTTAAAAATACCTGTTTTCGTGGATGTAATTGACTCTTCCATTCTCGTAATTCACGTTGCAAGGCTTCATCACATTCGCGTAATTTGGCTGTTTCGTGTTCTAGCAATGCTTTGCGCTTTTCATTTTGCAATTGCTCGAGTTCGCTGATGTTGTAAATAGGCATTTTATCATTACAATATCAAGTCAATTCAATTCAAATCAAATCAAAATGTTTCTTACCGTATTGTTCCTTCAGCTGTTGCACGCAATTCTTCTAATTGCTTTACATGCTTAATATCGAATCTTTGTTGTTCCTGTGTGTATCGCTTCTTCTCTTGTTCTTGGAACTAAATCACCAAAATGAATTCCGGTTAAAATGTTAAAGATTTTGTTTAACAGACTGTTTGTGGTTAAATACCTTTTTTAGTTTTTCTCGTTCACCATCCGGATCGAGATTGGTTGATATGCGTAACGACTCCCTGAACATCATATCACGGGCTTTTCGTTCGGCTCGAATACGTTTTGGAAGTGCCCGCCGTTCCACTGCCTGCCGTTTGATGAGCTCTTCTTCTTTTCGCTGTAGCATTCTGAAATATGTTTGATTGTTGCTTTTTTTAATTAAAAGTAACCTTCAATAAAAATCGGTGTCATTCGTGTCTTACCGTTTCACTTGATCCAGTTCTTTTTCGTGACGAACAATCATTTGATGGCGTTGCATAAAGCACATATCTTTGACATGACGTTTGGACAATTGATGCTTTTCATGGATTTGTTTTTCCTCAAGTTCCCAAAGCATTGCCTCTCTCGTTCGCATTGCCTTTTGAATTGAAGTGACAAAGTGAGAATTTTGGTGATAATTCAAAAAAGAAAAAAAAAATAATAAAAAATATTCAAAACTCGAATATACCGTTTGTTTTTGTTGTAAGAAATTTTTATCTATCGTAGCCAAACGATCTCGATGCTTTTCACTGAGTCTACGCAAGGCAAGTTCATGACTTTCGGATAATGTCTGTAGGAAGGCTCGTTCCTTATCTTCATGTTGTATGTCCATCAAACCTCTTCGTTTTCGGAATTCATCTTTTCGTCGGTCCTTTGGTTGTAGATCGATTTCTTGTTTAAGCAAGCGAATCTCTTGTTTCAAACTATCACGGAACTGAATTTATTCACAATGAACAAAACAAAACAAAAAATCGATGAATAAGAGAATTTTTATGTTGATCAAATATACAAAACCAAATTATATTTACCTGTTTAAGATCACGTTCTTGTTCCGCACGAATTTTCTTTGATGTTGATCGGAGGTCAGCCTCTTGTTGTTGTTCCGTTTTTTCAACCAATTGTCGATGCTGTCGCGTTAGTGCATCCATATCAGCTTCATATGTGCGCTCAAGAGCGATACGTTCCTGATCAAAACGACGCTCTTGCTGCTCTTTGCTCGCTTGCTCTTTGATTTGCAAATCCAAAAATTGCTTCTTCTCTTGCTTTTGCAACATTTTCAATTCACGCAATTCTTGCTTACGGAAAATGTGATCATCGTACATTTTACCATTTTCATCATCGCCATAGATCACTTTGCTGGTGGTTGTTGTCACCTGCACACCATCAATCTCAAATTTACGCGTTCGCTTTCTGGTTTTCTTTTTGAGATTACGCATTTCAATCTCTTCCTTTGATCGTTCATTTCGTTCGGGTTTTGTTCGTCGAATGATCACCGTATCATCGTGACCCTCTTGATTACAACTGTCGTGACTATTTGTACTCTCGGCATCGCTACGATGCTATTGAATAAAAGAATTTTAACACGTTTATATTTGATGAAATGAATAAATATGTCTAACTAATAGATGATCTATTAAAAAGTGATTGATAATTATATTTGAAGGCAATCCCCACATGAATGACACTTCGTATCTATTGATAACTTACAATACTGTGACCTTGATGCATTGATCCGGGATAGATTTCCTTGTCACTCGATCGTATTGAGCCGCATTCGCTCTGTGCCCGCGAATCCATCGAACCAACTGAACTGTCGGGTGATATTTTTGGCTTGGTTTTCTTTTTGTTAACGATGATATTAACATCATCGTCTCGTTGACCGATTTGTCCATTTGTTTTTTGGCGATTTTGTAGCACAGAACCGTGCTTTTCGCCACTTTCGAATGAGTCCGGCGTGTACATGCCATTCCTACAATTTGAATCAATTTGGAGTTTAATTTTGGAGGAAAAAAAAAACGAAATATTGAATAACATTTTCACTTACATGTCACTAGTGACGGATGTATTTATGCTGCTGTCCGATTGACGTAGTGGTGTTTTTGCGTTGGACGAATCTTTAACTCGAATTTCATCGCCAACGGTAACCACAGACACATGACTCGTATCTAGATTCTTATTGGTTTTGTTTGTTTCACCGTCCAACAGCACAGATTCATCCTCATTGCTCACAATGAATACTTCGCTTTCATCTAATTTTCTAGCACGTGGGTGCTGTTGTTTATTTGGTGTGAATGGAGCTGGCGAAACGGGTGTTGATGTTGAATCACCGATTATTATTGTATTTTGGCCAGGTGGTTGTTTACCGAGTCGTGATGAACACTCCAAACTGTCCAACGACGTATAGTCATCGTCGGTCGATGATTCATGGAGCGGATGTGACTTATTTGTTTCATTTGAAACGATAAACACCTCATTGCCAGACAGTATTTTTGGTTGAGGTGCCGGTGGCTTTGGAGTCACGCTATTATCAATTATGACTGGTGGATGACTCGTTGTCACAACTGTTACTTGACTCACATTGCTCGCCAAACTATTTGACGGGTCCGGTAAATCGGCATTTATTGTTATTGTCGATGTATTGGCTGATGCTTCTTTGTTATTTGCAGTTGATGATACTGAAATACCGCTACTATTCGATGTACTAGATGTTGACGAATCCGAATTTCGTACGGAAATAATCTTAGTCGAATCAGTTCGATCAAGCTAAAATGAAATTGAGAGACCAATTAGAAAATTGCAACTAAAACGTTGATTGGAACTTTTGCCCGTTGATTTATATTACATAAGTGAAATACTACTTACTTTTGGCTGACTTGGTGTATCTTCCGTTGCTGTGCTCGTTGGTGGTTCAACAACATCTTTACGATTGGTTTTATTGTCATTTTCATTAGCATCATTTGATTCATCAATTGGTTTCTTTTCTTCAATTGGTTCCTTAGGTGTAGCCACAGCAGTAGCATTTGATAGCGATGGTGGTGGCGGTGCCGGTCCTTTTTCTTTTTTCATAACCTTGAAATGAACGATGTGGATAAAATCAATAAATTGATTCAAATCGATTTGAAGATTTTGATTCATTTGTGTTGTTTAATGTGATTTGAATACTCACGACTGGAGCTCGACGATCGTTCTCTGCCTCTTTTTCGGATGATTCATTTGAATTTTCCCGTTGAAGCGTTTTACTTTCAGGAGTAATTTGCGATGGTGATTGTGGCAATTTGCCATCGTTTTTGGTCGGCACTGATACCACTGGTGTTGATGCTCTTAAATCGCGTGCTGTCTTTGCTGCTGCTGTTGGGGTGTCTGGAACTGCTTACAATATCCATTAATCATATTATAAATCGAATATAAAATAGAATCGAATAAAAAAAAACTTACGCTTGTCCGTATCTTGGCTTTGAAGTGATGATGAATCTTCATCCAAGTCGAGTGGAAGTGCTGAGTTGCGGGTTTCCTGAAAAAATTGAACAAAAATATTTCATTAAATTTACTATTGGAAATCAAAAATGCAGCGAAATGTTTTGTTGTGATAAAATGAACACGGTTTGGCCAATTATTCTATTGATTTTTTTTATGACAAAAAATAAAAAAACGATAAATTACAAAGCAACAAACTAAACGATAACAGGCATTTGAAAAGTAATTTTGGAAACTGAAAATTTAAAACACAAGCACAAAGGATACTAGCAAACAAATCTGGGATTCAAAGTCCCAAAAAAAACTACAGTACATTTGTGTTTGTTTTTCTCTTTTTTTCATTACGAAAAAAAGCCAGACTAGTCGAACATAAATCAATTTGTTTTTGTTTTGTTTTGTTTTCATATTTTCATTCGAAATCAGCTAGTCTGACAACTTACCAACCCTCTGATAAAGTGATCTACGTTTCGCCTGCCTTTTCGCTTTCTACAAGTTTTGCATTTTGTATGGTTTTTGTATAGATTTTAGTATTGTGCAAGTGATTGCAATTATTTTAGATATTTTTTTTTTTTTTTGGTTTTTGATTTGTATTTTTTTGTGAAGCAGCGTGAAAAATTGACAAGATAATGATTTATCGGTTAGTATTGTGATAGAATAAAATGTGTATGTGTGTAAAATGTGCTTGATGCTTAATGCATTTAAATGATATTTTGAGAAAATGATGGAAATTACCTCAACTTCTTCGTCGACCAGCTCCTCTTCAACCACATCGGCTTTGTATTCCAAGAGAAGATCTTTAATTGGTTTCGAATCTAATGCGCCACTGATGAACGATAATGTGAGCAATGTGTCAGTGGACGGGCGTTGCTGTGGATCTTTGATGAGTGATTTTGACAAAAAATCATTGAAATCTTTTGACCATTTCGATGGTTGATCCAGTTTGGGTGGTTCACTTTTTTGAATTTTCAGTAGAACGCGCATCGGTGACATTTCACTATTTGGTGGTTCCATTTGAGCAAATTCGATCAATGTGATACCCAGTGACCAAATATCAACTTTATAATCGTATGGATTATCTCGAAATGTTTCACACAGCACTAATTCGGGCGCCATCCAATACGGTGTACCGATAAATGTGTCGTGCTTTTGTAGCGTATGCTTATTTTTTGCTGATACACCGAAATCAGCTACACAAAATACAAAATGAAATGGAAAATACAAATCAATTATATCGAAAAATACACTTAAAAAAAACGGAGTGTCGAGAGAAACAACAGCGCAACAAACACTTACCCAGTTTGACGCCACCTTCCATCGTTAAAAGTACATTACCAGCCTTTAAATCTCTGTGAATTACTTTATTTTTATGTAAAAAGCTAAGACCCTCAGTCATGTGCTTGCATACATATGCAATTTGCGGTTCGGTGAGTGGTTTTTCCAGCTCAACCATAATACTATCTAAGGCACCACCATTACAGTATTCAATTAACATCTGTTGAATAGAAAAAATTGATATATGGAAATTTGTGAATGTGAGCAAAAATGAATTCAGCCACGAATTTCAGAATGTGTGTGAGTTAAATTTACCCATAGTTTATCGTCCACTGAGAATGCTTCATACAATGCAACGATATTCGGATGCTTAATTTCTGACAATATATCGATTTCAACCATGTGATCGCTCAAATTCTCTTCATCTTCCAGCGTACACATTTTGGCCGCCGCTAAATTTCCGGTTTCTTTATGCTGTGCTTTGTACACTTTACCAAACGCACCATCGCCTAATTCACCGATCATTTCCCAATATTCTGTGGGATCGCAATCCATGCGAATATTATTGTAGATGCGCTTCTTTTTCGCTTCACCACCGCCCAGGTGGAGCACTTTCTTTAGATTATTTAAAAATGACATTTTTCCGGAGATATTGTTTCTCTCTCTCTCTCTCTCTCTCTCTCTTTCTCTCTCGCTCTCTCTATTTTTTATGTATAATTCTCGTTTAAATAGCTAAATCAATTTTTCGTTGTCTAAACTAGAATGATGTTATGCTATCGATATGGCTTCGGTTAGTTTCTTTGCTTGCTTCCAAAATATACTTCCGACGATATATTTTCGTTTTGGAGTTAAATAATTGCTTTCTGTTTCCGCATTAATTCCATAAATTCACTTATTTGCTTTTCATAGTTTCGTATTTGCTTTTGTATTTCTTCTAAATTATGACTTGGTCAAGGCGCACACAATTTCTATCGCTCCCTTTCTCCCTTTTTCCCCCTCTCGCTCTCTCTCTCTCTCTCTATCTCTCTCTCTCTCGTTCTTTCTCGTTCGATGGCGTTTTCAATTTTCAATTTCGATTTTCACTTGATTGATTTTATTCGAACAAATAAACAATTTTCATTCGCCAAATCTATTAAATAATGATCCAGTCATAGAAATTTTGGCACGAATACAATTCGGCCAGATATCAGTGATTCGATTGGATGGCAAGCATAAAGCTCCAGCTTATGTATTGAAATTGTGTCGTGCATCTGCAAATAAATGAGAAAAAAAGATATTAATATGTTTGTTGTTAATGGTTTGAACAAAAAAAAATAGTTAAATCAATATTGGATTGCATTCAATTAGCACAACGTGTTGCTGCATAAGCTCAATAATAAATAAATATACATAAATTGCTGATAAACTGATTGCTATCCGGAAAATACTTTGGATTCCACGAATATGTGTCATGATACTGGCCTTTATTTGCTACATGAATTTATTGTCTAACGCTACTAAATATACACTTCTACTGTATTGCGGCTGCCTCAATGTTGAACACACCGAGAGAAATAAATGGAAATGTGTGCATTTTTGTTTGCAGCATCCGGATAAGTGAAAACTATATGTAGACATTCCATTGTGAATTTGCTATTTCTTGCCATCGATAGAGAATTTAGTTCGAGAAAAAATATCTCGTGGCACATGCGATTTGTGCTGTATCATTTGAAAGAAAACCTGATTGATCTTTGTGTGATCTTTGTGGACTAAAATGCGATATGAAATCGGTGTTTGGACACCTGCATACATTTGACACACACACACACACACACACCATAACTGATTAGTTCAATTATAAAAAGTACTTCTGCAGTTTCGTTTCGTTTGTTAATTATTCGGGGTTGAATTCAACAAAGTTACAATCAAAACAGGCAACATAAATCCGAACACACGGAACCAGTATTAATGAACTTCAAAAAGGTATATTTTGGTTTGGATACTAGCAAATTATTGCTCACATCACCAGAAAATTAACTTTTTCATCGATAATAGTTGCGTGTACGATAACTCTTGTGTTGGTTGTTGCATTATACATTTACATTTGCATTAAACCACAATGAAGTGGAAATT
Organism: Aphidoletes aphidimyza; assembly: GCA_030463065.1. Taxonomy (NCBI): domain Eukaryota; kingdom Metazoa; phylum Arthropoda; class Insecta; order Diptera; family Cecidomyiidae; genus Aphidoletes; species Aphidoletes aphidimyza. The sequence continues at coordinate 12,021,730 of CM059997.1, read as the reverse complement.
ATGTTGTGAAAAAAAAATGGTGGCTCGTATTTTCATTATAATTTGCTAAATATATAAACAAAACCATCAACATATGGTCATAGAGGTTGTATTCTCTTGTATGGGCTGAGATATTGCGGACTGCATGCCATGCAACAGCAGCAACCGCAAAAGAGAAAAAAAAATACGGTCACAAATATTAAATGAATGAAACAAATCATGACCGTATGTGATTTATTGTGTTGATGAAATAAGGACATTCAAACATTCGATTTGGGTGTGGAAAATAGCAACTAAATGAATAATTCGATATTGAAATCGAATGCAATGCACCAAAAATGCAAATTAAATCATAGAATCAACCACTAGGATGGCTCCCATTAGTTTGCTTTGTGATATTTTGTTGGCGGTAACTCCCTGTTTGTTTTAGATTCTGAATTGAATATTCCCTTGCCAGTCGTTTTCAATCGATTTTCAATCAATTTCCAGTCATTTCCAATCGATTGTCAGTCATTGTTTGTCCCAATTTAGCCATTTGCCAAACGACTGCATGTTCAATTGTTTTAATTTCACAAGGATTCCAAAAAAAAAACACTTTTTCACAAAAGTTAGAATATATTCAGAGGGAAAATGGCAACTAAATGTGTGTGATATTTTACTGAGCATATCTGTGCTTTAATTGATTGAGATAACGAATGAAATCGAAAAGTACATAGGTAAAAGGCACAGCTGCCAAACCTATGGCTAGCCAATCGACAGTATTTTGATTTGGTCATGTGACACGCTTTTAACAGCATATCGAATTAAATCAGTGCAAAACAGTTCATCGAAATATTATTCAAAATCGATGCTTTCAATGGTTGAAGAAAAATAAATAAATAAAAATAAATTAGAGATAAAGTCATACAAAAATTCCACGTAAACAATTCATTTTCAAAGCAAATGTTTTTTGTATTGTTTGATTGATGCATGAATGCGATTCAAGGTCACACACTTGAATGAAAAAATCGGAACCCAGTTTCATTGTTAATAGTTTCGTAACCGTTTTTGCTCCCTAGTTCTTTCCACCGAAATGAACAAAAAAAAAATGAATTGAGCTGCTAAGTAGCATTTGAATGGATAAACTCTTGAATTTTTGTCGCAGTGCTGTTAAATGCTTTTGTCTATTAGCAATGTGTGAGCTGTATGTAGTTTCGTGTGTGTGTATGAATGTGAGAATGAGACAAAAGATCAACACATGAAAATTATTGACGAACAATTGTTTCTGTATGTTTGTGGATGCATATACTGGATACAGTAGCATCACATTGAACAGTAAGTAATGAGAGTAAAGGCAACAATAGCAAAAGTATTCAGATGCACTTTGAATCAGCTCAATGGACGAATGAGCTCGTCTAGCTGAATGATCAATGATAAATTTGTGTTCGTATCGTTTTCTTCTTATCTTGTTCTGCATGATAATTGCCGCGATGTGCGCCACTGAGCTGGCAAATAGTATGTGCGGATGTACATTAAAATGTTAACATGAGGTGGTTATGCGAATTTTTATCACTTTTCCATTTAGCATTGAGGACAAATCGCCGATAAATTGTATAATCTTACACCCAAAATTCAGAAGAGGTGAACAGATGACTTTTGACCTAGCTTTTGAGTGTGATTGGTCGCTAGCCGAATATCAATATTTTCGCATTGAATGTTTGTCGCTTTCTATTTTGTTTTATGACCAATCTGTATGTTTGTGCAGAACCAAACAAAAGATCAAACGTTTTAAAACGATGTCACCAACTGTGGATTAATTCAATGAATTATCATTTAATGTCTTAGAACTGGGAATATCGTACACGGAATTAACTAAGAATAAAAGATAAAAAGCGAATGTCACATTCATATAGCAACACGAGAGAAAAAAAAATAACTGCAACATTCTCTATTTTATTTGTCTTTCACGTCGCATCGCATCGTATCCACGCGTTAGGTGCGGTTTATGTCAATAGGTGCTATGCCATCACTGACCGTTATCATAGCCTCTTTTCGTTTTGTCATTCTCTCTCACATTGCACGAATATCAGAGTTGCTTGTGATCAACAAGCGTAATCGAACAACAACAACAAATTTGCGAAAGCCAAAGATGCAACATAACAAATTATCAATAAAGACATCAAAAGTATCGTGTCAAATTTCGTTATCATAAGCGATCATTACAAATTCAGTGAGCATCATAATAATAATATCTGCTATTCGATCTGCGGCCAACTGAATTTGGCCCGGACCAAATTTTAGCTCATTTCACTAGAAAAATAATTTTGAATTTATCAAACAGCCACTGTGGCCGTGTTTTCATGTTTTATACAGCCTTCGAAATATTCATTTGAATACACAGAAAAAAGCTCCAAATGTAAATTGTTTCAAAAAATGTGTTGTTACTTTCCAAGGCATTCAATGGATTAAATATATGCGTGCGTTCAATAAAAATTGGCCAATCTTTACAAAATGGTTTGCACAATGTAGTTTTGATATAAAAAAAAGGGAACAGCGAACAAATGATACTGTTATCACCGTTTGTCATAAATTAAATCATGGCATTTGGATAACACTGAATGAACGGTCTAACTTTAGAAACTTTGTGCGTTGTTTTTATTTGTTTTAATAGCTTTGTGTTGGTGTGAATAATAGAGTTAAGTAAGTTGCTTGTAAACAAATGAGACCCAAAATCTGTGGCAATTCAATTGTGTGTACGATATTTTTTCGTTTTATTTTCGATCTCTGCACTAATAGCTAAAACTGGAATTTGCAAAGCATGAATCATTTTGAACTAGGCTTTAATTTGGGTGGCAAAATATAATAAATGACGGAATAGAATATTTTCAGAATAAAAGGTCAGGTTCAGAGAAAAATGAAATGGCTCAACTTGTCTTTGTATTAAATTTGCTATTTACAGCAAATATTGGCATTTAATTGTATCGCTCGGCCACAAATGAAAGTGCACACACACACGCGCAACCATTTTAAAAAGCGTTGATTTCATTATCAGTTGAAATTTAAATTGAAATTGAAAGAATTCATGCTATTTATTGTTACTTATGAAGCAATGCTCTACAGACAATTGAGTCTGGAAATGCGGCTAACACGAGTCTCTCAATTCGATTCAATTCAATTCAAGTCAATTCTTTCCAGCAAATTTTGGCTCGCCGTTGAATATTGAATTAATTTGTATTTTTATTGCTTGTGTCATTCATTTTCTGTCTCTGGCACAGACCAAAGGAACATGTAATACGACGCACAAATGTGACGCGTTAAACTTGATTTCGATTAAATGAGCATTTGACTTTTCGCCAGTTTCTTCTCTCTCTCTCTCTCTCTCTCTGTGTGTGTGTGTGTGGTTTTTCTGCACACAAATTCAAACGCACATATTTTAGACGACGTTTGATATTTGTGTCAATACAATTACTAAATGCCCAACTTTGAACGCCATAATCCACAATCGCACGTGTAGGTATTTCCGATCGTATGATATGAAAATTTGATTTGTGATTTTTGTTGTTGTTCGTGTGTTACTCATGAAATCAATTCACAAATGGTTGCTATCACGGTGATGGTTGTTCGAAAATCAAACAATATTGATGACATTTTATCAGTAAAACAACAATCCATTTTGATTGATATTCCTTTGATTTTTTCATTACATTTTTAATAATTTAATACGATGGCATTTTTCCCATTGTTGATTTTACCGAAGCACTTCTTAGCAAGAAATAAAAAGTGAAGTTTTTCTATTATCAAAATATGTTCCAAGTTGTGGCCAGCCATGTCCCCAAAACAATTACGCTCAATAAGTAATTTCGATTGACATTCACATCGTCTTTTCGTTTCAATATATCGAGTAAATACGATTATGGAATCGACGAAGCGAAAATTGTTTGCAATTGGCGTTTTTTTTTGTGAATGAAGAAATCGAATGAAAATTAATTGAGTTTGTACACACACACACACACACACGTAATTTGAGGATGGATGTGATAAAAGTAAAATGAGATATCGACTTTCTTCTATGCGTTAAAATCTTTTTGATGTTGGCCGTTACATTGTCATACGTTAACATTGTCATCATTTAGCTGTGCTCTGTGCATATAATCGATATTACTTGGAATGAAAAAGACACATTGAATTCATTTTTGATTGGCTCAAATCAACAGCATATCACTTTGAAATTTCATTCCAATTGAATTTTCTGGCAAATAAATAAAACAATCGGGCATGAAAAAAGTTCAAATCACACATACGCATCGAAACTATCGAAAAATGCATTATTCGAACGGTGTTTTCGCTCATGCTTGACGTGTGCGTTTATTAAGTGCATCACGTTCGCTCTCTCACTCTCTTCATACATGTGTATTTGTAGTGATTTTGTTGTTGTTTTATTTTGCTCTCACAACTACACACGCATAACCAATTGAATTGTAATTCATTTCATGTAATATAAGCGTGCGTGAGTGTGTGCGTGTGTGTATGCATATTTTATGTATTTCGAGTGCCATTTTTGTACTGCGTGGTATACTCGAGAATATACACACTTGAATCAATTTGTTGTTGTTGTTATAATTTGCCATTAATGGTTTTTCGCCGTACGTTGCAGTTTTGCACAAGTGCCAATGAAATTACCATCTCATTTGGAATTGAAGTGAAGTGCAACACACAACAGCTGAACTACGGCCACTCTATTTACGGCAAAGCAGATTGTTGTGCTTTGTGCTGTGTGTGTGTGTGTTTGTATCTTTTTATCTTTCTTTCTCTCTTTTTCTCATTGCTGTTGCGTTTAGTATGAATTTGAATTGCCGCTGCATGCGAATTCGTTGGAACACTGAACAACAGAAATGCAATGTTTAAACACTTGCATGTTATATCTACAACACGCCTGTTACACACTTGTTGGATAGAATTCATTAGAAAAGAAATTGAAGAGAAATTGGAAAGAAAAAGAGCACTAACGTAGCGGAGAGAGGAAGCGGGAAAACTGTAACAATCATAAATACCATGAAAAGACCATCGACATAGTGTCATCGTTCGCATTGTCACAAATGGCCATTTGTGTTATGCACATTTTCGGCATTTTAATCGGAAATCAAATAATATCACCGATACGATCTATTGAATTCTATAAACATATTGATGCATTGATATGAATGAGATATATTAGATTCAACACTTATGAGTTTTTCAAATCAAAACTCATGTACAAGTTTTCGATTCTTTGATATATAATGATAAAATTTAAAAATGATCAACTAATTGTTTGAATGATGTCCCAAGGCATCCGCTTGACGTTTTGTTAACAAAAAAAAGGTAAATATTTCGACGCAAATACTTCGTATTTATTAATAAGAGTCATTATGATTTATGGCAATGGCAATCAATGTTGATTGATGTCATTTGAAGATACTCACGATGCACGAGAGACACCATACATACGTGTTACAATAATTCAATTAACAGTTTTGCAACAACAACGATTCGATGACAAATGAGCGTTTTCAGTCACGACACACATATTCAACATTTACAATGCAAAGGTCGGCAATTCAGTTATCGTAACAACAAGTGTACACATTATATGTTTGATACAAACGAAAATATTGAAGCAAAAAAAAAAAAAAAAAAAATGCATCGAAAGCCGATCATTTGCCGAAGTGTGTATCTTGAAATCGATGTGTGTAATGAAAATTATCATTGGTGATAAATAAAAGTCACGTCAACTATGACTCAAACTATGTGAATTAGAGAGAAAGAAAGAGAGCGATAGAGAACTACACAGCTGAATGACGCAGATTTCATGAATCTGTGTGACTTTTTTTTTGTTGCGTTGCGCCAACTATATTAAATAGGATTCTGAATGGTTGTAATTGGTGTTATTACATGTTATTTTTCTTCTTCTTCTTCTTCTTCTTCGTTTCTTTAAAATCTGGGTGGGAAACCTTTAAAAGTGTAGAAATTCCTGGGATGCTTCAAAGAATATGCGGTGTGCTTGAGTTTCAATTATTTTTCGTTGAGATTGCATTGAATCGGCACATTGCTTATGGATTAATTCCAGCAATACATGAGGATGAGGCTGGTTCAAACACTTCGCAAATGATTGGTATTTTCGATGATGGATCACTTTGTTGTCGTTGTTTTGTATTTACATGCTAGCATAAGAACACTTGATAGGAACACACATGTTGAATGACAACTAAACTAACCATTTATTCATATGGTTGTTGTAAAGGCTTCTGCCTAATGCAATTTGCATTTTTATTGTTTGTCTATTTTGCATCGAAATCACAACGTCAATTAAATACAATTTGACGTGAGCATTTTGTTCATACAGTTCTCTCAAATGCACTTAATTTATTGACATTTTTCAAATTTACACATGCCAAAGCCCAATAATTTGGCATACAAATGATTCTCTGTTTGCGGCGAGTTTAGTTCTTTATAAATTCTTTTCACGAAACCCTTTCGAAAAACAATTTTTATCCCCGAATTTTATTGAGTTAATCAATTTCGTCCAAAAACCACACAATTCGACAAACCGTAATTGTTTCTTCCCTTTAAAACAAATATGACATGTTCACCTGATATATTTCGATTTAAGTGATTTGCTTACTTTTGCAATTTGTCCGAAGACACCAAGATAATCATCGTCATTAGATCAGTGAACAAATACACGCGCAAAAACATTCACAAAAACCGATTGCTGAACAAATTTCCATTCGGTCCTAAGTTAATTATTGTATTTTCTTTTTCGGTCTTTCTCTTTCTCACTTTCTTATGGCTCATTCGTTACCACTCTGGGTGCGTTTACACATAATTTTTTTTTATTTAAAAAAAAACACACATACTACACACAACATACTTTGAAAAATCGAGTAAAAAGAAATGAAAAAGAAGAAAATTGTATATGGTGTATGTATGGAACAAACATTAACGGGACGAAAAGTGGCAAAATAATATCATAAGATATTTTTCATTAGGCAACTATTCCAAAGTGACATTTATTTAGTTTTTTTTTTGTTGGGGGATCGATTAAATCGCAACGTTTTACAAAGTATTTTGTTTTTTTTCCTTCTCGACGATATTCTGCTATCAGCACATCAATTTTTTCTCTCTCACTATCTCTCTCTCTCTCTCTCTTTCTCTCTGTCTGTCTGTCTTGTTACTGTTCCAATCTAGCTATTTAGATTGTCAGCTTTAAACTAATTTACGAAGTGCAAATTCAATTTTATTTTGCGTATACGTAAGTATCATCATAACACCGAAATAATTTTGATGACAAACCACAAGAAATACCACTTTGTTTCTTCTCAATAGCTGCTTAAATTTTTTTTTGACCATTCATCACTTCTTGATTGATTAAGTGTGTGTTTTTTTTTCTCTTCGTATTCATATAAAAAAAATATATATATATTTCTCGCTTGATCACTGAAATGCACTTACAATTCACAACATTCTTGGGTATTGTGTTTTCGTAGAAAAATCAAATAGAACACACACGGGATGCGCAACACACAAAAACGAAAAATAGAAAATTTATAATGAGAGAGAGAAGAAAATAAAAATAATACAGCCGAATATAATATAAGGTTTTTTTTTATTTGAATAACACATACGGCCGAAATGAATAACAAATAAATCCAACACTAGTGGCGAATTCGCGACAATACTAAGCTTCTATTTGAATGCCAAATACACGAACTAACATGAATGTTTGTGGCAATCGTTTTAATGTATTCCGTTTCGTCTCTCTGCCAGCCTTTATCTCTCTCTCTCTCTCTCTCTCTCTCTCTTTATTTCTATTTTGATTTTTAAAGTAAAATTAAGCGAAACGAAAACTACACACCGAACGAAATGTGTTATTAAAATATGTAGGTAAGACACACAACTACATTAAAAATTGCAAAGAGTGAGACATATAACCACCACGCCTGGATGTGACGTCACATTATATGTATACATTTAAAAGTTTTCTCTTGGTCGGTCGGTTTAAAAAAAAAACTTTTTTTTTCTTTCTTGAATTATGTCGTTTCTTTTTGTGTGTATATATGTTGATGCGGTTACTTCAACTGCATATCAATGTGTGCGTGGCAACAATATTCGATCTTTGTGTTGTATGCAAGCGAGTGTCATTACATTCAATGACTGACATAAAAATGGCGGACCATCATTACATCTCTATTAAAATGCATTGAGTACGTTTAATGCATTCGTTGTTTTAGATGTTCGATCGGGGGATCTGTACACATTGTTTAATCGTTTAAATCAATTGAAATATTTCTAAAAATGTCCGATTAATGGTGGATGAATGGTAAAAATCGTTTATTTTACTGTTTTCATTTCAATTTCCACATGAACAGAGTTAAATTGGGAATAAAATCTGTTTTACCGAAAATACCATCGAAGGACATTAGACGTATGCATTTCGTATGGATTATTATCACATCTACTGAAATTTTTGAAATCTGCAAATTCGAACCGCAACCAAATGATGTCGTCTCTGTCTGCAACACTGGCCACTATACCGCATGATAATATGTGAATTTCAGTCAATTTTGACAATTGAAAATGGTCATGGAAATTGTGTGCGCGTGATGACAGATGTCATGCGGCAGAGAACTTCCTGCGGGATGATGAATGACAAAAAAAATAGTAACACTTTAATAGAACTCCCATTAATACATTGATGTTACAAAATAGACTTGACTGTCTTTGCCATTTCCACCCAGACACAATCATCTATTAATGTTTTGCTATTGTTGTTGATTTTTGACCACCACTTCGTCTAATTTTCTTTTTGTCAACAATTTTGTTTTGGTATCAGTCAAACTCACATTGCGTGCAGCTATATCGCCGACGTCTTTTTAACGTCAGTTATTTGCGTGTATCTGTGCTCGACGATCCTTTTGTTTTTTTTTTTTTTTTTGAAAAACAATTACAAAGTGACGATAAAAGAACCATTTCAGGATAGTTCTCAATATAAATTGATTTGCAATACGAATTGTTGTTAATTGAATCGGCGATTGTTTATTGGTGTGTGACCTTTTTTGTGTGTCCTTAAGTTTTGCCAATTTTGCCGAATGACCGCATCAACATTTCACATAACTGTTTCTATTATTGTTATCACTGTTGTCAAATTATCAAACATTCATAGTCTCAATCAATGGCATTATAAAGGCATTTCATGTACAAACCCATCAACAGATTCGAGTTCGCTTAGTGTGCTGCGTTGCTTGAGATGTGATGTGATGTGAATGTGTTTGTATTGCCGATTTATTATCGAAAATTAAAAACAGCGGTTGAAAAAATAGCGTACGAAAATAGATATCGTTTCGTTCTGGTATCATTTTGATTGATTCAGCGATTGCATTTTGCAATGCACTCAATCCCAATGGGAAATTAAGGAAAATTTACATTTATTGGAAAAATTCAATCGGAACTAGTGGATTTTCAGTTGATTTCGTGTATCACCCGAAAAACCAGAAACCAAAACACACACCAAAAGTGATAAGATAGACAAAAAAAACGAAAAGAACAACAACACACATTTGTTATAACTAAAACGAAAACCACAGTAACGAAACACACAAAAATTTAGAAACCGTGACCAAAGAGATGCATAATTTGTTGTAGCGATCGGTGGATTCGATGTTCAGTATCGATAGTATTTGATTGTGGACAGTGTATTAAGCTAGTCGTTTGGGCCAATGTTTTCATTACAACATTACAGACGATTCAAATCGATCGATCAATATTTTACGAAAACCATTAAAAATCGTTCACGCAGAATTTTAAGGTTATGGACTGATCATTGCGAATACATTATCGCACAACGGATTCGGCGCAGTCATCAAATGATTTGTCTGTATCGACGAATTTGGGATGAACAGGCACTCCGATGGATCGTCCAACAGCTTCGAAAACAGGTAATTACAATTAAATTGTCATTTTTTCCTCATGTACTCTGACATCTGTGGTGAACTGAACTGAGAGCAAAAACAGGCGCGTCTTTTTGTTTACGTAACGTGCATAACATACTAATTGCCGACTTACGCTCAACATTCTATTGCACGAGTAGTTAAAATTGATTACATAAAATGTTGCAAATAAATCCTATTGAACGAGCATTACACTCCGCTTAATCGTTTGTAATTTGATGTTTCCTGTGCATTTATTCAATCAGCTCGTATCATTTATGATATTGAACAGTGCATCCATTTATATGAAATATTTTTTTTTTCTGTTTCATGCGCTTCTTCAGCTTGAACGTCATGCCAAAGGACTTATGTTCAGCGGCATTGGATTGGCATCAACATTCGACTGGGACTCAGAGCGAATCAATTATGAGTCGGTGCGAAAGAATTTCAATGAATTGGACTTAGTTGAACGACTTCGTCTTGAAACAATACACTGTGATACATGCGGACATCGTTTGATTATCGACTGCAAAATTGATGGCATCTTTTATTGTACATGCAGCAAAGGGAATACGTGTGCATCACGAGCGGCACTGTCGTCCGCATTGTCGACGGGAAAGCAATGTGAAACATATGAAAAACCATGGCAACCGTACATGGAACGAAAAAATATGATCATCTGGAGGCGCGAAGAGCATCCCGGACTTTATGCATACAAAGGTAAATCCATCGAATGAACCTGCAAACTGGCTCAACATATTAAGTCATTCGTTTTGAACTCTTTTCTGTTTTAGTATATGCGATGTATGATGATATTTCTGCCGAAGATTTTCTTCATATTCAAACCGATACGGAATATCGTAAAGAATGGGATAAATCAGCCATTACATTAGATGTTATCGATACTGATCCAGTGCATCGAAATAAAAGCCATATTATACATTGGGAAATGCAATGGCCGGTATAGTGATTTTTATTTTGTTTTGGCCCTTTTCATTTGTTAATGGTATTTATTTGTAATTGCAATTAGTCGATATTGTTTCATTTATTTCATGCATAGAAATTATTTGCAAATCGAGATTATGTGTTCAATCGGCGATTTTTTGTCGATCGCAATCGCAAACAAATAATAATTGTTAATAAGAGCATCGTGCATCCGTTTAGTCCAAAAATGCCAAATACACAACGCGTCAATGATTACTGGAGTTGTATGGTGATTCGTTCGACATCGGCATCACTTCGTGTGCCCGGTATTGAATACGTGCTCACATATTTTGAAAATCCAGGCGTTGTTCTACCACAATCGGTTACATCGTGGGTGGCACAAAAACAACTGCCCGAATTTTTGCATAAACTATACATGGCCACACTTGAATATGCACGCGAAAAACGCCAACTAGAACAACAACAAAAGCACATCGAAGATGAAAAACAGGTGTGTTTCATTAACACATTGATTTCAATCGCCAATCAGCAGTTTTAATGTTGAGTGATTGTTTTTTTATTTCGTTTAGTGCAAACATGTTGATTATTTTCGAGATCCCGGCTATGAGTATCCTCCAGAGCCAGACATTTGCTTCTCCAAATATAAACGGGGTGGAAATGATGATGAAAATGGAGATGATGATGATGATGACGATTGTGGCGACACTAAAAGTGATAATCAAAATAGCAAAACTAATGCGAAAAATAATGAAATGGGTGCAAGATTTAACATGAATACAGGTAAAGAATTGAGTTGCGGTTGCTAAACTGAATTAAATTGCGCAACGGTCTAATTAAACGATTATTTGTTTGGTTTGTTTCATAGGAACAGAAGCAAAGAGTCAAATAGATGGTCAACCGTACATTGACGATGATAATGTTGATGATATGGGCGCCAAGTCAATATCATGGTGGAGATACTTGTTACCATTTCACTATTTTGTTTGAATTAAATTCAAATTGTAAAATTAAATCGAATTAAATTGAATACATTGTAGAACATTTTTAACACATTTACACACAAATTCTGGTCTGGTTTTTTTTCTAAAAAAACATAACCATTATTTTAAATAGACGGATAGGCGAGATTCAAACATTAATTGATTTTTAAGGCTTGATGGGATTCTCAAACACCATTCGAAACACCAATATTCCATCAGTGTTTTTCCAAGATAACTTATCTAAGTTGACAAGATAAGATAATTATCTTAGTTAAGATAAATCTTTTACCTCATATAGATAGCCGATATTTTTCGCCCATTTATCTTAATCTTATCTAGATAACTGATCATTTTGAGATAGTACATGGGTTCAAAATGTTCGAAAAGTCATCGAAAGTGAAAATGTGAATTCGAATGTTTATAAACAAGCCCAAAAAATCTTCATCGTTGATTGGTATTGCGTTCTCATTCGACTTCTCAACTTCTAATTTTAACAGTTTATTTTGCATTTTTGTTCTGATAAAATGTTTGACTTAATTGATTTCCTTATGAATGACAATTTTGAAAGTGAATCGCGAAAATTATGACAAAGTAAATGAAAATCACAGTCCAATTTTGTTATTATTCAAATTAGTAGACACAGAGAAAAGTGGTATGAATATTTTGTAATGTAATTTTTTTTTCCTAAAAAAAACAAGTTCGGATATCCATACCAATTTTTTTTTTCGAAAAAAACAAAATATTTCGAACAAGTTATTATCTGAAATTTTTAAATGCTATCAATACAACACAGAGTGACGTTTAGATTCGTTTGTATTCAAATGAACAGCAACAAACTGTTTACTAACGATCAAGTGATTTTTAGCTCCTTTACTATTTGTACTAGATCTCGAAATAAGCAACTTCAAAAAGCCACTAATGAACATTTATTTGACGCACCTTTTATTTGAAACAAAATTACCTGTTCATTCAAAATCATTTTCGTAGATACACAAATATATGATTCATGGTTTCCCTCGAATTCCCGAAAACAAAACAGTTTCCCAACAATTTTTTGAAAGGCATATGGCAATGACCAATGTCATGTTAATGTGTGTATGGTTGAAAAAAAAATCAAAATAAATTTTCAGGAAACTGTTTTTTTTCGAAAATTCAGTGGACACCATGGCTCATGCGCGCAGAATTGTGTTTTAATTTAAAAGAAAATAGGGAGAACATAAAATTATTTTTTTTTACATTTATTTATTTACAATTTTGAATCAACTGTCTAAAAAAATGAATACAATATTGTAATATAAAAATAAACACTAACAAATATAATAAAAATGCGAACGGCCTGTTTCAATAAAAAAAAAAGTATCAGAAGATAGCATTTAATGATAGCATTGCTAGAAGAACAGTAACTAAATGGGAATGTGTGGGCGTTCTGTATATTTAAATTTAAATCTAATTCAAACTATTTCGTTCCTCTCAATGAATTAATTTGGATTAATACAGTGGAATATAGTGGAATAACGAAATTCTCTGGCATGGTTTCAGTTTATTTATTGTATTCATTCGGAGTAAAACTCTTCGACAAATGCTACTTGGCGACGAACTGAATAATTTTTTTTTTTTTTTAATTTTGGAAAAATAATCTAATTTTAATTTATTCATATGAAAATGCACTGTTTCAGCTACTGTACCAGACATCTTAATTTAACATTTTTAATTTTTATGCCAAACCAATGAAAAAATGTGAACTTTTGAATTTGCTTACCCTATTGACGTATCATTTAACTTTATTGTAAATAGTGTCGGCTAAATACAATAAAATATTTTGCTATCAAGTAGAAGCTCACGACGAAATACAACATGGAATTTGTGCACAATTTGTTCTAATTTCCGTATGAGACAATCATTTGCACAAAAAAATAATAGAATCACCGGTCGTTGACAAACGTCAAATGCGAAAAATTTCGCATAGACACTAGAGACCTCTGAGATGTGTGTCTATGTGATTTTTGTATGTTTTGGAACTATTCAACGCTTGTCAACGACCGTTGAATAGAATAAGTTAAAAATAAATACACTTGTTCAATGCAGATTATGAATATTCAACGACTTATATTGCCAGTCCACTTCATTCCGGTCCACTTTTAAAAAGTTCGATAACATTTTGATAGTCCGGGTCGTTGGAGAAAAATTCGGTGAGGTAACGGAATGTTGGCCGATGTTTTGGATCATAATTCCAGCAACTGGACATTATATCAAATACATTATCAGGACATGCATCTGGTTGTGAAAGTCGTCGCCCACTTTCAACCAGTGGAATAACATCAGCTCCTCTCATGCTACCGTATGGTGGCTCACCAAATGAATACATTTCCCATAATGTCACACCAAATGACCAAACATCGCTGGCATGTGAAAATATACCAAAATTACAACTCTCCGGTGCATACCATTTGATTGGCCACTTTCCACCTCGGCTGGTTTGATAGTAATTATTGCCAGCGCATAATGCACGTGACAATCCAAAGTCGGATATTTTGGCCTGATGCCGTGACGACAATAAAATATTACGTGCAGCTAAATCACGATGGACAAAGTGTTGGGTTTGTAGATAATGCATTCCTGGAGAGTAAACAGTGGAACGTTTAGTAATTGAATATGAAAATTACAATGAAAAATAAATATTTAAAAAAACAAAGTACTATGTTTCCTTTTCTTACCGCATGCAATCTGCGATGCCCAAATTTTGAGTTCACTTTTTGGATTGATTGTATCTGAATTTTGTGTCAAATAATCCAACAACGATCCGAATGAGACCAGCTCCTGAATGATCATCAACGGAGGTCCCTAGATGAGACGAAAAGAGAAAGAAATTTATCATTTAGCAAGCCTTTATTGTTGCCCGGTTGAATTGATGTTTACCTTGGAAATTCCGATCATTTTCACAATACAATGATGCGACAATTTAATCATGACGCTCGCTTCTCGCAAGAATTCGATGCGATTCTCTCGTCCGTGTTCATCGTGCAATGTTTTAACGGCGATTGGAATTTCTTGTGATTCACCATTTTGAGATTCGCATTTCATACAGCCCTTCCAAACACTTCCAAATTCACCTGCTCCAAGTACTTCATTCAGTTGAATACCTGCGGCCGGTATGTAGTAATTTGGGCTTGTTTTCGATCCATCAGTTGGTGAATTGGCTGTGCTTCGATTTGGATCCGCTGGATTTTGAAAATCCTTAAAAATCATGTCAAAGTAATTACTAAATGTTGAATCGACTGATTGAACCCGGTCAACTCGTGGAACGGATGGATTTGCAGGAGCTCTGTTTGCTGTACTAACGTTATTGTAACTATCAACATTGCAATTTAATGTGTCCTGTACTTCGTTGGCCGTATTGGCAGGCGGAAAATATGGAATTTGTCTGAATGCAACATAATTATGCAACGGTACAGTTGAAATTGGTACAGCTTTAATTGGAGCTTCGACAAAGTAAATCTCTTCAATGGCATTATCTCTGTCCTGTGTTTCAATATCAATGGCATCTAAATGCTTATCACTTTGTGTAAACAACTCCAAATCATCGATATTGGTTTTGTTTTGTTTGAAACTTGGTCGATCGGATGGTGGCATTGATGATGGGAGTACATTTTGATTTTGAATATCATCCGGCCGGGCAAGTGGTAAATTTGATGGAACTTTATAAATTGTGCCGTCATTGATATCACTCGAAAATGTCAAGTTCTTTAAACTTTTTGAAATATTATCAAAGGGTATTAAATTGTTTGTTGCATTTTCGGTACTCTCTTGAGGTTCTTTCAATTTGGATTTGCTTGACTTTGATAATTTCATGCTACCAATAATGTCACGCCCTTTCCGTCCCAAACTGTTTCCAAAAATTAGAATGTCAGTGGATGATTTTCGGGGCGATTTCTTGGGTTTGGTCGTTAATGGTAATGTTGTGTCGTTTATGTTTGCTAACATTGCATTGCAAAGGCCAACCTGATTCATCAGATCATCGGAAGGAAGTGACAGATTTCGCTCCTTCGATTCGGGCATTGCTGATAATGAATCAGTATCTTTTGAGAATTTCCGTGGTTTGCTTGAATCATCTTGTGTTTGACCACTCGGCGAACACAATTTTTTGAAAAAATTTGTGCTCTTTGGTAGTGTTTGAACCTGTAATTGTTGTAATGGCACTGGTGGTGCTGTTGGTGGAAGTGGCGGTTTTGGCATCGGTGGCACCGGAAATCGTAATTTGGTTGGCAAACCATCGGAGAAACGCATGTAATGTTGTACCAAATGCTCTAATGATAACATATATGGCCCTTCGTCAATGTACAGTTGTTTGTGTACCTGAAAAACCGTTTCAAGTGATTTAATATCGATCGATTAGCTTCTCATCATCTTTGGCACTTACATTCCTTTTTATAACATAGTTTTTTAATTCGTTGTCATCAATTAACAATCCCAAAATGTATGTTTTTTCCCGCATTGAATGTCGCACTAAAAATGTACCCGATGCGTCCTAACAATTGAGAAAATCAAATTTCGGTTATGCAATTATACAAAACTATATTGGAAACATATAAATTTGATTTGTGCCACTGAGCTACCTGATTTTCGCGATTGACAGTAGCGTATTTGCGCAGCATTTTTGTAGACTCGGTTCGACTGAGTGTGCCGTGATACCATTGAGATGAATGCACGGTGGGCGGGGGTGGTTTGTATTTTTCTACAAAAAAAAAAAAAAGAATATTTAATGGTGATTTCATAGAATTTTATGCGTGAATTTGACATACCTAAATATTCGGCTGTTTCTATGTGGCCAGCATCTCGAGCGAATTGAACCGGTGTTTGGCCCATTGCACAGCGTGGTAAGTGTGCAACACCAAGATCTAGTAATAACTTTACCGCCTCTAAGTTACCATGAGCAGCTGCTTCATGCAATGGCACTCGTCCAGTGTCATTGTTTCTTGCATCAATATATGCATTAGCGTCCACAAGCATTTTTACCAATGAGACTGGTTTATTGCGACAGGCATACTATTAAACATCATCAAATTGAAATTATTTACATTAAATCATAGAAATTAATTTCATTTAATTTAATTCTAAATAAAATAATTACATGCAAAGGTGTATTCCCCTCTTCATCACGGCAATTAACATTGGCATTGGCGTTGATAAGTTTTTCCAAAATGGCTTCGGCATTGTTGTCAAGAAAGCATGCTAAGTGCACAGCTGATCGACCGTCTTGATCTTTTGCATCAAGTTGATATTTATTGCCTGGGTTGTTAGACATGCTGTCCAACAATTCTTCCACCACTAATAGATTACCGTTTTTGGTCGATCGATGCAATAAATTTGAGCGTCCATGTCTACGTGACTCGGCCGGCGGTGGTTCATTTGTTATGATTGTGGACAGTTGTGTTACCAAGCCATCTGATGAATTTTGATAGTGTTCAATCAATGAATCGAGACCATGAATGGGCGGTTGGTCATCAATCGAAAAAAATGCATCATCTCCATGACGCCGAATTTGATAATGAAATACTTCGTCCTGTTGATCCAAAAATCAATTGAAATGAGAACATTTTAATCATATCAAGTATTTCCAGAGGAAACAACACGTAAATCATATGGAAATCAAAACACTTACTTTGTGTAATACTGAGAGAACATAATCTCCGGGCGATGTGTTACTATCGCGTACCAAAAATACCCCATCTCTAACACCCGCTACAATAGATCGAAATGAGATTGTATTAAGTTTTAATGAATTTACGAACATTAAAAAAAAAATCGACGAAAAGCGAATTTTTGTCTCATTTTTGACCATTGTAAAATTAATTGTGAATTTTATTGCTTACAATTTAATAATAGTTTATCTGCCTCCTCACGTGTTAAGCTCCTATGATACCAACACAGTTTATCGTCACGATTCATCCTGATTATGAAGGATTTCGTCTGAAATGCATAAAGAAAAACAAGCAAAGGAATGTTTTTGAAAAATGTTATTCAATTCGGTCCAAAATGAACATAAACAGTTCAATGTGCAATGTTTTCTGCACAATTTGAATCGATTCGTATCCATTGTATATGGACTTTCACATGCTCATATCATCAAATGACGGGCTTGGCGGAATAATGTAACACAGCCTCTCACCTCCTGCTCGCACTAACAGTAATTTCCATTAGCGAGAGAAGGAGGTGAGAGGCTGTGTTACATTATTCCGCCAGGCCCGTCAAATGTTTATGGTGACAATTCAAAAACAATGCATACTCGTAATTTACAGTTCTGAGGACAATGACAAACCAGAGACATAACAAATACCGGCCAAATTGAATCAAAACAATCACTGTCACAGACACTCACATTGTGAATTTAATTTATTTATCCCACCCAAAATTGATTGCCGCTTTATCAAACGGATGATTTTATCGGTGCAGTATATATGCAGTGTTATGCAGTGCGCACTTATCCCGTTTTTTTTGCTCATGTTTCCATTCATTAAATTGCATACGTTTGGCTAATTTATCGTGTATAAATTCGTTTAGATTCTTCAGTATGAAACGGCAATATGTATAATATTACGATGAGTTTGTTTATTTGGTTGGTTCGGTTAAACAATTGACTCTATCCGATTGCAAGAATAAGATGAATTTTGAGACGACGAAATGAACATATGAATTATGCAAATATTGCTGATTATAGAGTGAACTGAATTGTTGATGATATCAACAACAATGGTGTTACAAATTATCTCATGATAATCATTTGAATGCTAGCTAACGTATAGGTCGTTCCAACGTTGCAAATTCCAACGATCAATTGTATCAATTGGATAGAGATGGTTTAAAAGAAATGTGCTTACTTTTGATAAATATGATCAATGTCCGAGTGTCGTATGCTCCCTTGGACTCACTTTTGATCCCATGTACACAAAAATTGTTCGGTGGTGTTTTTTTTCTGCTCGTCAATATGGATCGAGTAAAAGCAACAATAACAACAGTCAATCTTAATGCGTTTTTATCTCAAATGATTATCATCATTATTTCATCAAAAGCATTTTTTTATTTGATATATTTTCGGTTGTTTACAACTGGAGGTGTTTGGTTTCGGTTGATTGTCAATTGCTTTTGTTTATATTGATATAAAACTTCTTGAATAAAGTGTGTATGCACTTCGGGCACGTTCGATTTTTATTGTTTCATTAGTATTGGTCACGCTAAAGTGCATATGTGCAACCTCCTCACGTCGTAGCTGTAAAATAATTTTCTCTTCTCATTTATGATTATCAATACTGATGGATTTAATCACGTTTTCTTTTAACAATTTCACTTTTTCTGCACAATAAAACGTTACTCCATGTATAAGTATGGGTTATTTTTAACCAATACCAATTGTTATTTAAGTAAAAGTCAGAAACTTGAAATCACAAATGATTGAAATTTTTTGAATTCTTGCACATTTTATATCGAATAGATGATTAATTTTAATAATTTTATTTGTTTTATTTTTTATTTTTGATTAAATCATCTGATTTCCATTCCGTTTCGGT
The DNA here is from genome assembly GCA_030463065.1 of Aphidoletes aphidimyza. NCBI lineage: Eukaryota > Metazoa > Arthropoda > Insecta > Diptera > Cecidomyiidae > Aphidoletes > Aphidoletes aphidimyza. The sequence goes on along the minus strand of CM059997.1, from coordinate 12,002,320 downwards.
GATAAATATGAGTTCAATTTATGCAAAAGATCAATATCAAGATCTGGATGATTCCAAATCTATTGTTGTTTTGTTTAACATCAATTCTTTGTCACACTCAACTACATGTTAACTGATGGCCACAGCACACTTAAGCAATCACAGCACGTATCATTTTAAATATACACAACATTTATCGGAAATAATACAAAACAAATAATAACAAAAATAAAAACATTTACAATAAATATGAATCGTTGAATAAAATAAACGTTTCTCTAAAAAAAATGCAACCGAATGAAAATGATGAATTGAATTTCTGAATCAAATATTAGTTGACTGTAGACTAAATCGAATGTTTCTCTTTGACAGGTTTTGTCAAATCCATGTATTGAATAAATGTGCCTGTCTGTGTTTGTGTGTGTATGTTGACTACGAACGAGACCAGCAAGCAAGATCATCTCATACACAAATATATCACATGTATATTTGTATATGGTGTGACAGTATGTTCGCTCACACAATGACACAAACGTCATCGCTTTTAGCATTCTTGAATGAAATGAACCGAGATGTTCAACATATATGAACACAGTGGACTCACACTACCGATCGTTCTGTGTCTTATCACAGCCATTCAACACATGCAAACACACACTCGAGTGTGATTTATACTGTGCCCTATGATCATTGTGTATGCTATGTACATTGTACACATTATGAATACATTTATCAAACGCATACAACTAAATTTAGTTTGTGACGAACACATTTTCTTGGAAATTTTTCCGTATGTTGGGTATATATATAGACAGTGCCAATATTTATTTTCTTTTTTATTTTATGTTGCTATGAGATAGAAAAGCGGAAAAGAGATGAATGGAATTTCATTCAAGTGGAAACCCGAAAGTGATACACATTTTGTGTGTATCGTTGAACAAAAATTGTAATTGTTTTTTTTTAAATGTGATCTGTCTAAGCATGACTAACTGCATAGTCTTCATTTTCGAAGAAAATCAATGACTACACATTAGCATGTGTGGTCGTTCAACTTCCGTTCTTAATAAGTCTTTTTTTTCAATAACAATTGCCTTGCATTGGATAATACGAGTTTTCGCCCCGGGATGTCTAATAAGCAAGCAGCAATGCAAATATCAAATGCCATTTATTTGCCTTTCTTATCAATTATCCGTTGAATTTATTGTTTCTTATGGGCTAATGAATCATGAGCCAGCTTTTGGATACTCATTCATGGAACAAGTTGATATCAACTATTATACAACAGCCGATGTAATGCAGAGAAGGGACTAGCCGCGTTTGAAAACTTATGCCTAAGGAAAAACCCAACTTTTTTTTTGTTCCCATGAATCTTTGGATGCACCTAAGGGATTGTTTTGTACGATTCAAAAAATTATGAAGATATATCATTAATTATGGGCGAAAGAGGGAGTATTTAGATTATTATTTGTTATGGTTAAAAATATTTCTGTTGCTATTGCTCCTGAAGCTATAGGGGTACTTTTCGAACATTTAGGAGGATCTGAGAATAGCTTCTGCAAAAACAAACACGGGAGGTCAATAAAAACAATCGATGGATCTTCGCAAAAGAGTATGAGTTAGGCGGGGTTTTGGAGCGTAGCCTCACTCCAAAGCCCCCAAATCGGGGCCGGAAAATTCTTTCAGGGTTCCACAATAGAAACACAGGATTTGAAGAGGGGTCAAAGGGATAGAGGGGTTAAACGAATGATAGCAATTGAAGACAATTAAATAAAAACTTAGCTCTAACGAACGTGTAGTGCAAAATTCTAGGTAATTTCTTGTATTTTACCACTAATAATAATTACCATGCGCTAGGCCTATATTTCTAAGCATCATAGTGTGTATGCGTACATATATTACTGTGATTTTTACTGAATTTATTGACTCTTGACACTCTTACACAACGAATGGCATTATAATGATATGTCCGTATACGGATCGAGAACATTTTGAGGCTCCGGTATTTTTTATATTTATGGCCTTCGAAAGAATGAATTACACAAATGATCAAATTTGATTTTTTTTTTGGCGGACCCAAGTATAGCATGAGTTAGTATAGCATCCTAAAGCTTTGATCACGATCTCCAAAATCTGTTTGTCTCTAGCATATTGGAATTCTATTTTATTGATCAACGGTCGAAATTCGCCGTTGAACACATAAGGCAATAAAATCTGTTAAATACTAGTATTTATTATCATAAGTGATGGAGTTTTGGAATCCATAATGACAGCACTCAAAAATGTTCTCGGCAACTGTGATGCTGATGGGCTGACAATAGCAGCCTATCTGCTATCATGTGGACCCAAACAAACGAGTCAAACTGCTGGTACTGGTAATGTCCAACATTTGCTTTAAAATGTCGATAAAGTTGCAATATTTTTCCTGATTTCACTTTTTCAACCGATAGACCAATATATTTGATGAATTTCATTCATAGGTCTTATTGCTGTGGAGGAAATATGGTTGTGAATAAAATAACTTTGACTAGCTTAAAAATTGGAATCTATGCTTAAATTCAATCAATATGAAACGTATCACTTAACAATCTTAGTTTTTTGCGAAAAAGGAAAGTATTCAATCTATTCTCAGTTGAAGAAATCCAATACCTTTAGGCACTTTAGAGTGTTGAAAAATGCGTTGAAACGAGTAGGACTTTTTTCGAAATAATGAATTCGTACAACTGGTCGTAATTCACAAATATTTGTATGTCTTTTGACCTGTAAGATGTTGTCACATATGGATACACGGATGATTTTAATTGTGTTCGAAGAACGACGATAATATGAACAACTGAGTTTAAAATCTGCCAAAAAAAACCCACAAAAACTGTATTAAGATTGGTTTTCATTAAGATTATTTGAATGATTACGAATTGCACCCTTTTACAGTCCGAATCGGATACTTATCTTCCACCTTCAATTATTAAAAAGTTGTTAACTCAGAATTAATTGAATGAATTTTGTCACACACACAAAAATGCTGAAAATTGAAGAAAATGGTCAAAAGCAAGTTTCAAAGAAAATTGGCCAACATTTTACAAAACTTAAATTTTAATTGATGTTAAATTTTTCAATCATTTCTTCAAATTTAGTTCAAGAACCTTTGAATGATTTCATTCTGTTAATTTATCGGAATGTTTCAATGTGCGGCTTATTTTTGGAAAATTATGGTTGAATGCAGTAAAAATATGTGATTAATTTTTTAGAAATCTTACCTTTAGAATATATTGTGTTGTCAGCATATTGGATGTTTTGCAAAATCTGGTTATCTTTGATTTAATTGCATTACGTGTAAATAACGTGAAATTATTTATCATGCATTTTGCACGATGACGAAGCTTTCGTAAAGTATGTAGCGAAATCATTTATTTTGCACGGGTAACCAACAACTGTTGTATATTCTTGAAAGTGTTTTGTTGCTTAAAATTTATTGATGCTTGTAAAACTTGACTCAACTTTAAGAACAGATAGCCCAATGGGACTGATTCGGTTTACACATTAGCTCTTATTGAGCAAGCTCATTAAGGAGAAACATTTATCAGCAATGAATAATCATTTTTCTTGTGAATACAATTCTCGACTAATTCGATCAACACATTAACTGATACTGGACCAGCTAAAGAATATACTATTTACACGGAAATTCCAATGACACACCATCAAAGCACATGAATTAAGAACTTTAGCAGATAACATTGATAATTTGCATGATCTAAAATCAATTGAAGCTGAAAAATAGTTAATAGCCGTAATAATAAATTTGCGATAAAAAAAATAAGTTCATGGAATTCGATGAATTCATCACATTTGGAGGCTTCGTAGTTGCCACGATCCAGTTTTTCACTTGATTTTTAATTAAATTACAAGCAATCAGCATTTTAGCCGGTAGAAAATAAGTCTTGCTACTCAAAGGCGCACATAAATTCACTCATTTTTTTCCCATCACTTATGCACATCACACATGTGTACTTTTATTCAATATGACTTTCCAACAGACTTTTGTGCGACATTGGCCTCGCCAACAAACTCAACAGAGTGATGCACCCATTTGAATGAATTGGATAATGCTGAGTTTACGATGTGCTTTGTTTCTTTGGCTATTTCGGTTGGTTAACTTGCATGGAGTTTTTTTGTGCTTCTTTTTTTTCAACTGATTTATTGCATGAGTCATACATGCGGTAATATAGAAACCATATCTAAATGCTTATAGTGTAATAAACGCTACGTCGTGTATTCAAAACAACGTAGTCGTTAGTATACATTCGAAGTATCGAACGCATGGATTGTCGGCAATGCTAACAACTTGCTCGTAGCAAGCACCAAACTATTGAGCTCTGTTTCGTACAAATGGCATATGACAGCACATTTTGTAGGCGATAAGGAATCGGACATTTGTGTATATATTGTGCACTGTGTGCTGTGTGCAGGTATGATATGGATATTCCTTGTTCATGCACCAAAGTGCACTCTAATGCAATGCGCATGTTTTTTTTTCACTCGGTTGCAAGTTGTTCCCCAATTTTACGTAATCGAATAAAATTGTGTGCAAAACGGCATCGCTAGATGTACGATAGTATGATGTACGTTTCATGTGTTCAGCTGAAACAGTCAGATGAGCACATTAACATTGAGTTATACTATTGGAAAGTTTCATCGTGAGCTTTTTCAACTGCCTAGAAAATGGTCGAACTTTCAATGGGACCGGGCAAATTTAAACGAAACTACTTTGTTTCAATTAACACTTGAACATTTGAACAATACATAGGTAAATACCATCCATAAAAAAGACCATCGTTCGATGAGAAAAGTGCCAATTTTGAATAGAATGTGATTGATTGATAGAATTTAATTAATTTCATTTTTATTAATGAGATTTAATGAATATCATTGAATGTTTTTATAAAAACAATTTAGTCGTATTTCATATTCGAAAATGGTACTTATTCAATCACGTAATTTCATTGTCATTATCAAGACTCTCCTAGATATTTGCGCGGCAATTATTACATAATTTAAACAATGTATTCACATGTTATCATCATTGTTCGTTCTCGCTCGTTCACTTGCATTCAAATGGGGGCTCCCTATTCATGAGTCATGACTGTGTGTTTCATAGTGAACACAATCATTTTAACATATTTATGTGTCACATTGATTTTGCGGCCAAACTAAACATGAAATTCGTTTATGTTTTGATTTGTAGTAAATGGTTTTTTTTTGGCAATAATCGTGTGTGTGAATTGGTTCACAATATGGCATCCGTTCTATAATTAGTCAGTTTGTGTGCTAGTTTTGTTTTTCATCTTGTTCATTTCTTTCACCAAAGATATTTATTTTTATTGCGTATCATCCTCATTGTGCCAAAATATGTCTACATCAACATTTTGAAATATTTACATTTTGTTTTCAAAACATCAAACATAACAAGTAGTCACATGAAAAAAACTCAACAATCAAGACATCAAGTTGTTTCGTTGATTATATTAGGGTTTGTTTTCTTTTCTTTTATTTTGAATTCGTTTGTTTGTTTGTTTTTTTTTTTTTTAATTCTACGGTTGCGATGCAGATCTCAAATTATTAAATTATACAACATCGAATAAGGTGGAAATGAATCCAAATATATTGCATTGGAGTTATCGCGATTTTCGCGAATTTCCCACTGAACTTATTGAACATTGTGATACGCTCGAGGAGATTTATTTGAAGGAAAATTTCATACCGGCCCTGCCACAATGGCTATTCGAATTTTCACATTTGAAATTCATTCAATTGAGCGGAAATCTATTGCAGACCATTCCAAATGAAATTAGCGAGCTAGTCAACCTAGAACATTTGGATATATCGAAAAATCAACTCACTGAATTACCTGTGCAGATCACCCGACTGCATAAGCTACAATATTTAGATGCCAGTGATAATCATATCACATGTTTGCCACCCGGTAAGTTGTGAATATTTCAAATAAATCACAAATTAGTTTTGCTTTGATTTGTGAAAACAACAGATAATGTCGATAGCATATCATTTGATATAGAAATTGGCACTATGAAATCACTAGAAACGTTAAATGTGTGCAAAAATCAATTGACCCAGATACCACTGGAGCTGGCTTCATTAACATCAATTGTGGAAATATTTCTCAATGACAATAACCTGGTCGAGGTTCCAACCAAAGTGATGGCAATCCAATGTCTCAAAGTGTTTGAAGCAGAACGTAAGTTACTATGCGATATCAAGGCGTTCTTTTCGTTTTCTGTTTCATCAACTATTTCCAATTTTATTATTTGGTAGGTTGCTCTCTAAAATATTTACCAGGCATTATCGGCCCCAAAGTTACACACATTCGAATATTCAATAATCCACAATTAACACATTATCCGCTTATTTATGAAAAATTCCTGCGGCTGCACTATGATTATTGGTCGGAGAATGTTGTCAGGTAAAGTTAGTTAGTTTTGATTTCGATTTCAAGGCTTTACGTTAAACAATAGAAGTTTCTAAATATCTAAATTGAATCGATTGCAGTGCGGATTCGTTGATGATTTTTCTGCCAGATGAAAGTAAAAAGACTATCATCCCGCGACAAATCGATCATATTCGTTTAACGAATAGTCCAAGCAGCTTAACCGAGTACTGTTTAAGAGGTCTGTACGGAAATCAGCGGTTCTATGAGATGATTTGTGCTAATCTGCCTGCAGATGAATTACCAGAAAAAACACTTCACAGTGTGCAATACGGTCCAGTTTGCCGATGCGGCAACGGTGAATGTGATAAGGCTTTATTCACCGAATGCCATTTTTCACTGATGAAAAAGTAACAGAGACCTTGATCAGAATACTTTCATTGCCATCACACATTACATTTATTTTTGATACAATTAACTTGCACGTTTTGTGCTTTTGTTTCTTTTTCTCTTCTTATTTTTGATTTTGCTACAGAAATCAGAGTCCATCACATATCATTTTCAGTAATATGTTTTGCTCAAAAACCTGTCTCACCAAATGGCATGAAGAACTTAAAGCAAAATACCATCCCATTGACTGGATATCATTTGTGTAGGGGCGCCAATGGAATTTTTCCCAAGAGACAATTTTCAAGGAACAGCATGATGTCAACTGGATTCATAGCATCAATTCTATTTTAAATTGATTGATTTTAAGATTACAATTTTAAGTGCAAATCGAAATGTGTGATATTTCGCCATGTATTTTTCGCATGAAATTAAACTGAATGATTTAAAAATGTGAAAAATAAAATGTAAGTTATTGTTGTTATGCTGAAAATAAGTTCATTAGCCACGAAATGTGATTTCGGCGGAAAAAAATCCACTCGTAGCATACAATCGATGTACAAAACAAGAAAAAAATGGCATTCAAATTTCATTTCGATAAATTCGGTCGGTTTTCCGTGCTTGCTACGCATTTAATGGAATATTATAGGAATAGTCTAGGGGAGTGACAATCGAATTGTAAACGACATTTCAAGTGTAATGAAGAAATTAGCTTATTTATTTATGAACACAAATGTCAAGCCGAGCAAACAATGTCTACTAGACAATTTTTGTCAACTGAGATGCACAAAACAGAAACCACATACATAATGATCATGAGCATACTGAATAGATTTAGAATAAACTTAACAACATTTTGATTATGTGTTCAACTCCTAGTAAATAACCAGCTCATTTTATTCAAGACGAAAACTGAACACGTAATATATTTATAAAATAATAATTATGTGCATTAACGCTATGTATGCGGCTGCACCATTTTTTTTAATGGCGATTGTGCATATTGGTGTGTACTGTGCGATAATAAATTTGCCAAATTTGCCGAAAATAATAGCAACTGTGAGATAAAAATTGAACGCATTCGACTTTTACTATCGTTGAACGTCAGGAAGAAATCGAATGCCGATTCATTAATGTGGAACAGGTTTAATTGATTGTAGACGTTGAAACACAGACAGAACGGCAGCCACTAAGTATTGTAACGCAATATACAATGTACATTGCGTATGTTGGTTAAGCATGTTGCATGCATTCTTTTGATGTCAACGTATGCCGAAAGGTTAAATATACATATTGAACAAAAGGAACTGATCAATTCTCGTTAAATTTTAGATGCTATGGCCCGAGCACAGGCGCATGCATATAGCATATGCCCCATGGCTAAAAATACGGAGAATGTATGCAAAAGGGCATTATTTTTTCGATGTAAGGTATTCTGTTGTCTGAGTTTACGTGTTTCTTATTTTGCTTTTTGGTTTATTGTTTCTTATTCGATATTCTTTTTTTTTTTTTTGGTAGATCTAGAGCACTCAAAATTTCAATGGCATCGAATTTAGTATAAAAATGGTAGCTTATCCAGTGATATGACATCAGTTGAATTTGTTCAATCCAACGAATAGCATCATATAGTTTTTTTGGAGCAATTTAGCAATTATTATCAGTGAAAAAATGGCTTTCAAGTTGGTTACAGTTTTGTGTGCAACATTTGCTTTTGCCCATGGTGGTCTCTTGGGTGCTGCATACTCCCCGGCTAACGAAGTTAGCTCTGTTTACAGTTCAATTGGTTCAATTTCGGCTCAACCAGTCATCGCACAGGGTTACGCACAGGGTAAAATATTCTAAGAATTTATTAGTAAAATTTATCAAACTGATTTTGATTTGGAGAGAATGCGAACAACATCTTTGGGCGGTTTTCTTAAGCAAACAAAAAATATGGCCAAAATCAATCAGAACAATAGAAAAAATACGTAGAATTGTGATTTTTTTTGTTTAGAGTTTCTAACAATTTTATTTTTGTAGCTGCACCAGTGTTGGCTGCTCCAGCCATTGCAAAATACGGTACGACAGATTTTCATTACTCTCTTTTGCCGTTTGCAATAACATAATTGACTATCTTTTTGTGTAAATTATTACTGTAGGTCAAGTCATTGCCGCTCCAGCACAACAAGTGATTGCAGGTCCAGCTCTTGCTTTGAAATCCTACGCTTCTGCTTCTCGTAAGTTCAAACCTATAAACTTGATAATAATAGAATAAATTTGTGTAAATCATAAATCTTAAATTAAAAGTTTAAATGATTACATCATCAATTATTCCCCTCCAGCTATTTACTCAGCCCCAATTGCAAAGGTAGCCTATTCGCCAGCCAACGAAGTTAGTTCTGTATATAGCTCAATTGCAGCTCCACAATATGCTTATGGTGCTGTAGCTCCACAATACGCCTATGGTGCGGCTGCTCCTCAATACGCCATTGCTAGTCCAGCGATTGGATCAAGTCAACAAAGCACAATTCGATCACTTGGCGGCACCATTTCAACCTACTCAAAAGCTGTAGACACTGCATTCTCAAGTGTACGAAAGGCCGACACACGCATTTCAAACAATGTTTTTACACCAGCTTTAGCAACCAAAACAATTGCCTACCAACAACCAGCTATTATTGAACAAAAAGCCATTCCAGCTGCTGTTGTATCTCATGTGTCATTCGATGGACTTGGCGCACACTATGCATGGTAATCATGTAAATTAAAGCCGCAACAAAACCATCAACAACCAGTTACCAATTGAACATTCATTTCGAAAGATCGTGACATTCGCTGAATATGCATGTGTGCGTTTATGTGTGTAAAAATGATTCGAAAATATTTATTATTCGTTATACTTCGCTGCTACTATTTATATAAATTTTTAAAAGAAATTTTATAATAAATAAAGATTACAAATAATTTCACACAAAAAAACGATAAGTGTTGTCATTCGATGATTCTATGATTCAAGGAAATTAATTCTAGTGCACTCTGGCCCCATATAAAGGGATTCAATAGTAGAAATCCTTCTAATTGAACCTGTGAATTCGTTATTATGCATATTAGTACTTAAAACAGCTGAGTTTTTGACAGTTGACGCACTGATTCCAGACAAAATACGGGAATGGTTAATTCCAGTACAATTATATTTATACTCAAATCGAAAGATTCGTGTGCAAATACATATAAACGCATAGCAAAGGCTGTGAATACACGCAAAAGCACAGAGCTCAGCGACTGCTATGCGATGTGTATTTGCGCACAAATCATTCGATTTGAGTAAAAATATTTTACTAGAATCAACCGTTTCCTTATTTTGTATGGAATCAGTACGTCAACTGTCCAAAATGTGTGAAATTTTTCTGTGCTTTGGTGATGCAGACAACATTACCGATTTTCGAACTGTTGACGTCTGAGCTTCTTCGATGGCCAAATCATTCTAAATTGGCCTTAGATAACCTCTTCAATCTTCTTATAATATCTGATCACATCTTACGAAAGATTTATTCAATATACTCTTCGGCATATATAAGCTAAGTGCAAACACTATAGATGGTCAACTAAAACATCATTTCATTCTTTGTTTAATAGAATGGCGCTTACAAGAAAGTTGAGATAGGAAATTCAAAATTCACAAAAAGGAATATCACACTGCGATGACAAGGCTCACTTTGTAGGGTTTTTTTTAGATGTGAACACAGAACGACTAGAGATGGAAATATACATCTGTATCTATCCGTCTCTCTCCAACATTCTCTGCCAGAAAAAAAACCCTTTAAAGTGAGCCTTGTCATCGCACTGTGAGGAATATATTACAAAAATGAGACACTAAAGTTCTTAAATACTCAATAGTGGTCAATTTTTCTACCAGTGGAGTAATACTACTGGTCAATTTTTCTCCTCCAGAGGTCGAAAATCTTTACTTTGTCCTTTCAAGGGACAAACTGCACGTAGTTCGTCTCTTTTGAGGATGAAGTTCTAGTTTTGACAGTTGCTCATCATGTTTGTGTATTAAAAATGTGCAAAATTCCATGAAAAACGTTTAAAAGTTGACATTCCCATGTACTGGAGGTACCACTCACAAGTTCTAACGGGCATGCCCACTATATTTATCTTGTAGACACGTAAATTTACGTAGAACAAATAAACTTGCACCATTGCATAGGTGCTACCTCATTGATAGATAAACACCTACGCGATGCGCAAACAAAAAACCAAAAACTAAGAGCCGTGGATCAACAACCGTAAAATCCAGGGCCTCAATGAAAATTTATATAACCTATACTATGACAGGAAATGCAAGCACCCTAGAGCATGCATAGTGACAACTAAGAAGCAGTGAAGAGCTGCTGTTTAGCTCGGTCTATATGGATGGAAACAAGAATGAACTAGTACCTGAACAACTGGTACGTGACATGATTGAGCATTCAGATTGCAGCGGTATACCTATTATTATCGGTACAGACTGCAACGCTCATCATACACTGTGGAATAGCAATGACACAAACATTAGGGGGGCAAAACTTGTAGAATATCTGGTGACAACTAACCTTGATATCTGCAACATTGGTAACGAACCAACCTTCTCCAACTCAATCAGGAGTGAGATACTGGACGTTACTTTTGCTACCCACACTTTTACACATAGAGTGAAAAACTAGCACGTGTCGAATGAAGATACACTCTCTGATTACAGAGAGATAAACTTCTTCATAGTAAATGAAGCCGACCCTGACACTCTTTTTAGAAACCCCAAAAACACCAACTGGAGCACGTTCAACGAGGTGCTTAAGTTGAAACTCAGCAAACAAAATGTGAGCAAAGCATTTGAAAACATTGACTCAAGGGAAAAGCTGGATTTAGCCGTGGATGAGCTAACACAAGCACTTCAGTCGGCATATAATCGCAGCTGCCCTGGTAGAATCAATAAACCAAGGGGTAGTCATTGGTGGAACAATGAACTACAACAACTTAAAACGGAGACTCGAAGACTATATCGCATAGCGATAAATAGCAGAGGTACTCAAGAAGAACGAAACTGCTGGACCGTATTACGGCGTAGCAGAAATATCTACACTAGAGAAATTAGAAGAGCGAAAGAGGCCGACTGGACTTCATTTTGCAGCAATATTGAGGGAGTCATTGCCACCGCACGCCTTCACAAAGTGCTAGCAAAGGACCCAACGAAGGGCCCAGGCATTCTAAAAACCCCAGACGGTGGCTACACAAAAAATAACGTCGAAACAGCACACTTGCTTCTCGACACACACTTTCCTGGGAACACGAAAGTAACAATCAACAATGATATAGCGTCGGCCACAAATGAAGCCAGCTATACAATGGACAAATCAGACAATATAATATCACACAATATAATATCAAAAAATCGTGTGGAATGGGCCATTCACACCTTTGAAAAATACAAATCACCGGGAAATGACAAAATTTATCCAGTGATGCTGCAAAAGGCATGGCACATTACGGGTAAATGCATTGTAAACATTTACAAGGCAAGCCTAAAACTGTCATACATACCAAAAACGTGGCAAGAGGTGAAAGTCATCTTTATACCAAAGCTAGGTAAGGAAGACTACACCTCGCCCAAGTCATTTAGACCGATCAGTCTAACTTCAGTACTCTTGAAGGGGATAGAAAGACTGATGGACAGACATATCAAGGAGGTAATGAATACTTCCTTTGAATTGCACGACAGTCAACATGCCTTCCAGCAAGGAAAATCGACCGAGAGTGCTCTACATGAACTGGTTTCGCAGATTGAGGATAACTTTGACAAAAAGGAATTCTTAGTAGCGACATTCATGGACATAGCTGGCGCTTTCGATAACATCTCGTTCGAATCCGTCAACGAACACGTAGTGAACTGTGGACTACACAAACAGATCACCAAATGGATTAGCTATATGCTAACACATAGAACGATATCACTGGAATCACACAATAATAGGGTGACAGTGAAAGCAACTAGGGGAACACCCCGGGGGGGCGTACTGTCACCTACACTGTGGATAATAGTGATGGACAGCCTACACACACAGAAATCTATGAGTAAAATATCAATGTATTACTCCAATCATGCACAAAATATAGGAACATTCCAAACTGGAGTACATTTGTATTGGTTTACACCAATTCGGCATAAATGTCAAACTGAAGTTTCAACGAATTCCATAAATTTGGCGGTAAAAGTTTGACATTCATACTGAATGTATACCGAATTGGTGTAAACCAATCCACAGCTAATGAACTAAATTTTCACTATAGTTTCTTATTGACATTTTTCAATATGGCGCCGGCATTCGGTACAAAATGTATGGAGCAGTTTCGAAAAAGAAGAAGCAGCATGTGGTACACTTGTGTCCTCACGATGGTGTGGCTTGATAACCAAATCACTAACTCCTGGAATAATGAGCAAGGGTGCACCCACACAAAGTGCTTCCTAGCACAAACTAATAAAACTGTAACTAAACAACTGCTTCAATTGCAGAAATCGGACCTTCGCATGAGTATAGGCCAAGGGGCGAACAACTACCAATACTACTAAACAAACGTCAAAAGTACCGACAAGTACTGAATCAATATCTGCACATACCGATGTGCGAGATGCGATTCTGTCGATTCTCTCTATCTATTCAGTTTCGCATGCCTTCTAGTTGTGCATCAGTAGATACAGATTTTGTTTCAGTTCTATCCGGTACTTTTGACGTTTGTTTAGTAGTATTGGTAGTCATTTGCCCCTCGGTATAGGCCTAATAACGGGCCACTGTATGCTAAACAGTCATCGTGCAAAACTCCGATTAAGAGACGACCCAGACTGTGACCTCTGTGGCAGATCAAGTGAAACAGCAAAGCACATTATATGCGATTGCAGTACACTTGCGCCAATCAGAATGCAATTCTTCGCACAACCCCCACTTACACCGGGGGAAGTGTGCAAGAAACCGGTCCACAAACTGGTGGCGTTCTTTAAAAGATTTGCAACCGATTTTCAACATCTCTCACGCATCTTTTAACTACAACTCTTGGTACAGGCTTCCGACCTGTACAAATCGGGTTCACCGCAAAACACTATACAGCGTACGCGTAGAGCTTTCTAGCTCCCCGATCTAATCCACTAATCCACTAATCTTGTAGAAGATTGGAAAATATACAAACTAGGTGAATTTGATCGAAATTGTAGGAATATATTTCGACTTTTTGTCGAAAATGTGCGATTTTTTATGAAAAATGTCAAAAATTGAAAACATTTGAAAATGATCGAATTTCGAAAAAATAAAAATATATATTTCAGATTTTCCAGTCTAGAATATACTCCCATTTCAAGACATTAGCTATAACGGTTTTTGAGCTATGAATGGTACAAACAAACAGCCAAACATACAAAAAACGATTTTAGAGCTTGATGTAAACATCAAGCAATACTGAAGAAGTCATTTTTCCCAAAGGATTATACAATATAAATCTAATAAAGACGAAAATGCATGTGGAAGTGTGTATGTTTTTTTTTTAGTAAAAGTCCATCTTCATGAAATTGTTTACATCATATTTATTCACAAAATAACGAAAAGTTGGAACATCGAATAAAGACTGTAAAACCATGAGCTTTTTTTGTTTTCATTTCCTGGATCAAGTTTATAATTCAAGTCGTTTTGCATGAATTTATAGCGGATGTTGACTTAAAAAAATTAACCATCAAAGAAATGGCAAAAATTCTCTCGATCGATGGAATTGCTCAACAAATCTTAGCAATGAGGTATTCAATTGTTTTTGTGTCATTTTCTTTAAAATATGAATCGTCCACACGTTACTACAAGCTATCAATATGTTAATATTTGTAAAATTTCTGTTGTTCACGTCATCAAGACCCACACTTCCATTTATTTTGAGATTGTTTTTTGTTTCACATTATTTTTTTTTTATTGGTTTTCATTTCTAAATAATTGATTTTTTTCAAATTTGGCAAAATTTCATTTTGAGTTTTTGTAGAATAATTGACACAATGTTGGCATCGTGCGTTTGATCGTTGGAATTCATTGATTTTCAGTTAGATTGCATCTAGTGTCAGAGTTTATTTTTTGTGCGCACATTTACAAAAATCGGGAGAGAATTGTTTACCATGTGTAGCTGATACCAAGTCCGTTGCTGTAGCTCATGTGGGCAACAGCTGGTGCAGCTGAGTATTGAACACCTGAGTATATAGATATAAATAATATGCATTAAATCACAGAGTTTTCTGGTTATAATGGCTGATGTCTTACCCAAAAGGGTACCTGGAACAGCGGCAGCAATTGGACGTGCGCCAAGGAGTGCTGGACGAGCGTAGGCTGAGGCAAGAGCTGGTGCAACAGCTGGGTAGGCAGCGTGAGCTAGAGCTGGTGCTCCATATGGTGAGGCATAGCCATGGTATCCTGAATAGATTCCTGCTCAAATAATCAAATCAATTGATTAACAACACTCGACTCCATTCCATCCTCGACCATTATTATTGATACCACAAATAGTCAAATTTGTACAAAAAAAAACGTAATTTAAATTACAAACACACACACCTGGGTTGCTTACACGCACATCAGATTTCGATACCGATGAGAATGGCGTATCAATGGTTTTCGAGTGAGTTGAAACTTGGCCCAAGTTTCCGAATGATCTGTAGATGTTTTGGTTTTGAGTGGTCAATGCTGGGGTGATGTATTGTGCGTTGATTGTGGCCAAAGCGGCGAACAAAACGATTAGCTAATGAAATGGAAAGTAATCCAATTTATCGATTCAGTTCATCGAAAACGTAGAAAAAGTAATGCATTAATTGAATCAAAAGTGGAAAAAGGGCAGATTATTTGAATCATTTGTGCAAATCAGTTGAGACAATTCTGTGTGCAGTACACTGGGCACAATCAGTAACACCAATCACATTTAGAATATTCTTTCGAAAAAATCACTTGAAAATGAATCATATCGATCCGCACAAATGTTCGCAGTTGATTTTATTCCTTTTTCAACACTTTTGATCCACGCCAATTGAGCGTAAAATTTGTCTCGTACGCAATTTATTCACTTGCAATAAATGTTTTGCTTTGAAAACTTCACTTACTCTGAACATTTTGAATATGAGTTAATTGAAACCGGCAAAGGTACTGAAATTTCAGATTTTTCTAAGCAATTGCTGAGCTGTACTGATTTAGAACATTCATAGTTCGGTCTTTTATACTAATCGGCAATGCGATCAAGCATAGGTGACATTCTGTTGGGTGTCTATGTGTCTTGCATTCACCACTTTTTTTTGTCTTCTTTTTTTCCATCGATTTTATTCAGCAGGTTCCATTCGCACATAGATTAGGCGGCCCTGCGACAGAGAAACAAAAAACTAACAACGCTTTGAAAAGAAAAACGCATACGGATCAAAATTAGCAATAGAAAAACGTTTTTGTTGCTGTTGTTGCTGCTGTTGTTGCTAGCCAGAGCAAAAATTGTAATTTCGTGTGTTGTACCTTGTCTGCATTCAATTTTGTTTCGGGTGCATTTAGACAAAGAGGCAATCAACACATATTTAGATGTGAATGTCCCATACAATCATTTAGACGATACTATAGATCAAATGTTTTAGTTCTAATTGCTGTAAAAATCACTTACATTTTTATTGGTTTTGATATTTTATTTACTGGTAAGATGTTTGGAAAGAATATTTTCAAATCTGATTACCAGCAATCAAGCAATGTAGTATTTAAATAATGTTATGAAAGCAACATTAACACTTTTATTACGAGATATTCTAGTGATCACCTGGAGTGAAAATCGCTACAAATAGCGATCATAATAAATGTCGATAAAAAATCGGTACACATCGGTTCAACTGAAAAAAAAGCGGCACAAAAATCAGTTCAAGTCAAAATGATGATAATTGATTTCTCGACCAAAAACCTCCAGTAAATTGAAAGAATTCTTTCAAAGTCCATTTTATCTATTCTGTGTGAATTGGATCTTAGAAAAAGTTACGGACTTTGTTTTAGATCCTCAGTTCAAAAATTAATTCTTTCCTGTGTTAATTTTCTTTTCATGACCAATAATCCCTAGCAAATTGAAAGAATTTTTGCAAAAGTCCAAAAATCGGTACAAATCGATAAAAAACGGTATCGGAATTAAACGTTGTTAGAACATTTCTAATGAAAGAAACGAAAAAACCAGAAGACACCAAACAAAGCATATTAAAATAATTGGTGCCAGTTAAAGATGCATTTCTGGACACATTCCATTTGATGGAAGCATCTGAAACATTTTGCAGTAGTACGGCAATTAATGAATGTTCTTTCTCTGCATTTGCCAGATTCGACACGGTACGTCGTATGTGTATGACCGACCAGTGTCCAAGAGATGTATCTTTTTTAGCCTTCGAAAAGAAGAGATTATCATTATTAAAAGAAGATGACATACGATACACTTTTCTAATTACGATAATCGATTAAATAAGGTATTTAAAATGTAAGAATGAATAGTTATATGAATTAAATCGATAAAAAACAACATAATCTATCGATTTAGTTCATAAAATCATTTTTCTTTATATTTTAAATACGTCATTTTATTGATTATCGTAATTAGAAAAGTGTATCGTAATATGGACGTGTTACAGTAATGCGTAAGTTCGCGGAAACAAATAGACGAATTCAACTCTGTTGATACCGTGTTTTCTTTAAAATAAAGATATTATAAAAATTCAAGTTTCAATGTATATTTTTTTCAAGGATGGTGCTGAGCCCCCTCACATTTTCGATCCTGGCTATGGGCCTGGTCCGTATTTAGTAAACCCAAAGATATAACGTGATCGATCAACATCTCTTCGGGTAATGTCCAAAACATAAAATCTGAATGGAAAAATGATTTTGAATACATAGATTTGATGACCTTTCGCTCTCCAAAGGGTAAAACAAATATTCGAGGGGCAAATGACTACCAATACTACTAAACAAATGTCAAAAGTACCGGATAGTACTGAGACAAAGTCTGCACCTACTGATGCACAACTAGCAGGCATGCGAAACTGAATAGATAGAGAGAATCGCATCTCGCACATGCTTATGTGCAGATATTGATTCGGTATTTGTCGGTTTTTTTGACGTTTGTTTAGTAATATTGGTAATTGTTCGCCGCTTGCAAATATTATTTCATTGAAATCAGTGATCAGCATTGAGCTAATATATTAGCTAATAATAGCAAAATATATTTTGTACATGTACTTCGATAAATTACAACATAATCTGAAATATTATAAATCGAGGTTGGACTTTTTTACAGTGTTGACGAAGACAGAATGCGTAGCATAATTTGTAGTATTTCTTTGGTCACCAAATCTTAATTTCAAATACCAATTTAAACAATCAATAGACACACCAGAAACGCGTTCAGTACCGACATTCTCTTTAGCCTTTAGATAAAGTACTCACACTTATGTGTGTTGCGGCGTGTGCTGGCTATTGCAAGGCACACGCACAATTTTTATACGTGAATGCAAAGTTTACCCAAATAAAATCGATACAATTTTTATTCTATTTTTTTTTATTTCTGTTCTCTTTTTTTTCTATTGCTTCACAACATATCGAGTATTTATATGATAGAATAGTGTGGAGCTATGGATTAAAAAACGGCAAACGTGCTTTCTACATGCACGTCGAATATAACAGAAATAAAAAAAAAAAACAACAACAACAACAACAACGACGACGACGAATAATAATTGACAACAGCAAAAATTGCAATGAATGAATAATTTAGAATGGTAACACACAAAAAAGTGTGTCTGCGTTTGACATGGGCCCGACGCACGACTACTTCGACTTAAATGTGTGAAGGTGCGTTTTTTTGTTGTTGTTGTTGCTTTCAACAAAAATTAATTGTTTGAAATTATGATAAATAGCAAATATTCACCAATGACAAGTAAAAATATAAATTGTGACCGATACAAATAACTAGCGAAGGGGCTAAATTACTATTAATTGCACCATATTTTTTTGCTTCCAGAGAAATTTGTGAAAATCAAATTTTAGACATTTTTTTTTTTTTCAAATAAATTGATTTCCTTCGAATAGCCTACGGCTGTTACATTTTTTGATCTCGAAGAATGCTAGTTAGCTTTATCTACCTTCTCCAACTTCATTGACAAATTGAAATAGATAGTCTCTGTTACATGTAAAATGAACACATTCAACATCATATCGCACCCGGGCTCTGAACAGAATGTTCAATGAAAATCACGAATGAAAGGTGCAAGAATTTGAAAATAGCACAAAGAAAAAGTGGTTCGAATTGAAATAATTGGTCAATGTTAGTTTTCATTAAACAATTTCTAACTGCCGTTTTGAGAAAGGAACAATCGTTTGTTAGTTTTTTACGCACCAAACACTAACTAAAGTGAGTTCTTTCTGTTGATAGATTAAATGAAGAAATGGATATCCATCACCAATTTACAAACATTTTCATACCCGGCAAATTAACTGTAAGTATAGTTATTGCAAAATTAGCTTCGTCCATGAAGATCACATTCTGTTTATGCAAAATACTATTTAATCCATAATTAATTGATTGAATATCGATCGATGATGAATTTTATATCATAATATCTATTTTGATTTCGGATTTGAGAACAGCGATCGTCAAGTGGAGAAATATCTGAAGTCTCTATTCTTTTTCCACACATATACTATATTCTATAGAATATACTGAAACAATGACACAAAATGTTTCTTCACATTGAAAAATAATCAATGAACAATTTGCGCAAATAAAATATGAATACATCACAAGAATTGAGTACCAAATCGCAATGTGAAGATGGCTAAACGAATCCGTTGCTGAAAATTGCAGTAGCCGTTTCGAAGCGACATGCATTCAAGTGTCCATGCACTACTTTGTATGAAAAAAAGCATGTTTCTTCGATTTTATGGCAAAAACCAATACTTTATCTATTGAATATTCGTTGAATTCTGCATGAGACAATTTAATTGATTTCAGAGAATCGTCCTTAAAGAAGCCATTACACTTAAAAATTGCGGTTTTCGCCACTATTGAAGAGATCATAGAAATTCCATTAAGGTAATTTCTTTCAATTTTTACAGATCTGTGCTTTGAAGAGAAAATTTAAATTCAAAAGACCAGAATCAGCACATAATTTGGGCAAATAAACGAAATGAATGCACAAATCAATTCCTGCAACATATATAGGATTCAATTTCCTATCGGATCACGCAAATCATAAGCTTTGGGCATTTGTGTTTGGGACAGCATGAGTCAATCAAATATATTTAAATGAAAAAATAAAAAACTAAACGATGTCATGGATATATCGATGTCTCGTTGTCAGCAATGAATCACTCGTCAATCGCGCATTACGGTTGAGCATCCTAAACAAGCCTTAGATAGTTGATCTATTTGAGAGAAGCGTGCATATGGTCGAGCACGCAACTTGAAAAGAACTTAAAAAGAGAGCCTTGGCGTTAAGTTTCAATCGATTTTTGTAATTATACGGCAATCATGTGATTTGGTCACGCCTAACGCAATAATTTTTATTTACTTTTTCCACTCTATCTTTGTCTCTCGCAAAAATTCTACTTCAATTTAGACAACAACAACAAAAACAACAACAAAAATGTATTTGTGCGTTTACATTAATTTATTATGGTCAAGCAAACAGAAATTAAAACTTTAGCCCCGATTTAAAACGATTGCTTTCGATTCGAAACAAATTGTTGGCGCGTTGCTGCACTTTAAAAGTATTTTATAGGCATCGAGGACGCAGTCACTTATAAATCATAAGTGTACATGTTAGATCGATAAAAAGTGCGATATTTCTGCGTGATGTGGGTGATTTATAATCAATGCAATGCTCAAAATCACCAAACTAACGTTTAAAAATTACACTTTGGTGAATGTTCTGTTAATATGTAAAACTGTACTGATTCAAACGGCTCACTGAATTAAGGACGCATGAACTAAAGTCACAGCAAAATATGCCGCTGCGACATTAATTCTTTTCCAAAATTAACTAAAATCCCACACTTCAACTAATAAAATGAATTAACAGCTCTGAGATTTTAGTTCATAAAAAGTGGCGACTTTAGTTCATTTTGGAAAAATTGCACTAGCGACATCAGTTCATGCGACCTTAGTTCAGTTACCCATTCAAATGTGGAACAAAAAATTAAACGAAACGGATAAACATCAACAGAACTGATCTAGCTCAATTCTAAGGATGCAAATGGATTCAGTTTGTGTGACCTGTTACCTGAAAGAGTATACACAATAAAAAAAAACATGAACATGTATTACGTAATCTTGATCTTAATTCGCGTAATAAGTGTTGTCATCTGTTTTCATTAGCTCCTCATAATTGCCATATTGTTTCGCATAGTTGTTATCATAATTATTGGAGATCTTTTTTGTCACTTGAATATCGTTCGTAGACGAGAGTGTGCCAGCAACAACAAAAAAAAGAGAATATGGCTTTATATTAACCTTTTATGCTTCAATTTATTCGACTTGATTTTTTCTCTCACTTTGTGATTGGTGTGTTTTTGTTGTGTCGGTGTTGCTTGTTTTAGGCGCGTGCACTTTCTGCGCGTATTTCTCTTTCGTTCGTACGAATCATTTGCGTGTGTGTTTCAGACTGAATGTTTGCGCTCTGTCAAATCGAATTGCATACAAAATTCCGTTGGATGATAACGCCGATTACGGAGCTAGATATCCATACATGGACACTTTTTGTTGAAAAATCATTTTAACTAAGCTCGCTGCACCGTCACCAAAAAAGCCAGCGATAAATATTTAAAAGCAGTCTAATTAATATTTCAATTTACGAGACAGTAAAAAAATGCGAAACACATTTTCAATTAATGGAATGCCTTTTTTTCCTCAGCTTTCTGTGCGTGTGTGTGTGAGTGTGTCGATAGGGCGACATAACGACAGTGGCCAATAGCACAAAAAGGCGTAATGCATTGACATAATTAGTATGAAATATACTGAAATCCACTGGCACATTACCAGCAAAACGTATGAAGACCATAAAACTCTGTTTTACGTTACGTTTTCGTTCATTTCGGTGCCGATTGATTATATTATAATTTTGTAAATTAAGGTTTTTTCAACCTAAAATGAGATCAAGTGCATTTCATGAACAAATCAACGAACAAACGAACGAACGAAAAAAAATAGAGTTCAAAAAGAAAAAAAAAATCATTTAGTGGTTGAAACAGCAGAAACAATCGATTTTCGATCATTTATGAGCTGATATAATTAAGACACTGCGAACAAACGATTTCTTTAACAAGAAGAGGCATGACAAAAAAGAAACACTCATATAAAAATGACGTCAAAATTCGATAAAATGTTATTTACTGCACCACCTGCTGTGTGTGTGCATTTAATAGAGAAGTGTTAAAAATTGGCTTGCCATTTTAAACTCTGGTGGCCGCCACACATTTGTCGCCTTTGTGCAACGAACACATAAACAATATATGGCAGCACCGCAATCATATGATTTATTCATATGATTGATTGCGTGCTGCGTGGTAATTGCATTGAATTGCTTGCGATTCAATGTGGGCGCATCATTTTATTCCGATGTATTTCTTTTTTCTTTTATATCCATCCAAATTTCTACAATATACCGTCGAGGCGATCGCTGCCTTGTTCGGTCATCTGTTTCAATTTATTAACCATTGCATCAAATTCGCGCAATTTGACCTTAACCATTTTTTTTTTTACCATTTCGTTTGATTCAAGTGATAGTCTGAAGCTCAAGGTTTCATTAACCGTTATGCACGCGATTTTCACTGCAACGACGAACCAATTTCCAGCTGAAATTCAACTTCATGGATATTTATGCAATCCAATCTGTGGTTATGCACAAAATGCACATCAGTTCATGTCATTCAAGGTGATTTTTGGGCATTTAAACAAAAACAAATAAATAGGTTTACATTTTGACATTTTGGATGCACTTGGTCGTCAATGAAGGAAAATGAAATTTGATCGAATTGATCGTCAGTCTGAAGAAACTGAGCACATGCATTATTTTGTCATGAATGGCATAGTGTGTGTCTGTTCAACAGACTCGGTTGTTTCAAGTGTTGTTTAACGTTTATGATCATGATTTTCATGAACATTGATTGTTTTAATCGCACCAAATGAAATCGTTGTAACTGCTAAATGCCAAAAACAACTGGCAATTAATTAGACTTAATCGCAACACAACGAACTAACTGCTAATGAAAATGGAATTGTTACAAAACTTTCTAGGTTGGAATTCGAGTTTCATAAAAGGTTTTTTCGCTTTTAATTTCATAGTAATGATCGAAAATATACACAAAATTACAATTCAAATCAGAAATGTAAAGATTGTAAACACCAAAATTAAAATGATTGTAATGCATATTCCACTTTAGATTTAGTGTACAATTCAGTTTCAGTGTATGATCATACCCAAATGACTTCATTATCCCATGCGCACACGTATATGCATGCAATTTTGGTGAATGTAAAGTGCAAAAACGCAAGTGTTCTTAATTCATATAATATAGATTATGCACTAAAAAAAAAGAAACCAAACTTGTCAATTGCTGTTGCTGTAGCTGTTGCGTGTATTGACATATTGAATTTATGTGTCGGTTAAACTGTTGGCCAAAAAGAGAGAAAAAATATACGATATTTATACGCGTTAAAGCATAACATATTATCCCATATTAAGAGTAAAATTACTCGAGGCTTTTGAACTTGTTGTTTCGATTCTGGTTATGAGGTCAGTTTAACATACGAAATGAAACGAAACAAATATGACTGGGACTGAAAAAATCTGACAATCAAGTTTTTTTTTGTCTTCATATTTGGATATTTTATGCAAAAAAAAATGAAGTAATTCAGTTTGATTACAGCATCATTTTAATTTTAATTCGAATTTAAATGGAATATTCGTTGAAGCACTTAATTTAACATCCATAAATCGATATTCAGTATACAAACATATGTGAGCTAATCGTATGTAATTTATTGATTTGTGATTCATTATGCCAGTCCAGTGTTGTCATTTAACATGGCATTTTAATCCTTAAGTTTGATATAATAAATTTGACAAAATGTTTTAGAATCAAATCAGAACATATGCTTAAAATTGCAATTTTAAGATAAACGTATGAAGATGGGCAAGTAAATCATGACACCATAGACACCATGCTCTTTACTAAATAAAACTATTCTTTGCTAATCAAAACCAAATGTGACTAACATTCAAAAATACTGAGGATGATCAAGGCTTCCAAAAATGGGTAAACTGTTCGAACGACCATTTTTTAAAAATTCCGGGCTGATTTTCAGAATAACAACCATTTTTGTCGATTTTTCTTGCTTTTTTTGGTGATTGAAATACAGCAGACGCTCGGAAATTAGAACCAATTGGTTTTTCAGCTGGTTCTAATTTTCGAAAGGTTCTAATTTCGGAGCGTATTTTGAAAATCGATTTTTCATGTCAAAATGGAGAAAATCAACACATATATTGTCATATCAGTTGAAATATCTTTGGTTTTTATTGATATATGAATGGAATTTTATAATAGAATCAGTAATCAAATGAGTTATTTGTCAGGTGACTCATTTTTCCGTCATGAAATCAGTTATTGAGCTTTGTTTTTTCGTTTTATTCAAATGAGAAACAACTATATCAGAGCGAACAGCCAGTAAATTAGACATATGTTTGGTTGAGAGTAGACATGTTTGTCCGCACCATTTGAGCAAATTGTTAACACTTTCAATCGCTGATGAATATGAAATCCGTGGCTCGTTGATCTCACCATTCATTTCGACGTCATTGTCCGAATCATCGACATCAGTTTCAATACCCGTATCATCAGAATCTTCTTCGAATATGTCATCATTCCATTCATCTATATCACCTGCTGCTATACTGTTGTTTGGAGCAATTTTCGATAAAAGCATTTGAGTTTGTTGGAGAATTTCCATGTAATCGCAATCTTGCTGAACCAATTCAGATAACGGTAGATCGTCCTCCTCATCGAATTGACTTGAATCCCAATTCATTATTTTGTTCCACGATTTTGCAACGACACTTTGAGATAGTTCATCCCAAGCTTGTTTCAGCAATACAATAGCATCCGAAATTTTGTGTTGTTTTAGATATTCATGCACATCAACATCATCTTGTGCAACCAAATGACTCAATAATTTATTCCGATATATTAATTTGGTCATTTTTATTGGATTTTGATCCATTGGTTGGATTGCAGCGGTTACATTTGGTGGCAACAAGAATGCAACGATATTAACATCTTCACTGTGTAGTTCTTCAATCGGTGCATGTGCAGAACAATTTTAACACTGCTTACTTCTTCGATAAATATTTTGTGAAACCAATTGTGGAATATTCGCGATGTCATCCATGCTGCTTTCGAGTTGTCATAGTGAAGTGGATTATGAAAATCTCGGAAGCACCTTGGGTTCTTTGCCTTGCCGATGACTAACGGTCTCAATTTATGTGTGCCATCACAATTCGTTCCGAGTAAGATTGAAATTCGCTCTTTCTGAATCTTCCGACCGGGTGCGTTTTTCTCACATGCGGCAACATATGTTTTGTCAGGCAAACAACGGAAAAACAATCCACTTTCGTCTGCATTATAAATTTGTGCATTGGTCAGCCCCATTTCGGCAATTTTGGCACGAAATCGATGTATGTATGGTGTAATCAACTCAATGTCACTTGAAAGTATTTCACCACATATCTTCAAGAAACGGATACCGAATCTGCGTTTGAATTTTCCAAACCAGCCATCACTTGCAACGAAATTATTTGATGTTTTTTCTGGGTACATCGATTCAAACAGTTGTTTAGCCTTCGCTTTCATTATTGGACCACTGATTGTACATTTTCTGTCGCGTTGCTTCAAAAACCATTCATATAATTGATTCTCCATCTCCGGATACTCGGACTTGTGCAATGTTTTTTTCTTGGCGAATTGGAATGTATTCGAAACTGCAGCCACAATGTCTTCTCTTTGTGATTTGATGTACGATATAGAAGATTTGGAGACACCATAATCAATAGCTAAACGATTCGCTTTCACACCTTTATCAAGTTTTCCTAAAATATCTGTTTTTTGTTCTAACGTCAACGTTGTTTTTTTACGTTTTTTGTCATTATTTGCCGACATTTTTTGATGATAATATTAAAAATAAACAAAAAAAAACGAAAAAATCAAAATATAGCGCATTGAAACCAATTCCGTGAAGCACTTCGATTTCAATGGATACTCAGTTTAGTTTCCATTTATGCACAGCAAATAGAATAACAATGCATGAACACTGCTTGTGTTGCAACGGTAAATTCGCCGCTTCACTCTTCATGTCTTTTAAATGTAAACAAATGAACTAGAATACTAAAAAAATCGAATGCAAAACGGATTGTGGTGTTCTTTTTCGAGCGAATACATGAAAGAAAAGAAGAAAAAAAAATCCGCTCGGAAATTAGAACTTTTTGGTTCTAATTTCAGAACGTACAATGTATCGACGAAGCTGGTTCTAATTTCTGGACGGTTCTAATTTGTGAACGTTCTAATTTCCGAGCGTCTGCTGTACCACCACTTAAATTTTCAATCGAAATTGTGTCGAAATTACTTCAAAATCAATTTTGCGATATTCATTGCTCAAATACAAAGTGAGAGTTAAACAATTTTTGGAGTCATCAACAATTATTGGATTGTCAAAACCATAACTTTCAACAATTCCGGACTGATTTTCGAAATCACAACTATTTTAGCGGTTTTTAAATTTTTCACAATGCTCTTCGTTTTCGGCGATTGAAATTCATTATTGTTGAAATTCTCTGAGTGATTTTGTTTGAAATTACACAATTTTTAACGGGTTCCAGATAATTAACAATTTTGGTCGGTTTTATTTGACAATTTTTGGAGCCTCTAAAAATCAGAAACGGTAATCACATAGAACAAGATGCCAATCGAAGACTCGTTCACAATGCTATTCAGCGCCTAATTTCGAATGATCGTTTAAGATGTGGCGTTCGATTCAATAATGAGAAAGTGTATAGTCTGTAGTACAGACTCTGTACGTACTACACTATTCCGCCACAACGGACATATGAACATAATATTATCCAGGGTATACGATCGAATGAATTTATTACCTTGAACATAATCATAAATCACACCAATTATGATTGAAAATGTCGATTTTTGCCGCGTACCGCTACAAACAGAGGAATGAGTCATTTTTCGGCATGCAAATCGTCAAACATTTTTGTCATTTTTGCTTTAGTTGACAATTTCACGCACTTAAGCTGTATATATTCAATGTATACCAATGTAATTACTTATTCGGTTTTTGTTTGCAATGACAGCAATAAATGTATTCAAATTGTTGACGAAATTGCTTTACTATATCAGCAAACTCGTGAGCTATTGAATCGAGAAAATACATTGTATAAATGACATATTCTTTTTAATCCAAATTGGTTTTTCAGTTTGTTTAAAAAAAACGATTCAAGTTTCCAAAGTTCATTTGAAATGAAAAAATAAAGAAAAAAGGAAGAAGATCGGTTTATCAGGTCAAGTTCTTTAAACATTTTAATTACAATTTTCAATATTTTTTATAATTTTCTTGTGTTATCTTCAATTCTTCTCACGTTCAGAAAACAAAAAAGTCATCATCAGATTAAAATTCCACTTTTTCAGTTTACATAAATACATTCATAAGCCGCAATGAATTGTTATTTATCTTTCATATTGATTTTCATTAAGTAATATTGAATTTATGATGTTTGATTTCTTGCAAAAATCAAAAATATCTACTTCCTTTGTAAACAATACAAAATGCATATGTAAAGAGCTTCAACCTGCTTTTGTACCATATTACGTACTTCAGCTCTGATTAAGGTTGTTCGATTAAGTGAACCTGGATTTACGGAGAAGTTTCATTTTTTTTCGAAAAGTCAAATCTTTAGACTAAAATGAATCAAACTCGCACAGATGGAATGGTCCACCGTCATTTCATATCACAGTCTGTGATGTTTGATTTTTGATCACGGTGTTTTGATCTTTGATCTATTTTGAAAGTGTTTTTTAATTCTGTGAAATACAAATTGATTTCAAATTGAGTATCAATTTAGCTGTGAAATTATTTTGGTCAAACTGATAGTAAATTGTGTAGAATCTGGTTTTTATTTCAAGAATTAAAAACAAAATAAAATGGTATATATTTCATTTGATAAACTGGTTGCTTGATGCATTGATTTGACTGCTTGTTTCTGAATAGGTAAAATTAATCCCACTAGAATGAAAGTCGGATCATAAATATTATCGATTTTCACTATTCAACACCTGAACACTGTAAAGTTTGCCCAACGACATATCAGTGTTTCAGATGCAATCTATTTTGGACAGAAAATGAAGGTCCAAAACTAGATTTCAAGTGCTTAAAAGGTCTCCAACGAATGGTGATTGTGTCTGTTGAAGTGAGTCATATATTTTAAATAGTGAAAATCGATAATATTTATGATTCGACTTTCATTCTATTTTCAGATAATGCGAATAGTGGGATAATTTTACCTGTTCAGAAACAAGCAGTCAAATCAATGCATCAAGCAACCAGTTTATCAATACGAAATATATACAATTTTATTTTGTTTTTAATCCTTGAAATAAAAACAAGATAATTGAACAATTCCTATACGTTTTTTTCAGGTTATTGTGGCTCATGTTTTTTATCAAAATGCATTTGAAAAATAGATCACAAGATTCCGTACAATTCACTATCAATTTGATCGAAATAATTTCACAACCAAATCAATACTCATTTGAAATCAATTTGTATTTCACAGAATTAAAAAACACTTTTAAAATAGATCAAAGATCAAAACACCGCGATCAAAAGCCAAACATCATAGACTGTGATATGAAATAAACTGCGAAATGTCAAACGCACCAATACAAGCGATAGTACTCAATTCGCCGCAAATGTTTCGTACGTTTGACATTTCGCAATTCACTTCATATCACAGTCGGTGATGTTTTCTTTTTGCTCACAGTGTTTTGAATTTTGATCTGCTTTTTTTTGAAAAGTGTTTTATTTATTTATTTAGCACCGCCAAGTTCTGGCTGAAATTTTAATTGATATAAAATATAAATTGGTTTTAAACTTAGTATCAATTTGACTGTGGAATTATTTCGGCCAAATTGATACTAAGTTCCCAATCAGCTTATGTGTCTCCATATCAATCATAATTGCATTTAATCAATGACGGTCAACATAAAATCAAATGTCCCAAGAATTGAATTTCATTGCGTTAGCTATGAATAAATATAAATATGCGAGTTTGTGTGATAAAAGATTATATGACGAGTTTCAAGCTGCTGATGAACTTTTTCAATGATTCAGAGATATGAACAGTAAATGCTTGAACAACAAAACCATTTCCAAAACAGGGATTATATTCAACACGTCAACACGTTACCGGGCAAAAAATTCAATTGAAAACGTCAACAAGAGAAACCACAATAAATTAAAGTGACAAAAGAAAAACCATTTCAATTTTGAACAAACACCCACACCCAATGTACAAACGGTTGAATCTTGTTCAATTGCGATAAAAATTCGCCAAAATTTGCCTTCATAAAAATGTAATAAACCAACGGAATGATGAAAAGAACAATTATCTTATCAGACAGTGTCGTACCGCATCATAAAATATCAGTAAACAGAGGGCTTAATCACACATTCATTTTTGTAAAATTTCTCATTTAATATTTCACACCGTTTAAGTTCAGTTTGATTTGCGTCTATACTAATTCCAACGAAATGTCAGGTAAATTTTGAACAGTATCATTTTACTCAAGCCCACACTCTAGTGTATTATTATATTAGATATTTGGTGATTGTTCAATTTATGTACTTTGGTTGAGAGAGAATTTTGCAAAAATCATTTTGCATAAAATATGCTTCATTAAATGCCAACGGCCTATTTCTATGGCTTCTGTTTTCATAATGAATCACGTCAAGTGATGAATTAATTTCAAACAAAAACATTCCCAAATTGAAAATTATAGCCATATTGTTTGAATCACCACATTTAAAATGATTCTTTCGATGATTGTTCAATTTTTATTCCATAAATGTTCTATTATAATAGCGTCATTAAATTCAAATGAGTTAATTAATCACATACGGTGCATATATCAAACGAAATGGTTGAATTCATTGAATCATGATTCAAGATGATTTGCCTGTGTGTGTGTGTGTGTGTGTGCTTAGGCAGATAGAATCATAAATTACAATATGTAATCGGAGTCATTTGTACAAACATTTCAAACCATATGTTGAAAATACAATTGTGTAATCCATAGAATTGGAAATTTTGAGCGTTTGCACATTCTATCCAAAAAATATTCATTTTGTGCTTCATAAATTAGGTTACGGATGGCAAATACTCGATGCAACAAGTGTGTTTCCAAAAGAACATGCCGTTCGTGCTGGACGTGATATTGATGGCTGTACCATTTATGTGGGCCGAGCATTTCATGAAAATGATTTACTTCCCGCAAAAGTGA
This sequence comes from Aphidoletes aphidimyza, assembly GCA_030463065.1. Lineage (NCBI taxonomy): Eukaryota > Metazoa > Arthropoda > Insecta > Diptera > Cecidomyiidae > Aphidoletes > Aphidoletes aphidimyza. The sequence continues at coordinate 11,971,864 of CM059997.1, read as the reverse complement.
TTCCAGAAAAACATATTGCATTCGTGTCATTCGATGGCGAGGAGATTCCAAAAACCGAATTTGAAGTATTACGGTCGGGAGAATTTGTGTGGGAATTTGCAACAAATGGTGAAGTACCGAGAAATGCAATTACCATCGGTAAGAGAATGAAAACAAATAACATTAAATAAAGAATGAAACGGATAAATTAAACCAAATTCAATTTTATAGGCAAGACTGTCGATGGGGAGAACCTCTACATGGGCCGTTGCTTGCATGAGGGCACTCAAACGCCGGGTAAAATTCAGCCAAGCCATGGATGTCTCTATATTCCATTCAATGGAGAAGAGATCAGTGTTAGTGAATATGAAGTCTTGGTTTTGAAATAAACGCTACACTTTGAAAATAAAGAATCAATGTTTCCATGAAAAAAAAATGTTTATTTTACGGTCAATTCATGTACGGAGGGTTAAAAGTAATTCTGATCAAAATTGTTAGATATTGAGCTGAAAATGTCGTATAATGCTTTTTGAGTCATGAAGAGTCTTTTATATGGTAAAAATTCAAAATCGCTTGCACCTTTCAGATTCAAGTTTTTCATACTACCCCTTCGGGGGATAAATTTTACAGCTTTTATATATTTACCCCTCGAGTTATCTAAAAATTCATTCATTCCTTATAAGAGCAAAAATGCGCTATATTTTATTTTATATTCATTTTCGATTATTCTATAGAATAATAACGTCTACGCTTGTCTACGAAGTTTGGTGACTGTTATGACTTAATGGGATCGAAAAAAAAATTACCCCTCGGATTGTTATACCCACTTATCGATCAGGGGTAAAGATCTGAGGAGTAAGAGGTAAAACTGGAGGGGGAAAATATAGCGCATTTTTGCTTTTATGAGGAATGCATGAATTTTTAAATAACCCGAGGGGTAAATACAACTTGGGTAAATATCTGAGGGGTAAAATTTATTCCTTGGATGATTTTTGTTGGGTGAAAATCTGGCAAAATTTCGTGAAAGTTTATTCCAAAGTGAATCAGCACCTGTTACTTTACCTTCTAAATTTAGTTATAACAATTTACCATCATTATTGTAGGTTATCCCTTGAGATTTATACATTAAAATAATCCGAGGGGTAAATTTTACCCCTTGGAACATAAATTGACCGTTAAATAAGGATGAGACACAAAATACTTGAGTGAATACTGACAAGCAGTAGTTGGGCAAAGATAATAAAGTAGATAAAATATGCGTTATATAAAGCCAATGATTTAACTTAAAATCTAGGACAGTTGGCAATCGAACAAAATGTTAGCATTCTTACAAAATATTGCTTTCCGAGTCATGTAAAATTATGTCCTTCCGTCCGAAAATGTCCGAACCAAAAACTGATTCGAATTATCTCAAACGTACCCCAAAACGATTTTCACCATGAAATTCGTTAAAAAAAAAAATCGAATTTGTCGGAATGCCAACTCCAAGAGTACGAACTAGATGATTCAACAAGGTGACATTCGCCATGTGCATATAAATCTTCGACATGTCATAAATAATGGATCAATCGAATAGATTTATCTAAAACTGCTAACAATTAGATCTTTGAAGTATAATTTTTTCCATTTTTTAATGTGCTTTAATTTTGACTGAGGACACAGGTCAACTATATGCTAATCACATGCACACATTATTTACCTCTAATTAAACTTCTCTCGGATGTGAATCTAATTCATACTACAACAGACTCTTTTATTTGATTACCTATGGTGTCTCGATTAAGTTTCTTACATAAAAATGTTCAACGGTTTTCTTTCGTTACGAAACGATAACAAATGCAACATATTGTCAATAAAGATTTGAAAAGACATTAATTATAAATTTTATGGTTTCTCTCTGGTTCATTTTGCTGATAAAACTTATTCTTATGACTATGTGCATTGTTGATACTTGCATCAAATGGAAATTGTGTGCTATTGAATATAATCGTGTGCTGTAGACAGCTGATTTGACAGTTGGAGAATGCCAGTTCGTACATGACATTTGTTTGCTTTGTTTTCATTGTTCATCATGTTTGGTATGATTGTCGCGAGCAGATACATGACTAATAAAATGTTTTAGCGATTATACTACGATTTATGAATGGAAATGTTAGAAAAAAGAAAATTATATTTGATTTCGAATTGAAATGTTTCATTTCACCAAAATCCTCGTATCGATTTAAAATCCATGCCCTTGCTGGCCTCACCCACTCGGCTCGGTCGCAGAATGCACGCTAAGCTCGACATAAATGTGTGTATGTTTTTTTCCCCTTAACGTTTTTGTTGTTGATTTCGCAATGTCTCAACTTTCCAAACGAACCGTAAACAATCCACAATCCCTTTCGTACGTTCCATCCAACACAACATTTATGTACGACGTCTATGTGGATGGCCTTTACATGGCTTTATATGTATCTACTACAGCTGCGCTCTACAAAACTGGAACGGTTGAGCTTTTATCATGTAAGTTGTCAACGTTTTAGCTACATTAACAACGAACCAAAAAAAAAAAAAAAAAAAAAATAAGGGAAAAAACCTATATTGCCACAAACACAAGCACACGCAACCGTGTGGCAGGAAAATCTATAAGAAAGGCAAAAAGAAATGGGAAAAATATCTCGCGCCAGAATATCAGTCTACATTTGGTGAGCAACATATTTAGTTATATACAGTAAAGTGTTTGAGGTCGGATGATATAAAATTCAATGTATAACTGAATTCATCTATCGAAAATTTGGTGGTGAAATTTCGCAAAAAAAAAAAATAAAAATTGTTTCTGTGGAAATCATTGAATGTGTTGAATGTAAATTGTTGGTGACCAAAATGAACAGTGTAATAAGTAAGCCTTCAATATCCTATATAAACCGGTTAGTGTTCCATATTTTAAAGGAAATTTTATCAATTTAATCAAATATACACCAAAATATGGCAAAGTTTGAGTGGATAAAGTGTAGAGTAGTCACATAAATTAAGACATGCAAGCAAAAAAAAATAAAATAAAACAACAACTCAAATTCGAAATAAAAACCCTTATCTTAAGCTTTCAAAAGCAGTGTTTGAAAGGTTGACAATTGAATAGAAAATTAACAGAGAAACAGATGAAGAATTGGAATTGAATATCGTTCGATTGATTTGTAACCAGCCAATGTTTATGTATTATTGTCAAACAAGATAAGCAAAATAACAAAAACAAGGAAAAATAAAACACATACACACACAAAAAATAGAAATGTAAGCACAACTGTAAACGTGGAGAGAACGTTTGCAGTTTTACGGTTTCGGTTTCATGAACTATCGACAGTCGTCACACACCGAATAGTATGGTTCGTCTTTTCATATTATTTTTTCGTCGATTCGCATCTTTCGTTCATACTTACATGTATGTTCCGTTCTGATGATGTCCCATTGTATGCATTCCAAACGACGGTACAGTCAAATTGATATGACCTGAACTGTGTGTAATTCAAGTCAATGTCCAAATGGTGTGTATGTGTGTATGTGTGTGTGTGTGATGGTGGTGGAATTAATTTTCATGTATGGACATTGACGGTTTCCCGACCAAACCTTTTCCAACCTGCAAAACATATTTCTAAAAAATGATGAATTGCGTCGATAGTTTCAATGAAAGACATTTGGCGGTCTTAGAAAAGCATGAATATGTTACATATATGCATATAGCATGCGATAAAAGAGATAAACTAAAGACGAGAAGAGAGAGAAAGAGAGAAAAAACCTGATGGAATAAAGATTAGAGAAAAAAACATCATATAGAGAAATTGTGTGTAAAGTACTCGTGTACGTAGAGTGATAGAAAAACAAGATGCGCTAGATCAGTACGCCACGTTCATAGCGCGGACATTCCACCGTTTCGCTGTTCCCCGTTGATACGTTGTATGCGTGTGCTGTGTTGAAATGTCGACGGGCGAAAAACGATCAATAAATAAAGGATGAAGCTACGTCTTCAAACTTTTCCGAGAACAAATCAACATAAGCACCGTTTTGAATGTTGTATGTGTGTATCGTGTGTATTGTGTGTATTGTGTGTGTCTTTTTTTTGCTCCCTCGTTTCTCATTTTTCATTTCGGGCTGCTTGGCTGCTTGGCTGCTTAGCTGCGTGTGTCTTTCACACCATATGTATGCGTTCGCTTATATGCATACACACAACCTTAAGCCCAGAGCGCGCTCACCAATTGTCAAAACATGTAGCCAATCATTTAAAGTCTCCATATCCAAGTAACAGCAACAACCCAAATACATTATATACTTGTTTGAGTTGAACGCGTCCGCGTTCATATCATATATATATACATACATATATATATATATAATATACATTGAAGCTGGTTGATGGTTCAAGGCGAGGCAAAAGCGTAAACAAGTTGGTTTGATTGAAGAAAAAGATATTTTATCATTCAATGAAGTATACGGTTTTTAATGAATCGATATTAATATATAGGTTTCCATGCAAAATAAATATTTACGTGCAATTTGCAATCTGGCCAGTTAAGGTCTCTCGTGTGTAGTTGCCATTTTCTCTTTCGTTCACAATTGACAAACAAAAAACCAAACACACGCTCACAAACACACACACACTCACACACTCACACAAGCAGAAAAAAAATTCATATCACATTTTTTAGACTAGTCCTACTATGAATAAACCGTCCAATTATTCTGAACCGTTCAAACGACGTATTTTTTTTGTCGATGATGAAAAAAAAGCTTTGATGCATGTATATTTATGAAAAGTTTTCCATTTGGGACTTGAATAAGACGATCCATAAACACTTGAATATATACATATAAAAAACAATTCATGTAACAAACCGAATTGCCGATGATGAACAAAACACTGCCCACTTCCTGTAAAACCACCGACATTGTATAACATCATACATGAAATATAGAAAAAAAATACTTCATGCTACTTGAAGCATATGGCATGAAAGCTTCTTGAGAAATAATTACAAAAGCTTGACGTCAATGATAATGATGTTTGCAAGAGATCTAAGACAAAAGAACGTGATGAAAAAATTGCACCAATTTATCCACTCATTTTTTGTCTTTTGTATTAGTACATTTCCACCCTCCCCCCTCCCTGTTGAGTAAATACCTTATAGTACTTCCTAACCAACATGCACCAACACGAACAATAAGCCACGGAACATTAAAGAGAAGAGACCTTCGTGGAAAATGAAAACAGATATCCGCTTATGATCTGCTCGCTTTTTTGTTGTTGCATCCGAATGATTGGAGTAGTAAGTTTTTAGACGCCGGATAAATAGCAATAAATTTTATCCATGAAGGTTCTCTAGCTTCAATGTAAAAAGTAGAGAAAACAGATTGTTCGATTCGTTTCGTGTGCGTTAGTTTTTTTTTAATTTCTATTCTCTTAAATTTGTTTGCATATTTTCAGAAGTTAAATGGGCATGGACCAATTAAATGTTACCTTATACAAATTGAGACAACGTCATAGCACATCTAACGAGGAACCGAATCAGTTGTTGTTCCCAGCCCATCTCAATTGATGCGAAATTGTGTTGTCACTAATCAGAAATTCATTGAAAATAATGGAATATCGTAATAGTTTTAATGGCATGGTGTATCACCATTCACAACAGCATGGCCATGAATTTCGCTGCGGGATGACCAAAGCTGGTTACAACAACAGCTATAATAACTTATATGGACACAATCAGCATATCAGTTGGAATGGCATGCATCATGAATATGGCAATCGAAATGTACCAACGGCATGCCATTATGAATCGTACAAGGCAAATCTGGCACAAAATTGCTTTCAATCATCGTCATATTCGGCGTCCAATTTCGATTCACCATACGTAACAACAACGAGTGCAACTGTACCGCCAACAGACGTGTATCGATCGCGTTTTGGTGGCTATCAAATGTGCGATCAACAACAATGCTTTCCGAATGGTGGTGACAACAATCGTGGCGATTATATGCCTCTAAATACGGCCATGGCACGTTGCATAGACCCTTTAGCTAATAATCTTGGTGCACCTGATCCACGGAATCATCAACCATACGGACATGATACGGTTACGCATCATCCGCATTCCATGCGAATGCCATCAAATCATCGACCATACGAATCACATCAGCAAAAGACGCGACCATTTGAAAATGACGCGCACCAATCGTGGTATGGACATGGACACGGCCATGCGAATGGGCATGGGACGGGGCATCCACACAATGGCAGCGAATCAATCAATGAATCCAATCATCACTACTACCAATATCAACATCATCACCATGCGTTAAGTAATTCGAATTACAATGAGTACCCGCAGCATATCCAAAACAGTGTCGGAAATCAATACACAGCAGGTGCACTCAATGGTAACACTTTTCAATTCCGTATTCCGCATTCCGTTCGGTTTTTGGTAGTTTTGTTTTCCTTCGATGAAATGCACACACACACACACACAACAATATCCAAGTGGCTTTATGTTGTTGTCAAATTCAACAAGTGGCTACTTCGATATAATAACCCCACTCCTCCCCTCATTTGAAGTGATATGAATGGAAAATCATTTATCATCGCATACAACGTTTCATGCTAGCGATTCGTATCGATTTACAATTTTTAGAGCAAATAACTGGATTGCGAGCATAAACAAGCCACAGGGCGTAGCATTGAGCTTGCAAAATTTTCTGGTCACATATTGCTTTTAGTTGAATATCGATTTCTGTGTGACATTTCATCCAAAGTACACAAACACCATCACACAATTATTCGTTTCAATGCGAAACACAATTTTATTGACCAAAAAAAAAAAAAATATGTATATATGGTATAATTTAAATAGGTCAACTGGTAACAGCTAAAGAGGACAAGGCACCCAAAATGCATCGCGATCGCAGCTTATCGAAGTTAGTCGCAATGAATCGTCGCCTCGAAACACAGGTGAGTGCATATGTATGAGTGTGTATGACGTCTGTTCTGAATAAAATCGATTTTGATTAGTCATTCAAAATTGAATTGACTCGTTTCGCTTCGATGTATTGAACAAACTATGCATTATAAACAACAGAATACATAATGAAATGTTTCAACGGCAACTGCTAAAATGCGTCCCATTTTTCGCGTTTTTTTTATTTATCCATTCTGCACTATCTAACTTCTGTGTAGATGCACTAACATGAAAATATTGTGTGCTGAATAACATCAATCTCTTCGATGACACGATCATGCGTACAGTAAAAGAGGCCACACATATTTGAAAGCTTAACATTTTCTCAACGGTTTTTTTTTATCATCCTGACATCATATTTTCACCATTCCATTTGAAAAGCCAAACGCATTTATTCATTCAAAAGACGCTTTAAAGGAAGAAGAAGAAAAAAATATGGGCGGCATTGCTTATGTATTTTTGCGCATTTAAATTGATTCACTCTTTCATTAGTAACCTGTCTATGACGTAATTTTTATCATATTTTATTTGGCAGTACTGAAACAATATCCATTTATCCATTCATGTACTATGTATCCGATGCCAAGAAATAATAATAATAATAATAATAATATTTTCGTATTTCAATTCGTTTTGTTAGGCATCGTAATGCGCACGAGCAAATCGTACACTTTTCCAATTTTTGGTGAAAATCCAATATGAAATTTTAGTGTGTGATTGTTGCCCTCCTCTTCCAAAAACTTTCAATGCATGTAAATATATCGAATTATTATGTATCATCGCAACAGTGACAAGAGCTTTTCAACCACTTGTTGACATATTTACTATTTTGTATACTGGCATATACACTGCTTGAGCACATGTTGGTTGGACTTACCTTGCTCTCCTATATATTTATGTGTTTTGATTTCGAAAAACTCATTCTCAATTGTCTTGGGTCAATGTGAGGAAGAAAATAAATTGTTGCAGTTTGCGCACTGATTTAATAATTAACCTAATTCAAGCTTCAAATGATCGAATGTTTGAAATGAGATAAAACCAAAATAAAATTGGGTCATCCACATTTGATTTAATTTGCATTACAATTTAAAATATTCATTGAAAACCATACGAACAGATTTCATTCCATCACAAAACAATATGTTGAAATTATATTGAGTGTTAAACACAATAAGAATATTAGCAATATTGGCAATATCAAAACAAAAATCTCGAAATTAACAACCACAACATATGCACTGAAACCTCTGTTTCTGTGTGGTTCACACCCTCGGTCACGCATATTTGGGACTCCGTGTGTATATGGGAAATTTTTGTGTATATTAGAGCATTAACAACCAAAATGGGTGTAACAATTAAAAACTGAATCTTCACACCACATGTAACTACTTGAATATGCATGGTAAATTTTTGTTGACACATACATATGTCATTTGAAAACTATGTTTTACAGCTTTTAGAATCACTCGTCAAAAGTAATATATCTTGTGTGCACCATATTTTTTTCAATGATAAAAAGTTTAGAAATATTTTTGGTATTAACGGTGGATATCCTATGGATAGAGCAGGCAAACACTATCTTTTTACTTGAAATGATTAAGTAAATCGGCCAAAATACTGCTACGAACAAAAATTTGGGATTAAACAAAATTCGTCCTTCTTGAGTACTCGATATGAGAAACTGTTTCCCAACAATCGATCAGAACGTCTCACCTCCTATCGTTTTGTTCATTAAGCATTATTGCTTCTGACTAGAGGCAGTTTCAACCGAAATAACACACCATTCTGAAGCAAAACATCTCTTTTTTTGAAAAGTCGAAAAGTGATAATAAATACACAGACGGTCAATTTATGTTCGGAGGGGTAAAAGTAATTCTGACCAAAATCATTATAAATTGTTAGGTATTGATGCTTTTTGAGTCATGTTGTGTCTTTTATATGGTAAAAATTCAAAATCGCTTGCACCTTTCAGATTCAAGTTTTTCATACTACCCCTCGGAGGGTAAATTTTACCCCTCAGATGTTTACGCCATGGAACATAAATTGACCGAGAATGGTATAAATTATATGGGCCATGGGTTATTAGATTGCGAATAAATTAAATAAATGAATAAATGGATGGGACCATTTTGGACTTGGATCCACACTACGTAAACAGCATTGAAAAATATGAAAAACTGTTTATCGGTCACTTTGATGACCCCAACCATGAATACAGTTGAACACCTCAATTGTAAAATAAATGTCATGCATTACATGAATATTTATTGTTAATTAATCTAGATGAAAATACATTTGCAACCGTAATATTTCGTTTCAAAAAAAAAAAAAAAATGTCATTTCATTTAGATGAACGAGAGCGAAAGAGTTGAACCATTGCATCAAGAACATTTTGAGAATTTCGACTATTACACCGATTACTCAGAAACACCCGATTCCATAACATCATCATCACAGTTTACAAACAATGATTGTATGATGAACAATAGTGCGGATGACACGGATAATAATAATAACGTTAACGGCGGAGCTCTCAACAGTAGTCATAAGAATAATTGCAAAGAGGCCAACAATCAACAAGTGACAAATGGTTCTGAGTGGCTGACAACAAAACAATCAGATGCATGCACCGAATCTCAAGCGGATAGTTCAAGTAGTAAACCAAGTGTGTCATCCGATGAAAATCTAACAAAAAAGAGCGATCTTCCATCAACTGCGACCAAATCACCAGCCAAACAGAACACCAATAAAAAAATCGGTAAAAGTAAAAAGGTAATTGTATGCCACTGCCTTAGTGGTGTGTGTTTATTATTCAGTTCAGGTGCAAGTCATTTAAAATTATGTCATTTTCTAGGCGACAGATGGAAATCCAGTTGAAAAACGACGAAAAAGAAGGGATAAAAAATCAAACACCGAATGCAGCCAAATCAGAGAGTTAAAAGTAATTGTTATTTACCAGTTCAAGATGATTGAAATTCAATCCCCGTGTGTCATATTTAAATTGGAATTTTTTATTCTAGACGGATACGGTTCCATTGCCGGGATTTCAGCAAGCATTTGGATCAACGGAAATTGGCCGCTTTTCGGAGATATTCTTTAATGTATCCGGCAGCCCGATTGAAATTGGCATATTTGAATCGGAAGCCGATACACTGAGCCCGCAACCATGGGAAATGGGTGATTCACTTGAAGGACCACATTTCAGCATGCAAACAAATAATACACCGTTAAGCTATGCCGAGTCAATCGGTTCAACCGATTCTCCGACAGCGTCAAATAATAGCTTTTTTAGCGATTTACGCGCATCTGAATTTTAACAAGTGTCAAATCAACCAACAAACAAACAAACAAACAAACAAATAGTCAACAACTCGATAGAATATAAATGCGAATGAGAAATAGAAAATTTAGAAATTAAATTTTACATGAAGATAAAAAAAAACCCTACGCAAATCTACCAAATGTTAAATAAATCTTTTTTACGATCACAAGAAAAACAAAAAATACTTCCTAAAAATTGATTTGAAGAAAAGACCAGACATTTTTATTCGATTTTTTTTTTTCGTTTATTTTTGGTTTATTATAAGAAACTTATCTCTAAATTTAGTTAATCTTCCAATGGAACTTTAGCACATGAACGTGTCAGCCTGTTATTAGAATGATTAATCGCTCTATTGATCAGCGATGTAAGATTTTGCTCGTAATCTTTTGAGCTAGAGATTTCGTTTTATCATCTTTGTCATTGATATCGAAAATATCACTGTGTTACATCATCGGTTAAGATCGCGTTGTAAAACACGGTATACTCAGTAAACATTTCCGTTGATTAGAATAATTGACACATCAATATGTTAGGTATTTAAAAAAAAAGAACAAAATAAAATCAAAAGTACAAATCTCTTTCCGGTTAAATGGTTTTGATTAAACCAATCATTTTTCATGAAATGTGGCCATCTTCATCTACTAGTCTGATCAGAAATTGAAACAGTCAGAAATAGGTCCTTTCAATTTCATCAAACTGTTCAAAAACTTTCTTACCAAATCCCTAGTGTATAGTTAAAAAAAATTATGTTGTTCAAACAACAAATGTGTGTGTGTGTGTGTGTATTTATTATAATTTGATACCCATTGTTGTGATCAAACTCATATTTATTTGAATTTTTATATACAAATTTATGCGTTGAATTATTCAATAGAATCCAAATACTCCTTCAATTTATTGTATTTCTTATTTTGATTTATTTATTGTCAAAAGAAAAAAATAATAAGCAAATTGCTTTCTAAATAAGCCATTGTGCCCATGAATAACATCTTGATAACCATTGAGTTCATAGATAAGTGTCTAATTAAACATATTCAAACACCAGATGGTAGATGCAGTCGTTTATTATACAATATGAAACAGAAAACAGAAGAAATAGGCAACTCTTTTAAACTCAAACTGTTTGCATTGATTTGGATTTATTTGTATCAGTCAGAAGTAAAACAAAAAATCGTATCCAATTTTATTGAAATGTGTCATTGTAACAATTTGAAGGCATTTATGACCGTGCTATATAAATATATATATATTTTTAAATAACATCAATTCAAAACTGTATTCGAATAAATAATTTTGTTGTTTGTGAAACGATGTGTTGAAATCAGAGCATAGAATAACTTGGATTTATCAGCAATAATAGATATATCGCATACATTTATCTCATTAATCGGGAACAATGAATCAAATCACATCAAATGGACACAGAAGCGGAGAAATAAGGGGATTTAGTCAATTAAATTGACTCACGATATGTTCCATTTTTCTGTGTTCATTTGTTGTGATTTGATCCATTTCCCCCAAATTTATGGCATAATATTTATGCAATTAATCAATTATTGTTGATAAATCCAAGTTATTCGTTGCTCTGGTTAAAATGATAAACTGGATGAACTGTGACACATCATTCGAATTTTCTGTTATGAATTGAAATTAAATTTTTAACTATTGAATGGGTAAACCATAACCAAATTCATCATTCCAATTTAGAAACGAGCGAATTCAAACATGCATGTCCTTCCAGATATTTCTAGTGAATGTACACGTCACAATTGAATTAAACAATTAGAAATATATATGCCAAAGAGAAATCGATCAGCACCCAATTGAATAAAAGAATATTGGCAAATAACTTTATTTAGCTAGTAAAAAATATGAAAAATATATATTATTATAACATATAATATATGAACAAAAAGAAAAAAGATATGTACGAAAATTATATTTGTTAAATTTATGGTGCCTTTGTTTCTTGAATTCAAAATCATAACAAAATTTAAAAGAAATTTCTTCGTTTTTCTTTCTCTTCCCCTTTCAAGAAAAAACAAAATAATATCAAGACACATGGCACACAATTAAAAAGGAAGGCACTTTTATAATTTTCATAAATTTTATACGGATTAATTCACATTCATTTTCCACAAAATTGAGTATATCAATTTATTAATCGACGGCCATTAACCATTCCCATCACTCACTTTCTCTCCCTTTCACTAGAAGAAAAGAATGTTGTTGTTCTGAAAACAACAAAAAATGAAAACAAACAAACAAACAAACAAACAAAAAACATCTTTCAAAAGGTTCGTTGAGTTTTAAAAATGATGTGCCTTAATTTTTAACTGAATCCAATACAGCGTTCTGGAGGAGATTTCCCCGTGCAAATGGTTTTTAAACGATCAAAAGCAAATTGTTCAACTGATGAATGTAATTTTTGCAAATTCTTTTTTTTTCTATCCATTACCAACCAACCCAGTGCCCCACGTATCCATACGGTGGCAAATTAATGAAAAACATAAAACGAAAATAAACAATTGCAATCATAAATATGAACATTTTGCAAAGTCATCAAGTACAACCAATAAAATGATCAGTGCCATTGTGTGCGCTGAGTTAAATCAAACCGATCTAAATTTGGATTTTATTTCAGTTTTCGTCTTTATGTTTCGGTATATAAATGGTTACGTGGTTTCAATAGAAGCCATAGTTAAACCATTTTTGGCAACAAATAAAAAATGAAGAAAACATGAAGAAAAAATGCATAAAGCATCAAATCAAATATGGAACTGTTTAATATACAAACTCTTCCCTAATAAATGGCCGGTAATTTAAATTACATCTCACCTCCCTGGATGAACATTATTTAATGAAAAAGGACATTTTATTATGAAAACTTTAATATTTTAAGCTCATTTGTAGAGATTTGTGGGTTTTAAGCAAATGAGTTTTAAGCAAATGGGCATCTCCCATTCCCATAATTCAATGTGTTTTTTTTGTGGGGGGGGGGGGAGGGGAGGGTACTTTCGTTTCGAATAAATTTATGCATTAAAATGAAAGGCAGTAAGAGGCAGTAAGTGCCTTTTTAGCTTCTTCTCTTCTCGATCAACACCGAAGTGTGACGGAAGCTCAATTTTTCTTTTGCAGACATATTCCATTCATGTCGTATGAAAATAAAACTGTTTTCCACTTTATAGTTCGTCGAATCGAAATTGTCACATCCAATATTATTTTAAATAAATCAAAAGCACATCCACCGTCATTTATCAAAGAGACATTTTCTTGGTGCGCTTCAACGACAATGACACATTGTTTCCGTCTGAAATAAACAACATAAATGCACATCACATACAACAATGCTGTATTGTGACAATAGATTATACCGTAATTCGGACATGGATTTTCACGGTGAAGATTCAGCACATTTGGATGATGTGTTTCAAGCACTCTGTACCACATATACAATATATTATCCACAATTATTAAGTGTATGTGTTTTGTGTGCTAGATTGGCGAAAGCATTCGGATATATGTTCTAAGAACCAGAATTTTGCGCATCGTTGCTTCCGTTAATGTTTTTACCTGTGTTTTTTCCTTCCTTTATCACTCGTCAAGCATCCACCAACACTAATCGCATTCTGTTTTTTTCCCTCCTCCGCATGTTGCAAATCCAACAATTGAAGTACATATTAACTTAATAACTGAACGATAATAATCAAATATTCAAGAAACATTTGGGGCAAAATACATCATCACAACACAAAACTATGGAAAATTTTGTGAAAAAAACATTTTGCACTCAAATTTTTAAAGAGAAATGTTCCATCACACTTCAAATTTTCTTCTCTTTTTTTTTTAAATTCCGATGGTGATGATACATTTTATAAATCAAATAAATGTTTGGGTGATGAAAATGCTTGGTTTCAACATTTTTCGAACTGTTCAACAGTTCAATTATGTAAGAGCAAATGTCGTGAAATATTATTATTATATTAAAAAAAAAAAAAAAAAAAAAAAAAAACAGAAGAAAAACATTGTAACAAAATGATTTAAAACAATAAATAGAAGTACAAAATAATTAAATTAAAAGCAAATCGTTTTCATTTACCTTTGTTTATTACAGCCGCTAAGACGTTTCCGGTTCCTAACTGTCACAGAAGTGTCACAGAAGTGGCACACAAACAAAAACACACTCATCAAATATTGAATGTTCCAATTTTCTATAACTGTGTACTTTATTGCATGCTTCAATTTTATAATGTCATTATTTCATTTCATTTTAATACATTATTATAGTTTCGGCTTATTTAAATGTTACAATGTAAATGGTTTTTGCAAGTGGCCAACGCATTCAATGCTCCATTGAATACTAAATCTGGTCGTCAACCAATTTTCGGCCTGCATCTGTTGTGAACACTTTAAATATCTCCCATAAAATAGTTTTCCTTTGCCCTATCTTTCGTTTGACTTGATTTCGTTTTTTGTGTGTGTGTGTGATCATTTGTAGATAGAGAGAAAGACAAAGGTAGAAGTAATTGAAACTATATTTGTTGTTGTTGTTGTTGTTGGAAGTTTTGTGCCTAAAAATTACATTTATAGTTTTGCATGTCTTTTTGGTCGTTGACCGAGTGAAAGTTTAATGACTTGATTTGGCAATTGATTGTTTTGGGGTCAGCACTGCATGATAAATGCCATTGAGATGTTACCCTCTTGTGAATAATTATGCTTATTCATCGATTTAATTTGTGAGCTCAACCGCATTTTGGTACATTTAAATGGCATGTTTGCCGGCAAATCATATGAATTGAATTAAATCACCAGAAGTTGGCCGTAATTTACATTCAAATTGCCAAAATTCATCACTCGCCACATTCAAATACAACACTTATCAAATCAGTCAAGTCACTTGAATTTCACTCGAAATGCCCAACGCATTATTTAATATTGGTTTGCAGTTGTTGGTTTTCACATTGTTTTCAGCCAACAATAGGAAAACAGTAAAAATTCTCATGACGTCTTCATTTTACCTTAATTATGTAGGGCAGTTATGCCAATACCACTATAGACCTTATTTTGTGTGTGTGTGTTTTTGTGTTGTTAACTTGTTGTTCCATTGAAAGCCAAATGACCATTTTGTGTTGCCCTCTTTTTGTTTGTTTCATTTTTTCCAAAAAGCATAAGTAAAACTGTAAATTGTAAACTGTGAACTGAGAAAATTGGTATTTCGGAAAGGTCATTTTCAATGTTTCATGTTTCTCCAACAACAAAACATATGAAAATACTGAAAATTAGTCGTATCAGTGAGCAAAACTTCATTTTGGTGTGTAGTTTGATTGATGATAGTTGGGAAGACTTTTGGTACTGTATGCAAATATTTATCCATAAATGGAATGAGCGTTGGTCCATAGTGCGGAAGAAATGTCCTCTTCTTTTTCTGTGTCGTAGTCGTCATCACCGTCGTCGTCATCATCGGTTTTTGTTTCTGGTTCATGTTTTTGTTCTACGTCGTTTCAAAATTTATTCTCGATTGAATTGCTTCTCAATTCAATAAACAACATTCAATCTAGAGCACATCCTATCTATTTGTGAAAGACATTCAAGTGAGCGCGCCATTGTATTATGCTCTTGCAACGATGAAATTGCTTGGATACTATCTATACTGATGGGTGTTCAAATGAGATTTGGTTCGGGTATTAAAAGCGAATTTCGCAATCAAAATAAATTTTCATTAGTTGTTCATTACGAAAATCGTCGTACAGCATCGAAAATTTATTGGGCCAAAGCTTTGCTGAATGCTTTTCCATCATCGATATCATCTAGTGTGTTGCTAGACTCATCGCATTTCCTCATCGGATTTTTGATTGCCCAGCTTGCCCCTTTTTTTCTCATTCCCTCTCTCTCTCTCTCTCTCTCTCTCTCTCTCTCTCTCTCTCTCTCTCTCTCTCTCTCTCTCTCTCTCTCTCTCTCTCTCTCTCTCTCTCTCTCTCTCTCTCTCTCTCTCTCTCTCTCTCTCTCTCTCTCTCTCTCTCTCTCTCTCTCTCTCTCTCTCTCTCTCTCTCTCTCTCTCTCTCTCTCTCTCTCTCTCTCTCTCTCTCTCTCTCTCTCTCTCTCTCTCTCTCTCTCTCTCTCTTTCGTATCGTAATGCTTTATCATCCAATTGGAAGAATGTAATCGTTTTGACGTTTCATTCGTCATCATTAACAAATTACTCTAGTTCAAAACGATTAATTCATTTGGTAAGTGGCTTTTCAGAAAGACCATACCGATTTTTTGTGACTAAAAATACCTCTCTCACATTTCTCTCGCATCTCGCAGAATGAACAGCATGCATTGCCTCATGTGATAACATTGTAACAGTTGTAACAAGTGTTTGCTAACTTGTGACTGTTTAATGTTGGTGTTAAATGGATTTCGCAGCCAAAGACTAATATACGATACAAGTTTGCTCGACTCGTAATTGATGTTTTAATGGGTGTCGAACGTTGTTGTACTTTCACTCTAGTCGATTTATATTGCATTGTTTGTCAATTGTGTGTAATTCACTTCCAAACACATGCAAACGCACACAAACCTGTCGAGAACGTGGGGAAAGAGAGAGAGAGAGAGAGAGAGAGAGAGAGAGAGAGAGAGAGAGCGACCAAGAGAAAGAGGGACAGCCAATTCAATACGGATGTAGCTTATTTTCTCTATTATCTTAGTATCGAATTTCGGGTATTTTGCCTTAAATTGATTATTGTTTAACAGTTTATACATTTTTGTCATTAAATTAATTTAAAATATACACTTGAATCACAATCGTTGCATCTCTTGTATTCTATTTTATTGGAATTTTTTAGACGATTTTTCTTGCAGAGAAGAGCAACGAACGATGAAAAATGCTCGACCATTTCCTCAGAATTGATGATTGGATTTTCACAAATCGTTTTGTGATTCAAGTGCCTCTGGTTCATATCTTTTAGTTCAACATAGTCATAAATGTGATTTGAAATAAATCTCTACGCAAAAAGAAAACATTTGAAGAATAAAAAAAAAAACGATTGGAACGCGACTTAAGCGTATACTTCATCTTCATCATATCATTGCACACACAAAAAGGAGCATCATGAATTGAGCAACTTCTTTTTATAATTTCCGTACATGTACAATATTCACTGTACGATGTGCAGTGTATATAGTCGAAATGAAAATTCAACTTGAGAACAAACAATGGCAATTCAACACAATAAAAACGGAAGTTCCGGTTTGAAACTCAATTCAAATTGACTATCTGAGGATGCTGTATAAACTGTACGATGCACGCACAGCGCACACAGCAATTGCATAATTTAGTCAACAGATTGAAATTTGTATTTATGTTGAGAATGTTGCATCGCACTTCAGATGCACAGCAACAATACACATCAAAATAAAAATTAAGAAGTTGGTGCTTTGCAAATGTGTTTTTGTGCCTTGTTGAATAGCAGCTGGCTCCTCACCTAAATATAAAACATTAAATAACAAAAAAAAAAAAAACGAGAAAATATTGTTGTGGTTGTTGTTGTTATTTTTTATAATAATAATACCACTTTTATTTAAATAGGTTCTGATGCGGGAAGGTTTTTTTTCTCATTTCTTTTTAAACATCTCGTATATATTTAGCTCTTTCTGCTGTTGAGCAAATTGAATTATACTTTGCACGCAATTTTATCGCAAAATGTGTTTACTGTTCCACTTCTGTTTGATATATTATCTCCTTGAGCATCAGAGCCCATTCTGTCTTTTTTTCGGTTTTTTTTTTTTTTTTTGGTTATTTGTGTGATGTGGGTTACATACCGTTTAAAACATGAACGTTGACCGTATTCGGATTGGCGTGAGTGGGCATACAGGCATATTTGCCCGAATCAGAAATTTTAGCTTTTTGAATCAGCAAATAAGATGTAGTCACTTCGCCTTTCTCTGTGATAACTGAAACGCCTCCTCTGGGAGAATCGTAGTTAATCTCCTGTATTCAGGTAATATAAACAATTCAAAGCAAACATGCATAAAATCAGTTTCGGATTAAGTGCATTTACCACAGTTTTGGGGTTGAAAAGAAGGGAAAAAAACGTCGATGATGGAAAACGAATACCAAACAACCCAATCCATCCAATCCAAAATCCATTTTTTCGACATGCTATGTACGCACGCCACTGAATTAAATAGCTCTCAATGCGATATAGATTGTGTGTGTGTGCCATTTGCTCGTATCCAACACTCGCTCCATCGGAGAAAAAAAGCACACATATCACATGTACAACCAACACATGTACGAACGTTATACACTGATCAGACTTTTCATTATTGTGGTAATTTTTATTTTTATTAAGAACATCACGACCACTTTTCTCCGATTATTACTATTTGAAATCTTGTTCTGTGATGAAGAGGGAAAAAAAACCGTTTCTCGGTTTATATACTTTAAGCCATGCTTTATATCCTCGTAGGCCATAGACAGACATATAGAAACTATCTAATAACGAGGGTTTCAGAGAGAAAAGAAATGTCTTAATATTGATGTTTGAAAACTAAGACCATGCACCAACCATGCTCATGGAAGTGTTTGGATACAGTGAACACTTTTTTCCCACTACAAATACGATTGATTCACATTTTCTCGGTGCAAAACTGCGCTTATAATGGATTTAAAGTTTCGAATGAACCATTTGATTGAACTTTTACCAGTTTTTTTTTGTACATCATTAAGCTTAAGCAACGTAAATGAACCGTTTCGTAGAGAGATTTTGGTGTGGTTTTGGTATGTTTAGTCGTGGATTTTTGAATTTGTGGTTTTTAGACGGTTTGGACTGTGCCAATTTTGTGTGTTGAAAATTGCTTACGCAAATAGAAACGACTGACAGATTGACATCAATCATGGCCCAGCCCATACCCAATTGACAGTTTCTGAGTAATCACAAAATAATTTAAGCACAAGTTGACAATCGGTCCATTCACTTGGAATTCTTTCAGTATTTGTTAGATACATCGACGACCATTGAAAACTTGACAGTTCAGTGAAAACCGTAAAATTTTGAAATGTCATAGAAATAGAATTCTCCAAACTAGGTATTGATGTGAAATGTGGGCTATTCTCCAAATATACAATGGTCACAAGATGGACTCCTATCTGATGCTTAACAGAACTCTTATCAAGCTCTCAGAATTCATATGATTCGAGCATCAATGATAATTGATTGATTTGAAATTACAATAAACAATGCTTCAATGCTTCAATGTGAAAATAATTTACCAACAAGTTTAACTCGAACGATGTTTTAATGAACTTATTAATATTTTTTTTTTAAGTTGATTAAAAGAAAATGAACGCTTGGTATGACTAATCCCTAGGCTGTTCGGGATCTGACATGAGATAATGGTTTCAAAAACCTGAACATGCTCAGATAGGGAAATTGTGGCCTGATGGGACACAATTACCACCGTAACTAGACACTAAACTGTGCATTGCTGTAAATTGAAAAATGGCTTTTTCGATATTATTTTTTTTCTGCATAAAAATACCGCATGCAACACCAACCATTAATGTGACACAATGGAAAATATTTCATATAACGCAAATATGTGTTTAAAAGAGAGAGAGAGAGAGACGTGAACAAACATTCAATTTACAGGTGATTTCACGGGAAAAAATATCCAATGCAAAAATAAACGTGAATTGTTCAAAACTTGATGTTTTCATTTTGGGTAAAATTTTTCCCATGTTCCGTTTAAATAAAATTGTTGTTTCAACTTTGGCTGTGTAAATGCCCGGATATAGGTCCCATTTGCATTCTCACAGAGGTTCTCATCACATTATGTACATTGTACAATATGCGAGAGCATCATGCAGAAATAAAATAAAAAAAAGCAACAACAACAGAGCGCCGAGCTCAGCCGGAGTCAACGTCTAACCACAGTAAATCGCAAGAAATATTCATTCTACCATTCATTATGCCTTGAAACAAGTTGCCTTTTCAGCTAAATTTCAGCATGTGAAGTATATTTTCGCGTGGCTTTTTCATGAATTTCATGGCGTATGCGTTCGGATTGTGTAAGTGTCTGTGTGAAAAATGCGCGGGCAAGCAGATGAGCTCGCGCTCGCTTACACATGAATTTGGATGTGAATGTGAGCGCTTTTGCATTTATCTTCATGTATTCGACTGCTTTTACATACCTGATTTTTATGGCTCCATAAAATAGCGCTTGGCGGTTCAGGTAAATGTCTTACAATACAAGTTAGATTAATGGTTGAACCGATGTCGATATATAAGTCAGGTCCTCCTAGAATATTCGTCACTGGTTCTGTGCGAGTGTATGTTATTACCGCAGTACACATTGGTGAATGATGAAAGGTAACAACGAGAAAAAAAAACCAGCTCACACACAGAGAGAAAAGAAAAGAAATGGAATGAAACGAAGAAAAGAAGAAACAAAAACAAAAACAAAAACAAAACAAAAAACAGAAGAGAGCGAGAAATTACCAAACGGAACGAGAAAGCATCCGAATCACGGAGTGAAAAATTGTTTTCAAGAATAAAAAGAAAAACACATCTGACGAGGACACAACAGTAAAGCAACACAATTTAAGCAGTTTTTATAATAGAACAAAGCTTTTACTTTACTTTTTTGTCAAAGAAATTTTTTCGAGATATTTTCACATGCGTTTTTTTTGTTTTTATTTTTATTTTTTGTTGTTGCTGCTGGTGTTTCTTTTTGTTGTTTTGAGTACGTAAAAGAGAGAAAGTTTTAAAGTCGCTAATAAAATCGCAGTTCTATTATGCGGAAAACTTTTGTTTTAAATTATCTTGCTTCCTGTCAACAGTTTCGTCGCGCTTATTTAAAAATCGTTTACGAGTTCAAACAGTTATTCGTGTAACACAAGGAAAATGAGAAACTGGGGAAGGGGACCGGGATGAGTGTGAGAAATGAGGTAAATTGAGACTTTGGGGGTGGAGGGGGGAACACCATGAGATCGAAATCAATT
This sequence comes from Aphidoletes aphidimyza, assembly GCA_030463065.1. Lineage (NCBI taxonomy): Eukaryota > Metazoa > Arthropoda > Insecta > Diptera > Cecidomyiidae > Aphidoletes > Aphidoletes aphidimyza. The sequence goes on along the minus strand of CM059997.1, from coordinate 11,950,590 downwards.
TTCGATTATGCAAAAATTCGATCAATGACCAAGAATCAATGACTAACACTCTTCGAACTCCATAGTAAATTCTACAGAAATTGGATGCTTTGGACTTAACGATTTAAAAGCATATACATACCGACAACCGATAAAATCATTGAAAATCCCACGGGTGGCGTCGTCGAAACTGCGAAAATCAAAATGCAAAAAGGGAAAGAGAACATGTTAATGCATGAGGTGTTTTGAGCATCAATTTGAATAATTATCACATAGAATGCACAATAAATTCTGTCACATATTAACATGGGACAGGCCGGATGTTATGTGTTTATCCATCGAGAAACGAGAGTACAAGACACAAAAATAAAAATAGATAGAACACACACACACACACAACACAAAACCGCAACAGACAACATATATGGATAGCGAGAGAACGTGCTGTACCTTGACACTCATATGTACCGGAATCACTTTTTTGGGTATTTCGGATCTAAAATGATAAATACAGTGAGGTAAAAATATGGACTTGTCATACATGGAACATTACTTGGCTTATCGAATTTCACGGATGACACAAAATTTGTTGGGATTTTTGTTGTTGCCGTTTGTTATGATTTGGCTGCAACACTCAATTCGATATTATAATAGCTCGATGATAAAAGTCGACAATTTTGTTTTAACCGAAACCATATTTAATGAACTGAGAGCTATGGACGAAATTACTCACCTCATAAAATGCTCAATTCTCTCCATAACTATTGAAATTTTGAGAATGATGTTATTCTAAAATTAATATATTTTTCCTTTAAACAATGTACGTCAGCAAAATTTGCATTCCTGAAAATTACCTAAAAAAAATGGTTTGCGATGAAAACGTGTTTCCTGCATGATATTTTAAATATAGGCCAATTATGGTCAAAATAAACTAAATATATAAACAATTCATACTTCAATTTATGTACACACTGTAAATTATGGTTCATTTTCACTGAGTCAAATAGGAGATCTTTGTAAGTCGCATTGATTGCCGCTAGCGGTGCCGAGTGCAATCAATTATTTTGACATTAAAGTCAAAGAAAATATATACAAATTCACACAGGTCTGTGTATATAAATTCTAGTGCGGATATTATATATTTAGTTTATATTAACTTCAATTAACATGTATTTAAAATATCATACAAGAAAAATGTTTTCATCGCACATCATTTTTGGGGAAATTCCAAGGGTCCATCCTTCTTTCCCACTCAAAAAATGTTATTCCAGAATTGCGTCATCCTCTAAATTTTATTAGTAATGAAATGAATCGGGTATTTCATGAGGTGAGCAATTTTCTCCATGGCTCTCAGTTTATAAATTTTCACATGTCAAAATGCACTTAATAAGAATGCACTGAATGAATGTTCGTTGGCTGAATGCAATCGTGCAATCGTGCAATCGTGAAATCCATAATTCAACATTTTTGATTTGATTTTCTCACCCATTTTGTTGACACAACCAGAATGTTGCGCAAGTCACTTGCCTTGCGGCAGTCAATCTATCCGCTAGCTATAGTGGGAAAATTCACTATGAGAGAGAGAGGGAGAGAGATGGTGTGTACGGGCGGAAAAGTGAAATCAAATCGAAAATGTTCGCCGAATGATCCAGTCCTACCATCGAAATGGTGCTACATTTTCCTTTTATTTTGAACAAACAAACCTGCAGGGACCAATCGCCAATTTGTTTATTATTCACACACACAAAACGGTTGTCTGACGTGTATGTGGTTTTGTCAACAGTGAGTAGATGTAGATCTCGATGCCGTATCCAAGTCACCTATAAATTGAAGAAACAAGCTATACATTACGTGACAACAAAATGAAGTAAGATGCTGCGATTTTTTCCTCTTGAACGGGTAAGTTTGGCACACAAAATGCTCAAGTACAAATCGATTATGTATTTGTAAGTGCGGAATGAATGAATAACGAAGACGGGGCGAATGGCCCGGAACACTTGAATCGGTGGCATGAAGCGCAACGTGCGGTGGCCACCTTTCATACTCACTTGATCATTAAATGGTACACGGGCGCAAAAAGGATGTAAAAAAGCGGTGTAATAAAATTCGCAATACAAAAAGAATCATTGATATTTGCGAGGCAACTGGGGCATTCAAGTGCCACTGATTTCAGCCAAAGAGACTAGTAATACAAAGAAAATGAGCTTTCATTGTGAGAATTTGCCCGGCTCGGCTCAGCTCGGCTCAGCTCGGCTCAGCGACATTATTTCCAGATACAAGATAAAAAGGCTGTGCTGTGCATTACTTTGCTTTGCTTTTCTTTTTGTTTTCTTTTTTTCTGTGAACGTTGTCCATCGGGAGTCGTTTGATGTGACGTTATAATGGCGAATTTAGTTTCTTTTATGTTTGGAAATATTTGTATTTCTTGTATCACTTGATTCACTACCCACCGCTTTTCATCACTTCCCATCACTCTCTATTGCTTCGGCTCGCGCACAATGTGTGCTTTTGTATGTACATTGTACGCCACATCTATGCATTACGCATTAGATAAGAAGCAAGTGATGCGATATGGCAAAAGTAAAACAAGTAAAAAGTTAAAAAAGGACTGATATAAAAAGAGAGAGGCTTAAGAGTATTATGTGATTATGACTACTTATGTCAAACAAAAGTTCGATCGAATATCGAAAAGAATGGCATTCAAACAGCATATATAGTTTGAGAGCACTTTTGATTTTAATTCAATAAATAAATTGCGATGGGCAAAGGAGCGACAAAACAGAGCGTCGGGAAACGAAAGTGTAATGTTGATGTGCCAATAAATTGCTGCAAACATGAAAAAACTGAAAGTTTATGAGCGTCGATGATGCTATCGTTTAAAATGGTAAAATGAGCAAATAAATGGTGTTTTACTTACTGTTTTGTTCCCCAAGTTTTTGATCCGACAGTTGAGATTGGCTGTTTTGCCTACGAGCGCGGTAACATTCTTCGAGGCGGATACATCGAAGAATGGTCCTCGATTCAGGGCATTATTCATTTTATCGGCATCGTCACCGATATTGTGGTTATTGTTATTATAAAAATTTCGGTTGTCTCTGCTCGAAACATTCACATATTTTTGGTTAGTTCTAATGTTATCGCTATCATTACTACTCCTATTGTTGTCCTCATCGTCCTCATCGCCGTTATTTTGATTGGTCTTTGAATTGCTTAACTCTAATACATATGCCATATTCGTTGAATCAAAGTATTGATTTTGTTTTGGATACGCTGTATCGGCCAAACTGCTTATCGGCTGATGCGCTGGCTCGGATTGTATAGCTAATGATGGACCAATAACAACACCAACTGCCAAACGATTCACGACGAAAGTGGAATATAGATGTTAAAAAACCAGAACCAAAGAGAGAAGGAGAGAGAGAGAGAAAGAAGAAAGGACAAAGAAGCAAACCCGATCAGACTCAAACCATCATTCAACAAAAAACCATAAATGGCATCACATTCGACATATTTAAGCGCTTAAAGTGCAATAATAACAGCCAAAAACTACGAATAACGAAAACGGTTAACATGTCACTTGAGATTTTTCGATGAGCGACGACAAAATATCATGCGAATAAACAATCGCAAGATAAATCATCGCATATTTTGAACTTTTGCACCGAATCAGTTGCGATGTGGCAACTTTGGTGTAAGTAATCTACATTATCCCGTTCAATATCCGAATTTAAGCTGTCTTCATGTCACGCAAACGAAGCAAGAAAAAAAAATTCAAACACACCACCGCACATGGCAACAACAACAACAACCAAATCTATATCTCTTGATACGTGTATACATGTTGTTGCTGACGCGTGTAATACAACGCGCCACATCTTCACATCTTCACATTCGATTGATGGTGTGCTTAGAATGACTTAAGCAGCTCTGCCAATAAAAGATGGAACGCTTTTGCAAGTTTTGAGTATTTATTCGGCTTAGCTCAGTGATTTTCATTCAGTTTTCAGCCATGGCCAAGAAAACTCAATCGAATATTGACAGACTATTTCAGTCACACTCACACACCGCATTAAATCAGGCCAATATTTGTCGTTGTTGTTGTTGTTGCTTTTGATTTCAGGCTATAACACATCGTATAAAATACAAAATATCAAATACAAAATCTATGTGTGGCGGCATAAAAATCATCACAGTTCTCAATCACAGTCAGCTAGGCGTATTGGAGTATCTTTTAAAAATACACTACGCTGATTGCATTTCGGAAAATACATGTGAGAACCGCTGGGAATAAATGTAAATCATGAGAATGTCGTACACACGTATTATGAGAACACACGATACACGATATATAAGCTCGGATCGGAAAAGTTAGCTGTTAGCTGGCAATAGCGTATGGCCCAAAAATGTGCCACTCTCTGCTATTTGCTGCAAATGTGAGACGTTAAAATATTTGCTTAAAAGTTTTTTTGTTGTTGTTGCTTGTTCGTAACATCAGCTTCGTATCCGTTTCGCTTTCAGAGATTGTGACTCTTTTTCGCCTATTTTCCTTTACTACGTCGGAATGTTCAAAAAAAAAAAAAACACACTCATTTTAAAATGGTTTCGAATCCTATTTTGTGACAATGTTAACCAAACATACAACGTTCTGTTAATAAATAACGTCAACCAGTTCAACAATCTTCGATGATGTGAAATAATCACAATAATCAAAGCGGTTCTATGAATATTTCAGTGTACAAATACAATGCTATAACCTGTTTCATTTCACTATCCAGGTTTTTTTGTTGTTTGATATTCATTCAGCCTTGTCGTTGAACAATTGTACGTTAATGGCATACTGTGTATTTGACACACGTACACACACACACGATTTAAATGTTAAAATGAATTTTCAGCTTACCAATTGCAACGGAAATCATAAATGTGACTGCGACGGAAAGTTCCATGATTTATACAAATGTTGTACACATATTTATTCCTGTAGAATGTTGAAAGAGAAGAGTAAGATAACAAATGTTAAGCTTAACTATCAGCCGGCTCAAACGAATGTGGATATATGCACACCATACATTTAAACACGAACAACAACAAACAAACAAAACAAAAACTATAGAAAATACATGATACAAACAATGCGAAGAATGCAAACACAACGTTTTTATTCATACAAACTGATGCATTGCCGTTAATCTATTGAATTGGAATTGAAGATGATAATTCATACCATAGAGAAAACCATCCATATTTCAATGTGAAAAGTCTGAGATAATCGATTTCATATGCATTAAATGAGATCGGATTAAATTCTCTGGAGTTCATTGACTAGCTCGATGCCCTCATCTCAACAGTAAAATAAATCGAATTGAAATGGGAAAATCCGTATCCCAGAGGCAGAAATCAAGCGGCTACTAACTTTGGACTAACCTATTAAATTTGATATCTGGTGCAATTGCATGGATATGAGGCTACTTGTTTTGCGAGCATATCACTGTGAATTTTCTAAAGTATTCAAGCGCACACGCACACACACACAAACACACACACATAAAGAAAAACTGGTAATGGTCACCTGAGCCGTTACCCAGCATTATCCGTCTCATCGCTTGGACGCCTGATTACCCAATATTTCCTTGTTTACGCAAACAAACTAAAATATGCAAATAAAAATGTTTTTGCAGACGCCCGAATACATTTTTTGGGTGGATACGTGAACTGAACAAAACAAAAAAAAAACACACAAAAAACTCAACATCCCAAGCATTTGTTTTTTCTGTATACATAAGATATTTGCGAACAAAATTGGGGGGTTTTTCTTGTCAAAAACATTCAGCTTATTTGATTTCATGACCATTTTTTTAACAGAAAAAAAAACTGGTTCTTGGCATCAAATGCCTAGATTTTCATATTATTCCATTCTAGCATCAAATTTACCGCTATCAATCGACGAGTTCTTATGCAATGCCCTCGAGCGGCACATGGCCCACGAAGTGTACACATTTTATTCTCTTCTGGCTCGGCTACAAAAAAGAAATGTAGCGTATATATTACTGTAATACCAACAGCAGCAGCAGCAGCAGCAGTAACAACAACAACAACAAAGTTTCGCCTCTTAAAAAGTTGGAGCGAAAAGAGAGAGAGCGAGAATAAAAAGTTACTTGACGACTGAGAAATGGCGTGCGCGAAGCACGGAAATAAAAAAGAACACAAATTCGCGTGAATGTTGCTTTTAAAAGAATCTAACGAACTTGCATAAAGTTGTACACTGCAGTGGACAAATTAATAAAAATATTTTTCTTTGAAAAGTGTGCCAACTAACAAGCGATATTAGGTTAGTGCGTCGTTGCAAAATTTATAACTAGTAGCGATGATATTGTAACTTCAATTCACGATTAGCTTATGGTTTTCTCTTTTCTCTCTGTGAGTGTGTGTGTGTATGTGTGAATATAATGGATCATCATGCAGTTTCCCATTCAGAGTTTTCTGAATGATCTTGAAACGAAATTAAAATCTATTATGGGATGGTGGAAGAAAGAAAGAAAGAAAAATAAATTGAAAGAATCAAATGCAAAAAAATAGACTCGAAAAGAGAGAAGAAAATTTGATTTTGACTCTTAAGCTCTGGCCAGAGTGAATGAAAGCTAATATTGATGCACACAAGCCTGAACAAGTTCTGATGCTGCTACTGCTGCTGCTGCTGGTAGTGGCTTGGAAAATGCTATAGGGCATAGAAACACATCCATACGTTCGTACATATACAGTCATTCCAATCATATTCACTGTAAAAACCGCTTTCAATTAGTCGTATAGTGGCTCGAATGTTGGGATAAATATACTTGATATTAAATTCTATTTTTTTTTTTGCATTCTATTCGTTGTACTATGTTAAAATGGATTTGTAAATCCAACAAGAATCGTCGTTTCGTGAAGGATTTGATAATGACAGCGGGAGAAACCCGTACACTTGTAATAAGAGGCAGCAGGCAGTAAGCATCAAGTAGCAAGCATCCGAAACATAAATCGAGGAAAAGAACGATGGAAATGAAAATAAAAATAAAGGAGTGGAGAGAAAATATTAGATAGAGAAAATATTTGGCGTAGATTTTGGTTTAGGTACTATTTTGTCGGTTCATGGACTTGTGTGTGTGAATGTGTGTGTGTGTTGAAAATTAAGTGAGCTTAATAGTGCATGGGACTTTTGCAAATCAATATGATTAGAAAATGTCGTATCCATTCAAAACCATTCTACCAATGAGCATTGTTATGTGAGTAATGTAAAATGTAAATATTATTGTGTATGTCGATCTCGCATCGCACACTCGATGCCTCTATATTTGAAATCATTTTGAGTTCATTGCGAACTGAGCCTTGAATTTGGTTCGTTTCGTTTCGTTTGGTTTAGTTTCGGATGCTGCTTCTGGCTTGTGTTCTGGTTTTCGTTACAAACATGCCAAAAAAAAAATGATGACTTCACATAAAAATACAGCGCACTCACCAAACGCTCTCTCGGTTCACTATATCGTCATATCATATCAGCGAGAATGAGATAGCGATAGGACGATTGAAAGCTGCAAAGACCAAGCTACGAACGAACGAAAAATACATCGAAATGAACGAAACGGAATGAAACGAATGAACGGAATGAACGAAAAACGAAAGGCGAATCAGCACATATTACATTCTTTTGTTGTCGCCAACGCCATACATCACATAATAGCGCTGCGAGATAGGAAGCAAAACGACAACTAAGAAAAGCCAATGGCATTACATACAATCCAGGCGAATAAATATACATATTTTATATGTGTGTTTTCGTATTTTTTTCCCCACATAAGAGCATTTTGAAATAAGAAAATCGCCAAAGATGCGAACGAATGAGTGGCGGGAGGATGGGCGGTCGGATGGGCGAGCGAACGAACAGAAGTGAAAAATAAAAACCAAAGGGATAAATAAAACTTTAACATTTCATGGTATTTTTATCTCGTTTGCAGTAAACGCTCATCGATGATAAGATTCTTGCGAAAAGAAATACGCAATGTCTTACAACATGGCGTTTAAATGATTGATCTGTTGAATTTTTTTTTGCTTCTCGTGGTTGTTGTTGTTTGAATAATTAGAGCAGGTTTTCGCCCACACGTTCGCGCTGTCCCTCTCTATCTTTGCACGAACATTACTTTGTTGAACGATGATAAAAGCAGAGCTCGAGTCAAAGAAATAGTTGTGCAATGGGTTGCCGACACTTTCAAGACTCTTACATAATAATGTTTATTCTGCATCATTATATCGTTGTTTGAAAAGAGTAAAGTAAAAGAAACCATCAATGTTCATAGAGTCGACTGTTTATTTCTCCCATTCAGGCATTACTTTTTTCAAGAGCTTTCGCGCAAAAATTGATGCTAACATTTGCCATGCCACTACAAATATAAAGCATAAAGGATGAATGTAAATAAAATAAAAGCGTGCACAACATCGCCAACATCACCACACACAATAACACAAACAAACACCAACAACATCAACAACGACAGCAGCCGCCGCACATCTACAAAAGAGACGAGAGATATTCGAAATGCAAAATGCGAAAACAGAGAATCAAAACATACAAAACACGATGAGAAGAGAATTGCAAACTTTTCCTACAGTGTTGTGTCAAAATAAACACATTCATTGTATGCAGATGCAGAGAACATTGGGGGATTGTTTGATATTAAATGCACTAAAATCCATAAAACCACATAAATCAGTTGCAAAAACAGTTTTCATTTGCGTTTGTTGATACATATAGATATAGATGTGCATGTGTGGGGGAGAGAGAGAGAGGTTGAGAGAGAGAGAGAGAGAGAGTGAGAGAGAAAAGAATGAAAAGAAACAAACAAACAGAAAAAAAAAGAAATGACAAAAAGAAAGAACGAAAGAGCTAGCAAGAGCCCATTGTTCGGTTCTAATACGATGAACAGGCGTCAGCATCGTGGGTACGCAATTTATGGGTACAACATATAAAAACATATTTATACACAACACACACCGACCGAATGTGTATCGGCTTTTATTTCGGCACCCCATCCCCACCCTCTTCGAACAAACGCACGAACGTACGTACGAACGAAAAACAACACATTTTTAGAATACAACAGAATATGCTTTCGATTTTGTCCAGTTTTCACTTACCCTAAGCAAATTTAAAAGAAAATAGATGATTTCGCTGTTTTTTTTCTCTTGCTTTCTTATTGGTCGTCAGCGTTCGTTGGTGTCGTTTATTTTACTGATGCGCGTTCTTGGTGTTGTTAGTAGTCACTTTCATAAAATGTGTGCCGTCTTCGTTGAATCTCTCTTTGCCGTCTCTCTATTTGCTCTTTTTGTTGCTGTTGTATGTGTGACGATTCAATTGAATGTAAAAATGAAACAACAGTCGTGGTGTTCTGTCGCACATGAATACATCTAGGACATGGGACATTTACATGTTGATGTATACGTTGAGATAAAAAGTGGTTATTTCAGGCAGCCGAATTACAAACCCCCCAAACGAAAATTATGTGCCCATTTTCTGTCTATCTTTTTCTACTTTTTGTTTATGACACATGAAAATGAAAATGAAAATGAAAACGAAAACGAAAACGAAAACGAAAACGAAAACATTCACTCTCGTCTCCAAAACTGCGAAATCAACGTTTGTTACAAAATGTCATTTTAATTAAAATGGAAAACTTCGAAATGAAGCCGAAATGTAATGATTTTATTGACCGAGTGTGCTGCCATAAATTTAGCTTGAAAGCTTTGATTTTTTGCCTGTAAATAACCATTTTTTATCTTACCACGTTGTGTGCGTTATAACAAACCGTATATAGAATGGGTAAAACTTACAGGCTCAATGCTCACAAGTGCAACTCAAAAGCCAGATGGGACACTCTTATTCTCTTATCTCGAGTATTTTGATTGTCTATCTTTCCCTTTATACCCTAAAAATGTATATATTATGTGTATCCGTTGTATTGTGCGTTCTCCTCAGCGTGTGTTAGATTTTGGAATTTGTGGAGCTCAACAAAAAAGTAAAGCAGCAGCAGTAGTAGCAAAAGTACCAGAAACAGTAGCGTCGGCGGCAATAGCAACGTCAACGGCAGCAAAAGCAACACTAGAAAGCAGCACCATAAAACTTAGAAAAATGTCAACTTTGCACTTTGTTTCATGCGAACAATTTCAAATAGCTTGATACATTTATTCTGCATGCTTTCGTTCGTTGTCTTTGCTCCTAGATTTGGACTATGTTGAACCAGTAAGATGGCATTTCATTGTTATTATTTTTTTTCGTCAAAGGAAAAACCAATGGAATTGTTATTTCATTAGATTGCAAACGTTTTGTTGGTTTTTTTTCTCATATGATTCAATTTTTTTTTAAAGCGTTCAATGCACACACAAAAACACACAAACACAAGCGCACAAATAATGCCCGAACAATAATCACTTGGCGACAGTTCTTTCGTTTCGGTAAGGTCATCCAAACGCACGTCTATTCACTCACTACAATTTTTGTTTTGTTTTCGCACCGTGAACATCACTCCACACATCAAAATTTAATTCATCAATCAACACCGCAATTGATTGCATTAACATGAAATATTATGACCATTAAGGCTAAAAATCGAAGCAATGTTTTATTGTTGTTGTTTTTCTATATGTTTTCATTTGAGCTGGGCATAGCTGGTGCTATGCACACGTTTAACTTGAACGGTTTGGTCTCAACTGAAAGTGAAAAGATCCCACCGTATAATCTCACACACGACCGAATAAAAACTGGAAAATTCACCAGTCCATGGACGCGAGAGCTGAGCAAGTGATGCTACACAATAGACTGAACAATGCATACTAAACCGACGAAGAATGCTGTTTGCGCACAGTAGCTCGATGTAACTGAAATGTTTGTGTGTTTTTTTTTTTCGTTTCGTATAAAATGGGTACCAACCATCCATCGTTCAGTCACGAAACCAACGAAATACTGGATGATGGTGATGAAGAGCGCGGTAGCGGCGACAACGAGAGTGGAGAAACAGAGATAGCCAAAACTAAGTGGGTGAAATGAAAAGCATCAATTCAACTTGCTCTTCATTTTGAGATTTAAGCGTGATACTGGGGCAAAAGGAAAATCTTGTACGCGTGCACGTTAAAACTTATTGTGCACAATAGAATATGCCATGTGCATATCCCGTAAGTTTTTATACGTAGCATTAATAGAGAAATGTATATTCGCATATAAATATGTATATAGATTTGAACGCGTTTATTATTTGATTACATGAGAGCGCGCCGCTCGAAACAAGGCAATACATACATACACACACACTCGCACTCGCACTCGCACTCGCTCTCGCACCAGCAATCGCACTCCAACGAGAAACACCGAAATGTGGGAACATGTTTGATGCATTTAATGTGCGGTGTTTTCTATAGAATTTATAACCGACGGTACAAATGACAACGGATATTGATGTAGTTTATTCGGAAATTCAGGAAAATTCATAAAATACAAACTGTTTTCCCATTCATATTTATTCGTTCCATTTCCAGTGATATTGTGACATTGTGGTAATTTGGTCATTTGAAAGCATGACCGAACATTGTACAATGTTACATGGAAATTGATTGAACCGAACAACTGAACGACAAATGAAATGGCAGAGTTCCAGCGTATCTTTTTTTTATCCTCGGCTGGGTGTGTGTGTGTGTATGTGTTTTTATTCACTTGCACCGTGTCAATGAAATGCTGATTCGATTTTCCATAGCGCTCCCGACTTCATTGTACGTAGGTGTCAAAATCCATATTTTCCCTCAGCACTTCCCAAGATACACCGTCGAAACGCTCGATTCTTTTCCTTTCATATCATTTCATTCCGTTTCGTTCGTATAGTTTCGACGCTTTTTTCTCTCGCTGTGAACAACGGAGCAGCGTGATTAATTCAAAAAAGGCTAAAAAGTCACACCACGGGCTTCTTTTGCCTTTTTCATTTGCTTTTTATACCAAAAAAAAGAACGAAAAATAACTGGAAAACCCCAAGAGAAGCCTTTTCAAATTGAATTTCTGCCTCTCAGTACAACGCCGCGCTCTGTTAAATTTCCTCTTACATTATGCACGGAAAGAGCTCGTTAACTGTGATGAGATGCAAATAATGTAAGAATATTAACGTACGTTTCCTGAAACACTTTGCCTGAAATCACATGATTTGTGATTTCATGAAGATTGTAAATGCAAATTGAAATGTATTTGGAATAACCACTAAAATCTGGTGTATCTTTTGAATTGGTGGGAAGCTGTGCAGTGTGAGCCACCAAGACACGAAACAAAAGCCGAAGCACTAACTGAAACGACAATCAGCTGACAACTTTTCCGTACCAATAAAGCATTTCAAGTGTGAATTCGACATCACATTGACTTGGTAAATTTGACTTTAGCGTTTACAGAATTCGTATTTCGCGTCTGAAAATTCAATATTTCTTTATTTCATCAATCAACAGAGGAAAACCCGTATGACGATCATGCCAACGATGATGAACATGAAGTAAAAGTTATTTTCATTTGACGGCAACAAGCTGCAAACATGATTTTATTGTGTTTAATGCTCATGCACGGCGGAAAAGAATGCTTGCGAGCGAAGACAACAAAAACCACACGAAATTATCACCAACCGCTTACGACTGCATGCTATATTTTGATTGTTGCGTAGAAATGTACGCTATTGTTTGATATGCACGGTATTTTCAATTCGTGGTATTTTCATTATTACCTTGACTCAATTGCTTCGTATGTTTATTTGCTTGGCAATGTCAATGCAAAATCATAGCAATACAATAGCACGTTTCGGTCGATTTGAACAAAAAAGGGGGGAAACCCATAAAAACCTAAAACTGGCACAAATACTTAAACACCGTATACACATTACGCAACCAGGAACAATTAATTGCTCTCCGATTCCATTCATCCGAAAAATAACAATGATTATTGAAAACATATAACAAAACAACCATCCGATCATCACATCAGATTCCAAAAGGAAACTTTGGCCTTTATACATTGCATCCACGTTTTATTCTTTCTCCACCCCCCCCCTCTCTCTCTCTCTCATTCTCTCTCTCTCTCTCTCTCGCTCTCTCACTCTTCCTCTTCGAGACAATTTCAGTGGGAACGTCGAACACGTACACATCGAAGCATCAATAATTCATTGAAACGCTTTAAGCTCACTTTTACAGAGCTGATCAGCAAGCTGCTACTATCATTCTACCGCTACCACTACCGCTATTTATTGCACGATTATTTTCCATCAGGCCAAATGTTGCAAGAAATGTTTCGCGCATTTTCAAGAGAATGAGCAAAGCTGTTTCAATAACAGAAAATTAATCCGATCAACCGAATCCCACAAGACAACCAAATTTCAAATTAGACTAGTTAAAGCAGTTGGTATACCACGTTTCTCCACTTTATTCGTAAAAGTAACTTCGCATAAATAACAAAATATAGCGGAAGAACAATGCGAGACAAACAGCAGAGATAAAGGAAAAACAAGCGAAAAGGAAAGAAAGGCAAAAAAACTACGAAAAAATTGGCGGTACCATGATTTGGAACAGTTTCTTTGTTATCACATAAATAAATAAATATACATAAAAACATAATTTACTTGAAATCTAAAAATCAAACCAACGTGTACAGTACATAAATGTAAATTGGCATTTTTCATTTGAAAGCACACTCACACCCGGCGAATGCCGTGATGGCGGCAGTGCAAATGACGATGCATAAAAGAAGCACAAGAACTCAAGTTTTGAATTGAATTTAGCAATTATATTATGCTTGTCACTCTAGCGAACTGACAAAATGTTGAAATTTCTTCTATTTTAACATTTCGTATCTTTCGACCGAAAAATGATGCATCATTCATTCCATCGCAAGTGATTTTTTTCATTTTTTTTTCATTTTTTTCATTTTTTTTCATTTTTCAACTTTATCTTTATTTTAGGAAATGTACGATTTATTGAGCACTCTCCACGAATATTTTCATAAACAGCACAGCAGTAGCAACAACAACAAAATCGCTTCCATTTACATATCGACATGTATTAAAGTTGTAGGTTTGAAAAGTTCGCAGACAATGACTACTAGATATTTGTGTTATATACCACGACAAGTGCAGTAGGTAAACGACAAAAGCACTCACAGAAATTAATTTAACGAGATGAATAAAAAAAAAATAGATTGAATTTACTTCAGTTCTTTTCATTCAAAATGTTTTTCAACTTATGCCAAAAAACAATGGGATTCAAAAGAATATACGGAGCTTTACATATAAAAGCGTAGCTAGTGTTAAACATCCACGGAGTTTTATCCATCCAAAAGTGATGCACAGCTCTGAAATCAGTTGGTATTTTATTTTTGTTCATCCATATGTCAATGGTCTTTTTTTGTTCTCCCTCACAGATTATAATAGATAGTTCAAGTCACCAAACGCCTGTAGATAAAATGATTTAACATGGGATAATTTTGAGTGTTGATGTTAAACAAATGTAAACACAACTCATTTTTTTTGGTACGAAATTTGGATGAATTTTTCGGGTACGGATCCTTTTTCCTTTCGGATTTGGCAACTATATTTTGGTAGAGATACGCATATTATGTGAATATATATTTGTTTAAATTGTTTCTCATTCCATCAATTTTTATCAGCTGTTGAGTTTGTTTTATGACTTCATGCTATGGTTTTTGATGCATTTTAAACGTTTGCCCGAGGTTGAGGTTTTCACTTCTTAAACTCTGATGTCACGTATTTAAGTACGTCACGTTCATTTTAGTGTCGATGAGCAACACCAAAGCTTAAATGAGCACGATAATTTCATTACTTAACGCTTATTACCACCATTTCATTCACTTCAATACCTTTTTTTTTGTTTGTTTAAAGGAGAACAAACCATTTCAAATGGGCCATACTGACAAAGGATCGCTGGAAAAATGTCGACTTTTATCATACATTGTAGAAGATATGTTAAATTTGGTAAGCTGAACTAATTATCTGAAAAATTACGAATGAATATGAGTCTCATTATAAATGTAATCTTTTCATGGAAAATTCTGGTTGGTTACAAATAGACAAATGCTGAAACCGCTATGAAGTGAAAAAATAAATTTCATTTTTTTTTGCCCATACAGCAAATAAAACTAATTTAAATGTGTAAAAACGTGAAATTTGGATACTTGAAATTCCTTTTTTTCAATCCTTTCCTTGAAATTGCCTACAACCAAACAACCAAACCAAGCATTTTATATACGAATTAATACCATACCAATGGCCTTCAATGTCACTGCACCGATACTTTCAGAAGGCGTTTATGAGGCGCATGCATTGTATGATCTATTTCAAGCGCTGTAACAATTTGGAATTGAATAGTGTGAATCTATCGTCAAGCCCTGTCAATGTGTTAGTTGTGTACAATTCATTGTGTTATTTTATCATTTTTGATTTGCTTTGAACTCAATGTGTGTTGGCACGAACATGAATATTCTCTTCGTTTGAGTTTGGATTTATGTGGTAGAGTGAATTTTATCTCGTCATTCATTCATTTCGTACTTCCATTACAGTCAAAATCAGTTTTTTTATAGAAACACCAGGTGCTGGATATGTGTTTAAAAGCCGTCGATTTGGCAATATTCCATTCATTTCTAATGGCATATTTTGATTTGAAATTTAATATGATAATCGATTTTCATTTTTCAATTCCACATCTACCACACTAGTGAGAGCTCACACACTCACAGACACACACAAACTGATATACTAGCAATTTTCATGAGAAATTCTCTAGGAAAATTCTGTTTTATTAGCAAAAACAATGTCCGTTGGCGAAAACAAATTTTCTGTGTAATAAAACGCATAGTAAATTCATACACTTCACACACGAATGTTACCACACACGCACGCACACACGTATAAAAACAAGGATAAAGCCAATAAAATACTGTCAAGCGAACGTTGTTGTTGAAAACCAAATATTTGAGAAAGCCATAGAAGTCTGAGCACATCTTCATTTGGACATGACCACAGCGTTCATCAATGGCGTACAAAGGGGGGGAAAATACATAAATGAAAAAATGTATAAAAATTCCAATGTTAACTCTACAAAAGAATATTATAGATTGAGCATATTCATTCCATTCGTCGATTATTTCATTACCCACTTAAAAGAAAGATTTCTGAAGCATAAAGGTATTCTCTCAAAAATTCAAAACATTATGCCAAAGTTTATAGTCGATCTTGCCGAAAATGAATTAAATAACACAGTTGAAGTAATTTTGATGCAATGGCCAAAAATCACAGATGATAGTGATTGTATTAAAAATACCGAAATTAAAATGAATGCTTAGTGTGCTTTTATATAATTATATAAGAATATATTTGCCTGCAAATTTTGGGGGCCCCAATTAAAAATACTTTATACTATTCTTCACTGAACTCTGTGATGACGCACTAAGCATAGGTATGCTAACTATAATTGCATTGGTAGCAAATGTGTGTTGAATCAGAAGAAAGGCCGTTTAATTTCATGGATTCTTTAAATCTATGCAACCACACAATTTTTCCGAATATTTTCAATATGTTTAAAGTTTGCGCTACCAGTTACAGTAGCTACACCTGAAAGAAGTTTTTCTAGTTGAAAAATGCTATTGTAAATCTTGATGAACAATAAATAAACATCAATTTGATATAGTATTTTATTTTATAGTACATGAAACACATATATGTATTGTTTTTTTTTGAAAACCCCCCTGTCAAAATGTCTTATGTACGCCACTGGCGTTCATCTAGATTTTAAATTGCAACGAAACATAAATGACTTGAGATTCAAACGACACTTTCAATCCCATCAAACTGTATGGGAATTTGGGAACAGCACCAGAATATTTACTGATATAAACAAAGCCTGTAGTTGAACTAATATATCAAAGTGAATTTATTTTCATCATTCAACGGAATCAAAGGATGATTTTTGTGAAATTTGCTTCTAACTGGGAAAAAAAAGAAACAGATTGGACATTGACTCAATGAAACATGGGGTTTAACTTTTTTTTGCGAAATAGAAAGATATCGTTCATAGCATTATAGTTCATCATCGCTGTGTGTATTTATGTAAGAGTGTACGCACGAACGGAACGGATTCTCGAGAAGAAAAAAAACTGGAATCGCTAGTATAGAATAGTGTACGCTCGTAGTAGAAGTTAATTTACATTGACGTTCGAAGCACGTAGATACATTACTCATCCAAACTTGGTTGAGTTCGTAAAGCGCTCTAGCAACAGTCAAAACTTAATCTAACATCAAATATAATTCATTGCAAATAGAATTTTGTCGTGAATCCAATAGAAAATTACGAAAATAAAAGAGTTCTCACAGTATCTGTGTCCACATTGGAAAACGTACATTTCAGAATTTTCGAAAAGTATTTCAATTGCCTTTAAGTAAGCCATACGATTGAGCGATCGAACGTTTTTATGAATTGAGTAACAAAAAAAAACACTCTAAAATAATACTAATCTGCTGTATCTTCAGATATTTGAACCAACCAAGTGAAGCAAACCAAACAAACTATAAGAAAGTTTAATCATTAATTCTTCATTTTGAACTTGATAAATGCATTGCAATATTTACTCTCTTCACTTGTTTAATAAATAAATGCAATTAATGTGAAATCTGTAGAATCGATTTAAAATTTCATATCATATTAGCAATAATGTGCTGAGAAATGTATTTCGAATTCTCGAAACCTGTTGCCATTTGCCTCAACAAACATTCTAAATAAAACAGACATTTTTTTAAGTGTTCTTGAGCTCTGTCATACGATATGAAAACTTTGCAGCAAACTTTTAAATGTTGGTGGTTTCATGTTGAAAATGTTACCCATTCCACCGCCAATTCATTCCAACCTACCCTATGGATCCACATTAATTAAGTTAGTGCCTGTTCAAAAATTCATGTACTTTTACTTAGCCGAATTCGTACAAAGTGGATGATAGCATTTTTGCTGATATTGGTGTAAGGCTTGATGCTGTGCTTGGATTCCAGTGAGGCTCCGGATTGGAAACAAAATATTCATAGGCTTTTTTGCAGATTTACAAGGAAGACACTAACTAATTTCGTAATGGGTACCGTCGTCAAAATTGAGACTATGAATCGACGTACTGCCGCAAACCTTTCACCACAAAATTGATTTACAAAATGAAACGATGTTCATGTGATTGAGTAAAATTGGGCGCTAAAAAGTACAATAAACTAACTTACGAATGGAAGTCAAACTTTTCCGCACTGTTTGAAAATAATATTGAAACTCCCACGTTCCATTGCTCATTTCCACATCATACTCGGTTTAACAAAATAATGGATCAGAACTAATTTGGCACAATATTTTGACATTGCGAATGTATCACGATTTTCACCGAAACATTTCCTCAACGTTTGGACGGTGTTTTAAAATAACGTGAATTTGTTCGCTATTTTGAATGCATATTCGTCATGATGAAATGTATACAGCTTTCCTGAAGACACTAATATGAATATCATTATAGTTGAATGTGACTGATACCCAAATGTTCGCTAATTAGAGTTTCATTTTTCAGATGTAAAAACTTCCCCTTTTCAACTTTAAATTATGTCCCACCTAAAATGGAAAACCGACTTCGCTCAAATTGAAAGAAATATCCAGTAACAATTGAACCGATGCAATTAATTATAACATTAACAAATGTGGAAAACGTGTTAAATTACCTTTTGTTTAATGCTATTAATGCATTTCTATTACAGATACAGAAGTTGCAATAATGATTTTTTCATCAATCAAGAGTTTCGTTCCTTGCATAGCCCTGGCGGAAAATATCCCTGAAATTGGCATTAAACTCGTACGATATTGATTGGTTTTGCATTGCTAAGAATAAAAGAAATGCGGCGCAGCACAGGAAACGGCCACGCATCTTTATACACATGCACTTCAATACTCAAACGTTAGAAAAGCAATTTACATCAAACAAACAATCAGCACACAAGAGGTACTTGAAAACCCTCTTAGGAAATCAATCAGTTTCTATAAAAAAATGGTGTGAGCGAACCAGACGTACGACTAAGATTTTTTTAACTATAATCGTTACCACGGTATTGAATTAAACTTAATGCAAATCGGGTTCTGTTGAAAAACACTTTATTTTTTAATTTACTAAAATTTTATAGAACGAACGACGCCTGATGGATTTACACGAGGTCTTTCTTTTTTTCATTTTTCCGCATTTTTCGGCCGATTCCAATCTTCGATTGATGACATTCGATGTCTAGTCAATTATAAATCAGGTTAGGTGGTATGGTGTCCCTTTTATCATAACTCATTTATGCAACAAACACGCTTGTTGATGCATTTAACAAATCAAAATAGAATCATATTTGATGTGATTCACAGGCAATTTCTTACTTTTATTTCCTTTGAAACGATTACCTATTTACAATATTTTAACTTTATTCAAACAGAAACAATAACAATATAATCCAGAAACTTTAAAGTGGGTCATTTTCCCAAGTCATGAATGACTTGACTTTGATAGCAATAACATTTTCATCATAGTGATCCTTTAATTCGGTTTCACATTTGGCTTTTTGCGGTTTTGAATTGATATAAATATGCAGTGGTGTTGATTTGGACGATACAAATGATTTCGCATATTTGATACCAATTAATTTCATATACAACAAATGATCAAGATTCATGGCTGGCATTTTGAGTCCAAAAGTCTTCAGATTGCTAGCCGCTTCAACTACAGTTGCAATCGTGTCCTGCACTGTGCGATCAATAGTATCCATATCTAAAATACACTTGGTCATATTCGGAAGCGCTTGAATGAAATGACGAAGAAATGGCCGAGTGTCGTTTGATGGCGAAACCAATCGTAGTGTTTTCAATGCCGTGAAATTTTGTGGAAATGGTTGAGCGAGAAAATCATCGTTTTGAATCAAATCAAGATGCTGTGTGCTAACTTGAATGGTTAAATAGTTGACTGTGTTATTTTTGGCCAAAACCTTCAAACTATCATACAGATCCGAGCAATTAGTGAAATGAGACTTCAACCAAGTTTTCTTCAAGTTCTTCATTTTTCCCATGCCAGCATAGATGAGGTTCCAATTTGTGATATGATCGTGTCCGGCACTGAACTCTGGATCTCTTACATCATCGATGTCAGAATCACTTTCTTCGAAATCAAAATCACTTTCATCGTCGCTATCCTCGAATGTGGTTTCATTGTCATCGACCTAAACACAAATTTTCACATGAAACAATTAATATCATAGGTGTCAGGTGCTTCGAATCACCATATTAATACTGCGTATTTTTTTTCCTATTTCTGTACCATTGAAAATGATTCATTCATGTTATCGAATGATCTGACAAAAATCGATAGATTTGATTGTGTTTTATCGATTTTGGCTGTAAAACATTCAGTTTTTTTTTTAATTTTAATGATTTGATCACAATATGAACAGTTGAAAATACTACTTTCCGATGGTACAATATACTAGATGAGAATAGGTACGAATACGGTTAAATACAAACCTCATCATCTTCATCTGCATCTTCATCTTCATTTCCACTTTGATCATTGTCTTCGACTTGTTGTTGATTATCATCGTTGTTCAATTCGGCGGACACTTTTTTCGGCCATGGAACAGGGCTAAAATCAAAGTCATCACCATGAGGTAGCTGCAGGTAGGAATTTCGTATCTCAAACACCATCAAATCCGGAACGTGTCTGAATACTAATCTGCATATATGCTGAATAAATGTGACAAACGAAAGCGTAAATAAGAATAAATGTGACCAGGTGCCAGTTTTTCAAAACATTTTAAATGAACACTTCACACAATGTATTTCAAAGAGGAAGTCTATTCATTTTGAACATTACACTTTTCATAAGAATGTGACGTAAACAAAACGTGAACAGTTCAATAGTTTTGAATATTTTTGTTGTTGTAAGTGTTCAAAATGAATTTAACTCCCATTTAAAATGCATTGTGTGAACTGTTCATATGATTTCAAAAACAGGCTACAGTTCTTCAGAATAAATCGTTCGTTTTACGATGTAACACAAATATAATCAATTTTCTGTTACATAAATTTCTAGAAAAAGCCACAGCCACATTTTCTATCGAAATTATGAAACAAAAAAATTCAATCGACGCCCAAAAATCGTAAACACATTCTGGATGTTAATTCACATGGATTTAAACATAAACCGATTTTAAAATGCACTTAAGATTTCGTGACCATAAGAATATCAGCCGTTCACTGTTTTTGAACTGTACGTTTCTCATGTTGCTCAAAAACACTGTTTTAAAGGTCGCTATTGCCCTTAATGGATCGAAAAACTAATTAATGAAATTAAAACTGATCATTTCGGTTCAAATTGGACCAAATCACAAATCCAAAAAATTTATTTAATGGACATTAAATTTACGTTTTCAAATTCACTTACTTGATGATGAACTGATTCGGTGCTTAAAACAAGTGTTTTCAATGGTGGCCGACTTTGTATAAATTCACGAAATGGTGCATATTTAACCAGTTCAACGAACAGAAATGTCAAATGTTGTAGATTTTTTATGTGATTGAAACGATACCAATTTCCCATAGTTCGCACATATCGTATATCCAGCGATGTTAATTGCTGTGCATTTCCGATGATTTCATTCAAAACATGCTCTTGAGCTCTGCTATAATCATCAGAACTGCAAGCCGAAAACGCAAAATGCTTTAAATTGCAAAAATACGGTAGAGCGCTCTCCAGCAAGCTATTATCAACTTTAACAACACCAAAGCGTAATGTCAATTCGGTCAGATTGCCCGGCACCAAATGACCAACAACAGCTTCCAGCAAACGATTGAATTTCATCGAGAATTTTTCACGCAATATGCTGTACTCGCTGACATCCAATTTGCAAATATATTGGCCATAATCTTCAACAAGTGGTTTGAACTAATAGAAAATTGATGCATGAAGAAAAATTGGCTCATTGTGTTCATGTTTGTAACATATTTCACTCACCTCAAGAAACTCGGGAATTTCAAATAATTTACTCTTAAAAATTTGTTCGTAGGCGAACACTTTGGTTTCGAATTCGGCGTTGACATCGCTTAAATCAATCATTGAATAGCAATCCAAATGGTCAAGAATCATGAGAAAGCAATCCAAATTCAATGTTTCTAGCGTCAGTTTAGAATTGGTCGCATCTTTTTTGCGTTGAAATACGTTTGAAATACTTTTTTTAATTTTCTTGTTATTATTTAAATCGATTTCCATTGTTTACCCTATTTATACAATGAAACTAACAAATGATTTTATATTTTTAATAAGAAAAAAACGTTATTTACAAAAAAAAAAGAAATTTATTCATTCGATACACAAAATTTAACAAAATGGACAAAGTTGAGTTTATACGCGGCAACAAATTTAATCAAAGTGTGATGATGTGCAGCACACAGTGCCATTTTTTTCGGACCGCAGACGATACCGTTAATTTCTCTTCTCTGAATCCTCTAAATTCTCTTTCGATAAGCATTTTGTAATATGCGACACACTGATTTATATCTTCTGTTATTGTTTGCATTTCGTTTTGTTGTGTGTATGAGTGTGTGTGCGTCCAATGATTTTTGTACCATTTGATCTTTGTAGCTCACATTTGTTGGCGCTTTGGTTTTTCAAGTGGCCAAACAAGGAAATCAAATGTAACTATTATCGACTTAAAAATTACCGATAGATGTGCATCAACTACATCACAGCTAGCGACAATACATCGGTCAATTGTATAAAGAGAACATTTCAATCGGTGTATTAACAACATGCTGTCTCACCAACCGTAACTAACCGGTTAAATAATAGTTGCAGCAATACTGAACTAACAGCTTTTCGGCAGTCCTAAATCAACTCACTTTTTAACATAGAGTTCACATATTGTGTGTTATAGTTTATTTTCTTCTCTGTTCGTTTACGCTTAAGAATGGTTTAAAATGAAATGATAGTATACATTTTGACAAATGTCATTTGTTAGGAGCTAAAAAGGAAACTATTTCAAAAAGTTTTTGCTTAGTCCAATACAGCAACATATATGCCCTTCGGTTAAGCCAATACGCTCCAGACTTTTGTTAAATATGTTCGCATTCAATAAATCGCTTTCTTGGTGTATCTATGTTGGATCCAATTTGAAGGAATTACCACACACACACACAATAAAAATTGTTTGCAGAAAATTTGAAGTATCTTCAAACAAAATACAATGCAATCTTTTTGTGTTGCCAATTCCCATTGGAGATGTTCAAACATCGATTAGAACATGTCGTTCGTCATTCTCTGACAATTCACTTTTGAAACATTCAATTGACAATTTGCTCGAAACTTGTTGAAATAGTGGCACAATTTCTATTGAAAACAGTCAACAGAAGCGTAAGGCCATGAAGTGTAGTGTAAATGGATTTACCGCTAAATGTAAACAAAAATCTCTATTTTGAACATTTGTTCACTTTTAACCGTAACAATTTGGTCTCTCAAACCATGCTACAAAAGAAAATGTTTCAACAAATTTTCTTCATTTTCATTGTATCAAATCAACTAAACATATACATTTCATTTGTTTTTTTTTTTAAATCGTTTCTGAACAGAAATTCACTTTGTTGCTAATAGCAACACAAAAATACGTATATATATTAGAAAATAAATTATATTGCAATTTTTATTTACATTAATTTAAATGTATGTTTTATCCTTTTCTTATCTGTTCGGTGTTTCTATTTCACTGATTTTTTTTATTTGTTTTACAAAACAATTTCCAAATTCGAATTGAATGGGAAAACAATGGAGAGAGAGATACAAAATTTTTTTTTTTTATGGTGAATGATAAATGCTCATCTCAAAACTATTCACAATAAAATCATATATATATATAAATCTATGTAAATTTTTGTTTGGTCTCGGCCAGCTTATTTTATGTTATTTTTTTTCGTATGTATAGTTGTAATTTCGATTACAAATTACACAATAATACAATATTTAAATGGATTCGAATGCGCTAAGAAAAATTCCGGAATTTTGCAAATTGCATGGAACAAGTGACACTGAATTTTCCATTGAGCAATGGATGCATCCGACATAAACGATAGAGAAAAAAAACACATCTTAACGAAAGCGTCTAGTTTAAAAAACAGAAATTATGTTACTGTTAATTCTACGTGATATAATAATATTAGTGGAACAAATATATAAATTTCGAAATAGAAAGAACGAAAAAAAAGGTAGAGAAATAAAGGAAAAAATGAATGGAGAATTCGCTTGATCGTTAGTCAACTGTTTTGTCTCCTGTAATAATTTATTGATCGCTCAAATCGAAGTCTTTCTCCCAGCTTTCGTCCGATGCAGCACCAGCATCCTTCAAATCGTCCGCTAAGCTACGCTCTTTGACTTCAGTCGTGTCGCCCTTTTTTTGCAGTTTTTGTGATGATTTTGTTTCATCACCGGTGTTACTTTGTGCTACCTGCTTCGATTTTGCATTGGTTTTCGTTTTGGAATTATCTAATTGTTTAGTTGTCGTGCTGTTGGGCTTGGTTGTGTCTGATTTTTTATTTGCGTTGGTGCCCTTTTGAGCGGCTGGCTGAGTTTTTTGCGGATTTTTCTTGTTGTTTCCAGTTTTCGAATGTTCGGGCTGATTCTTGTCATCCGTCTTCGAACGGTGCTACCAATTTAAAGATAACAGGAATGTTAACATCGAATGGTTTCTCCCGTATGAAGCGATTTTATTCGAAGTTATACCTTTTCCTCGACTGGCCCACTTTGACTCTTTCGCTTCTCTCTTTCCATTATTTCGGCCTCGTATTGTTCCAAAAGTCTTGCTTGCTCCTCTTCCGATATTTCTTCATTTCCAAAGTCATCAGCATCCCATTTTATGTCGGTATCTTCAATAACCAATTCTTCAACTTCTAAATATTTATAATAAATTTATTAAACCAATTGATATTTTCCAATATTTATATATATATTTACAATTTATTTTAATTATCCCATGAAAATCAAAACCTACCACCTTTTGCTGGCTCAACAACATCATCCTTATCATCATCGGTGGTTGGAATAGCTTTTGGTTGTTCAGTTTGAATAATTTCGCTGGCCCGTTTCGGTGATACAGTTTTCGTTGATTTCACTTCAGCTTTGGCACGTCGTTCGGCCATCTCAGCATGGGCAAGCGCGTCTTCGAGTAGAGCGCGTTTAAATAAATAACGCTTCCAAAATTCCATATGCGACACTTTGTCCGGCACCAAACTCGCATATTTTTCATTTAAAATTTCACTACATGTCAAGTGTCGTGTTAATTGATTTTGCGTGAATTGCGTTTGATCAACAATTTCCAGCCAACGTTGGTAATTTTCCTGCAGTGTTGCGTCTGGCGCTGATAAATACGTGGCATCATTTGCCTGCAACTCGGCTAGATGCTTTTGGAATCCAGTTAATGTGACAGCACCCTCACTGGTTATGATCACTGCTTCAGCTTCATCATCTTCAATCGATGGAACTAATGCTTCACTCACTTGCTCGAAAAATGAGCTGAGACTCTTTTTAACGGAGCTGGCCGCCGATTCGGGTTCATCAAGTTTCAATGTTTCACCAATTACCGAGCCGGCGTGTGACACTTCAGTACGTACAGCCGTTGATATTTCATCCAAATCACGTTTCACTGCTTCGAACACTGACACCGACTGCATAAATAAAAATTCGAAAATAACAATTTTTTTTGATGAATTGAATAAAATAATGGAGACGCTTTTTCCAGTACAAAATCAGGTTAGTTCTGTTCTACATCCAAATATCTATAAAACCAACCTTCGTTTTCGCTGAGCTAATCCATGAACCCCACCAATTATTGTTACTAACTGTTTTACACGCCATTTCCTTCTCATCAACTGCATTTTCCATGCTGCTGTAACCATTATTGATGTCTTCAGTTGTATTTTCCTTGCTCATGGTATTTTCAATTTTTTCGCTAAAAATAAATCATGAACACACACGCACACATGAATCAAATGTGGTTATAGTGGATCAATTCGAAAGTGCACCAAAAAAAAACAAACACATTTGTTTACGTATCGAACTGGCTGACAAAACACAACTCCAACACAATAGAAACAATTTGATTGCGTCGTTCAACCAAGTCGACCAAAAGATTGCGTAAAAGTGAATTAATTTCGAACATTGTGTTTGTTGCAAAGCCATTCCAATAAATGTCTTTGCAAAAAAAAAACAACAAAAAACAAAGCAATTCCAATAAATCTACTTACCTATCTGCCATTTTTGTTTATTTTTTTATGGAAAGTGTAAAATCTTCTCGACACTCTTGTAACTGCAATAATGTCAATGCATTAATTTAAGCACAACAAATCACGATTTTCAATATGATTTCACACCAATTTGAAAAACAACCTAGTTTATATTTATGCTCGATGTGCACTCGTTTGTTTTATATTTCTTTTCTTCGTAATGCGTATTATCGTTTCGTTGAATGCGACAGACTAAATTAGATATATCGTCAAGAAATAGCACCCAAATTCCCACGGATTAAGTGAAAATGCATATAAAAAAAAACAACCAAAGTCAAAACAATCAACGAATGAAACCAAAGAAAAACGAAATATGTTATCACAATTTGTGTATTTAATTCGCTATGCAAAACATTACAATTTCGAATGAGTTCGCGTCGCGCGACGAAACGATAATCACAAAATATGCTTTAATTACAACGCGTAATATTTTTTGTTGTAATTTATTTCGTTGTTACAAAAACACACCAGAAAAAAAGCAGTTCACAGATTCTTTTCTATTCTTTGGCTAGTTGTTTCGAACACGTTCAAGATCGTTTCGATTGAACACTAGAATCGTATAATTGTCCGTATGATTCTGGATTTCACACAAAGAACAATGTTTTTATTATGGTCTTTAGATTGTCTATCTCTGTCGCTCTTGTTGCCAGCACACTAATTTCATAGCCATTTACGAACATCTCTCATTCACTTTGTAAATACAATTTGGCTAAACACCAGTCCATCTCTTTCTATTCGAACAAGTGATGATTTCGGTCGCCATATTTAATGCCATTAAACTCATTCATTTCACTTTTGTTCAAATACGTCAGCATATCTGCTGTTTACAACATTCAATACAATGTGCTTTTAAAATCATTTAAAATAATTTCAAAGAAGAAAAAATAAACACATTACAAATAAAATCCAAATACCGAATACTCATCGCACAGATTATTGATTTCCAGCTTTCAACTGTAGAACAGTTAAAATATATATATAAAAAAAAATTAATCAATCGATTGAATTGTGAGCATTGAACGCATGTAAAATGCGTTTGACACACGTTCGCCGCTGTCAAATGAAACTCGGTCGCGATTGGCTCGGTTTTCTAAAACGAAGCGAAACAGATATAGAAAAATACGAACGACAGGAAAGGAATGTCCAAAATCATATTGAATTGTAACAATTCGATGTGATTATGGCTAACTTTTTACTGAATAATTTGCAGCTGGCAAGTAAGTGAAATGTTTTGATCAAATTTGTTAATTAGTGATTGGCCTACTAAAAACTAGATGAAATTATGTCAAATTTTCCACGGAACAAATTGCGCATCAAAATTATGCTCACATTTTGAAACGATTATATAATTGGTCCGAGATGATGGAATTTCGGTCAAATTCTTTGCATGTACGTTCTACAGCAGTGCTTATGCACTGTTGCTTGTTTTCATGATGTCTCTTTGAATTCTATCAATAGTTTGAATAGAATCTTTTAATTTTCATTCAACAAAATGGGACTTTTGTCATTCAATTTAAACTTTTTTTTTCGATTTTTACTCAACGAGCATCAAATTGTTGGAGACAAAAAAATTCAACGAAATTTGTTGGTTGTTTTTTTTTCCAAAGCCACTAATTAGAGTTTCGTTTCGTAATCAATTTCAGAACATCAAGCCAGCGCATTGGCATTAACATGCCAACGAATTGGTCCACAGTCATCTGTGGCCAAGTATTCGACAATCGCCGATGATGAGCCGCGTCAATTGAAAACCACCAAATTGACATCATTGAAACGAGGCACAGGCGGCCGTTCCAGCTTCAATGGAATGGTTGTATCGATTTTTGGCGCCACTGGATTCCTAGGTCCCATGGTTGGCTATAAATTCGGTAAAATCGGCTCACAAATGATCTTCGGATATCGTGGTGATTATTATCCAGCGATGCGTTTGAAACCGTGCGGAGATTTAGGACAAGTCCTCTTTCATTTTTACAATTTACGTGACGAAAAGGCTATTAAAGAAGCCATGAAGTACTCAAACGTAGTGGTTAATTTAGTTGGTAGTCAATGGGAAACCAGGAATTTCACATTTGATGATGTTCACGTCGATGGTGCTCGTCGCATCGCAAAGTAAGTACACTGATAGTAATAAATGAGATCGGCTTTAAATTAATTTTGGCCTAAATAAATGAATAAGTCTGAATATGTTAAAATCTTTCAATATCTAAACTATGAAACAATTTGTTTGTTTTTTTTTCTTTTAATCTGCGCTATTCATTAAAGATGCGCTCGTGAAATGGGCGTTGAACGTCTCATCCATTTGTCTGCCATGAATGTAACACCGAATCCGGAACCAAAAGTGTATCCGGGTGGTAGCAAATGGTTGCGAAGCAAATACTATGGTGAGCAGGCTGTTTTAGAAGAATTCCCAAATGCAACCATTATTCGGCCGGCCGATATGTATGGTCGCGAAGATCACTTTTTATGGTACTACCAGCATATTTGGCGCCGTCAAATACATTGGTTGCCACTATGGGAAAAGGGTGAAAAAACAGTCAAAGCGCCAGTATTTGGTGGTGACATTGCACAGGCTATTGTTAATGCGGCCAAAGATCCAGAATCAGCTGGTAAAATATATCAAGGCGTTGGGCCACATCGGTATCTCTTATCGGAAATTATCGACTATATGTATCGAGTTATGAACCGAGATGAAAACGACTGGGGATTCAAGCGTTATGACATGAAATATGATTACAGCTTTTTCCTGAGAACGTATTTAACGGACAAATTCGCAATCTCGCATCCTGTGGCCGAATTGAACAGGGAGCGTGTCGAACGTGAATATATCAACGATGTTATTCTTGAAGGAGTACCAACATTAGAAGATTTAGGCGTTAATCCTACTATAATAGAAGACCAAGTGAGTAATCGTCGGATGAAAGAGATACAAAACGGAAATCATTCTATCCAAATCATTTGATTTTAAATGATGTTTTTTCTTGTGTTTAATTTCAGTTGCCGTATGAAATGAAGCCATACAATGCATTTTTGTACTACAATCCAGAACCTGGCGAATTTCCGGAACCTGGTCGACCAAAGCCATTGGGCAAATTTGAATTTGTTTAAATATTTTACACGATTGCTTTAAACCTCCCACACACACAGAGAGAATGGTACAAAATGGTTTACTATATCAATGTACAAATATTGTGATTTTTCATTAATTATTTCATTATACGAAAACGGTGTCATTACATTAATTTCAATTTTCCCAAAGGTCCTTTTTGCTTACTATCTTTTGGAAAATTAAATTTATTGCATTTTGTCTACTTTAGAACAGTTTTGCTGTGAATCACTGTTCTAAAGAACACAAACTCCATTGTACCTCCATAAATTGGTACCTCTAAACCATTTTTTTGACGTACATCAAAAATCTTCTTCAAAAATTAAAAACCATTTTCCTATAATTCAATTGCCACAAAATAGAAATATTACAATGGAAATGTCATAATATTGTTCATTGATAAAATGCCCCATTTTACACCATTTTTTTTTTTAATTAAAGGGAACATTTAATTACAATTTAGATTTACATTTAAATATTCATAATTAGTTTGCGTGTGAATTTTCTTTGTTTCAAATGTTTGGTTTGTTTGTTATTTTTCATTACTAACAAAGAAATCACTGCAGCCCGAAGAAATGCAAGATTTATATATATGATTATAAAAAACAATGCAAATAAAGTTTCACTAAGCCAGAGAAAACCAATGATTTAGTATTTTTAGTTGAAAATGGACTACAGTTCAATTTATAAATGAAATTGTTAATCATTTTAAATTGGGTATTGTAAATTGGGTATTGTTTCTTTTTGCCGAAAATGTTGACAACGAGAAAAGACTGGATCACACTCTGGAGTAATTAGTTTGATTGCAAGTTACTCTTTTGTTTACTACTGGATGAAATTAGTTAATTTTTTATATGCATTTAGTAAAAAGAATGCCAATACAGACTGTGAGATTTCCAAGGCCACACAATTTCTTAGTTGTTTTTTATCTTTGAAGCGATTTAAATAACATGGTCCATGTTCTCAATTACACTGAAAGATTGATTGTTTATATTTTGAAAAGAATCACACGAATTGTATCAGTGATAAATTGATATGCCAAGAGCTCTGGTACAGAACCCGGATTAATAACCAAATTTGTTCAAAAACATCTTATCAGAAGTTGCACACGTGGCCGTACCGAGGTCTACCGAACGATAGTTAGGCCTTTTTGTATTCCATAAATTCCTTTTTGTATACAATACAAGCGATCAACTTACAGAACCACTTCTTCCCTAACCAATTTCGAGATTCTTCAATTTCAAGTAGTCAACTCGGTTTTGTGAGTTAACTGTTACGGATCAATGAGGATATTCATATGAGAAGGTATGCTAATCGCAGGAATTAAATTATTCAAAGCCCTGATTTGTCATATAATATCTGTGATATCGCTAGACGAAACAAAATAGTGATGCCTTTTTGTAAAAGTAGGAACATCCAATTTGGCACCGAATATTCGAATATCTTCCATTAAGCAGTTTCACTCGTGTGTTGGAGTTCAGCAGAAAATTAATCATTTGCATATAAATGTGTTAAAAATTAGCATTTTCATGTTGTAGCTCGATGTCGATGATAATCACATATTTTCCAATTATTCTGTTGTCATTTCTTCATCAATTTATTCAATTGATTTCATTTCGTTATTTCCAAGGGGGATCTTATGTGAGCACTCTTCATTATATCATACAAATTACAGAATTCTAATTGAATATAATAAATTTGATATTCACATGTGAGCTGCAGCTTTTTAGCATGCATTGATACTATCAATTGGATAGAGGCATTACCTCTGATAGATGAGTGTGAGTTGTTTATCCAAATCTTCATTTTCATTTGAGGCATCGTAGAACTTGAGTGGCATGAAGCATTTCAAGAGCTGAGTTTTCTCACGTAGATATGCCTAAGAATGAATAGTTTATTGTTTTGATACATTTTAGGGCTATGTAACGAGCCCTTAGAAGTTCAGCCGTTGTCTGCCTTTTGCAGAACCATAACCCCAACTCACCCTCTGAGCTAACCCTCAAGAATTTGTGATTTTATATGGATTTTTTATATTGGAGATCTTATTTTATGTCTACAAATTTTGTTTGGTCTGCAGTTTGGACTAGATAGAATTGACTTGTCAAAATACCTCTTTTGAAATTGTCTGCATAGCCTCACCTTAAATTCTCATCGTTACAATTAAGGTCGATTATTCGATTTTTGTGAACTACCACATCCGAGCCTCATTTTTCTTGCAACAATTTGTATACTTGGTTGGTCGATTACAATTTTTTACACTCGGAAATTTAAACAAGTTCCTCACCAGGGTACGTACTTTTGTCATTCATGTGGCCATAAACCGTTGCCTATGAATTGGAAGATTTTACTATGTATAGACTAGAAGAATTGTGCATATTTATTCATCATCGAACACATTGTTAGTATGTTATACTAAAATGAATACAAAAAATTAAACTTATAAACTGAAAAAAATAATTTTATGCATATAGATTGGAAACTTAGCTCACAGCAGTATTTTTTTTAAAGTAGTTTGTTAATCAGAAGATAGTCATGGTGTCATTTTTGTTTGTGTTCAAAACACATAACATAAAACTGTGCTTTTCTTTCATTTGATGGTTGGATTTAGATCATTATCAAGAATTAGTTAAAATAAATTATTTATTCACTACGCTAACATCGTAATCGTATACGCTAGGATGCAAGTCCATAGACTTAATTGTATTAAGCTCGATTCACTTGTACGCGCTCTATATTCTGATTCGGTGAAATACTCTTTCACATGAAGTGTTTTGTTCAACATCCAGTAGAATGTTTGCATGTTAAATTGATTTTTCAATTCCTCGCCAACAACTATTCTGATTCGTGCATTGTAGTCATTTAACCATCGTATCTAAAAGATGAACAAGAAAGTTTGTTATTGTATTACGTTAGAGCAATAAGGTGTGCGACAGCTACCTCTTGCGGACCAAGCTCGCCCCGATCAATAAATTTTGGATCAAATGGCACCAAGCTCACATCTCTGAAGCCCAAAAATCGTGCACCAGACTTTTCATGTCTTTTGCCTAAGATCACAGTGGAAAAAATGAAATCGATGAATGTCCCGATAGAAGAAATTCATTCAGAAAATGCACAGATCAATAAAAACTCAGAAAATACACAGATCAATTCAATTCATTAACCATCCACTGAAATGAACACTAATGAAATCCTCGATATGCAATGAAAAGCATTGAACCAAACAATCAGAGTAATGAATTGTAATGAAATTGTATTTTCTGAGTGATTCTTCCCCTGATTTTACCCGTATCATACACTTCTAACACATTTTTCAGGCGAATGCCGTACAAACTTCTGTTATACATGCCAGGCTCTGCAAATTGAAATTTGTTTGGATAAAGTGTTTGGATTTGTTTCGATATAAACGGTCTATAGATCTCACTTACCATGCGAGAAGAAATATCCTTCCTCAAATGGATATTTATGCGGTGCTGTATATGAAATTTCAATTGGTGCTGCAAATGGAATGAACATTAAATTCTGAGGCAGTTGTGTGTGACACAAAGGTGCTATTTGTTTTTGGTATACTCACACTCTTGAACACTCAAAAATGAGCCAACACCGTGGCCAGTTATTTTTGGATTGTCTTTGAGAGAATCCCAAACAGAAGATCTCGCAAGTATATCAACATCAGCTGTAGAAACACTTTCTGGGAATACCAACGTGGATAGCCGTATGATGGCGCGCAACACATTTGTGTACATTTTTTTCTCTTCATCTGTTGGCTCGCCAAAATGTACTGAAAATTCGATAGATCGTAATGATAGATGTCAATTTAGATAATGTTTTCGATGTCTAAATATTTCAAAAAATATATAATTCAATCAATCTAACTTGTTCGTGATACGATGGTAGTTCCTTCGATGTATTGACCACCTGAATCGAATATCACCGGTTCTCTATCCGTAATTACCATATCAGTTTCGTTGAATGTTTCGAAATGTGGAATTGAGGAATGCGGTCCAAATGCAACAGTTGTTTTGAATGATAGACCATGATTTGATTTAATTGAATACCGTGCACGATCAATATCATTGGCTGCAGACACTTCAGTTATTGTTTCTCGATTAAGGAACTGCCCATCAACAGATTTTCACGATCGAGAACCAAATTAGAAATGTAAGAAAATTGAAAATGCAAATTGCAAAATGCGAAATCAATCATCGTACCCGTCTCTCTAGCAAAGCAAGAGCATCACACATAGCAGCACCGTCAACAACATGAGCCCGTTGCATTCCAGTTTGTTCGGTGGGATTTTTTCGGGCGCGCATAAATATCACAGGTGACGGTTTTTCCACGATAACCGTTTGTAAAATACTACTATAAATAGCCTCTGATACACCAAGATCGAATACACAGTGGCCAGGTACTAGAATTTTACGCCAAACATAAGAGCATTTTCGAAGATCTTTCCAAATTTCGTCATAGTCTTTGATTCTGTTCATAAAATGATATCGGGAAAATGGTTCGTTTAACGATGACACATTTATTAAAAATGAAATAGAAAATAGCAAATGAATCAACTCTCACTTGACACATTCGCTGTCGCAAGGTTGCAAATGGCTATTCAAATGTAGGCCAGTGCCCATAGTAGTTTTCTCTTGATTCACATACAAAAATGATTCCGTTGGAGTGACTAAAAGATATGCCTGAAAATCAAGCCAAAATTGTGTGTCATCAATTGTAATGTGTGTAAAACTGAGACTGAGTATGAAGTCAGAAAAAAAACATGAATCGTTGGAAATGTTCGAACAATTACCTTAAACACAGGCGTATAAGGGAGATCGCTTCCGCGCAAATTCAGCAAGTAAGCAATTTCAGTTAATGATGTAACAATCATTGCATCGCAGTTTTCCTTCTTCAGATGCTTGCGTAACGTTTTAATTTTCGTTTGCCACTTTTCACCCGCATACTCAAGTGGATGCACTTTGATGGGAACGGTACTTTCGCTCGGCCTATCCGTCCAAACGTTGTCAATTAAATTTTGATTTAATCGCACTAATCGAATGTATTTTAGCTGAAGTTCTGATTCCCATTCCATCCATATTTTATGTGGTATCGTTTTTGGATCAGCACCAACCCGAGATGACTGTGGAAGATCATGCTATTGTTGTGGCCACAAAAACACAAAGACACACAAATTTAATGAAAATCAACATCAAATTCATTTCATGCATTTTTAAAATACCATTAGATAGTCCGTGATGCTGGGCTCAGAAGTAAGTGAAAAAATTTTCCAGTCACAATTCAACTCAGCGTTGGCTTGTGCCAGATATCTTTCGTCAGTCCATAGAGCTGCCGAATGTTTTCCGATAACAACATGAGCGATTTTACCCGTAAAACCTGAAATAAACTGCGTTCGTTTGTCATGATCGCTGACATCTTCATTTAAATGTTCATCCCATGTCGATACAATGTATGCATCAATCGCTGAGCCTCGTATTGTTGATCGCATTTGCATCAATTCGCGAACAGCGTGCACACGATGACGCTCATAACTATGTGGCCGAAACTGTACGTTTTCAAATTAAAATAGAAATAAGCAGAGCTTTGATTTTCGTCTCCATCGAATTTACTTACGGGTAATCCAATTCGACTTTCGCATTTTATTCTTTCAATACCTTGGTAACCGATAACCGGATGAAAAAACATCAAACCTAAAATGATATGCTTGTTTACTGCATGTTTAAATTTCTCTTTCGATCAAAAGATACACTCGATCAATGCTGGTTTTTTTCTTTTTTCATTTATTTTTGGAAAATCATCAGTCAAATCGTTTACGTCATTCGAATGAAGTACCGTTCAAGTCCATAGCATAGTTTTCAACAAGCGTAGCATTAAATTAACTTAACAAGATGTAATCCGTAACAAGCGTATGGCAATTAATTGTTTCAAGCGCATATGTTCACAAATGAGAACTGCTTAGTGTGCCCGCCCAAAAGAATTATCGAATTTAGCTTGAATAGTTGATTTTGAATCTCAAATGACTTGATCTTGAAATACATTTGGTATTATTTTTATGCGTGGTACTGCTTTGTTTGACAATGAACGATTTGTTGAAGGTGATTAGAACGAAACAATGACTTATAAATCATTAAGGAGTGCTCATTTCTTTTCGTATTAATTTAACGTATCATTTCCATTGAATGGATTTATACAAACCTATTACAAATAAATAAAGAAATCGATACATTGTGTCAACCTTGAAATGTTTGACCAAATTTCAGCCAAAAACTGTTGAATCTATGAATTAAACAAAAAAAAAGCACAACATAAAAATTTCTTCGAAATTCGAAGCATTTGATTGATCACAAACTCTTTTTCATTGGAACTTAATGATGTGAAACAATCGTTACGGTTTTACAGTTGTTGACATCAACAATATCAATACAGACACATGGCACGCGAACGTCTCTTCACGATTAAATTCACTTGAATGATTCACTTGCAAGCAGCAGAAAACATATTTGATATTACTATACAGTGACTGACACAATTTTTGGGCTACCTTAAACCAAAACTCTTTCAAACAGGCAATTTTTTATTTGTGATAATTTTAGAAACAATCTTCAATGTAATTACATTATATTAATACACCAAAAAAATAACTATTCATTTTTTTATTCGTTTTATTGGAGAGTTCAATTGCGAAAAGATATTAGAAATTTTCGGAATTTTCTTGAAAATATTGAATATTTTTCGGACCATTTATTGTTGGAATCACATGTTAGCTATAAAGCCAAACCAAAGAAATATAATTGATCAGATTTGGTAGATGGTTTTTCAGCAACAGGCAACCTCTCTGGTCGGATCAAATTCCACATGGACTAGCAATGATATTTGAAACTCAAGAGTTTTGAAATCTTCCTCAGGGTTTATTCATGAAACTTAATTTCTTCTAGTTTTAAGCAGAGGATGAGGTGGGCTAGATATTCAGCTGAGCGGAGAGCAAGTGGGTAGCTATCGAACGCACACACAAAAAACGTCCTAGGTGCACTCCTCATACAAGTTTACCAATTTGAGTGCCGACAGGAAATTTTATGTG
The DNA here is from genome assembly GCA_030463065.1 of Aphidoletes aphidimyza. Classification (NCBI taxonomy): domain Eukaryota; kingdom Metazoa; phylum Arthropoda; class Insecta; order Diptera; family Cecidomyiidae; genus Aphidoletes; species Aphidoletes aphidimyza. Next base: position 11,914,012 of record CM059997.1, on the reverse strand, counting down.
GTTGCGTTCGATAGCTAGCTATTTGCTCTCAGTCGAACTGAATATCTAGCCCACCTTGTCCTCTGGTTTCAAGCAGATTTTACATTTACAGAAACTTTTGAAGCACGAAGCAACAATTAATCTCAAGATACTTATAGCATGCGTGAAAGATTGATGAAGGTTTTTCATCATCAAAAGTTGATAGACAAATGTAAACACCAAAAATAAATGGTCCCAGAATTGTTTCGTGCGCTGTATGATGCTAATTCGTTACATGTGAATTGCATTGGCAATCAAAGAAATGGGTTAGGATCAAATGTGCGGACTGTAAAACTGCAACCGAATGCTATTCTGCGTAGGATTGATTGTGAATTGAAACTGAAACTGAAACTGAAACTGAAACTCAGTACTATAAGTCTAATAGTTGAAGAATCAACCTTGAAAATGTCTAATTAATAATTCAATAAGATTAAATTTCGTGCTCATTCAGCGCATACTCAGATCTATAAACAATAGCGATTTTATTCAAATGCACAAAACAATCTGGATTGTGTTAATATCGTGTATTTTTTCTGTTCATTTTTTTTCTTATAACAACGTAACGCCAGACGAATTTCTCTACGGAAAAAAAACTCGATTCACTCGTAATTTTGATTGAAATTTGTCTTAAAAAACTACGCAGCCCGCACAATATGCATACGATATCGAGACAAAAATATCTTTTTGTTCTTGGCTCTCATTCTTTTCCAATTTCATGTGTCGAAATTTATGATTACGTATCGGAAGCACATCGCACACAATTTCACAATCTCACAACTGATTTTTCATATTTTTTTTCTTTCTTGTTTCTTTCTTTCTAATATTTTGAATTATTCACCGTTTTGAAATTGAACTGTTCGGTTCTTCGTCTTTTTTTAAACTCCAAATGTCTAAAATCTGAAATCGATTCTCATAGGATCATATGTTATGCCATGGATTTCACTCCAAGATTAGCTCGTGAAGCATGTTTTCAAACTGACACCAAAAAAAAAAATGAGCAAAAACATTAGCGGTAGATTATGAAATGATAAACGTGTAACCGAAAACCGTTGAGGTGACGCGCACGCACGCGACGATCAGAGCAGAACAACAAACACAGTAACAATACACTTGAGAGTTGTTTGGTGACTAAATCAAATAAAAATATACCCTCAATGTATATCCGAGACCATAGATTTCTGTCCGTTGATTGTATCGAAACCGAGACACATTCAAGAGACGATGTCATAACAAATACGTTTTACTACGTTGACGTCTCCGATTCTGGCTCAGAATTTGAAATAAATTATTTTTAGATTTTTTTTTTTAGTTTCATGAGCTCCATTCAGAAGCTTTGAACAACAGAGAACAATTCAAATACAAATCGATGGAGTTTTTAAGTCTTTAACCGCTTTTAAGTTAACGTAATTTTGTTTTCTAATTTAGAAATATCCTCCAAAATGTTGTATTATATAATTAGTTTCCAAGATTTATTTCAGCTCAAAAAAGAAAATAAGCTCAAGTGAACATTTTTGGTGAAATTAGGCCCTGAAATTCAGGAATAATAGTAATTTTAAGGACAATTCACTTATTTTTGTATATGACCTAGGAAATTGCGTATAATACCAAGGAACTAGCCTGTTTGGATCAGACTATGGAGTACTCTCAATTTATCGAATACCAATGATACATTGAACTGATGGACATAAAAGTGTATTGTGCTATTCTTTGTTCACAAAAGGAAACCTTGGTTTGATATTATTATAGACACTATAATACGATTTCATTCCCACCGGTTCAATCAAACTACTATTATATTATTAGTTGGTCTACATTATTGGATAAATTCAAATTCGACAAATAATTGCGTTTATAATTACAAATAAGTTTAATAAATCACTATTGGGCTGAATCGGCGTTCATTACAATTAATGAATTTCAATTTAATGTCAATCCCACCCACTTGTTTTTTTTGAATATTTTTTCAGTAGTTTTTCGAGCTCCATCGAGAAAGCTTTTTGTAATTCGATGGAGAGCCGAGCTTCAAATTCATACAGTTTTTTCCCTATTGAGAAACAGATTTTTTTTTTGGATTCATAGTACGCATCGGCATGATATCCATGAGGTGACGGACGACATCACACACTTGAACCATTGAAACCGCCCGGGTAAACTATTATGCTACAACGATGCTATTCTGAAGTTGCATTGGCAAGACATTGAATGTCTTTGAAACTCGCTTTCAGTCTGATAAATGACAAATAGACTTGTTGATGTCCACTGGTTGATATTCATAAAGGTTGAAAGCTGTTGAGCCTATTGCTGCAGGCCGTATGCTAAGACGCTAAGAGTCATAGTTCAATGCAACATATGACATCCTCATGAAAATGGGCGTTATAAAAAATATCTGGACTTTTTTTTTGTTGCGTTCTTTAAAACAAATATTTTTTGTTTTGTTTTTCACATTTGTTACGTTTGTTTTAGCTGTTATCCTTATAAATTCAACAGAGTAAGAGAGATGCATGTTTAAAGTTCAAAGAACAACATACTCATACAATAAACAGTTTTTGCTCTGAGGTTGTTAAATGTATGTATATATTTGTATGCTTTGCTTCATTGTACTTCGTATGATAGAGCATAGAGAAAGACGAAATGTGTACACAGCATCGCTAGATTTATAATCTACAAATACAGTAACAGACGCGCCGCTTCACTCTCCATTCAATTCAAAAAATGCATAAATGCACCCATACACATATAACACGTGTGTGACGCGTCAAGAGAACACAGTCAAATACAAATGCGAAAATGGGATGAAGCGAAAATAAAATTTGAGGACGCCGAAATGGATAAAGATTTTTGTTGATGGTATTTCCATAGAGACGAGCTCATCTTAGCGTGTCGGTGAATATACAACGCACATAAAATTGATGTGTGATTGTGTTGGTAACATCGGCTTGATAGCTCTTTAGTTTGTTGTGTGTTTTCTTTCTACACTTACCATTTGAGTGAGAGATATTCTGTCTCGTCTTGTGCGGTGATAGTACGTACATATATAATCCGGTAAATTGAATTTACTATACATCGTTGTTTGTTCCGCTTCAGTTGTTATTCTCGCACACATATATACCGAAGGAGAGAGAGAGAGTGTTTGTTTACTTGAACTAGTCGGAAAACGGGCAACAGCAACAGACAAAGAAACGCATCTCAATTTGATGCTCATTATCGAAAACAAAACAACAGCCAGTAAGCAGTTTGTGTCTGTCGAGCTCTTAATATTAGTTTGTTCTGTCCAGCATTCTGTGTACGCATCCACGTAACAACAACTTGGTTTGTGTTTTAGTACGCCACGGTAATCATTTAGAAAAAAAGAAATAAATAAAATAAAGGAAAGCAGAAAAGCAGCATCTATCAATTAAAATGCAAATATTTAATAAATATGCATTTATTCTGAGCATTTTTTTCGCCAATTGTAAGTTTTTCAACAGTTTAATTTTTCGTTTTTAATTTCAAATAATTGTATGAATTTTGTGTTATTTCTATTATAAATCATACAAATCAAAATACAATAATGTAGTGCAGACAGTTGTGATAACCTTTCTCAATGGTGTCAATCAAATGGAAACGGTCGTACAATTTCCAAGTTACAAAGTTTAATTCGGCTTGAATGTCGAAAATAGATGAAGATTTGTCGTTTATGTTATTTGTATTTACAGCGTTATGTGAGGATCGTCCGAAGATAATACAGGATGTATCGGGCACGATTGAACGTAATTTGGGTGAAAATGCGACTCTCAGCTGTAAAGTAAATAATCCAAAGGATTTCGTTGTTTCATGGGTGAAATTGAATCGTGACAATCCATCAGATCAAACCGTTTTAACCTATAATGAAAACTTAGTGGTTAAAGGTCGGCTCAACGTATCTGTTTCACCATCGAAGGATACGTTTTCGTTGGAGGTATGTTACAATTAATTTCCAAAAGCGCATCGATACACTCATTAAAGCATATAGAATAAACCAATAATATGAACCAATAATCAAACATCTACAGATAACAAATATTGAGTTCAGCGATGCGGCCGTTTATCAATGTCAAGTCACCGTGTCAACAACCTACAAAGACTCTAAAACGGTTGATCTTTTGATTCGATACCCACCAAAAATTGATCAAGCTATTGAAGTGACACCAAGAGTTGCTGAATTGAACGGTTCAGCCGAATTAAAATGTATTGCCGAAGGATATCCAAAGCCAGCAATTTCATGGATTCGTGCCACGGGAGGCTTTCTTCCGGCTGGTGGCCACTTTTTCAATGGCACCGTGTTGAAAATTAATCAGGTATCGGTACAAGATCGCGGTATTTACTATTGCATTGCTGACAATGGTATCGGACAACCAGCCAAACGCACCGTTAACTTTGAAGTCGAATTTCAACCAAAAATATCGGTGCCTCGACCACGAGTTGCTCAAGCCATCGGCTATGACATTGAACTGGAATGCAAGGTCGAAAGTTTTCCGGCTGCCGAAATATCCTGGTACAAAGATGGCTCACAAATCTACAATGAAGACGGCTACAGGTAATTCTATTTCTTCTAATTTAAGTTTTAATTTTGTAGCTCTCTTGGATTTGTTTATTTTTATTTTATTTTATTTATTTATTTATTTTTATTTCTCATTTACTAGCATCAATATGACTGGAACTATCGATGACACCACTTATTCAGTTCTACATGTCAGTACGGTCGAAAATGATCAATATGGCACCTATGTATGCAAGGCAACAAACAAATTGGGCACAGATGAAAAGAAAGTCGAACTATTCGGTAAGATTCAGTTGATCGAGACTGAACTTTATTTTTAATGAGCAATAATTGTTTTTTTTTCGTTCTGTTTGAATTTATTTATTTATTGAATTTTATTTTCTTTCCCTCCCCGCATAAAAAAGACTCTGAAATTGCTGTCTACCCATGGCAAGCATCCGGAAAAAATAATTAAACTTAGTATTATTTCCTTCAGTTTAAATTTATTGACAAGGTACACATTATACTTAGTTTTATTTCTGTTTTTATTATTTTTATATTCAAAGTATTTAGTTGAGAACAATTTTATAAAGCCACATTTGATAATACGCTGTAACTTCGTTCCGATCTCTATCTTTTTATTTTTTTTTCACTGTTTTCGGAGAAAAAGTAAATTTGAATACAAAAACGTCTAAATTGAATATTTATCGATTTGCAAAATGAATTAGCCAATAGACAAAACCATTCTAATATTATTTTTTTTGTCTGAGAAATTAATTTAGAAATCGTTTTAATAAAATTCTTTCATTTCAGCTCATCCAATTCCAAATATCCATTTTTCTGGTTTGCAATGGAATGCATCATCAAAGCCATTTATTCATATGCGATACATTATGAATTATATTGCGGCGATTCTACTTGCATCAATGCTATAAATAAACTACAAATAAATTCGGGACACATTTAAGTTACCAACACATCAATTCATCAAGCAGATGTTTAAGAGAATGCTATTTTTTTTAAACGAAAAGTACAAAATCTGCGAAACAAATTTAAAAGAACTGAAGAAATGAACAAAAAAAAAACAAAAATTAAAAAAAAAACACTGTAAGAAGATGTGAAGAAAACTATTTTATTCTGTCACATGAAATCGAGAATTCAAACCATGTTTAATCAGTTTCGTCTTTAACACACACAACAAATCGATGACTAGAAAAACTTTTGACCTTTATATCGATGTAGTGTATTCGAATCTTTCTATTTTATTCAAGATCTACAAACGACTGAACTACTTACTACTATAGTAAAATAAGAGGCTAATAGATTTAATACTGAAATTGTCGGTTTCTTCACTTACACAAACAAACAAACAAACAAACAAACAAACAAACAAACAAACAAACAAACAAACAAACAAACAAACAAACAAATAAACAAACATGTAATAATGTAACAGTTCAAACGTAATTTAAATTGTCAATCAATGAAAAATGCCGAAAAAAACAAAACAATTTACTCAGAACACCCTCAATACTTACAATACAATACGAAAATCTATTTCTTAATGATAAATGGTTATAAGATTTGATATTAAGCTTTGGATAACATTTAAGCCCATTTCACGAAGAACAATAAAAATTGCTAACCATATTTTCAACATATCAATTGATTGTTTCGAATTAAATTGCATATTGTTTGCAACGGACATTTCCAATTCAAATGTGTGTTGAGCTCACTGTAGGCCATTTAGTACATGGGAGACAACGACAACAGCAGATAAGACGTACAACAGCATACTTGAGATATGGTTTGTACGTGTGACAGATGGAAACAAGCAAAACTATTTGTAGCGTGCTGTGTTTTGCGTTTATGGTGTGAGCACAGTTTCTTTGACATTGTGTGAAGAATAGTTGAGCTGTGAAGCGGTGATGGCGCTGCGCTGTTTGACACACGTGTTACATAGGCAATTGTCTGTGAAAAATTGTCTACTCCTCAAAAAGTATCAAACCGGCGTTCGGGTACTAGCCTCAAACAGTATCAATTTGGCGTCAACACGATCATACACGATGGCATCCAAATACATTCCGGTCGAAAAAGGCACACCAAACTCACCAAACTATCGCGTTTATTTCAGTAAGTGATGAAAATTTGTGTTTTGCATCGATGACGAAACTTGACAACGTCATTATTTATCAAAATTGCAATGGAATACGTATCATAAGTTCGTTGCACATTTGTCAACACAAATTATTCACAAATGGAAATTACATAAGTACTACAATCGTAAATGTACATAATATCACTTATCAATCCATTATACGCACGATGCTTATTTCCTATTTCACATTGACCTTACACTACGTGAACAATGTTGTGCAAAAAACAACGTCAGATTCAATGATTCAGTTTTTGGTTTTGACTTCATGAAAATACTGAAGCACTCAAGCACTTTACCTTTGGACCATTGCATAAATTGTTGTTGTTGATCGCTGATGTACCTTTTTTTCTTATTGCAGCAAATCAAAATGGAAACGCAATTTCACCATTGCACGACATACCATTGCATGCGGATGACACAAAAAATGTCTATAATATGGTAGTTGAAGTGCCACGATGGACCAACGCAAAAATGGAGGTGAGCGACTATTTGAAAGCTATCTGTGATGCTATTAAATCGATTGACAGAATTAACATTTCAATGGAATGTGATTGATATTCATCTTGTATTTGAATCTTTGATACGAATCATATAGTTGACATTCGGTATAGTTTAGTGACGCAATTTAATGATTGCATTGCGTGCAAACTGTGTTTACGCTTCAAATGCCATATCCGTTTTTGTATTTCTTTTCTCAATTAATTGTCCATTATGTGAAAAGACAAAATGAACGGTAAATTAAAATACAAAGATGGCAGTCGGTATATTTGTTCAGGGAAATCACTCTGAAACGATAGCTGTTGTCCGTGACAAGAATATAATTAATATCCGGAAAATGCATTAAGGCTAAATTAAATGTACCGCAAAATACATGATTAACTGTATTGGTTGTTTGTATTATTTGCTAATGTCTTAATATGTGGTTAGTGAATAACAACTCAACCATAGAAAATACGCTCGGTCGAAAAGTGTAATCGATCTTATTTATTGACCTTTGCCTGACTAGACCAGCGACACTTACATATTGCTGTTTATAAATTACGTATTGCTGTTTAATTAAGTGTAAAAATGATGTAATGTTTTTGGTTAACGTTTGCACTAAATGTTACAATTTGTACCACTTATTTTCCCCAGATTTCTCTTGCGGAAACACTGAATCCAATCAAACAAGATGTTAAGAAAGGAAAACTTCGTTATGTTGCCAATTGTTTTCCACATCATGGTTATATCTGGAATTATGGTGCATTCCCTCAAACATGGGAAAATCCAGAGCACACGGATCCATCGACCGGCTGCAAAGGTGACAACGATCCAATTGATGTACTCGAAATTGGATCACGTGTTGCAAACCGTGGCGAGGTTGTACGCGTCAAAATACTCGGTATTGTTGCTCTGATTGACGAAGGTGAAACTGACTGGAAAGTCATCAGCATTGATGTCAATGATCCGAAAGCCAGCCAACTCAACGATATTGGCGATGTTGAAAAAGTGTTCCCAGGATTGTTGAGAGCTACCATTGAATGGTTTAAGGTAAAATCATTTCGATTTTATTGATGTGTCCATAGCAATGGAATATGGCAACAATTGGCTACATTCAGAAATAACAATGTAAACTTTCAATTCATTCAACAGATCTACAAGATTCCAGATGGAAAGCCAGAAAATGAATTTGCATTTAATGGTGAAGCAAAGAATGCCACGTTTGCAACAGAAATTGTCAACGAAACACACCGATTCTGGCAATCTTTGGTGAAAAAAGAAGTTACTAGCGATAAAATTTCGTGGTATGTTTTACAACTGATTATTTCGTTGATTACGATATTACGTTGAGGTACATAATTTGATTGTGTGATGATATTTATTGTTGTTTTTCTCTTTGTTCTTTGAAGTGCAAATACGGCCGTCGCTGACTCACCATTTGTCATTCCTCAAGATAAGGCCGATCAAACACTTGCCGCAGCAACTACTGGCGGCGCAGCTGAGGCCATCCCAGATTCAAGTATATCGCATTTTTTCTCTAATAAGAACCTTTATTCTAAACTGTGATAGATTTTTTACTAGAATAAACAATTTCTACAATTCCAATTATGACCAGGATCCGTTTAATTCTTTTCTTTTTCATATTTTTCAATTTAGTCGACACTTGGCATTACATCACGCTTTAATGAAGCTCATCAACATTTTTGGAACATTATGGGTTTGGTACTGATCTGTAACATTGATTCTCTTTTTCGTTACATTGATTAAAATTAAAATAAATGTTTTTTTTTTCAATTAAATTATTGTTGTGTTTTGGAAATAAATTAGCGACATCTGTAGATTAGTTGCAAAGTGATTAAATACACAGTTTTGAAAGAAAAACAAGATTTACACTTTTATCTTTATTTTTTCGCACGTTCTATTTTGTTTATGATTTGTTTGTCACATCATTTTTGGTACATGGTAAGGTACTTGAACAGTTAGCATTCATTCATCACCTTGGATACATATGATATTTTCACCTATTTACACACGACTGTTGTGATACTTAAGTTCTCATGAATAAATGTAATAAAATAATTAACTATAATCAAAGAAATAATAAAGAAAGATTAGACTTAAACCATGGGATTTACCATATCTCTTTACAAAATTTAACTCCTGATTAAATTTCAAACTGGAACGGAACCTTGCTTTAACAAACGAGCAATGAGAAGAATGGCTGCAATGGCTGCAATGGCTGTTGCTATTTTCCATAACTTTTATCTTGTGACACTTCTAAGCTAATCATTTTGATAGAATATCATGTTCTTTCCAATTGAAATTTTTGGACTTGTTTATTCGATGTTTTCAGGTACTTGAATTGTAAGCATTCTTGACCATATCAAGTTTAAATTCCGAGCCATATTGAAGATATGGATGAACTACAAACCTCATATTGACCTAAATTTTCAACAACAAATGGGACAAATATCATCTCCGAATTTATCTTATTTCATATACAAGTATCTGCGCAGGAAAACAAAATGAAGCATTCCAATGCGTCCAGTTGGCAATACAAAAGTAATAATACAGATGAATAAAACACACTTTTAATCGAAAAGAGCATACTTGTATACACATAAACACAGTTCGCCACTAAATGCTTAGTGTGTTACAACAAGCAGATGTGTGCGCTGCAAGATGGTATCATCAAACTAGCATCAACAGCTCAGCGGCTCATTTTTCACGAAAGAGCAACATTTTGAAAAAATAGGGAATTGCTATTCCTATTCGGCGAAAAAATAGGTGTTCTGATTTGGGTTTCGGTAGTTATGATAAAATACCTATCGAAAGACCAGTTCACACTAGATAGGATGAGCTCTGAAACATTTCTTTCATTCAATTTGCTAGGGTTTTCCGACGAGAAATCATGACTTTTGATTTGAGTCGAACCAAAAACCCTTTTCAATTTTTCTGAGACAAGTTTACGCTCTATAGAATCGATATGTTTTGGGACCCCTGTCGCATTTTCGACAAATCGATAGTGTTGTTGAACTGAAAATATTTCCCGGTCTTATTGATTTTTAGAAAGCATATCTAGCGATCGGCAGTCCAGATAAAGTTGGTCAACGCAGACGTTTGACAAATCTCCTTCTAAACTCCAACCGCCCTACAATGCAACAGAAGAACAGTTAAATTAAACAATCATAAAATCAGTCTTTTATTATAAACAATGTTTACTAACCATGCAAGGAGTATTTAAATTCATTGCTAAAATAAAATACAATAAACTCTCAAATGGATTATTTACTTTGTTGTACAAGTGTTATTATTGTTTAATAATCCAAGGGGTTTACATCCAATTTCATCATGAAATAAAAGTTTACTTTGACAAATTTGTCCAAAAATACTGTCCGAATTTTTGTGACGAAGGTTATTTATATTATTCGCACGTATATTGTTGATACGTACGATGCAAACAATATGATCACTAGAATAATACTAAACGTTCTTGAACAAAATTTAAAAATATACCCAAAGAGCAACTAGAATCAACTGTCGTCACTCGACTTTCGTTATATCAATCAGCTCTCTTTCTGTATTCAACTTAAATTAATATTTTTCTAATTTAACAGTGAGAATTGAATTAATATGTCACATAAATGACGCACAATTGAATGCATCCATTGCATTCTCTTTATAATCCTTTCGTAAACAAACTATCCATTTCGTACATACAAGCGTTACGCGACATTTATGGTCAGTGCATTAAGTATATGTTGAAAACGGCAACAGACAAAAAGCAAAAAGTAAAAAGAAATAAACTGTGTTACATTGGTAAGACTCACTTTTCCACATTAATTTTTTAAGTTTTATTGAATATGGCGACAAATACAATACTTCATTCAGAATCAATTCAACACACACAAGCCGTGATCTGTTTTTTTCGCAATCAATGAGTAGAGAACACAGTTCTACGCAACTTGGCATTCGTTGCGTAGAATGTGGTGGTCTCAACGTTGGTCGACCGAATTTCGACTCGAAGTTTTTCGTTGAGTCAACGTTTTTCGTTGGCACATTCTACGCAACGAATGCCAAGTTGCGTAGAACTGTGTTCTCTACTCATTGATTGCGAAAAAAACAGATCACGGCTTGTGTGTGAATAATAGATTTTTGATGATAATGATCACGAGATAAACTTTGGGAGACCATTATGGCCGAACGTGAAAACTGGGAGACGATGTTGGCTTATGATGACTGACCAAGGAAACCATCTATTGGAAACGTCTAGTACTACAAAATGCTCATGGATGAGAGCGTATAGTGTGCAAAGCGAATGAGATGAAAAGAGATGCGAGGAGTGGCGATTGTGAGTGATTGTTTCGATTGCCTACGACCGTAAAAACTTTAGTAAACCATAAAGGATCATGACGGCCGACCGTGTTAAACCGTGGTAAACTATGGTGGTCTTCTAAGCTAATAAAACTCGAAGAAATGGTCTCTGTCACTGTCAGGTGTTTGGCTAAACGTCTCAACCGGTCCAGAAACCATTAGAAAGATCTTGGCCCAGAGGTGGTTTTAGTCATCGAAAGCTTTTTGTTCATTTATTTCAATAAAATAGGAGTTTGAACATGTTATGAATTTCAAAGTGTCTAAGTAAATGACATTGGATAGGTCTCTCGCCTTATTTCGAAATTACTGAATTTTTAAAAATAGCTATTTTTCGCCGAATAGGAATAGCTATTCGCTATTCTTTTCAAAATGTTGTCGATATTATTCGAACTCGTGACTTGTGACCGACTTCACATAGTTCGCAATGCAAACAGCCTCATTGTTTGACAGTGCGAATAAAGTACTGCGCTACTTAATTTCAACTTGTGCGCAAGAGACTTCTTCATAGTAACTTCGTATTTACTACATGTACCTGCTTCACCCCCTCTGGATGTTTCTGATCTCAAACTTTGACCAGCATTTACTGCTGACGCCATCTATTGGGAAATGGCGGGTATATAATATGTAACCCCAATATAATATATGTATTCTAAATACCACCGATCCCAAATTACTAATAAACATAAACACAATCGGCATTCGGCCAATGAAGACGAGAATAGACTGTTTTTCAACGGAAATTTAGCAGCAACCATTTATTAGAGTTAGAATAGAATAATTTTAAATCGACGGGCTACGGCCCTGTGTCAACTTCTTTAGATAATTTATTGGCTAGGATAAAACCAGACTGACGTAATTTGTGTTGGGAATTTTTACTAAATGTGTAATTAATTGTGCCATCGACATGAATCCAATCGGCTGGTTTCAGTTGATTCCTAACAAAATCGAGCAGCGATGGTTCACGAACTAAAATTCGATGATATTCGGTTACAAAAATGCCTGCTGATGCACCGCCCCTGTAAAACAAAAAACCAATCAGTCGAAATATGTATTCGTAAAAGTGAGATTTAAATCTGATGAGCTAACTTACTTTGGTGTGTATTGTGTTGTCATTGTGAAAGCACTGTAGTCTCTTGTGTTATTAATATGAGATGAAATTTGCGAAAGAAGGCGCACACAGTTCAAATCTCTTGCATCGTTTTTTTCAGATAACAATTCAAATTCTCTACATTTTAGGATTATTTTCTGGCGTAACTTCCCTTCTTCCGACCAGTAGTTCTGTGAACATATTCTGCCGATGAAATGAACTCGTTGTCCCACTGCATGATCAATTTTGGAACCTGTTCCTACCATATGGTAATAGCTGTTGAATAGATAACTTGTGAGTATTTGCTGAAGTAAAAATGAAACGCATCGATCTCTTGGATCATTTCCATGACGGATGAATATAAAAGAATCTTTATAACGTAATTTATTTTCACTCAGTCATGTTTCATTTCAAATACTTGATCAATCAGAGAATTATCTACTTTTATGAATTTGTTTAATTCAATTTTCATTCCAAATACAGGCAAGTTACTCACAATCTATTAGCCGGCTCTACAGTTTGAACGATATACGATTTAAATCCGGATGGCAATGTGAATAAATGCTTATGGATCGTACCAATCATTTCTACTTGGTTAATTTCTAAAAATCGATAAAGCCGATACGTTTAATTAAATGCAATTCCAACTGTATGTAAGTCAGTTATATCAATCACCTTTCCGTTGCCTTGATGAAAGAGTAGACGAAAAGACTAGTTGAGTTGATTTCAGTCTAATTTTTGAAAAATTCGACAAATAATTCGACATCATTACTGTGTGAAACATTTTATATAGTTGTAAGAACAATTATTTTAAAATAGTGAAAATCTTTGCACTTTTTGTAAGGTATTGAAATTGGTGTTTATGTTTTGAATCAACGACATAACCTATTCTTCGTAAATGTCAAAGTGAAAGAAAAGCGAACATAGATGTCAATATCAAACCGCTGCAAAATCGAAAAAGTCTGTTGAATATTTGATGCGATTTGATGGTTTATTGTTCTTGATGTTTATTTTGATGTTTGTTTACAACTTCAGCTCGTGGTAAGCATCCCTTTTGTTTGGCACCTACAACATATGAATGAAAGCTTTTAATTTGGAGTCGTTTCTTTTGAGTTGATATTTAAAAATAAAAACCATAAAAAATGTCAGTGTTCTGCACATTTATAAATTTATTTTTATTTTTGAAGACTTAATTGTTTTTTTTTCTCAATACAGTACAATGGATTTATAGTCAAAATGGTTTGTAATTTTGGTTTGCATTCTGATTGATACCGGGTGCGATGATGTCATCAGTGCTTATTATGTGAGGGTGTCCTCAAACTGTGTTAAATCATAGGTATAGACTCTTGAGATCAAGCAATCGCCAGGCTAAAACCAGAACAATATTATGTATTCCAAAATCAATTTTGAAAATAGAAATCGAATCAGAAAACTTACGTCCGGTGTGATTCCAACAAGTGCATCCGAATGGCCATAGAATTCTTCTTTGAGTGAAATAACGATTGTTTGGAGATTGGTGGTCTTTTCGACAATGTACGATGCAACTTTACCGATGTTTGTATTATCCAGAGCCGCATCAATTTCATCGAGCACGAAAAATGGTGCTGGTTGATAACTGTGAATGGCAAACAGTAGAGCCAGTGCAGCAATTGTTTTTTCACCACCACTTAAATTGCTCATCGGTTGGAAACGTTTGCCAGGCGCAACACAATTATAATTAATACCCTCAAGGTATGGTTCTTCTGGATTGTCTGGACCCAAATATGCTTGCGCTGCTTCATTACGTGCTAACGACTTATAAATGCCATCAATTTCTTCAGTGATATGATCGCAACAGGCTTTGAATTTCTCATATCGTTGATTTTTCACTTTTTCAAATGCAGCCTTTGCCCGTTTGGCCTTTTTTCGTGCATTTTCAAATTCCTCATTTGTAGCCGCAATCTTTTCGGAAACGCTCTCCAATTTTTGCATCGCTTTCATATTCGGCGTTTGGATACGCTCCAATGTGTCTTGTTTTGATTGCAATTCCTTTTGCAGGGTGTCATTCATCTTTTTAATCGCTTCATTACTTGTTAAATCTAATACATTTCGTGGCAATTTACTGTAGTCAATTTGGAGCCTAACACCGGATATTACATATGTATTGGTTAATTTTAATTCATTCATTGGTATGTCATTGGAAAATCAATATACTCACAAGCTCTCCCGCGCTAAGGCGGCCGAACTGCCAACAATTGAGTCGCCCTGATCATCACCACCTTGGTCAATGTCATTTAAGTTTCCATTTATCATCGGAATCATTATGTCGTCCATCTAATTTTTAAAGAAATTGTCAATCAAATTGTATTCGTATAGATTTGGCATTCGTGTCGAAAGTTTGTGCCGCTTACCTTGCTCTGAATCAAAATATTGTGTCGTTCATTTTTCTTGGTTTCAACTTTTGTGTCTATCGACGAAATTTGATAGTTAATGTTGTTAATTTCTTTTGCTAATGTGGCAACATCGTGACGCGCCTTATGCACCTCTTTTTCTAGATTGTCAACTTCCTTTTTCTTTTCATTCTTTTCCGTTTTGAGCAGTTCGATTTGAGCCTTGTCGGCATCAATACCAGCACGTTGCTTCTCCTCATTCTGTTTACACTTTTCGAAAGCATCTTCTTCATCCGATATTACACGCTCCCAACGCTGTACATTCACTGTAAATCAATAGTATATTCATGTCGACAGTGTACTTGTTAGTTCTTTGTGTACTTGTTAGTTCTTACCTTGAGTATCTTTTGTGCGCTCAAAATCTAAACGAGATGTAATGCGATCAATTTGCTGATCAAAATCTGCTTGCATTTTGGCTCGCTCCTGTTGCAATACCAATTCACGTTCTTCGAACTGTCGAATATTTGCGACACCAATTTTCTTACAGAATTCCGCATACACAAGATCTTCGACGGTGTTCATTTTTTGCTTGATCTCTTCAATCGTTTGATTTCGCTGTGCCATTCTTCTTTCGATTGTCCCGATCAACGGCTATAAATGACGAAAAACATAAATGAATTTTATTTCGGAAATAAATTTTATAGAAAAAAAATGCATCAACTTAAAATCTGCTGTTCGATGTACTCACGCTGATTGCATTCAGTTCACTCTCCAAATCTTTCAGATTCTTTTCATAATTTTGAATCGCTTTTTTCGATGATTCTAAATCCTTTTGGCTATATTTTAAACGATTTTCTAAACCTTTAATCTGACTCTCAACGGTGGCTAATTCACTACCTTTGCGCGATTTTTTCACCAATTCCTTCAAATCTTCGGCCAATTTTTCCTTTTGTGATTTCAATTGCGCCATATGCTTTTCATCCCATCGCTTGGCTTTGCGCGCCAAATCATGACTACCGCCAGATATGATACCTGATTTTTGATAGAATGTTCCGTCCAAAGCTAAAGCCTTTTGTAAATAAATCGAATGAATAATTGAGAAAAATTTTAACGAATTTTCACACTTTTTCATTCCATATTTATAAATTGTCATAAAACTCACATCATAACGACTGCGATCGATTTCATAGGCCACTTTCATGGCATCCTCGGGTGTTTCGCATACAAGCGCATTATTGGTGGCGAATAAAACAGCCTTTTCGATTTCTGGTGGATCGAATTTCAGCACATCGTAGACTAATTTCACTTGTTTTGGCTCTCTAATGTCACGTAAACGTTGCTTCAGCGGCTTTGCTTGAAGATAATCAAGTGGTAAGAATGTTTCGACTTCGAGACGTTGCTCTTTTAAAATCTTGAATGGAGAATTATAACTATTATTGAAACGAAGGGCAAATAGCACGACACAGTTACATAGATAGATAGATAGATAGATCACTTACTTGAATGCATCGTCGTGCGGTTTTTTCCGTGTCAACGATAATGGCTTCCATATACTTGCCCAGAACTTTAGTTACAGCTACATTGTAGCGTTTGTGCGTTGGCTGACACATGTTAATCATTCGATCATACTGGAAAGGCAACAACAACCATTAACCAAAACCCAAAAGTGAAAAGTGAGCAAAATGTTAAAAATAAATCGATACAAACCACACCAGGAACTTCACGTTTGAACAATTCAACGACCTCTTGCTTTTTCTTCCTACGTGCATCTTCGTGTTTGTCACCCTTGGCATCGCCCAGTTGATCACGTACCATGTCCAATTCCTTTTGTAATTCAGCAATGCGTTCCTTCGATGAGCCCACATCATTTTTCAGTTCATCTTTGATGCGATTTTGATCTTGCAATGCCTGTTCACTCGATCGAATATGGTCGAATAGCTTTTCCATTCGCTTTTGTACCTCCTCCTTTTCCAATCGGAATTTTTCCAATTGACCTTCAATTTGCTCTTTTTTATTTGTTTCATTATCAAGTAAATCTTGATCGGATTTCTGTTCACGATTTATCGATTCCAATTCGCTCACATATTTTGCAGCTGTCGCTTCGGCCTTTTGCTTCAATCGATCATATTCTTCAACATGCACTTGTTCCGACACAATATTTGTACCACGGCGTTGAGATTCACTGGCAATTTTTTGCTCAAATTCTCGTTTTGAATTTTGAATGGCAATTAATTCTTGTTCCAATTTTTGAATATCGGCCTGATGCGCCTCATCAGCTTTCTTCGCTTGTTCGAGATTTTTTTGTGCGGTTGACAATTTTTTCTGTGAATGTGATACTTTCTCCTTTGCTTTGATGAACATCGGATGCTTTTTACTCATTTCGGCTTCCTAAAAATTGATGATTTGTGTGTCGATTATCAATAGATTGCTAAGTTAAATACTTGGAGCTTTGGGTGGAGACCTCAAGAGCAAACAGCCTAAAATATTACTTACAACAACACGTATCTTTTGCTCCAGCTCGGCCAATTCTCGTGATTGTTTGCCCGCCTGTTTCTTCTTTTCTTTGAGAATTTCGTCGGCTTGCTCCTTGTTCTTTTCGACTGATGTCAATTCTTCTTGCTTTTCCTTGATCTCGTTCATCAATCGTTGAATATCTTTTTCGATGTAATACAAACGGAACAATTGACACTGGATTTGCTTTTCAGCCTGGTAACAAATGATGAACACAAATGATGAAAAATGGTTAGCAAATGAATTATTTAAGAAAACGATTTGTTTGGTAACAGCTCAGGACAAAACAAACAAACAAACAAACGTGAAATGTAAACAAACACCAAACGCCCATTTACATAAATTGTCACCAAATCTTACACAATAAATAACAATGAATAACATTTACCACTTCTTCCTTGAGTCGTGCATATCGATCCGCTTCTTGTTTTTCTGCTTTAGCTTCTTTGCGTTCGGCTGCAACGCCTCTCTTTTTCTGGTATGTGTACTGTGTCTCTTCTTCGGCTTGTTGCATTTCATATTTCAAGCGATTGTATTCATCTTTCAATAGTCCCGATCCGCTTATCTCTTCAAACAGTGCCGTTCTTTCTTTGGCATTTTTCATTGCGATGCTTTCAACAGCACCTTGGAATACAAGGAAGTTCTTGGCTTTAACATTAATGCCAAGCTTTTCTAATTCTTCTAGATATGTTGCACTTTGGACGCCCTGCAAATTCCATTTGACATTTTAAATATTGAGCAAAACAAACAATTTTGTCATTTCAAACTAAAAAAAAATCATCAAAACACACGAAATACCTTTCCATTGATCTTGTAATCGGCCGATGAACCGATGACTGAACGTTGAAAATCAATTTTTGTGCCGTCAGGCAGTTCAAATTTGGCTGTCACAAAACATCGATTTGAAACAGGTCGTCCAATGGCTGCACCATGTATCAATTCACTAAGCCGCTTCACACGCAAACAATTTGTTTTTTCTCCCATCACAAAACTAATTGCGTCCATAAAATTCGATTTACCTACACAATTCAAACGAATTAGTTATTGTGGTGCATGCATCAAATTTGAGATTCTAAAACAAATAACATAAAATTCCATGCTAACCCGATCCATTTGGACCGATGACGGCTGTAAATCGCTTCAATGGTCCAATCGACACAAAACCTTTGTACGATTTAAAATTTTCTACTTCAATATACCGTAGGAATGCACTCATTTTTGCTACAATTTCATAATACACATAAAATAATATCTCTTCACAAAATAATTGAACATTAAGACGATTTTGTGTTAGTTATTTGATGATCATTTAGATGAATTCCCGTTCAAATAATCGCTTGCACAACATTTTTGATGCTAACTTCTGTGCAGAATCACATAAAAACACACTCACAATATAAACTAAACTAAAATTTCGCTGCGTCTATTTCCCTCTAATAAACTTGGCATCGATAAATGTGTTTGGTTTTGAATTCGCTGTGTTGAATTGCAGTCAGAAATGAAATTGCGGCGAATCGAGATGGCGCCACACACAAATGGCCCATTCATTAATTTTGACGTTCAGTAAACGTAATACAAAGGCTGCAGTCATAAACATTTGTCAATTGCGAGAGCATTCATCAAAATAAAAAGTTCCGAAACAAATTCAAAAGAAGATTTTCGTTTAAATCGAATAAAAAGTGAAATAAAATGTCTGACGAATACGAGCATGTGGCACGCGGCAAACTCAAACTTAAGTCTGATTCCAGCAAAGTGAGCAAAAAGAAAAAGAAGGATAAAAAGAATCGGGAAAAATTAGAACGTGAACATGAAACCAACTATAGCCAAGAGAAATTAAACAATGTTCCACAAGTACCTGCGAGATCGATGACCAAAGCTGAACTCTCTTTCAAAAAAATGCAAGAGAAAATGGTAAATATTTACATTTTTATATGCATTAATCATTAGTTGAAGAAGTAATTAATGTTTATGGGGTTTTTTCGTTGTATTCCAGCAAGAAAAACGTATCATGGAGAAAGCAGCGCTGACGCATAAGCAACGGGTCGAAAAATTCAATGAACATTTAGACAATTTAACCGAACACTTTGACATCCCAAAAGTTTCGTGGACCAAATAAACATATCGTCGTTATGTATCATTTATTATATATTATCAACACTTACGTTTAAGCACCAGCCGTATAATAATAACGTAATTTAAGCAGCTATGACATAGACATAACAACAGATCAACACCTCAAAAATCGAATGATTTAAAGAACTCGTATCGGAACTCTCCGTTTGAAGTTCTAGGTATTCCATTCAAAAATTTAAGAGAAACACTACAAAAATGATTGGCTGAGTTCAGCCTTAGAACTTCTTAGACCTGAAGTGATAGTTTTTGAAAGTAACATCGAAAGCCATGGCAGCCATGGTCAGTGAATGTATTTCACAGTTGAATTAGTCACTGGTCAGCGTTAGCACCACACTCGAGCATCGACTGACTCGTCAAATTGGTACTAATGGTCAAATGCTAACGCTGGTTAGTGACCAATTCGTAAGTAAAATAATTTCACTGGCCATGGTTCGCAATTTTGCTAGCCTACAAATGTGAGTGTTTCGAACAATCGAACACTGTTTCCTTCTCAAAGTGATAAGTCACTTTGAGACCTCTATGTAATTTTCGAATGTACTACATAGCTTTAGGGAATTTAAGCAAACCGCTGTACGAAAATAAAATGAAATAAACAAACACACTGAAAAGAAGACGTATCCATCAAATGTTTTTTTTTTCAATATTTATTATTCGATTTTTTTGTGTTCTTGCAAATGCCAGAGCGATATAAATTACAAATAATTTTGATGACAATAAAGTATGTTTCCGTTAAAAGTGTTTTTTTATTGATCAATTTGCAATCATTAGTAAGTTTTATCTGGGTGTTTTAGTTTCATCAATTCATTTTTTTTTTTTGTAAATTAAATGAATATGTTGTTTACACATAAATTTCAATAAAAAGTTTGTCTCTTATTCGTATATTCAAAAGAAAAAAAAATGCGCAAACAAAATAAATTTTAATTTATCATTTCGAAGCGTATTCGAGTGAATGTAAATAGATTGATCCGATTCAGAGAGAAAAATAAAGAGATTAATTGATTGGAAATTGTAATAAAATAAGTAAATTTCATCAGCTAAATTTCGTTTTATTTAATTTTTCGCAAATGTGAGGATTTTGCAAGTGAGGAACTGCGCACGGACGATGTATCATCATTCTGTCGGCTCGGTGTGTGATTTCCTCGTGTATCTCGGTTCAATGTCGATTTCTTCTGCAAGATTAAATAAAAATGAATCGTTCAGGGTCGCTTCGTCATTAAACAAATTATTCTGAAGGAAAAAAGTCACCTTTGGATTTTGCATCGTTTGTGAGTAATTGATTTCATATCCATCTGTGATGTGACGCGGTGTCCATGGCGCTGACATTGATACTGATCTCGAAACGGTGCGAGTTTGTGGTTGCATCGGTGATGTGGATTTTGATTTGGTTGAGCTCAATTCCTCACGTGATTTTGATGACCGTCTTGAGCTTGCTACATATGGCTGTGGAATATGCCCAATGGTTGTTGCATGCAAATATACAACGCTCTGTTGACTAGAATCACCTTCGGTTCCAGAACTCTCCAGGAATCGTTCACTATACACAATTCAAATTCATAGAATTAAAGTAAATTGAGTTGAATTTTGAGCATCATTCGAGAGAAAATTTTTTTTTGGAAAGAATGTCATTACTTGGATAAAGCACGGCGTCGGTCAGCTTCACGTGCTGGTTTAGTTGGTCCTTTTGGTGGTAAATGGCGTGTCTCACTGGTCGATCGACCGTTTCGTTCGCGTAATGCACTGCGATGCAATTCTTCTGCAGTTCGTTCGTTATACAGTGAATGCTCTTCATAAAGATCACGGTCACGTGCTCGGCTTGGACGTTGAACGGCATTTTTCTCCGAACGTTGCTGTGGCTCATTCGATCGTTTTTGTACTAAATGCTCCGTTGAATGATGCCGTCTGGATTTATGCTTTGAAATTGGTGTCGAATGATGTATTCTAACTGCATTATGTGGTTTGCGGTCGCTGTTCATATTTTCATTTTCCGATGTGCTTTCCGATAAATCGGGCAAGTATTTTGATCGAAAATCCTAAAATTACACACAAATCAATTAATAACTTGTCAATTCTACAATATCACATTTCTCATTTTATATATTGAATTACTTTGTGTAAATTTTGCATTGAATTGGCTCCACGAACATTTTGTGAGCTGTCTGAATCAAAACGTGCGGTATTCCGATTGGCACGCAAATTTTGTAGGCTTTGTGAATTACTTGAGTTTAATGGTGTCCGTTTTCGGCTCGTTGTAGCCGTTTTGGATAATGATTCCATATCAGTGTCACCGAAAAATCGTAAATTTTGTTGACGATGCGGCTTAAAATCGGGCGATGGTGATTGAGTACGTTGATACGTTGGTCGGCTTAATGTTGTGTTTGAGCGTTTTACGATTAATGGCGATTTTTTCGCATCAGGTGTCTATTTTGAAACATACGATCGAGAAAAAAACCGTTAGATAAAGACTGAACTAATCTATGAAAAAGATTTTAGAAAAGTGGTCATTTCAAATGACTCATTTATACCTTATTTTTACGAGAAAGTCGTTCTAACGATTTGAACCAGCTGGTTTTTGGTGTTGGTTTCGTAGAAGCATCAGTACTGCGATGGCTTGACACATGCGATATTTTGGAGCTCTTTTGTGATGGGATACGTTTGGGTACGGGGCTAGCCTTTGGCGTTGAAAGACGTCGTCGCATTGCAATATCTGTTGCATGCGTGGATGGTGGTGGTTCGAAAGTCTCCACCGAATTTTCCTTGGTTGAAAATTCCGATTTGTTAGATGGTGGCGACGATGACTTTTTTCTTGAAAATAACTCTTTCACCTGCTGTTTGAAGATGGAATTAGGAAACGAATGTCGTCGAAATGATTTATCTTGAGAAGTTGAAGCTTAAAAAAACTTATTGTTATCTTGAGAAGACATACCTTTTTCAGGCTTCCGAACTTGTTATCGCTCTTTTTCACATCATCGTGTTGCTTTCGTGTGATTGTGCCATGTTTTTTTGATCGTTCTGGATATTTATCCAGACGTGGATCAAAGTGTGAACCATCATCAATGCTTCGTTCACGGAACACAAAATCGTAACGCTTTTTGCTGGGATGTAACGATTCCGAAAATTGACATTCACGCTTCAAAAAGATTTCCGTGATATTCTTTATGTTGTCCGTTAACCGACCATGTCTAGAATTCAATTTGAAAATTGAATCAAAATTGCCGACAATTTAATTTTATATTTTGATACAATATATAGTATTCAAATGGCAACGCAAATGCAAAGATTTGGACGATTACCTTGAGCTATTACCACCATGCAAATGATCACGATCCCGTCGAAAATCGTGTTCTATGCCTGAATCAGCTTTGTCGAGTTTTTTGCGCTCCGTTTCAATTGGAATGATATGCGTGTGTGTGCCGCCATTAACCAGTTTATCCGGTTGTGGTGCTCTTCCCTTTGTTCGATATTTATAATTTAAATTTTGATTGATGATTTTACCATTATTATTATTCAACGAATTTGGATCATTATATTGATCGATGTACCCCAAATCAATGACACGATCATTGTGTGGCGTTGTAATTTCACCAAATTTTCGATCCAAATAGTTTTTGTGACGTAATCGTTCCTGTTCACGGCGCATTGTATCAATATCATTTAAAAATTCATCATGTAAATCCGTTTCGGGATAATATTTTGGTTGTTTGGCCCATTGTTTTCGTGGTGGTGCCAGCACTTGTTGTCGTTCCGGAAAACGATCATTTAACGATCGAATGCCATTGACATCATGATCTTGATCCATTGGGAGTGCGCGTGGTGGGCTCGTTGCCAATTTTACTTTTGAATTTGGATCACGACCAAAATCGAATGTTCGTTCGTGAATTTTCGATTCGAGTAACTTTCGACGGTTGGCCAAATGTTCGATGCTACCATATGATGGGCGCAATGTTGGAATTATCGGCGGTTCACTTGATGACTGTCGACTAATATCTCTAGTTGGTGTTAAATAATCGTCGTTAAATCGTTTTCTATCAACAAATCCAAGTTCTTCTACTTCTTCACTCAACAGCCGCGGTCGATGTATGTATTCGGTTGCAAATCGATCACCATCAAAATGCAACGGTGAACTTCGATAGTTGTTGTTGTTGTTGTTGTTGATGATGTTATTATTACAATGCAACTCTTTATTTCTTTCATTCAGAAATTTTGTGCTCAATGTTTGACGACTCGGTGTCGGATTGCGTCCGGCATTATCAACAACATCTGAGCTGAAGATATTCCGCACTGGACTGCGTTCTCTGGTCATCAAATTGGTCGATCGATGTATCGTCGATGGAAAGTCTTTATCTTTTTCGCCAGCTTCATCGCGACGAACCTGAGCATACACAATCGATGGATTCTCATTGAGTCGTGTGTATGAAAATGCAGGCGAATTAAAATGCAGCGGCGGTGAAAAACGATCCATTGATAAACGTTTTACCATACCATCCACTTTTAGCCCCTTTGTTAGTGGCAATTTTTCTTGTGGCAATTGTGAACTGTGCAAACTTTCAAGTGATCGTGAATGCTTTGGAATTGTGGTTAAAATTGGTTTGTATTGATGCACGGGTCGCTTATAATCGTCTTGATCACTTGACATTGGCTCGTGATTCGGTACAAAAGCTTTCTCCTCGGATTTGGTGAAACGCAACAATTTCCGTTCATCGGGTGTGTATCCAAAGAAATTTTCCGCTGGCGGATTTTCACTAATTGGACTTAATTGTGATTTTTTCTTTGCTTTCGTCATTGACTCATCACTATCCGGAATTTTAATGCGTTTGCGATCAATATTTTGATTTTTACTCTGCGGACTGCTACCAGTTGAATGCGATGAATTGTAGCCAACGTCACTTTTACTTCGGCCAACCGGCTTTCCACTTCGTTTGCCAGTACGTGGTGATTCTGTTGGTGTTGTGCTCAAATTTGGATCACTTCGTTTACTGAATATACTAAAAATTGAACCACGTTTTGTTTTTTTCTGTGATGCATCACTCACACTACGTGTCACCGGTTTGGATGGCTTCTTTTTACGGTGTGGCAATGAACTAAACTTACGATCTTATGAATTTAAATAGAAACGATAATAATATTCTATATTCAATAGGACAAAATGCCTAAAATAGAGTTAATATTTATGTACCTTCTGGTATTTTCTCCTGTAGTCGAATACCAGCCAACGAATTCGATGTGTCAACGGAGCATTTAATGCGTTCAGTCTGTGCAATTACTCGTTCAGCTTCCTTAATCAGTTCTTCTTTTGATAAATCGGACGGTAGTTTTCGTTTGTATTGAGGCTGTGGTGGTGGCGGTGGCGGCGGATGATGATCACCTCCGTTCAATCCATAGCTATTGTTACTTTCATTCGATCGACCACCTGCTCAACATCAACGACACAAAATAATATAAAACAAAAACCGAAACATTTTGGTTTGGCATTGTAAATATTGTTCCGTTTAAAATGTAGCAAGCATTGAAATGTCATGCATAAAAGTGTTTCGTAATGAAAGGTAAACGATTTTATCAAATAGAATTGACTGACTGAATTGATTTGGCTGGTTTTTGTTGTAGTTATCATTGTTGTTTTTTGTGTGTATGGAATAGTATGGACGTGATCTGAACAGAATCGAGTAGAACAGAGGTCCGGTAATGATAGTAATTGATTTGTTTAATGGTAATTTGATGTGTTTTCGAACGACATGCGACATGATGTAGAGGTGCCAGCGTGTGTGTGTGTGTGTGTGTGTGTGTGTGTGTGTGTGTGTTTATGTGTATAGTGTGTATTTTTAGTGCGACAAATGTGAAACAAAAGAGAACAGAATGAGAAAATAATTTCCACAGAGTTGATTCGCTTGAATGGCTCGTAATTGACATTTGATTTGTCTATTGTTCGAAATGATTTGTGTACTGAAAATCAATTGAACTCGATCCCATTATTTGCACACCTGAATCACACTCACTCACACACACACAGACACACACATCGTCGACATCAAGTGCGATTAATCGCGATGCTGTTATTAGCTTGTATGTAATTAAGTCAACGTCTAGTTGAATCGAGACGAATTGAAGTGTAAAGGAGGAAAATGAGTGAATAACAGCTCTTTGGCGTGCAAACATAAGCGCAAACGTGTGCTCTTGCGAAGCTCGTTCGCTCACATGACCTTATCCGTTACTCATATATGAATATACGCCAAAATAAGCGATACTGAACGGAGAGTTATAATAGCACTTCATATATGAATGGCTTTTTCTTCTCATTCTTCGGCTTCTTCTGCATGTGTCTCTGTTAAAGTCATGAAGCATCAACAACGGGCTTCGGTATTCGGCGTTCGGCATTCTACATGGCCTGTTTTTCTCTCTGTTTTCGGTGCGTGTGTAGGAGTATTGCGTGGGGGGTTTTTCAGCTCTAGCTTCAACGTCAACAACAACAACTACAAAAAGAGAGGCAAATATGCGCTAGCTCTCAATGCGTTCTTTGAATGCTGAATTTCATCTCAATGTCGTCATATCAAATGTATTACATCATTTGCTCAGAATATATGAAGTGTTTTTATATGTTTGCTGCTTCAGTGTTTGGTGCTTGACTCTATGGCGTTTTGATATTTTCATCTTTGTGATTTTCTCTATCTGTGCGCTAATTTCATTCTAGCAGCACGTCGAGTAAATTCAATGAATGGGCGACTTGCACTGCTATTTCATGCTAATTTCAGTGTACTTTTGTGCAAAAGTGTGCGTATGTGTACGCTTGTGAAGAATCACCCATTGAGTTAAGAGAGTTATGTGGGTCTAAGCAGATGTTGTCTGCATTTTGGTGTTGTTGTTGCTTTACGAATGCCATCAATAAGGGTCGAGCCTCAAGGACTCACTCTAAATTATTCCACTTTTGTTTTCAAATATGGTCACAAAATTATATATGGGACAATCGAATATGCCAACCTTCAGCCCGGAACAGTACAAGCGTTCGTTTCATTTTCAATTTTAATTCGGTATACATTCGCCTGCACACCGAAAACAGTTGACATTGTTATTCTTGTCGGAATAAAAGTGCAATTAATTTTTCGGTAAAACAATATCGAGACGGTGTTCAAGTCACTCTCGATCGTACGATTGCCGAAAAATGGTTGAAAATGGTCAACATTTTGATATTTGCGAGTTGAGACAAAAGATCTGATAAGCGATATTTAGAGAGAAAAAAAAACTGCGATTCAATGAGTTGGGTCTCTTTCGTTGGGCTGGGCTGGGCGAACGTGTGCTTACAAGAAAGAAAAAAAAACACAGAACCATGCAACATGATGCAACTTTAAATGAAACTGCATCGCGAGACATATCGACCAAAAAAGGCAAGTAAATCATTCCATTTGTTCGCTGGCTGCTTGTTTCTTATGCCCAAATTGAATGAAAGAGGTACAGAAAAAAACGCACCAGAAATCGACATAGTTTTTTTTTCTTGCTGTTCATTACAGTCGTGTTACAAGTACATCGGCTGCAGTATTGCATAATTTTGGCGTAATTACAATCAAAACAGACATCACTATAAATGTTTCATCGAGTGTTTTGAAAGATGTACTTTTTTTTGTTTTTTTTTTTTCGTTCATGTAATTGACGATTACCGAAAGAGATCCATTCTTTATCGCTTTCTCGGTATGCGCACACCGCACACACTACATCTCAATGGGATTCGAGGTGCCTCAAGAGTCGAGAGTCTTGATGCAATGCAACTTTCTGTTCCATATATTCTATAAAAAAAAAATCAACATAAAAATGCCAATGATATAATCGACAAAGTCAACATAGGATTCATCATATTGTGTGTTGTTGTTGGTGTTTGAATGGTTTTCTTAAGCCCGTTTGCCGATAAAGGTGTCCGTATTTGGTTGTTTGGGCTTGGGCATATTTTGTCATGACATCGTAATAGATTGGCAATTGGGTATGTAACGTGATCGTGTTTTTGTGTGGTATCAATTTTTTTTTTGAATTTAAAATTGGAGAAATGCAGAGCATTGAAGAGGCGTCAATTTGATGCAATCAAAATGTGTTTTAATTGTTTTAATTTCTAGATTTGGGTTTTTTGTTTGTTTGTTTTGTTTTGGATAATTTATTACCTATTCGCTTAACATGCACATCCTTATTGAATGAAACGCGTGGTCCATTAAAATTTTCATGAGTCTGTGGCCGCTGCAATTGTTTTTGGTTCGTATTCAGCACAGCCGAATCCATCACAACACAATTTTGCTATTATAATTTGTTTGTTTTTTGTTTTTGTTTTTTGCTTTTGGTTTTGCTAAATATCGGAACGAAAAACGAACACAATCAACCAATTTTACACGCACTCTAGGCTGTCTAATTAGAAGGGGAAAGAGAGAGATAGAGAAATAATCGAAAATAATTGATTGAAAATGGCAGAAAATGTGTGTTTCAACTAATTTACCGAAAACGTTAGGGGATTAAAAATGGGCCAACATGAGAAAGAAGAGAAAATATACCAAAAGAAATTTGTGCACTCTTTTTTTGTTATTCAAATGAATTCACAATCAAGTTTATTTTAATTACATGGTGTGTAATTGTTAAGTGGAATGATTGTAGCTATTCGAAATAAAAACAAATTTACATCAATATATGCAGAACACAAACACTACGGTTACGTTACGTTAAGGGAGGAACTTAATTACAATGTGGTTGAAGGTTTTAATTATGAGGATATTAAAGAGAATAATTAGGTAATAGCAAATCGTTTCTTTGTTTGTTTTTTTTTTTTTTTTGAACATGTCATTTAGTTTGTGGAAGATTAACATTTATATTGCTTTTTTTATCGGATGTGCAAAGCAATTTGCGTTAAAGAACGCAATGCGTCAGTAAAACGAGCTGCAAAATAATGTTGATTTAGTAACCAAAACTCTGTAACTACATATAAATTTCCCACCGGATTGATTAAAATTAGGCTAGTGGACGGATAGAGAGTGGGGAGGGGGAAAGTGTTAAAAACGAAATGTACACGATCCAATTTATAAATCAAATGAATGAAATGTCAATTTGCCAAAAATAAAAATCGCGACGGCCAAATAATTTTTTATTTCATTCGCGCAACAAAGTCAGATTGAGTCAAGATATAGTTCTCAAATAGGTGATGATGTCATTTGTCCCCATCTGAACACACATACTCTCAATATGTATTCTTTATACTTAATGGAATTGGAAATGACGGAAAGAAGAAAAAAAATGAGCGTAAAAAAGCGCGAAACAAAACCATATATGCAAATAAATGGAAACGTTTGCATATGAATTTATTTGCACCAAACTGACGCTAGATACACACACTCAGATAGAGAGAAAGATTGAGATACGGACAAAGACGTGAAGGCACACAGCGAGTGAGAGCGAGAGAGGGAGAGCGAGAGAGCGAGATGGAAACCGCACGATGTGAGACTACCGATTGATTTTCAAATGAGCGGTTTCGTGCACGACACGACATCACAAAATACCTGTTTGGAGCCGATTCAATCATAATTTACACAATTTTATTATATATGCATTTTACCGATCAGTCGCTTCGATTAAGTTCATATCATTTCAATAACCATAAAATATGCTTTGTTGAGCTGCTGACTGACAGCGTTCAACAGCTGGTGGTGGTGCTTGCATTAGATAAAAATGACACCAAACCGCTTTATCATCGATGAAAATCACCGGACATTTTTTTGCGTTTTTGTTGTTGTTGCTTTTCCAATATCCATTTGATATTAATTTATTTAAAGTAATATCATAGTTACTTAGCTAGAACAGCCAATTAAAACAGCTGAGTGAGAATGAAAGTGGGGCAAATGTTTCCGTTACAAAAGAAATTGCAGGAATGTTAAAGCTCACCATTATCATATTGATTGGATTGAGAGATAACAATCTAATCATTTTCAAAATCATTTAAAGAAGTTCAATCACTTGTGCCAACTACATATAATCGACTGTATTTTTGATAAATTTGCGCGCTTCGAAAATAAAAATCACGATTGGCGCTGGCTCAAAATTGATGAAATTCAAATTTCATGCAAAATAAAAATGTGCTGCTTAAGATTGAATATTTAGATAAATTTCAGGTGTTCATGTTACACGCGCGTAAATTTAGCATATTATGTTATTGGCATTTAAGAAAGGAAAAAATTCATTCTAAACTGAAGAAGCGTCGCGAATAATAATCATCAACATGGCTCTCAATCACGATTCTAAAAACAAATTCATCTCAGCTGCAAAATCAATTGCATAAATACAATTTGAACATCAATAAAAGTTTAAATTAAAGCTTGACAAATAAAAAGAAGGAAGAGTCAGTATCCGATGAACGATGTGTGTAAATTGCGTGCAAAGATGGGCGAAATACTCTGGGATAGGTCAAGCCAGGCTCAAGCTCAAGCTCAGGCTCGGGCTCGGCCAGGCCATAAAACGTGAAACATGCTTTTGCGTACTTCAACAGAATCACAAATTCACACTCTTCATTCACAATGTCAACGTCACAAAGGCCAATGATTCGCATTAAATTTGACGTAGCAAATAAAAAGAAACAGCCGACAAACAGAAGACAATAGAATTTAAGTCATGTTCGCAAACAGCATTCGAAGTCATCGGTCACGAAGAAACACATACATTTATTGCGGCAGAAAGAATGACAGCAGAGAGAAAAAAAAACAAAACAGATTTTGTTGCTCATGAACTGTGTAGGCGCCATTTAGAATTGACTATTTGCACGTTCGCATTCTTCAAAATCCGAATATGATCCATTCGAAATAAGTTCAAGTAAGGGAGCGAACGACTGAGCTGGCACACCATTCAAGCGCATTCCATCACAAATGGACAAGAAAAATGTTAAAAAATCAATTACCTGAAAAATTCACATGCCGTTTCACGATTTGCTCGCGCGCACGCACGCGATTTCTTTAACGTATATGCAAATATTGAGGCACACACACACACACACGTCCTCTTCGTGTTCGTCTTTCTTTTTTCTTTAAAATTGTGTTTAGCGTTGAGTCAAATTTAAAGCGAAAACAATGTTTTATATGAAAATTAAGGTATAAACAAACCAAAATAATCTCTTTTTTCGCATTGGTGACAATGACAACAGAAAATAAACGGTTGAGATAGAGAAAAGAAGAGAATCATTTTATTTTAAATTTAAAACGTGACAAATACGGAATATGGCATCAATTGCTTAACTGTGCAGTATCCACGAATGATTCAGTTGAGAAAATGTTGAGAACCAAAAAATACACACAACGTACAAGTATTGTGAATATTTATTATTATAATTTGGCGACAATGTAATCACATTCATTTCACCGTCAACTTGGCAACGTCAATCATCATAGTGATCGTGTGAAATACACATAAATTGTGTTGATGAATTGTAAATTCCGTATTATCATTAGGCATTAGCATGTAATGGATTAAAAATCTAATGGAATTTTGTTTAAATGACGGGTGACACCTAATACACGGCCTCACAACACCGATTGTACTGATATTGTTAACAAGTATACACCTGAGGGCCCATTAAAAATACGCCGCGAAACATATGGCCAGAAGTAAATATGCAAACATAATTCAAATAATATGTGATAAATTTGCCATTGATCAGATTTCAGGTCGGCCACCAATGAACATTAGGTGAGTGTGTGTGCTTTGTACCTGTGCAGGGACCACTTGACAACAATGTTTGTCACAACATGCAATAATTTTTTTTTTTTTTTTATATTTGCCATTAACAAGTTTATTTATGGATATAATACGAGACCTATTACCTTTGTCCCAAATCACATACACACAATTGATACACGCGTTGCCAACGCGTGAACTGCTAAATCAGTCAAGATGGAATCAAAGCAAACGGAAATGGGTCGCGGAAATTTTAAACCATTATATAATAGCTGTTATTAAATCGATTTAGATTTTATAGATTTATTGAGTGCACTGTGTGTCACATTCGGAATGAAGTGATGTCACTCGATTACAATGTTATTGGGCGGCCAAAACACTTTGTGTCTACTACATAAAATAGCAGACGTCTGAAGATGCCCTTGCCTTCAACACCCGCGGGTCGCAACCGTGTTGAGTAATACAACATTTTGATTGAAATTGAGTCGTTCAACAGAAAAAACAATGTGACGTATCAACGACTAGCAGTTGTGTGTTGATGATTTTTTTCTTGTATTATTCAAGCATTTTGTTCAATCGACTTCCGAATCGATGTCCAAAAATCCTTGTGTAAATAAAATTTGAAATATTTCATTCCAATCCACGCAATATTCAAATAATCTTCAACTCGTTTTCGGTGTTGTTGTTGTCATTTTTGTTTATTGTTTTTTTTCTCTCGGTACCGCTCCGGTGAGATTGTGTTTTTATTAATCCAAATACAAATTGAATTTTTTTTTCGATTTTTATTCGAAATTCAATTTTTGTTGTTGTTTCGTTTCCAAATGGCATATATTTTTTGTGTGTGTGTTGTTGTTGATTGCGATATTTATGGGCTTGAATATTTGGAATGTCAATTCATAACTGCCCAGATTTGCTCTTTTTACTATTGTTGATCATTTATATGTTTTTTTTTGGGCTATGTATTTTCGATTTTAAAACAAATATCTATTTTTTTGTGTGTGTCGTCAATTTTGCATTTTTTGCAACCACACAAATAAAAGCACGAAATCCAATATGAATCCAATATTCACCATAAATGGTGGCATATCAGACAACAGACCTTAATGGTTTGGTTCGCATGATCATCGATTTTGGTAACCGACACTGTGTCTGTGTGCCCCGTGTGTAATCGAATTCACATTTCAGTTGTCTTTTTTTTTGTTTGTTTGTTCGTTTGTTCAGTGTTTTGTTATAGAACGTAAAAAGATTAATATAAGTGTGACAAACTGATCCAAGTTTGAAATACAACATTGCCAACTGCAATGGTAGCAATATTTTTATTGGTCCATTTAATTGCTTTACAAAGTGCTTTTCAAATTGCGAATTTGTAATTGAGGTGGTGTTTTTTGTTTATTTGTTTGTTTTAACTTCAATTTCGGTTGGAAATATACGGTGCGCATTTGAGTCACATTAAAGTTGCATCGCAAACGATTTGTATGATTTATTTATATTCTTAAATCCGTTCGTTTGACTCTCTTTTTTTGGGGTCGACAAATAGCCATGATTTAAGTAGCGAATCAGTCACCTACCTCTCTTTGGACATTGAACATGGATGGCGCATTTTGATGCGACTGAGGCCAATAAAGCACTAAACCCAAAAAAAAACGTATTGAACTGATCAACCTACGCATTAGCTCAAGTACTTTACTGCTACTTACTGTTTGTTTGTGTGCACCATGCACACAATTTGTATGCTTAAATTGATTTTTAATTGGACTTAATCAGCTACAAAATCGATCAATAAATACCTTCAAAATGATGCGATTAAATGCTCATTAAAATTGAAACTACCCACTTTCCTAAGACAAAAAAACACACACACACTCTCACATACACTTACAATCAACACACGATAACTGCTTTGGATTCGCATCAAATTCACAAAGTTTGCGAGTGACGTGAAACGAAATGTTGGAAGTGTGTATTTTAATGTCGACGATATTTTATATCACATCCCGATTGGATTCAACCGGAATGATTGAATAGCATTTGTGACGCTTCTGCCAGAGATTAAGATGATTAAAAGCATTTAATCAAGTTCTTTCAGTATGTTGTTTTTTTTTAATCCGAATGATATATTTTTCGCATTTAGACTGCGATTATCAAACGAAATCACCGAAAATAGGCGGCATTTTTTCTCATATGCATGAACGGAACATACAATGCTGAGCTCTTTGTTTTGTTATATCAGGTGACCTTGAGCAACATTTATTTT
The DNA here is from genome assembly GCA_030463065.1 of Aphidoletes aphidimyza. NCBI lineage: Eukaryota > Metazoa > Arthropoda > Insecta > Diptera > Cecidomyiidae > Aphidoletes > Aphidoletes aphidimyza. The sequence goes on along the minus strand of CM059997.1, from coordinate 11,880,457 downwards.
ATTTCGGTTTCATTTTTGTTTGTGTTCAACAAAGACGTGAATCTTTCTCTCGCGCCATTTGCAGTTGCCACTGTTGCCGTTGACTAGTCATCGCTGTGTCTTGCCATACACTAAATTGGTTCCTTTTCGTCGAAATTTCGGTTTTTGCGCATTTTTTTATTTCTGAGATTTCTTTACAAATTTTTCTTCACAAAAGAAAAAAAACAGAAAAAATCCCCCAGACTCAATAATTAAATGGAACTAATGAACAAACGAACGACAAAGTATTTGTGTTATTGGTGTATTTTGTCATCGTTGAAGTAAACAAAAAGAGACATAGAGAAACTAGACTTAGAATAGATACACAAAACTGGATGGAAAAATCGTATTTTTATCTACTAATATATTAACTGGATCTATAAAACCATTTCAAACGAATATGCTTTGCTTGTGGCAAATAAATGGCCATCGTTAAAATCTCTCTGTTTAAACATATGTCAAGTAGTTTCATGTGCGCTGCGAAAAATCGACTCACACATAACCGATTTCATTTGCCCGAAATGGAAAAAGGCGTTTTTTTCCTCTCGTTTAATTTCTCAAGAAAAAGAACGTTTCTGTTGTTGTTTTGCAATCCGAACATGTTTAATTATGGTTTTTATTTTTTTCACTGATTGGAATCGTGTTGATTATTTAACTCGAGGGAAAAAAGGGGGTAATGATTAGTGTAAAACGGTTAATAACCAAGTTAGAATTTATATTGTGTGTTCGAATGTTTTTAGTTGGTAAATCTATCCAATCAAGTGGTTGTTAATGTGATGCGCATTAGAATATTTATGTAAATTATTGTACATTGCAATTTGTTGTGTGAACAACCGAATTGGAAAACCGCACAAAAACAAATTGTAAACAAAAAGGTTACATGTGAAACTTACATTGCGGTTGCTGTTGTGATTTGAAACAGTAGAAACGTAGCACAATGGATGATAACAAATGGTAAATAAACCAATTCCGATTGTAGCACGCTACAAATTGATACACACTGAATCAACAATGCGGTTTCACTTTTATTGAAAACACTTCTATTTTATGTTTGGAGGGACAACAAAAAAAATCTTTGGTTTTTCTTTTTCACTCAGCACTCAATTTAATTTAAATTTCTAAAGTGATGCGAGCTGTAAAATGTTCGAATGAAACTAATACATCTATCACATGCCAATTTCACTATGTTTTTTTTGTTTTTTTTTTCTTCTTGTCTCGTCTTATATATCATATCATGCTATTTTGTCATTAATAACAACAAAAAAACATTTCACTTATAAGTAATTTTACAAAAAAAAAAAAAATGTTCAAAACCAATTTGAAACAAGAACAATTTTGTTTTCGTCAAACCGTAAACAATTGTCTCGTGTTTGCACGCAGAATTTTTTTTTGAAAAAAAATACAGTTTGTCGTATAAATAAATTTTTTTTCTCACACACAACTTGAGTGGATCGTCGATAATATAAAACTGATTGATTTTGAAAAAAGCGATGTTGAGCTAACGTATGCGGCTCACGCTGGTAAGGTGGTTTCTCTGTGTTTTGTTTTTTTGCTGTTTCTTTTTTGTTTCTTTTAGTTGTTGTTGTTTTTGTTGTTGTTGTTGTTGTTGTTGTTGTTGTTTTGTTGTTGTTTGTGTTTGTGTTGTGTCTATAGACAACACTTACAACGTGCGACCAATTCAATCAGAAGTCGCGTCGATCAGTGTATGACCATACTGTATGCTCGCATACTACGTGGGACTGTGATGGACGAACAGAATCAACACTTTTTAAATGCTATTTCATTCATATTCAAAACGCTATTCAAAGTGTGTGCTTTTCTTTTCCGTCGATTCAACGTTATTCGCTCACACATTCATGAGCTTGACGCATTTGCAAAGGGGCAAATCACAACAATCTCATTTCGAATTGTATCAGTAAGTTTGAATAAATTGATAAAAAAATACGTATTTGTGAACGGTAGTTTTTGACATTTAAATTCAGTTTCTGCGCTTGTTGTGATTTATAATATAAATGATGAACGTCCACAATTCCACGGCGTAAGATATTTTGTGATTGCTCAGGGGTCATCCCGTTTGGTAGTTGTTCACATTTCAAAAGTTTCAAACTATTTTTTCGAATAAGAGATGGAAGGGAATGATCCCACTATTCCCTTCTGCAAGTGTGATTAGTAATCACTAATTGAACAATCACGATTACTTTTGAGCGATTGTTCAAATCTTGGATTTTCCCCTAGCGCATTTGAAGTTTTTTCGGTTTTGGTTGAATTTGGTCGGAAAAAAACAGCTTAGAATTTTACGAAGCAAACGAACGCACAGTGACTACTTGACTACAGAAGAGAGAATGACATGAAAAGTGTTAATTTTTAAGGCGTCGCTATGTTTTTTTTCGCTTTGTAATTTTAATATAACAGCTATACTTTGGGTACGTACACATAGAATTTGTACAAATACACAAAGTGCATTTGTTGCGACGAAACGTTTCGATTGACAGAGCTGGCTAGCACGGCAAATACATCGTCAATTTCCAACACAATCAGAGCGATAAATGGCTTTAATGCTTTTAATGTCCATTCGTGTTACAAGCGATTATACAATTATTTGAATGATATGCGACAAAACACCAACGACAACTATAGACAGTTATGGTACTATGGAAGTTATATTCTAAAGCACCTCAACGATTTTCAAGTAATCACATTTTCGGACGGTGGGCGGACAAACGTTTGTATCGTAACGTCATAAATAGCCAAACATCTGTATGGAAGGCCATCAACAAATGCAAAAAAGCAACTTGTCTTTTATCGCGAATAGACTTCCTTTAAGATCAAATTGGATCGGTTGGTCGATTTCAATGGACAAACGATGATCATCACCATCCAAACAGGAATGCGTAGATTTCTGATTTTGATTCGTCATTCGAATCTAGTAACGCCATCTAGTGAAAAGATGCTTCGATAAATGCTTAACGGCCAAATAAAAATAGCAAATCAACACGACTCCAAAACCTCTGTTTGGGTTTTTTTTGAAATGGTTTGCAATAGTTATGGGCGCTTTATTTCCCGGCACAGAATTTACTTTGGTAAGCTTTCAGTAAATGTCATTTACTAAATGACATTTTCGAATTATAAAAGGCTAATTTATTTAAATGTTTTAACTGCAAAAAGAAAAGAAATTATCTTACGTATTTTACTGATAGGAAAACTTGATGTCTTTGTCAGATTTGTTTGACTTTTTATCCATGCGATGAATTCCGATTAAAAAGCACCATTCATGATGATACTGTCAAATGATGATAAAATAATCAGTTGCCGCAATTAACAATCTGTCAACATTTCAACAAAACTTATATGCAAAATGAAGAAGAAGAAAAAAACTACACGCATCAAATCACCTTACTTTGAGTTTGATTTATTTAATAGAGAAAATGAAACATAGTGTAAGTAACCTAATTTAGAAATGAGATTTTATGTTTTGAATGAATCATATGTCGAAAAAAACGATAAAATCAAAAAAGTGTTTGTTTTATGTTTTTTTTTCATAACCGATATATCGATGGATCCGAAGTGGTTAGAGTATAATTTGATTTTGCGATTCTTTTTTTCATTTCTTTTCTTTATATAGAGAGGTTTAATATTAAAGCAGTGAATTCTGGAATATAAATGGAAAAATACATTTGGAAAGAGATTAGTATGAGAGAGATAGAGGAGAGTGACGTAAAATGATATAATTCCTATATTGTATTATAATTAGTTTGATACTGTGCACGTATTTATTGTAATATTCATCATAACGTTTGTCACAAAGCTTTAAAATATGTCACTTCGTTAAATGCGAATATGCGATCTCTCGTGTGTGCGTAATAGAATTCATCACCTCAGCGATCGTATTTAAAAAAAAAAGAGTGTCCATTGCATGTCCGAATATATGATTTCGATTTGTTTTGTGATGCAGCTAAATGAATCGATATGTTGAAAAAAAATTCTAAAAATTCAACATGAGGTAGCATATCTGGCAAATATAATCGTTTTTGTTTGATTTCAATTGGTCATAATTGTTAAATCTAATGATATATATTCTACATATTATCAATAGTGTGTTTGTGTGTTTGTCTGTTGTGTGTCGGTGTATGACCACTAAAAAAAATCACGTTGGTTGATGCTCAAATGAATGCTCTGGTATACCATGTTTGTCAAAACGGTTTCATTTTTGGTTGATGTTGTTGTTGTGGTGGTTGTTGTTGATAAAAATAATTGCTAGGCGATTGAAAAAAATGTATTGGAATTGACATGAGAGATTCGAACCATGTTCAATATAATTGATCCGCTGCAAAAATGACCTTATCAATGTTACAATGCTCTATTGTCAAACAATCGGTAGATTGGTTTTTGTTTTTCATTTCTATTCTCTAAAAAAATGTGAGAAAAATTGTTAACAAATTGTATCAATATTAAATGTGACCAATGCTGGATGAGATGCCTAGATGTGACTATCCAATTAATTAACTAATTCACTCAAAGGATTGAATAGAATGGACAATTTTTTTTCCACAATCACAACGGACACCGGACCAAAAGAGATGGAAAACTATCGCTATTGGAGCGCCATCCTCAAATTCAAGCACCAATTTCAAACTTTGTGAGAAATGAAATGATATTTTTAGCATTTATTTTTGTGATGCACAGCTTTTGTTGTTGTCATTTTGATTTGTTTAGATCTAAGATTTCAGTTTTTTTTGTTTGCCAAGAAAAACTCGGCCAATTGATTGAATATTCGGCAAATAAAACACAACATTTTGTGTGTGTATGTGTGTGTGTTTGCTTTCAATTGTATTGATTCTAGAATCTAGTGTTTGGATATACTATATAATTTGGTTTTTTGTCTTCGGAGAGGTGTTTTTTTTTGTTGTCTCCCAAAAGTTGCAATCGAAAAATCCCGTTTGTTGTTATGGATGACGAGTTAAATGTTTTTGTTCGTGTTTTATTCCGAATGTTCCAACAAATTTTTTTTCAGCCATTCTTGATTCTAATTACAAATATTCACTTTCGTAAATTGTTTGTGTTTTTTTTTTGGTATTCATTTTTTTTTTTTTTTTTTGATGAACTTATCCTTAGTTCTGTAACGCGTTTTTTTATTCGTTTATATGTGTAAAACATATTTAGTAGTCTAATAAATAATATCATAAAATGGTTTTCGTGTGACCGCAGCCTTAGTAATGCATAAACATGAACAACATTCTAGTAACATTTATTCCCATCATTTTTTTTTCTTTATTTTTTTTAGATCATTTTTTTTTTCTCTTTTTATTCATTTTATGTGTGTATATATATAGATTTATATAGTTTTCTAAGAACATTTTTTTCCCTATTGTTATGCATGAGTGTGGAGTGAGTTTAGTTTTCCGTACAATTTGATCTCGACAATGAACTATACGATGGTGCGCTCTAATCATAATTTTAAATTTGCTTTAATTTTCTTTTGCTCTTTGTGTGTGTGTGAGTGAGAGTGGTTTTATCATGTATATAAATGATGATTGTTGCAAGTAAAACGCTATAAAATGGTTCGCATTTAAATGAGCGTATGAAATGTTGTGTATGAAATCGTGCACTCCGCACACACGCGCTTGCCAACATAGAACTTGAACTTTTGTGAACCACGAGGAAGAGAGTATTTACTTGTCTATTGTTGCGATCAAATTATGAAGAAAGCATGAAAATCATTCCACCCTACACTAATACATATTATTACATCAACTGATTATTAATTTTTGGTTGTTGTCTTTTTTTGTGTTTCACCTTTTACGTTTTTTCTTCGCCTTGTATTTGGTTGATAAATAAATCATTCTCATGAATTTGGTTTGTTTGTTATTTCTTCAGTTTAATTCTCATAATTTTATTTCGACGGCCTCCTTTTCCTTTCATCCTTTCATCAGTTTTATCATTTCATTTTTTTTCTTTTTTTAAATACAAATATATAATATTTGACTTATGAGTTATGCAAATATAGATCTGTAAAAATACATGTAACAAATGAACAAAAAAAATTGTTATAGTTTTTCACCTGCCGCTTCTTTTTCAAATGTGTGTTCAAATCTCATATCCATAAAAACATACAAGCCTTTTGTATACAGTGTTGTTTGTTTTGTTTTTGTTGATTCAATCAAAATGTTATTGAGCTGATTTTTCGCCACCTCATTAATCTCATTTTAACAAATAGTAACTAAAATTGCAACTGATTTGTGTTTGTGTTTGTATATATCTATATATGTATATATATACTATATGTATAATAATCATCATCGTCCATCATCATTATCATCATCATATTATATCATCTTTAAAATCCTGTGATTACACCATAAGCTTCTAAACTGCTCATTACCAAGTAGATAATCCAAAGACTAAATAACAGTGCGCCGCTAAAATATTTGGCAGTTGGTGTACCGCCCAGTTCACCGCCACTGCCAATTGTTTTATTACGACGGATCATTAAAATTATGATCGCTATAACAGCTTCTGTACAAAATAACGTCACCGAAAATGCCAAACTGAAACGAAATGGAAACGGAAACGGAAAACACAATTTGAATTTTTTTTTAAAAAATAAAAGTGAAGAGAAAAGGGGATTTCGAACTGAGAAAAGTGTTCCGATTAGCCGATCAAATTGCACACTCCAATGACCAAGAGCTATGACATTTTCGACGTCAACGATAAATAGCACACAGATAGGGAATTGTTGTTGGAGTAATACTCACTTTCCGGGGTCAACCACAAATTTAGATCCATTGAACCAATGATAAACTGCAGCTGAAATGAAAAATGATAATGACTGTTATTTTTGGCAAGACCAAAAAAAAAATGAGAACGAATTTCAACACGAAATGATGCAGAAAATGATAAATAGACGCACAACAAGATAGACAGAAAATATATGTATACGTGTGTGGTGTTCATTAATAATTTATGAAATGAGCTTGAAAATTTTATTCAAGCACCAAGTAAAAAAAAGGTGATAGAATTCATACTACGATTGATGGCAAATAGATTTAGATTCTATGTTTCATACCGATGGTCCAGGCAACACCGATGCCAAGGAACACATTCACAGCATTACTGCCCGTTACATTTCCAACGCTGGCATCTGCATATTTATCTTGGATGGCAGCCACTTTGCTTGCGAACGTATCTATAAATCAGGCGCGGGACGACGGGCAACATCAACAGCAACAACACCAAAAATATACCAAGAAAATATGAATTAGTGTGAAGTAGTCTGAAATGGCTTTTCACATTCATATCAACAATCGACCATGTCATGCTTTGAATCGAAATCTCGAGGGCAGCAAGAGAATGCGCGTACGATGGTCTAAGTGTTCGACCATCGCAGTTTCACCGAAAATCATGTATCAATTCAAGTGAATTGGCTATTTGAAATTCGGGGGAGAACAACAACAACAAAAAAACGATGCGTCGAATATTCAAACAGATGTAACTTTAGATGAGATTGAGCGAACGAAAGTGCGTGCTCTTTTCGCTTCTTGAAGCATTTGTCTTTAATGAATTATTTATAGCAAAGCGTAACGTATTTCCGATGAATTTTACGGTCCATTTGAATGTGAATGATTTCAATTTTCAAAGCTGACGTTAGTTCGATCTAGGCGAATAAATGAGCATAATAACTAACAAATAACAACGACAACAAAAAAAAAAACAATGAATGATAAAGAAGAACCAAGAAATATGTTCAAACCTGGAACACTTGTGCCGAGTGCAACAAATACAATTGCCGTCACTGAATCCTTGATGCCCAGTGTACAGCCAAAATGTGATGCAACATCTCCAATGACAGCGGTTACCATGCCAATCGCAATAATTGACACAACAAAGCAAACGTAGCCACCGTAAATATCTAAATATGGCCAGAGAAGCAGCAAAAGAAGGGGACAAGAAGAAAGAGAGAGAGAAAGAGAAAATTTCGAAAAAGGAAATGTAAATTAAGTGACTCAAGTCAGTGAGCAATGCGGAGGAGGTGGGCTCCCGATAAAATGTGTTTCTGTTCAAAAGTGGCCTGTTTTTTCATTCGTTTGGAAATTTCCACTTGAATTACCTGTTGGTGGAATAAAAGCAAACAATATTTTCCAAAACAATGTTAAAAAGTGCATAACATAATCGCCACAACTGGGTCTTGGCTCGTCACATTCACCATCTGCTTCATCTAATGTTGAATTATCATCTCCTGAGAAAACATAAAATAGAAATAACAAAGATAAAGAAGAAGAAGGGAAAATTCAAATTAGAAATCGACCGCATTTTCTTTTGGCCCCAGTATTTTCGTATTTTCGGTATATTGTGAAAAGCGTTTGTTCGATGATGATTTGAGACACACAAAAAATGTTGCGGCTTTGATTGGACCGCCGATGAATCTTACACAGTAAATTAGCTTACATTAAAATTTAACATTGTTGGATTTCTGAAAGGAAATAATCCCATTGCACTAAAATTAGATCCAATAGCATTGTTTTTTTTATTGAATACGTATCTATTTGTTAAATTTTTAGATGAAATAGCATCTAGATATCTTAGTTTCATACTTAAATCTACTAATATAATAGATAGATATCCAAATGTCATCGCTATGAATAAAAGTGTTAATACATATGAATGGCTTAAAATACAAGTGGACCTAGCCGAAACCGCAAATTTGAATACGTGTGACTTGTGAATGACTGATCAAAGATAATAATTCTATATCAATAGGAGAATTGTGAATAATGAAACGGTCGAAAATATTTTGAAGTCATTGGTCCATCATCTCTCAATAGGAATGAGCTAAGCACCTGTATCAACACGCGCGGTTTCGGCTAAGTACACTTTTATTCTCAGCCACACATATATTAAACATTTATTTTTTCCGAAATTTTCGCCGGGCAATTTCCGGGCATTTTCTTTCAAAATCAGGGCAAATATCCAGGCAAGTTTGAGTTCAAAATCCGGGCAAAATGGAATGCTTAATGTCGAAATTACAACTATATTATAAAGATAAATTATTGAGTTTTCTATTTTTTCAATTGTTTTCATTTCTAGTCAATTTTATATTACTGCTGCTGTTGCAGTGAATGGTGACCCAACTTTGGCTATGTATTTTCATGATGGATAGACATTTGGCTGTTTTGTTCTACCGTTTAGTACTTTGGGATTACTTCTATCACAAAATCCAACATATTTCAATTCTAGCTGTTTCTTTTTAACAGTGTATTCTTAGTTTAACCGATCCTTTGTCAAATTGCGATAACGGAACCAACCACAGACACTCCAGAGTGGTTGCCTGGATATCTGATTGTATAGAGATTTTCGTTAAATTAGCTTTAAAATGATGGTCATACCTGCACTGACTGTAAGCGCATCAATAAATTGCTCCTTCCATGAAGATGTACCGATTAACAACGAAGCATTGGCTCTTTGCACAAGTTTATCAACAGTATTCTGAAACCGACAAAATACTTAATCAAATTATGGCAAAACAGAAGTAGTCGAGTCCATTGAATCACATCAACGGGGCAAAAAATAAAATAAATATGCGGCAAGGTGTACTGCTAGCTCTACACAGCTGTGAACATAGTGCATACAGCCCCATATACATACTGTACACTGTGTACATATAGACACGACACCCGCCCTATCCGCCACACCCCAACCCCAATTATTATCTTGATTTGAACTTAATAACGGTTCCCTTGTCAAAATGAAAAGCATAGATTTATGCATTTGGCCGTAAGCATGCTTACCTTGAACTCTTTGCTCTCCTTAATTCGTAATTGTGCACGAGTGATGTCACCAATTTTTGGACGTCCAAGCAATGCCATTTTGTCTTTTTCGGTTAAATCTTCCGGTGCTTTTGCCTCGGCTTCGGTAATTGCATTTGCTAATTCATCATCTTTATACAAATTTGAATAGGTATTTGTTTTTCGATTAAAAGGTGACCAATAAAATAAAACAGTAATCAGGGTAAAAATGATGATTAAACATGAATTGGACATTTAAAAAACCGATTTTTTTTTATTTTGGTATCATTTGATACAGAATTGGATTAGAGGGAAAAAAATGGGCAATGTGTTTGTTTTTTATTTTGGTTATCATACAATTTTCATCAATTTTGATTAGAATATTTGGAACTTTCTGTTGTTGATATGTCTCAATTTCGCATTAGTTTAACGATAATATTGTTCGCAATAGCATTTTGTGTTAGCTTGCGATAGAGTGAAAGAGAGAGAGAGAGAGAGAGAGAGAGAGAGAGAGAGAGTGAAAATAAAAATTGAGCGTGTACGAAAATAAACATTCTCTATTATAATTATGGTACACTTGATGCTCATTCACAAGCAAAAAAATCCTCATTTCAGCGCAGGCTATAATTCGCTGAAAATATAAACATGAAGACTGTTTGCTGATGATAAGCGTACAGTGATTGCAACGAGCTGCGGAAACGTTCGAAAAACCGTAAACAAATAAGTAGTCAAGAGACTTTGGAACGGAGCAAAACAGAGAAAAAGAGAGTGAGTGAGAGAAAAAACAACAGCAAAAACAAAATTATGAGGGGGAACGATATATTGTCTATTCGATGAATTTTCAAGGCTGCGAAGCGCTACTTAAGCTTCATTAATTGGAGCCTTGCTCTCATTTGATATTTAGAAGAAATTTGATTTAATTTTCGAGAACGATGCCGAGAGCAAATAACGTGCAAATAAATTTTTCGGTTGAGCCAAGCGAAAAAAATATGGGGTGAATGAAAATATAATCTCTCAGATGCTCCTGATTATGATTTCGTGAAAAAAAAACAGAAATGAAATTTATAAAAATAGCTCAATTGGATTTTCGGTGCTTTCGTGGGAATTATTTTTAATGTTTATTTTAGAATGCAATTGACCTTTAAGTTTCGAACGACACACGATGATGCATTAATGGCCTGTGAGCATTAGAAGCTTAAAGTACATTGAATCACTGAGCTAAATTTATGTGCTCCAATGTTGATATTATACAAGATAATCAATTTTATCATAAATGCACTAAGCTGAGCTATAATCTAGGATTTCAAGCAGAGCTTGCACACGCTGAGTAATGTTTTTAAAAAAAATGGTTTTTGCATGCTCATTATGTCGGGAAGCACACGTCTAGTGTGTTGTATATTGGTCAATGCTTCCTTTTGCTTTCTGTTTTCTAATTTCATCCCTCTCCCCGCCTCCCTCCAAAAACACCAACAGCTATTACGTATTCGAAAATGCAATTTGCAAACGAGCGCTCATTTATTTATGTTAATATGAATGCATCACATTGGCGATGATTGTAATGTTTGAGGCGATCTTTTATTGAATCAACTAATAAGCAAACGAAACTATTATTCAAAACAATACAAAATTCCAAAATGAATATTAATTATGGCAAAATGCTTGCTTCTCTATGTGGAATATGGAAAACAATCGGTTTTTGTCATTAATTTACACACACGCACACACAAAAAGAAAAAAACAAAACATTATTGCATTGAAAGCCAAATGTGCAACATGGGAAAGCGTCATATACAAACATCATTCAGCAGTCATGTAGTATATATATTCCAAACAGTATAACAAAACAAATCAAAAACAATAACCATTTTCTAATTTAGTGTGAAAGGTATATGAATACAATTCATTTTTGTTATGAGAGATGTATTCTTTCTCGCTCTCTATATGGCTCCCGTAAAAAGAATGGAAGTAACACAAAATAGTGGAAGCGAACGCTAAAACGGGAGAGAGAGAAACACACAAACACACACACACACACACACAGAGAGAGAGAGAGAGAGAGAGAGAGAGAGAGAGAGAGAGAGAGAGAGAGAGAGAGAGAGAGAGAGAGAGAGAGAGAGAGAGAGAGAGAGAGAGAGAGAGAGAGAGAGAGAGAGAGAGAGAGAGAGGGAGAGAGAGAGAGAGAGAGAGAGAGAGAGAGAGAGAGAGAGAGAGAGAGAGAGAGAGAGAGAGTGTTAATTCAATGAAATGCGAACTGATTGCGGTTCGACATTTAAATGCTATGGCATACCGTGCAAATTCACACAGACCCAGTTTAAAACCAAATATTCACACTAAATGGGACCAATAAAAATAGGCAGTTTTATTTATCCATAAAGGACATGCAATTTTTGGTTTTTGTTTTGTTAAACATTTGATTTTCAATTTTGTGATATATATACAATATACATATATATATTTCTAGTGACCATGGAGAATTCATAGATTCTTGATGTGAATTTTCAATAAATAAATAAAATAGAGCACACACTTGACATATTTTCACATCCGTTTTAATTTTAAACGGTTTCAATTTTAGATTATACCCGAATTGGACAGAGGATTTCCACATTCTGTGTACTGGGTTTGATTGATTGGCATGTTAAAAAGAAATTTGCTGCTGTTGCCCGTTGCAAAGATAAAAACAGAAACATGGAAAATGCAGAAAACTAGAGAACGAGAGATCATGGGAAACGAGAGACAGAGATGAAAAACGAAAACTATGCAGGATGGTTTATTCGACAGTAAAAAAACTATATTTATATATATATATATGAACGAAAATAACATGACCAAGGAAACGTAATGTCATTCGTCAAGGCATTCCATATAATAAAACGTTTAAACAAAAACCCATTAGTTTGAAATTGGAAACACTTTTTATTTTGTGGCCACACACTCACACACAGGTTACTGTGAGATGTTTTGCGGTTTTTTCATTCGTTTAGATTCCTTTATCGGACAAACATAACGATCATATGGTACAAACTATTTCTTGGGTGCGTGTGTGTGTGTGGGGGAGGGAGGGGTGGGGAATGGGGTATTTTAAACGGGTGGTTGAAGTGATTTAATTTTGGTGGTGAACCGAATTTATCAATATGTAAAAAGTGTTTCCATGTAAACAAAAATGCGTCATAAATGGTTGCTTGGTTTTGGAATTTTTGGTTTCTGGTTTTTTACTTATGTTGCTTAATAAAGTTATTTGACTGTTTGTTTTTATTTTTGTTTTTGTTTGAATGTATTGATTCTTGAATGGAATTTTCATTCAGACAATATTTACTTACAACATTTTGATTGGGCGCATTATTTCACATTTGCACGTGCATTTAAGAATGGAAATGCATTTATTTAAAATGGATTTTTTGCGGTGTCGGAAGTAGACGCAGATTGTTGTGATTCATTTGTGCGATATTGAAAATAGCAAGATTTGATTGCGTTTGTGAGTAATTTTTTATTTTATTTGATTTATCATTTATTTGAAGTTTTGTCGTTGTTATTATTTGTTTTTTTTGTTGTTGTTGTTATTGTTTTGATTTTGATTAGATTTGATGTTTGGATTGTACAATTTGTTCCAATTGAAAAAAAAAGAAATTCGTTTGCGTGAAATGTGAACATTCGACGCGAACATGCATTTTTAATGTTTTTTGTCCATGTATGTGATTTTTGTTTCGTTTTTTTTTTTTCATTGCAATTCGAAGCGATGGTCAATGATTTTAAATGCATTTTTAATTTTCATATTTATTCAGGTTTTGTGTGTGTGTTTTTTTTTTTTGTTTGTTTGTTCATGTTTAAACAGTTGTGTGATGACAGAAGAAGTGATAGTAGCAGAAGGTGCACATCAGTACAGTGAATGCAAAAGAGAAAGAGAGAGAGAGAGAGAGAGAGAGAGAGAGAAAGAAAGAAAAAAAAATGTACGGTAAATATTATAAGCACACAGAAAGAAAAAATGATGAACAAAATAGAAAATTTGAGAAAGAAAATTGAACAAAAAAAAAGAGAAAACACATGAAAACAAAAACCAAATCTAATGAACATATATTTCTACTCCGTTAACCACATCAATTTGTTTATGTTTTCATTTGCAGAACACAAATCCTCAGCACATATAAAAAATACAACATGGAAATTCCATGATGAAATGGCCCAAACCACCATTCGCAATTCATATTTCGTGTCGTTGTCGGCTCTCAAGTCTTTGATTTGAAAATGTTTGGGGAATGTTTCAACCAGTGGCCAACATTGAGAAAGCAAACAAGCAAACAAACGAAAAATGTGTGTTTCGTGCTATAACATTTTGTTATTTTGTTGTTTTATCCTTTGTTTCAACGATGAATGAAAACGGACATTACCGCATTTTAACTGTTCCAAGATGAAAAAACAGTGCATAGAATTACGCGAACGGAAAAGAAAATTATGTTGAAGTGAAAGTAAAAGACTTCATTTTTCATTTGTGAAACGAATTTATGAGAGACTTAAACATCATAATTCATTTTAGCATTCTTTGATCGACAAGCCGTAGAAAGCTTAATCTATGATAAAAACAAAACTCCTTTACAACACCGAACAAAGCATCTGAAATATACATATATTGAATGGAGACACTCCAAGAGAAGAGAAAAAAGTGAATTCCAGTCAAACAAACAGACATTTTCATTTTGACAAAAAAAAAAAACAGAAAAAAAACAAAAAGAGGAAGTTTGATCATTAAAGCTCGTACTCTGTAAACGGAACACATCAACCAACCAATAGAGATATCAATGCTGATGTCTCTCGTGACAGTTCCAGATAATTCACAATTAACCATTACTTTTGTAACTAAATGAAATGAAAATGCTCAAGCGATTCCGAAATTGTCGGTTTAAATAAGCGCCACCGACACAAGGATGAATCGGTGCACGCATATTTATGCAATAAAATAGATTGCTTTTACCCGCACCACAAAATGGAAAAATTAAACAACACAATAAATAGCAACAAATTGTGATTTTGTGAAAACATGATTAATATGTATAAGTCAAGAGAAGAAATATGTGCGCGCGCGCGCTTGTGTGTGTGTGTGTGGAGGGTTGTGTGTATCAGAATAATAGCAAAGCATAACTAAAATAATTCGTTTTTGGTTAGCAAATGCCTTTTGCTTAGGTTGCATTTAACAAATTACATTATACAGCAGCAACAACAACAACAACAAAAAACCCTGAATGAAAAGAAAAAGAAAAACCAAACCAAAGAAATAAACTATATTAATACAGTAGTGCCTTTTACACACAGGAGAAAGAGAAATCTAATTAAATCGACGTCATGAATGCGTAAAGCTTTCGCCTAGGGGGATCTATCTCTTTTGAATGCCGTGCGAATATTCAACACATCCTTGTCGACCAAATGATATTTTGATGTACGTTGCAATTTGAAAAGGATGATCTTTCACATTCATTTGTTTTTGTTCGTGGCATTTTGAATTATTTTTTTTTTATAGATCTTCGATCGAAATTCAAAACATCTTAAATTCCTGCACAACCATTCGCACTGTCCCGAATGCCACACAGAAATGTGTTCATGCAATCGTAAATGATAGATCCCCCTAGGCTTTTTCATTACCCACATGAAAATCAAAAACGAATTGTTCTTTGGAGAAATAAACAAACATGGGGAAATGATATTGAGATTCACAACGAAACTTCGTTGCACAACGAAGAATTCGTTGTCGATTTTCATGTGGGTATAGCAACAAAATTTGTGTGAAATATAGTTTTTGGCCCAGCCCAATATTGATATTCTTGATTCCGTGTCTTCGACGCTGTGTTCATTGGTTTGTGATTGCATTAAAGGCTTTAAAGTAAACAAGTGTGCCTTTTCATCGCGAAAATATGTATGCATGTGCGTGTCCTCAATCTTCGCACCACAATACACCGTGTTGTGTGTATGTGCGTTCGCGTTTCCATGCGTTCCTTCAATTTAGTTTTCTATTTTCCGTTGATGAGGAAAAAGCGAGAAGCTTCACCTATATAATTTTATTTATCAATATATTACCTCCAACCATTTGTGGTTCGCCAAGATTTACATAGAATAAAACATCCTTTTCGTAGCTGCCTTCCTCCAAGATTATCAACGGGATGGTTTTTCTGCAAATAATTTCACAAACAAAATGAAAGCAAAACAAGTTTCATTAATGTCATTGAATATTGATGGTTTTATTTTTGTGTGTGTGTATGTTTTTGAGAGCAATTGCGAGTTCATGAACATGAGCGTTTCGTCAATTTCAACGTTTGCAATTATAAGTGAATCATTTTTCCATATCCGATTCACTTTCTGTCTCTGCATATCTGTCGCCCGCGTGCGGTCTATTTTTTGCAGTCTCTGTTTGCCCATTCCCAATCGTCGATGATCGATGGAACTCACTTTTCAATAATTACTGTAAATTCAGCACGTTATTGCCATACATTGGTTAAAACGTAATGCTATCGATTAATATTCCGTTCAACGAAATATGTAATATGTGTGTGTGTGTGTGTGTGTGTGTGTGTGTGTGTGTGTGTGTGTGTGTGTGTGTGTGTGTGTGTGTATGAGAGTGTGCATTCGTTGAATTGTTCGTGTATTCGCTCATTTCTGCGATTGCATAAGTTTCAAGTAAATTAGTCGAGGAAATGCGTTATTAGTGCAAGGTCTCTTTCTCTTATGACTGCTTATTAAAACGTTTCTCTATCTCTTTTTGCCTTCTCTTCTACTCTTTTACTCGTTTATATTCGTTCGTGGGTTTGTGTGTGTTTTTTGGTCGATTTCTTTTTGTCTATCTATTTCACATCGGTACACAGTTAAAATTGTAAGGGTGGCTTCATTGTTTTCGTACCACGCAATTTGCGTGCTTTTCAATTATAATGAATGCAAACTTTTCCCCGACTAATGTGTGTGGATAATGTGGTTCTATGCCATTAATAAGTCCTGCGTGCAATTTGTGTGTGTGACAACGATATAATATACAAATTCATGTTATACGGGCTACGTTTATTCGTCCCATCTAACCTCATCCCTAACTTCGTGACGGTTTGGCGACGGTATTTCGCCTCTCGATTTTAAGCTCACACGAAAATTCTTCAGTTCCGGATTTGGGTATGCGTTCAGTAAGTGCCATCTAATATAATGTTTGCTTGTGCATTATTGTTGGTTTCTATTTTATTGCAGCGACCATAATGGACGATCAATACGAAAAGTGCGCTGCGTGCAACACGACTAAAACAAAAACACCGAACATGTTTGTTTCTGTGTTTGTGTTTTTATTTTTGTTGTTGTTGTTACAGAATTTTAAAAAGAAATGCGCAACTTTGGATTTCTTCAATTATTCACTAATTACTATTCCATGTGTTCGCATTATACATATTTTAGCCCCGAAAACCCATTACGTAACGCTTAGAGTTGTGTGCCCTTGTTAAATTTCGCTTGGCTAACGCTTTTTAGCAATTGTTGTGTGCTGAAGCACTCTCAAACTTACACACACACACACACACACACAAACGTACCAAATATAGTAACTCACTCTCTCTATCCATCAAATAATAGAAAGTAAAGCACAAAAAAATAAGCCAGCACTACAAAAAAGACCACTGAGCAATAAATTGTTGCTGTGCATTTTTGTGCCTACTCTCCCTCGTTCTCTCCCTATACTCTTTTCCATTGTTGTTGGCATTGATTATTATTGTTTCAGTAAAAGGTTGCCTTTCCGCATTAGAAATAGCCCGAAAGTTATTGCTTGCTATTAATTAGTTCATCTCCCGTTTCGTGTTTACTATTTGGTGCTCTCTCATTCATTCTTCGGTTCTCTCTCTCTCTCTCTCCCTCTCTTTCTCTCTCTCTCTCTCTCTCTCTCTCTCTCTCTCTCTCTCTCTCTCTCTCTTTCTCTCTCTCTTTCTCTCTTCTCATTCATTGTGTATTTTCAGGCGGCAAAAATTGGTTCAATGTAATCAAATGAAGCAGAATAATGTGTTAACGGCGTCTCAAATATTCCTTGCTCTTTTTTTGTATTGTATGTTTCTAATTCCGACATACTGACATACATATGTTTACTGTATGTAATCTGAGCGTAAGCAATCCAAAAATCATTTCGCTGGCAATGGAACGCCGTTGCAAATGCCCAATGTGAGCTAAATTAAGTCCTGCTAATGTTTTTCGTGTCGAGTTTTTTACTTTTCCGCACGAAGTGGGAAAAGTATTGCGATTGTCGAGCGTCTATCCACGGGAGAAACAGACCTAACACGTACATCTTTCCAATTATGACCATGATGGAGTAGTCCAATTTGATCTAAAATGTGATGCGTCCAAGATTTTCATACCAACCATCCTTGGTCAAAATTTGAACCAATTCTGTAATCGCGTTCGGAAGTTATCGTGGATATAACAGCAAATTTGTTTCTTTATGTTAAACCGTGGTAGACCACGATGGACCATGATGGACCATGACATCGTGAGGACACAAGTGTACCACACGCTGCTTCTTCTTTTTCGAAACTGCTCCATACATTTTGTACCGAATGCCGGCGCCATATTGAAAAATGTCAATAAGAAACTATAGTGAACATTTAGTTCATTAGTTGTGGCGCTGTCTGTCACTGACTATCTATCATCACCAGTGTTCGGTAAAGATAAGATACCAGATAAGATACTATCTGTATCTCATCTAGATGCTTACCTAAAAAGACAGTATCTTACCTAGATACTATAAAAAATGACTATATCTTTGCATAAAATCTAAGATATTCTTAAGATACTTATTTGTTTGAAGAAAATGCGATTTTTTGCTTCATTGAATATGTCAGATATATTAAAAATTTATAATTATTTCAATTTGTCGAACATTGTTTGCATTATATGTAACATGAATTGAAGCAAGTATCTGAAAAAAATCTTAGATTTTCTTTAGATAGTATCTAATCTATAGTGTTTTTTTAGATAAGATATGGTATCTTATCTAGATACTTATTTAGAAGAAAGCAAAAAATCTTATCTTATCTAGATACTATACTTTTCAACATTACCGAACACTGATCATCACTGTATATTTGTATGGGAATGTCCTAACGATGGACCATGATGGCCGACCGTGTTATTTTGTGGTAGACCATGATGTCCGACTATATTAAACTGTAGTACACAATATTGAGCTTATAATTTAAAGACACTTTTAACCAATTATGTCGCGTTGGCACCTGCTGTCGGCACTTTTTTTTATTTTTTTAAATTCCAGATCGTTCTTTTCTCGAAAATGCGAAAACCGCCTGGTCCCCCATGAAAAAACAGTTTTTTTTTCGACGAGGTCCATTCTAATCAGCATAACAGGAAATTTGAATCCACATTCACATACTGATATTGTTTATGCTACAGACTTTATTATTGAATAAAACAACTGTTTACTTATGTTAGCCAACCATTTTTTTTCATTCTCATGAGGGTTATATGTATGTATATTTATGTCTGTGTGAATGAATTTGTCCACTATGCACCAACCAACACATGGACGACAAGACGCGCGGAAGCATAAATCCACTAAAAATCACTGATTATGAAATAATTTTAGTTTTGAATACAACCAGGGTTGACAAACCAGCAATATAAGAGTTTTATCAGTAATGTGATAAAAAATAACAAATCAATAGTCAGTTACAAAGTACACGGTGCGGAAAAGTTCGGATTACAAGAGTAATACAATTTATTTTCGTTGCTCTTCTCATCGTCTTTCGTCACTATCGCTGCTGTTGTCGTTGATGTTGCCGGATGTTGTTGTTGGATTATTAGTTTGAACTGGTGAAAATCATCCGCAACAAAGTGAATTGCATAAGGTAACGAAAGATGATATACATACAATATATATGTGTATATGCACTTAGCAGTAAGACTGAGAGACAGAGAGTACATTAGAAGAATGGAATATTGTCGAAGCAGCAATCAGTGGCGTTGTTATGAGGGTTCAAAACCTATTCCATCGAAATCAGATTGAATCACTCTTTTTTTTCTGCAAATAAACTCTTCCAAACTGCGAAATCCAAGATCCATTTGCTTTTGTCTCAAAGCAAATTTACACAAGATAGAATTTAGTTTTGGACACCCACCCGGAAAAATTTCCCAAACTACGCCACTGACACCGCTTTCATGCGGGATTAAATGAATTTTCGTGTGTCATCCGGCAAAGGAAAGCACACATTTTATCAACATCGGAATTTATCAGATCAACATTTACTCTTCCCATTCGGTCATGTATATCAAACTGTGAGTGTATGAGTGAGTATAACTTTTGTTTTTTTTTTCCTCTGTGCTTTGCGTGCATAGAAAAGGGAAGTATGATTCGATATCATCCCTTCGGCTTTGTACCATGCTAACACATTTTATACGGCATGACCTTATTTACATGCGAATTTATCGTATGTGTCAGTTCGGTGAGTAGTTTCGATGGTAGTGAACTAAATCAAAATGTATTTTTGGTATATTTCAGGATACCGTTCGTTTTATATCCCTTTTCTATGATAAACCGACCCGAAAACATTTTCCACGTGAAAGCACCTTTTCCATTAAGCAAGAAATCCAGCAATGATTTGAGCGTTTGCTGCTTCTTTTTTCTCTTTTCTTTTCTTTTCTTTTCTTTCATCGTCATCTCTTTGCTCCTTACAATTAATGCTCCCAATCGAATTCGACATGTTTTGTATGGTGTTTGTGTGTGTGTGTATGCTTGATTCTGAAATCGAGAAACCCTAGATTTTCGTGATAATTTTCGGAAAATGCGAAAAAAAGAGCCGACCCAAAAAAGCACATACACATAAAAGTGGACTGAAGTGGAGACGATTAGAATGTATCGTGTCAGGTTAGAGAGCCCATGAACAACAGAGACGAAGAAAATGTGAAAAGAAAATAGCTAGAGCGAGAAAGTGTGATCGAATAAGATGGAAAATGCCAAATAAGCATGTAGCATTACACTCTCGATTGAAAAAACCAGGCACTAGCTCCGAACTGGCAACAAACAGCCATTCTCTCTGTTGGCCATTTTTACACTTTTAGTAGGAAAATAAAATCGTTTCGCTGTTTTTTTATTACATTTCATACTACTTTTCAATTAATAACTTTCCAACACGTATTTTTATCCGCTTTGTTTAATTTATGTTTCAATTGGATTCAACATAAGCAAATAGAATGATTCTGGTTTTGGTTCGCAGTGAGTGAGTAAGAGAGAGAGAGAGAGAGCGAGAGAGAGATAGCCAAAGAATGAGAAGTATCAGCCAAAAATGGTGCCAAACTTGAATATCCTGCAACGTGATTTGTTTGCTTTGTTTCGTTTGCTTTGGTTTGGTTTGGTCTTGTTTGGTTTGGCTTGGTTTTGGTTAGATATTTTTTTTTCTCTACTGTTTTCTTTTGTTGCAATCACTTTGCCAAGCATACACATTATTCCGCAAAAAAGCGAACAAAGTCTTTTTATTGCCAAGTGGCTGCAATGCTCAGTTTACTCAGTTACCATCATGAAATTAGTGCAGTTCTTTACGGAAGCTTCTTCATCAAATGCTGCACTGACTTTTAACAAACAAACAGAATTTTTGTATTCAATAGGAAGGAACAAAAAAAATGACTCCCATAAAATGGAAATGTGAATTGAGAAGAGAACAACAACATCAACACAAAAAAAGAGACGCGCAAAGTGCACTTTTGCCGGAATGGGTGAACGTTAAGCATTGCATTCGAAAAATGTAACACATCTCAATTGAAACCAATATAAAAATAGGACATGTTAATCAATATGTAATGAAGTTTTGTTTTAATTTGAACCACAATGTATTTGCAAGACCAGAACTCGTTCATTCGATCTCTTTTCCGCTTGTGCTGTTGCAGTCGGCTCTCGGTCTATACGTTTGAACATACGAAACTAATTTTTTTCGATAAATCCAATTTGTCTGGCTTCCAATGTTTTCTTGACTATGAATTAAAAGATTACTATGAAGTGCTCACTTCAGTCTCGCGTACATAATTCTCGTTCATTCGATGCCAATAGCCGCGTGCAACGTTTCTTTTTTTTTTTAAATTATTACCGTGGTGTGTCTCTCTGTGTGTGAACGCGTACTCGCTCACTCTCTCGCGCTTACATTGAGCCAAGTGGAAATTGCACAGACAAAGAGGCGATGACGATGCAGTAAAGCGGATGTATGTGCACTACATTGTACATATGCATTGGATTCATTGTTTATAGAGGTCAAATTCTGCAATGAGTGCAAACAAGCTAACAAACAAGCAAACCAAACCAAACCAAACCAAACAACTAAAACTCGGCAAAAATTCGTGCGCTCGAATATACAATTTGCAGCACAGCACAGAACAGCACAGCACAGAACAGCACAGCGAACGAGAGAAGAAGAGAGAACGAGCAATTGAGAATTATCTCTCTATCGTCCGCGCGTCATACTTTTTTGTGTTTTTGTTGTTCAAATATGTGACATTGAAATCTATTTAACAACGCGAGCAATTCGTTATGATAACCAATCATTGTTTGTTTGAATTGACAGTATGATTGGCTACAGCGAATGAAAACGGGAACACGAATGCCGTACGGGAGAAATGAATCCTTCTTGCTAATTATTCACATCATTCCCTCGATAAAATTCACTGGGCCGCTGTTGATTGTTCGACTTTTTGTCTTGAATACATATAGAAAATGGGGAGCTTTTGCATTGAATCACTTTTTATATGCTTGACATGTGCACACAGTGCGCTCAACGTACACAATAGACAATGAATGTGAGATTGTGTATGATGGATTGTTGCTGGATGCTGTGCACATTAATCTTTGCCATCCATGTACCAGGTTTAACGACGGAGAACGCTTTTAATTAGTCATTGATGATAAGTACCTAACAAATTGAATTCTTTGCATTGTCTCCATCGTCTTGAAAACAATTTGATCGGTGCGCTTAAAATGGTTTATGTGATTCTGTGTGTGTGTGTGTTTGTAAAAAACCATTATACGCTTTTTGTGTTTATGTTCTACATGTGATTTATGGTGTCTTTGAAACTTACTCGCTTTCATTGTTATCAAATTCCAATTCGCCCTGACACATTTCATAATCTTTGCCCGCTTTTGCAGTGCCATCCTCTGTCCAAAATGGAAGCAAAACTTTGCCACGGGCGCCGGAATATCGTTGCACTTTTAGCTCATAAACACCAACTGATTCGCAAATGTCGTGATCCTTTGAGGTAAGCGCAAATATACCGCCATGATCATCATCCAAAATCATAACCGTTGCAACACTTGGTGTGGCCAGTGTCACATCATTCGATGCACCTGTCAATTTCACATAAAAGTGTTCATCCTGTTCGAAAACATCATCATCAATGACTTCGATGCGGAATCGTTGCTCATCAACGCCGGGCGGAAAAATGAGCGTACCCTTTTTCCCAACATAATCGCTGCCCGCCTCAGCCGATCCATCTTCGGTTTCAAAATCGACCGAACATTCACGCGTTAAATCACCCTCACGCACGACACGCAACTCAAATTCACCACAATTTTCCATAACAGTATAATGGCCTGGTTCAAAGTACACTTTCGTCATGCCCATTTCTTCGTCAAGATCCACATCGACGCGTTGCAGTTCAGCTTTGACTTCGCTCAAATCGCTTTGCGCTCGTTCGGAAATTTTTCGCATAATATTACCGCTTCCCATCATTTTGCGTGTGGCTTGAATACGATAAAATGCTCTCGATTTTGGGCCATTGTTCATTAATTGCTCTTGTGCCATTATTTCTAAGTTTTCTAAATCGCTTTGTGGATACTTTCGGCGTAGATTTTTCAATGTTGTAATGTATTCGCGTCGGGCCTCTTCGAAATCGCGCACCTCTTCGGTGAGAACGGCACCATCAGTGAATGATTTAATATTATCATCGCGCCCGTTCATTTCAAATGCAGAATCAGCTTCAGTTTGCACCATAACACCGTGCTTATTCATTCGATATTCTTTGCCAATGTATTTGTAAATGAGCAAACGTCGATCGGCAATATAGGCGGTGAGCACGGTTAATGGAAAGAACATGAATGTTAAAAAGCTTTCCCACAGCTCAACTTCACCAGGCGACGACACATCCAAAATGATATACAACCAAATGTAAGCGAACACCGACCACGTCGATGTGACAAAAAATACACGCAAATGTTTGATTTTTCGAACCTCATTGTTTGGTATGACAAGCACACAAATGGCAATTATAACAAACAGATTGTATGCCGCGCTACCAACAATTGTTGACGGTCCAAGATCACCGGCCGTAAATTTTTTCCCAATAATTTCAATGATGGACAAAAGGATTTCGGGCGCACTGGAGCCCAATGCCATCAATGTTAAATTGGCAACCGTCTCATTCCAAACACGTACGACAACAATTTGTGTATCGCCATTTAGTTTGCGCACTTTCACCTCCTTCTCTTTCGATGTGATGACTTCGATGGCAGCCATAAATCGATCCGACACAATCGACACGCCAATGAACAGGTACACTAAAATTGAGAAATACACAGCACCACGAATCACAACGTCCTGTAGCGTGAGATTATCTTGCGGTTGCCACACTGACAACAGCAATCCATCTTGACAAAGTGTCTTCTCATGCACAATATACTGGAAACGGTCTCGAAAACTCTTTTCTTTCGATACGGTATTATTATCAGAAATTGTGACTGCATTAACGGCCGTACTGGCAACATACACGAGTAATAGTGTTATAGCGATATTCGCTCGTTGACGTTGCCTCTTCAACGAAGACATTGTTTTGTTTTCACTTGGTTTCTTTGCGTAGTTTTGGTTTTTGGATTTTTGTATTTTTGGATTTGGTTCTGTTATTTTTGTGTTCTTTTTTTGTTTTATTGTTTTTTTGTTTGTTTTTGCGTTGGTTTATAAGCAGCCCGTAAATGGCATCAGAATGACAAAAAAAATAATCAAATTAAACACCAGTCGTATAATCGTTTTACACCAATATGTATACGTTGCTATCAAAGAAATTCGTTAAACTAGATTTTTGTTTTTGTTGTTGTTGTTGTTGTTGTTGTTGTTGTTGTTAAATATAATGTATACCCCGTATAAGCCTCAAGTCATATGATAAGTAAACAATACATTCATACATTCAATGGAACGATTAAAACGCACTAATCACAACGGACAGTATATGATTTATCCATGTTTACACGCAGTATTTTCGGTTTTCATCTATTAACTTTTTACTGTGTGTATATGGCAGACAATGAATGAATGAGTTGCATAAACACGTTCGTCTAACACACAATTTTGGCATTTTATTTTTTTAAGTTAGTTGTTGTTGCTACTGCTGCTTTTCTCATCAGTTGTGACTGCTTGCGGTTCTCAAACAAAAAGGGACAGCTATTCCATGGTAGTCAGCAAATGCTCGTCGTTGTATATAATGTAGTTTGATGGATGTTTGCAAATGCAAATCGTCGTTATTTATGTATTTATGTTAATTCGTTAGGTGATTTCAGTTCGGTTGCTCTGATATGACATCGATTGAATGTATATTCTCTAGATAAATTTTGATAATTTTTTATGTTCTTTCATTTAGATGTGCTTTTTTTTTATTGGTTGGTTATTTTTGTTTACTTTTCGTGACATCATTTAACACACAACACAAATTCAGATTCAGAAATTCTACTTGTTTCGCATTCACTAATTCACGGCCAATAAAAACTAATGGTTGTTGCATATCATTCATTATTTTTCTTGCAGGAACATTTTCAAAACATTTGCTATGTTTTGTATTGAAGACGGAGGTTTGTTTCGATGCGATTTATATATATTTGTATATATTTTTACTACTTGTTGTTGCTGGTTGATTTTCATTAATAACTAATCTTTATACTCAATCAATTATTTGCACACGATGTCAACAGTTTGATTACATTGAATACTCTTTTCATCTCATTTCACTTAAACTATTATTGCTACTTCATTACAACTTAATCAATTTATCATGTCAACATGTATTTGTTTTTATGTCCTTAGCATTCATTTTTGTTCTTTCGAATACTAACTAACGTTCATCGTAATTTTTAGATGGATGTTTATGGATGTGTTTTGCTTTGTGTCGTAGTTGTGGAAGAAAAAACACACACACACTTGATCACTTTTTATTTTTGGTTGTAATTCATCTATTTATAATGTTTGGCTTTAAGACAAAAACAATCACTTTAGGCCAAAAAATATATTGTTTTTTTTTATACCCGAATCGAAAAAAAAACTTAAACTCGCGAACTACTGTGAATAAAAAAATTTAGATTTTCCAACAAAGGCGTAACAACTTGTTCATCACCTGGATTTTATTTTATGTTTTTCTTCTTTTTTTGGGTGTCTTGTTATTTTTTCTATTTAATTTTTAATAAAGGTTCGGTGGCGAATAAATCCTATATTTATATCTATAAAAAATGTGTTGAACCTTTTTTGTTGTTGTAGTTTGAATCACACTCGTTTGACAAAAAAGAAGAAAAAACTGCAAACACAAAATCAGTTCCGTTTATTTATAATTAGTTAGATACAATTTCAAAGGCCTATTATTTTGTTCTCTTCTAAAATCTAATTCATTTTCGTATTTCACAGAACTAAAAGTTAAAATAACACGCACAAAACTGTTTTCTGTTACTTTTTCTTCTCTGCTTTTTTTCAATTGAGAGACAGAGAAGGTGAAAAAAAAATTCTACAAAGTCCACTTGAAAGTACTCGAGCGAAAGATGATGATAGAACGATAGAACAATAACAACGAGTACGGGAAAAAAATGAACTCTTAGGTGATTTAAGTGCTGAAGAGCGAAGAGAAAAAAAAAACGAAGAAAAAATTTTGGATTTGAAAAGTGTTAATCAGTGTTGGTATCAGTCGTGTGTTTGCCTTCGCAAAACAAAAAACAATGCAGAGAGCGTCAAATAAATATCCCGTCTCTACGTGGACGCGATGAGCGTGAATGGGCTATGCTTCCTTCTTGCGCACTTCATGTACCACTATTTTATCTTCGATTTTGGTAATTTTCACATGTCGCGTTTCGTTAGCACGCTCACTGCGAAGATGTCAACAGAACGAGAATAGAAAGAGAAGAATGAGGTAAAATGTTGTCGGGAACAATATTTCGTTCGGACTGAATGATAACGTGCATGTTCAAAAACTAAACCGTAAATGCGAAATGAGTCGGTATGTTTCGCTCTGCTATTTTTTTTATTTGTCGTTTTATTTTCTTTTATTTTTCTTCTGTGGGCCCTTTCTACACAGTGAAAATCCCTTTCTTACGAAAGAGAGCCAACTAAAACAGCGAGAGTTTAGAGAATGTAAGAAAAAATAAAACAGAAATATCAACAACTACCAACAAATTGTGTGTGTAACACACTGTGAGAGAGAAAAGTAAGAATCAGCAAATGTGAAGCCTAGTCAAGTCGTTTTTCGGAATAGGAAAAATGACAAAGCGAGATAGATATAGTAAAGATTGCAACTCGCAATTTTCAGCAGCTTGGATTTTTCGTGCGCTTCTGTTTGCATAGCTATTGCTCTTCAACTAAGCTTTAACACAAATCATCTGCACCATATACACACCGATACAGCACGTATCTAAGCACAGAGGCGAGAGAGTGAGCGCGTGGATTCGTTGTCGTCTATCAAAGCCAAACCTCACTCATGTGTCGACGGAAATTGAAGAACGAAGAGAATTTGAACACAGAAAGCAGAAGAACGCGAATGAAAAACAACAGGAAAAAATGAAACGAACGAGAAACAACAACGCAGAACGAGCGAACGAATAACAAACGCGCGACCAACCAGCACTTACACGAATCCATCGCATTTGTGCCTATGTTGTCGCTTTTAAATGTAATTTACTCATCGAGTTGACTTTGCGTTGAGGATGAGTGCGAGCACAAGCACAAGCACAAGCACAATCACAATCACAATCACAAGCAAGAATATATATCGATGTGCTTTGGAGAAAATGCTCTCGTACGCGCGCGTGTTTGTTTGTGTTCATCGTATGTGCATGACGTGCTAAGGGTGTGTATGTGAATGTGAGTGTGATTATATGCAAAAAAAAATTAACGAAATTCAACTAAAAGCACCTAAAAATCGAAGAATATGCGCAGTTGCGGAAAATGAAACTGGTACGCAGAATTGGCATTGCCAATCAATGTATTTGTGCGTACGTGACACTCTCTCACACACGCACACACAAATACACAGCTGCTGCCCATGATTCGTGTGAATGTGGGGACAGTACACAAAGCTCTCAACTCCATGCAATTTTCTTTCATTCTCCTTTCGCCTTTTATCGTTATGACGATTAGAGTACACGTATTTGGTGTTGCTGCTCTTGCTGTTGTTGCTGTTGTTGCTGCTGTTCCTTGTGCTGGAAAATATTTACAGCCTCTAAAATGTAAGCAAAACCATTTTATGGTAAAAACGCAGGATGCTGGCACCGACTTTCCCAAATGGATTTTTACATTGTGAGTGTGGTTGTGTGTCTTCAAGCACAAATGCTCTATCTCTTCATAGTCCTAGCAAATTGAATCCAATAAAAACAGTTTTTACTTGCGTTTCTTAAATACCATTTTCAACAATAAGGTGGTTCCTGCTAGGGGAAAATATCTGTATCTCTCTTGCGCTCGAATGCGTGCGATATTCGGCACAATCGAGCAAATACGGAATAAAGAGGATGAACCAAGAATTTGTACGAATATATGCAAATTACAAGCAAATCCGAGTAAATTGTAATTTGAAAGGATGAGATTTACCATTGATTATATTGTTTCTTTTCAAATAAACTGCTTGTTCTATTATTTTTTCATTCAAATTTTTATTCAAGACTGTTTCAGCTGTGACAACTATGTTCAAGCATTCGTGAATGCAAAGTGATTCTGAGTACCGTTTTTACAAATCAACTGATACGAATGCTTGCAAATACAATCCAAGATTCGTTTGAGATAAACCTCCCCTGGGGTTTTTGTTGGTGTCTTTTCACAGCCAATACCGATTTTTCGAGCAAAGCGCCCCGCGCATTTAGAACAATGAGACATTCCAGGAAAATGCTGCAATTTTTCATTGGGCGTATTTATGAAATAGTTTGCATCATTTTATTTTCCTTTTCTTTTCTTCTTTGTCGTCGTTTCGTTTGAATATATTTTTTTTTTTTTTATATTCGGGTGCTGCTACTGCTGTTGTGAAATAGAATCAGAAGTGTGATGCTATTTCAAAACGATGTCTGCAGTGGGCTTGCGAAAAACAGGCCGCATACGCAAACCACCGTTTGAATTTTTATTGATATAGCACGGCATAGCACCCCGAACTTTCAAATGATTAATGAGCCAACTTTATCCAAAGAACTGGATATGAACACGATTCATGTGCTCCGTTCGATTTTTGCCGAATTTCCGCATTCCGATGGTAAATTTATGCATCTGTGAGAATGAATATGGTACGAAATGGCTACATTTCAGAGAGAGAGAGAGAGAGAGAGAGAGAGAGAGAGAGAGAGAGAGAGAGAGAGAGAGAGAGAGAGAGAGAGAGAGAGAGAGAGAGAGAGAGAGAGAGAGAGAGGAAACAAGAGACTGAGAGATAAAGAGTGGAAAAAAGTGAAGCGTCATGATTTTTTTGCATTGTTCGTCTCTCTTTTTTTGTGTCGGATTTTCCATGGCAGCTGCCGCTTTGTTTTATATGGTCATTTGCTGGCTGCAAACGACAAACAGCACCACATTGCGTTTCAAATAGTCCATGAATGCTCATATATATTCGTATGTTTGTTCTCTTGTTGAATGAAAAACTCTCTGTGACACATTGCTCCACATAAAAAAACGGCATAAAATAGCGCGTACATTTTTCTATTCCAGTGATTCATTCATACCGCTAACATAAATGACTCATATGGATCGGTGATTTCTGGTTAATAAATTGCAACAATCAACCAAAAGAAATAAAATGAAATTGATTTCAATATTTGTTAATCATTTAGATTGATGATGAACACAAATAAACACATTTTCTTATACAGTTGTCCTTCATTTTGACACTTTTCGCTCAATTCATTGCGATTTCGCCTACAATTCCATCAAACAAACAAAAACAATAACAAAAACGAACAAATAAACAAGCATATCTTAATATTCTATTCTCCGCATACGGTAGAAGAGGGAGGACACACAATAACATACACCGTATTTTTTTTATAAGCGCGCTTTCCGGAAGTGAACTTTTCTCGCCTTTTTCCACCAAATGAAATTTATTTCATCATTAATTTTTATGAATTGTTGATGTGTTAGACGGGTCTTGTTGCATTTCTAACGATTAAACAGCATTCAACTAAATGATTTTCATGTCAAAATATCAACAATTAACCGAAACGATTCAGACAATTCAAATATTTATAAATGATGAATTCAAACATGACCTTATGAATTATATCTCATTTAACTTAACAGAAAGAGCCTCTAGTGCGTTGGCACCTAATACGGCACGCACATCGCACATTGTCATACACATACACACACACAGAGAGAGAGAGAGAGAGAGAGAGAGAGAGAGAGAGAGAGAGAGAGAGAGAGAGAGAGAGAGAGAGAGAGAGAGAGAGAGAGAGAGAGAGAGAGAGAGAGAGAGAGAGAGAGAGAGAGAGAGAGAGAGAGAGAGAGAGAGAGAGAGAGAGAGAGAGAGAGAGAGAGAGAGAGAGAGAGAGACCGTAGATGACTAAAACAAGCGCGTTCATCTGTACATGAGTTCTCATTATGTACTCGTAATTTTCGAGTTTTATTATGCTGCTTTCATATCGTCGCCCCCTCTCGGCCCATTTCGTTCGAATGTGACTTTTGGACAATTTTTGCGACATTTGCCACCCCATAAGCGATGCGCTCTTGGGCAAATATCGAACGTTTGCATCTTTATTTGCACGCTTCCGCATGTGCTACACACTTCATAGCACAGCATAGTCCGCTCCTGCCTATTTCAATATGATTGCTTCAACTCAACGCTAAATCGAAACTGTCGAACGCATTAAATATTCAGCAATTTTTTTTTCTTTCGTTTTTATTAAAAACGAATGAGCATAGAAAAGAAAAATATGTTCACATTTTGAGCTTATGTTATCCAAGCACGCCACACGCATATGCACGTCGATATGCTATTCCAATACATAACCAATGGAGGCATGTAACATTTGATATTTTTCGTTACATTTTTTTGCTCTGTTCTTTTTTCAGCAAATTCATTTGCATTATTATTGTTGTTATTAATTCAATATACTTTTATTTTGGAATATGCGAGTTTATCGATTTTTTTGTCGAAAAGCAAAATTGAGCTTAATTTGAACTTTACTTCGAGAAAAAAAAAAACAATTTGTAACGCACAGAAACAGTCTGTTACTGGGTAAAAAAAAGCTCAATTAAAGTTGAATGGGATTCAGTAGTTTTTGGCAGATGAAACTAGTTTTATTGTTATGGCTATATTAAAATGGTCGAAATTCATGTTTCAATAAATGGCGAAAAGTGAAATGGAAAAACCGATACTTACTCCGTTTCATTATTATGGAAAATAAGCTGTTCCGATTGATTTTCATATGCTTTTCCGCCTCTGGCCGTCCCATCTTCCGTCCAATATGGTATAGCGACCGTACCTCGAGCGCCACTATGTCGTACCACCTTCAAATCATAAACACCAACCGTTTCAATAAGCTCGTGGTCTTTTTCGGCAAATGAAAAAAATCCACCATGATCATCGTCCAATATCATAACCGTTGCTAGACTTGCCCCACCAAGAACCGCACCATTTGTTGGATTGCTCAATTGAATGTAGAATGACTCATCCTCTTCAAATACATCGTCATCAATAATTTCAATGTTGATGAAACGTTCGCTTATACCCGGCGTAAATGTAACGGTTCCACGTTGTGCAACGTAATCAGCACCTGCTTCAGCCGAACCGTCTTGGGTTTGATAATCGACCGAAACATGACCGGAAAAATCACCAAGCCTTAGGATGCGAATATCAACACTACCACAATTTTCCATTACTGTATGAAAGACAAACATTTATCGAATTGAGATATCTATTCAGCCCTTGATTTAGCCATCCATCTAATCGTTCGTCCAATTCAGCAATTTGTTGAGCTGGACGAATGGATGGATTCTGGCCGATGTTATTTATTGTCCCTTGTCCGTTGTCCCTTACCCGTATAATGATTTGGTTCGAAGCAAACATGCGGCGTAAAATCATCATCGATAACTTCGACATGTGATAAATTCGCTTTAACTTCATTGGTTGTACGTTCAGCAATGCGACGAATAACATTGCCACCGCCGAGTATTTTACGTGTGGCTTGAATGCGATAAAAAGCACGTGATTTTGGTCCAGAATCAAGAAGTTGCTCTTGTGCCATCATTTCCAATGTATCGCGGTCATGTTGCGGAAACTTTCGTCGTAGCTCTTGTAAAATGCACACATATTCATCTCGAATTCGGTCGGGATCCTTGAAATCGTTGGATAGCAATTCCGTGCCATCTTCGAGTATAACTGAATCGGATCGTTCTTTTGGTGTTGGGCTCATCGTTTCCATTTGAACCATCATTCCTCTTTCATTCATGCGATAACCCTTATTCAAGTATTTATACATAAGCAAACGGCGATCAGCCGCATACGCCATCCAAACGATGAGCGGAAAAAATAAAAATGTAATAAAACTCTCCCAAACGCTGACAACGCCTGGGCTAAAAAAGGCAAGAATCAGATATAGCCAAATGTATGCGAAAATGGACCAAAAAGTTGTCACAAAAAATACACGCAAATGCTTAATGCGACGAACTTGATTCTTTGGTATAACCACAATACAAATGGCAATGATGGTGAAGAGATTGTAAGCGGCTGAACCAACTATTGTACTTGGTCCAAGTTCGCCGGCCTGATAATTCAGTGTGAAAATTTCGATGATTGACAAAAGAATTTCGGGTGCACTTGTGCCTAATGCCATCAACGTTAAATTCGCCACCGTTTCATTCCATACGCGAACAACAACCGTTTGTTTCGTTCCATCTGGTTTTCGTACCGATACTGTTTTTTCAATGGCTGTAATCTTTTCGATGGCTGCCATAAATTTATCCGAAACGATTGAAACGCCAAGGAATAAATAGCACATTACCAAAAAGTAGACTAGACCGCGAGCAAAACGATCACCGGTGGTGATGTTTTCAATGGGCCGCCACACTGGCAGTATCAAACCATCTCTGCATTTTATCACATCGATCGGTTGATTTGCTTCACTTGTCGATTCGGTCACAGGCTCGATTACAGGCTCACTTATTGGTTCGCTTACCGAATCACTTTCACTTGTACTATCAGTGGTGTCCATTTGAGAAGTCGAATCATCGTCGATTTGTTCAGTAGTCGTAGTTTCATTGGAATCAAAAACTTCGTTAGTGATCGATAGATCAGTTGACATCGCATCCAATGCATTATTTTTGTATTCAATCGTTGACGCGCTAATCGTTTCAGTGCTGAAAATGTCAATACTATTGAATTCATCAATCGAATTATCATTTGAACTTGTTGTCTCGTCTGTTGTCTCATCCGTTGCAATAACAAAAGGTGTAAACAAAATCAGAATCAACACAAAATTTATTGCCTTCATTTTGGCCATTTTTAAATCTCTGAAAATATACCAAATAAACATCACACAGGAATTATTTTTGACCACACATTTAAGCTTGCATCTTGTTTTATAACTGTTCGCGTTTAGTCGTGTATGTGTTTTTATGTTGTTGTTTTTTTTTCTTTCTTCAAAATAAAATATGTCAGTGCTTTCGTTTTAAAACCTATTTACAGCTTGTTTTGATGTTAGCTTGAAATTTTTTCGGTGAGATTTGTATGAGCCGGGTTTCGATCGGGTTAATATACCGTATGACATCACTTTGCATTTGTCTGACCCGATTTTCATAAATCGTGCAATGTTGTTTTTCTTTATTGCTCCTTTATATTTAACACAATGCATATAGCTCTAGCGAAATTAATGAGGCAACATTGATTGATGCATCTCACAAATACCAAATCACATCCGCACAAATCAATGAAAAACCGTTTATATCGGCATTTTATCTAACGATACGGCACATACTGTAAACGAAATGAAGAGCGATCAAACATAATTCGGTTTGATCATCCGTCTTCGACCATTGGAAATGTGTTCAACACCTTACACCAAATTTGCAATGACACAAACTAAAATTATACTCATCCTAGAAGATTTAATCGAGGTGCTAAAAAAGAATAATCCGTAAGCTGCAGCAAAAAAAAAATGCGTCTCATACTCACAATTGCTCATTGAGCATTGAAGAGAGACACGGCTCACAAATATTCATATCTCGGTGAACATTCGAACATCCGATAGGCGAATTGATGCTATTTTTGCACTTTCATTAAAATTAAAAAAAGATACAGGAGACGATGACGATGGCAACAACGACAATGACAACGACAACCAATGAAATGAAAAACATGGCACAAGCCAATGTATGCATATACATCAAATACCAGAAATAAACTATGCTCAACAAGTATGTCACAAAGAAAGTAGTGTCGTAGTACAAAGCGTTGATCTGTACATTAAAAACGAAAATGTATTAAAAGAAAGCCGATTGAATCGTTTGGGAAAATGGTGCTATTTTCGTAATAAAAAAAAAGAGTTTCTGTTGGCGGCGCGGTATTTAGTTGTCATCAGTTCTATACATTTTTAGAATGCTCAATTTTATGCTCACCAGGTGGCCAATAGTGATTGCGACAAGCTCACTGGGCCATATATTACTACCACTGCCTGCTCAGTGCTCATTGTTTACCGTTTTCAATCAGCTCAGCATGATCGACATCGTGCTGTCAAAACAAGATCAATTGAAATGGTGACGATTGATGCTGTCACTGTGTTGCCTGTTAAATGCTATAATTTAAATGTGTGCCATAATATTTATTTATATAACAAAAGAGATTCAATAAAACCATTTGGAATAATAAACAGCCAGCCAATTTACGTTTATTTGTTTATTTATTTTTGTTTTGGTTTAATAGAGAACTACTTTATAGCGCCTAGTAAAGTACGCTGATCATATTTCAAATGAATGGTGATGCTAATTTTGTTTATTACTAATAGAATATATTATTGTAATTATTTGTATTTTTTTTTCTTGTTGTCCTCTAAATATTTTAATTTAAAATCCCATTTTCGGTCAACGTTTTCAGTGTGTGTGGTTTAAACATTCAAATGTGACAATTTTCCCTTTTTTTGTTGTTGTTGTTGTTTTTTTTGGTTTGTTTGTTGTTTTTTTTTGTTTAAATTTTCATTTATCGGATGTTGTTTAGTTTTAGGTTTACTGTTTTTTTTATCATTTTGCTCAGTGTGTCAGTGTTCAGTATCATTTTTCATCATCTTTTTTTTAAACTTTTTTTCCCTTTTTGTTTGAAGCTATTAAAATACATAATTATTTTCCTTGTTTTGGTTTACTGTAACTTCTTTGTCAATTTAAATAGCTTAAACTTTAAAGAGGCAATCGTATTTTGTAACATATTTTTTTTCTTATGATTTACAGTTTACAGAACAATTTATTGTTTTATTTCCATTCCTTGTTTCTTGTTGCTTGTTTCTATAAATGTAATTCATGTTTTTTTTTGAAAATTAAAAAAAGTGTGTATTCTATCTTTCTCTTTTTTTGTAATTTTTTTTCTTAATTATTCTTTTTTATTTTTAGGGAAATCAATAATCAGGCAGTAAAGACGCTTTGCATTTTTTTTGTATTAATTTTTTTTATCAACTTTTTTTTTCAAATACTTTTTTTTTATTCTTTTGGTTGCACACACTATTTCTCAATACACATACAATTTTTGTTTGTTTTATGAACCTCTCGTTTATTGAATAAATTGTTTTAAACCTTGTGAAAATAGAGCCGACGAAGTGCTCGGTGCTCGATTGGTATAGTCGCAATGAGATGGAAATGTGACTATATATGAAATTGGAAATCGTGTTTTATGCACATTGAAAGACGTGAGACGCAGACGTCTCGACACAAAATTCATATCAATCGATATTCGAAATTGTTTGAAATGATGTACCATTTCGAACAGACAATACAAATGGCTGAACATGATTTGCGAATGAAAAATCCCAACGAATTGAGAGGAATATAATCAAAGCGAATGGCTACGAAGCGGCAGACGCCATAGGCGCCTTTTCACAAGGGACCTAATGCCATTTGTTTAATGTTTATTTAATTTTAATTTTAATTTATTTTTAGTTTTTGTCACTTACTTTCAAAAAAAAGTTGAATGTAATTAAATTGTTTCTTTTTGTTGTTGTTGTTTGGTTGCTGATTAAAATTTTGTTGTTTTATACTGATTCATTCTCTATTTTTGTTGTTGTTGTTGTTTTTTTTTTTAATTTTTCTGTATTTTAATGTCAATTGTTGGTTGGTAATTTAAATTCTCACGATTTGAATGCGCTTAAATTTGTTATTGAAGACATGAAACAAATGAGCGGTCTGGGATGTTCATAAATCAACAACGAAATGTCAACCTCCGAAGCGGATTTGTTTTGAGGAGGGGCTGTGAAATTTGATGCTGGATCAATCTTCAATATGATTCAATTTCTTCAACTGATAACTTTTGTTCAGGTTTGTGGTTGTTTTTTTTTACCCCATTTGCTATTGAATTTTTAACTAGCATTTAGTTGTTTGGGTCTTTTTCTGTGTATGTGTGAGTTAGTTGTGTATGTTTTAGAGTTTTTCTTGTTTTTTCATTGGTGTTATTGAGAAAAAAAAAATCGTGAAAGGAATATTTCGAAATGAGAATATGCTGACAACAACGAAACAAAGGGAAATGAGAACGTACGATATTACACATAAGCCATCATCTAAAATCAAGCGTACATTTAAGAAAGCCTTGTTTGGATTTTTGTTGTATGTGAGTGTGTTTAATTTGCGTCATTTTGTTGTTGTTGTGGTGTGTAAGTTGTTAAATTACGCGCTATGAATTTTCTTTCTCTCAACTTTTTTTTCGGTGTGTGTTTTGTGTGTTGTTGCTGTTGTTATTAGTTTTGTTGTTGTTGTTTTGAGTTTTTAGGAAAAAGTGACCCAAAATGTACTTCATTTGCAGTGAATTGTAGAAACTGGCTTAAATTACGGACGTTTTGAATATGCTCATGGATCAGACAACAATAGAAATTACATTTCTTTCTCTTTTTTTTAAATATTCACACTCAATTTGTTTACTTATTAAAACTAAATGCATTCATTTCGCTCTCTTCCAATTTTGTTTATTTGTTTCTTTTGTTTTGTCTTCGTTTTGTATATATGTGTGTGTGTGTGTGTGTGTGTGTGTGTGTTTTGAGAAGATTTTTTTGTTGCTTTTTTGGTGTTGTCGAATGGAATAAATGGACTGAAGATTGAAACTGAAGAGGGAATGTTGTGATTTTTGTTTGTTTATTTTCAGTACAATTTAATTACATATTTCA
The DNA here is from genome assembly GCA_030463065.1 of Aphidoletes aphidimyza. NCBI lineage: Eukaryota > Metazoa > Arthropoda > Insecta > Diptera > Cecidomyiidae > Aphidoletes > Aphidoletes aphidimyza. The sequence continues at coordinate 11,843,113 of CM059997.1, read as the reverse complement.
TCGAGTACTTAATGCGAACATGAGTAAATGAAATATTGAATGACCATTAAAACACTATTCCTTTCGGCATCAGTGCATTCGAGACAGTATTTTGTTTGTTTGTTTGTTTGTTTTGTTATTGTTTGTACTCTGTTTGATTTCCAGGTGAAGAAAATTACTTGAACAACAAATTTTTTGTTTTTTGTTTCTTTGTACGCATTAAATGCACCAAATTTTTCATTATGGCAATTTATGGCTTCGATCAACGTTTGATAAAATGCGTGTTGATTGTCTGCCTAAATCGCTATAGATGTGGGCAACACACATACACCGGACAGACAATGAGAATTGCCAAACCTGTTTGGTTGTGGCAACAAACATCGGTCACTTTGAAATGATTCGATTACACAAACAAATATATTCGATTCGATCTAGACAGATTCCGTGGACAATATCCAAATACTCGATAGTGAATTGATTTGAATTTGATATCGATTCGAATTCGGTTATATTTTGATTTCGGTTGTCTGGAACTGCGAAAATTGAATTGGAATTCAAAATATTCAAATTGTTGGAATTGAATTTGGGTGTTTGAGATGTCGACCACGAAAGTAGAGCAAAATGATATCGAAAAATTATGTAAGTACCAAACTATGGAGTGTAACGAATTCTGAGTGCTGAATCAAAGCGAAAGCATCATTGTGGGAGCTAACATTTTGGTTTTGTTGGTTTGTTTGTTTGTTTGTTTGTTTGTTTGTTTGGTTGAATTGTTTCAAAGCTAGAAGAATGAATACACTTTTGGTCAAAAATTACTTTTATCCATTTTGTTGTTGTTGTTGTTGTTGCTGTTTTTTGCTTTGTTATGTTATTTTGTCAATTGTTAAACATTTTATTTCATTTATATTTACTCTTTCTCTCGCGTTCTATCAATCGTTTCTCTTGTTTTGTTATTTAGTTTTTTTTAGCATGTGTATGTGTGTGTATTTCTCATTTTCAAATTTATATTTTTTTTCAATACTTTGTCACATCATTTTGTTTTGTTTTGTTTTTTTTTTTTTTTAATTCATTTAATCTTAATTCATTTGAATTGATTTATTAAATAGTCAACGAATTATCATAAATTTATTTGACTTCTAGAATTTGTTCCAAATTTACAACATAATACAACGGGGATACTTTGGAGAATACAAACAGACAATTTATACTATAAATTTTTATGTTGGTATTACAACAATGTTTTTTAATTCATTTATTTGTTTTCCATTGATTTTGTGAATGTGTATGTGTTCTCAATGTTGTTGGTTGGTTTTTGTTTGTTATGTTTTTTTTACTTAGTCGATTTTTCATTTTGTTTTTTTTTTTCTTTGTTCTCAGTTTAGACTATGACATGGGGGGAGGGGATGTTGTTGTTTTTTAATATCCGTCGCATGCTGTTCATATCGGTTTTTCACGGTGCTGTTGTTGGTTTTTTGTTTTGTTTTTGTTTAATTCTTTGTTTTTGTTTTTCGTTTAGATATATATATTTATAAATTAATTTGAGAATCTATAAATTAAAGCAATGAGAACAACCTCATTTTTGTTTACCTCTTAATGGTGAAGAACAGTTACATGTTTTTTTTTTGTCTTGTGTGTTTTTAAAAAATAAATATAAAATCCGAAAATAAGTGAAAATACAAACGCATTACATATGTTTTTTTACTCATAATGTTTCTTCATGTGTTTTTTTCTTTTGTTTGTTTTGGTTGTTGTTGCATTCTTTCCCAGTGTGGTTCATCCAATTAAAATTGTCAATGTTGGTTGTAGTCGCGTGAGATTCTGTGATCATTGTCGGTGTACTTAGATATTTGTTATGTAATATTTGTTTTTTTTTACTTGTTGTTATTGGTTTTGCTGTGGCTGCGATCAACATTGTTTCTCGAAAAGAAAAAAAAAACATATATATATATATAATTTTAAACACTAGGCTGCTCTTCCATTATGAAAATGATCAACTCTCTCATCTCTCTCTCTGCTTTCTTGCTCTTGATCCTAATTTTACTTTTTGCTGCGAACACTTTTTTTTGTCTCTTGAATTTGTATTATGTAATAATTCATTGATTTTTATTCTTAGTTTTTTTTTGTATTTTTTTTACTGATTTTTTTTTCTCTCTTTTATTTTGTGTTTGTGTGTGTGTTTCATTTCACTTAACTCAAAATGTTTAATAGTATGTTTCTTGTTCTAACCAACCGCCTGGCTTGCGACGAATGTAAAAACGACGAATTTCGTCATAAATGAAAATGGATAACATGAATGGAACAGCTGGGAGCCACCAGACAAATCTGTAAATTGACAAACACAAATGGAAAATTCAAACGTCGATTAGTTTAAATTCAAAAAGAAAAAGTGAATCGAGTTTTGCGCCGTAATTATTGTTCGGGGTTTTGTACTTACTTGAGCGGGTACATTCGAAGACCTTTATCCATACCCGGACAGTACGATAGGAATGCAGCCAATGCTGTTTCGAATACTAGACCAAAGTTCAATGCCCAGTTGCGCATTCCCTGGTGAACGATCGAGTTTCGTCGTGTTTTGCAAATGATCAAATCAGCCCACTGCACGACTACGATTGACACGAAGAAGGCGGTATGGCAAGTGAATTCAAGTGTCTTCCGATCTCGGTAGGTCTGAAATGTATGTAATAAAATCAAATTAACAATCGCCGTTTGATCAGTCTTCCGCATGCTAGATGCATAGCTGTGGTTTGTGTTTGAGATTCCATTTTTTGTTTTGTTATTGCTCCATCGACTCATAAATGTTCAATTTTCGATGCAGCATCAAAAATCATGCAAAAATGTAAAATGCAAAACAGTTTCAAACAAAACTATTCAAATCTTACCCATTCTTGGCCATACGAATCAGCCAAATCGTTGACGGCTTTTGAGTCCCATGATTCTCGAATGCCAAACAATTTTCCGGGCAAAAATCCATTTTCAGCCATAATAACAAAGTACACAAAGAAACCGGCAGCTGCTTGAATCATACCTATTTGACCGTATGCCATCGAAATCAATCTGCATCATCATGACATTTACGCCAATGTGAATTGAAAATAGAGATGAAAAAAAAGAATGCAAAAGAGCAAAACAAAAAGCGAAACAAATTACGTTAAATACTGTTCTTTAAGTCGCACAAAAATTCTCTATTTGTAAAGTTAAAAATGTTATAAATCGTTATTTTGTTTAAGTAATTAAGAAACAAAAAAAAATTAACAAAATTAATTATTTATAGTTTATCTATAAATTGTTATTGATTGTTAGGTGATTAGATTAAAACATGCAATTAAATTAATCTAGTGCGGTGTTATCTATAGTTACTAAGCTACACAAATACATTCCAAAAAGCAGCTGTCACATTGTGTAACATTCATGCAACCTCATGTTTAAGTACAAAGATGCAAGGCTCTGCGCTAATTATTACAGCATCGCTACCCTAAAAATGCACTCTTTAGTGCACACAACATATCACCATTGTGCCATTTGATACTCACATAATGTTCGATTTTTCAACGATCAATAAAAAATATTCTTGGCTCGGTGAAGAAATTTTTCTTGACCGAAATATTGTGGAATAAAAATATAGAGCGTGTTTAACATAGTAATGGCCATTATTTTAATTGGAAACTTAATTTACGTTTCTTTTTCTATATATATATATAAATAAATGCAATAATGTAAATAGTTCCGAATGTTTGCGGTATCTCTTGGCCACATATTCAAGCCCAGAGGGAATTTTCACTCCACCACAATGTAATGGTGTAAAGAAGCTATTTCTTAACTGCTCGCAAAAGTATCGCTAAGCTGAATAAGCAAATTTAGAAATGCGGCAGCTGAATCGAGCTCAATTTGGTTCAAAAAATGGTACGATTTAGCAAAAGCTGGCATTCAAATGGGCAATAAAGTGAATCGGAGCAGCCAAGAAGTCCTTCATTATGTTTCAACAAATGACAAATAGTGTCACCTCTAGGCTTAATCAGGTGTGACCATGAAAATGTACATCTTTTTCGTAATTTTACTTGTTCGTTGATTTGAATTTAGATTTGTTTGTGCATTTATATGGCCTTTACTACAATTTGTTCCTAAGGCTGTAGAAATAATAATAATAAGAAGACATTTTTAAGAATATATTTAACATGAATTGAATCAGTTTTTCTCGCGCACACGTAATTTCGTGAGAAATGACCTTTTCAAGCGATTCATGAGAAATGACCTTTTCAAGTTGTTCAAAGTTTTTGATTATCAAATAAAAGTACGCGCGCCACTGAAGTGTTCGCATAGAAAATTTATAAAGAGAGAGAGAGAGAAAGAAAATTAAAATTGAAATCTATAGTATAAAGCAGTTGAAGAGATTGATAAAATTAGAGAGTTTGAATGGTTTTCAGATGTGTTCATCTATCATTTCACGATGAAATGCACCAACACATCTTAGTTTTCTGGTTCGATTAAAGCATGGAATAATTAGGACGAACGCGATCACAATGAACATGGTGAGACGAGGTACACAAACACACAATATAAACAACGATTCTACGGAATATCAACAAGAACAACATGAACAACTAGAGGTTCTTTGGCATGCGAATATCATCAATAACATCTCTATTCAAACCAAGCAGCGGAATTTTGTTTTTGTGTCTTCATTTTTGTTTCGGGGGGGTTTTTCATCCTTCCCCCACGAAAAAATGAATTTTTGAATTGTGAATAGGCAAATCCTTAAACATTTGCATACTCGATAAATCGAATTGGTGATTATTTGCGGGGCGGATATATAACAACAACAAAAAAATGTTGGCTTCGAACAACACATTCTAAAGACATAATCCAACTGCAACGATTCTAGGCTACAATCTATTTGCATTACGTTGTTATCATGTCTTTTATTTCTGTTTGCTTTTGATGAATATCCAACGACTCAACTAAGTCCTAGACTAAATCTCTAAAACGCTATGAAAAAAAAAAACAGAACAACTTATAAAGTAAACTATATATTGTTTGGAGGGAGGGGCTAAAAAAACAGTTGTACAGTTAAACATCTAGAATATTTGATTTTTATGCTTGCACATAAAAAAGATAGGCTAAAAAAATGGGGGGGGGGGGGGGTTGGAAATTGTATAAAGATGGACTAGCAGAAATAGATTCTATACATTAGGGCATATAGGCTCTCTATGTGATATTGAAAATGATTAGTGGTTTTTACTAGATAAAATTGTATTGGTTTTTTTTGGTTTTAAATTTGCTTAAATTGTCACAAAATAAAAGAAGTTTAGCTCATAAGTATTGTTTGGAAAGAAGATATGATAAGAATAATATATGTTGAGGTTTTTCAGGTGGAAAAACAACTACGGTTTAAGAAAATATAGGTTTGTTTTGTACTTGGTTAATAAAAAATAGTATTTAAATAGTCAGTGTAAATTGAGTGAGCTACTGGAATAAACTGCATTTGCACTTTTTATTTGCCTGTGTTTGGGCTGATCATTTTTTTTTTAATTTTTTTTTTTTGACCATGACAATTCATACCAATCCGAAAATTTATGAAAGACAAGGAAAATTTATTGACTAAAATTGGTGATGGTTGACTAAAAATTTGAATTTGATTACGTCCAATAAAATGTCGTTAAAATAGAAATGACAATACCATTGCGGGGGAGGGAGGGGAGCAGTTGACATTCGCTGATTATACCGCAAATGTGTGGATGTTATTATTTAAAAAGCGATTTAAAAAAAAAATGTAATTTGCTTTTCATTAAATGTTTATACAATGAAATGAAACTACGATGCAGAAGGCACTTTAACTTATTTGCGATTTATATGACGAGTTTCGTATGATGCTTTAACAATCTGAATATAAGATTGACTGCATGTACTATCATGGGTACGGCACATGTTAATATGAGATTACTTGTATGTGTATTTGTAATATATGTATTTCTGCTAGTCCGTCCATAAAATGCGACTGTTTTTTTTGTAATTGTTTATATTTTTTTTTTCATGTAAAGTTTTTCAAAGCCAAAAATAACAGAAATATAAAATACAGAACGAAACGAAAAAACCCATAAACAATCAGAAAACTGGAAAAATCAATTAGAAATCATTTCATTTAAAACAAACAATCAACATGAAGAGTTTTTTTTTGTTGCTTAAAAAGAGGGATTGCCAATTAGAAATTAAGGAGCGCAGTCCTGAATCAAAACATACGACAATTTGTCTCTTTACAATTGCAATTGGGATTTTTTTTTTGTTACGTTCAAATCAGAATTATATATAGATATTTATGAATGACTTTGATTAATTTCTTTATTTATTTTGAAAATAAACAATCGATCATCGCCGGATGAAATTCGAATTGACCGTGAAAGCATCAAAACTCTTGAGATTCAAGAGCCTTGGTGATTTTATGGTATACACATTTCATATTGACATTGATCAAAGTCAAACTCATAAATATGGTTGTGGAATTTTGGTTCTTTTTTTTTGAAATATTGGCAACTTAAACTGGGAGGTGAGAGATAATTTTTATTTTTACAAACAAAATTAAACGGTTCCATTCGAAGTGTTCCAATCCAAATGTGACACAATAATAACAGATCGAATTAATTGCAAAATAACTACGACCCATTCAGGCTGCTTCAACAAATTTGGATAATAACAGAAAAAGAAGATAATAACAACAACGTTTTCGTCAATGCAATCAAAATTAAAACCAAAAGAAACATATAGTTGTGTGTTTTTTTTTGTAAATTATTCGAATTGAATTGTTGCTTTAAAGAAAAAAAAAACAAATGAAAATCAAAACGCAATCAGATATTGAACTGTTAAAAACAGAAATTTGTTTGACTTGTTGTTAACTCAGACCGAATTTGGTGGTTTTTTTTGTGGGGAGAGGTTAAAAAAAAACTAATTCAAATTAAACGAAATCCAATAAGTAAAATCATATTCGAAATCAGGACAATCATTTAGGACTAATGGGTGATTTTTATAACAAATATTCTCAACCATAGAAAATGATTTCGTGTAATTTTTCTTTCAATTATATCTTTTTTTTATGCTCGAGCAAAGCAAATGCGCTCATATTGTCCATTAGATGACTTCTCATTACAAATTGATAAATTGATTGTTTCATTTTTAAATTTAAATTTGGAAAAAGTGTTATTTTGGAATTTGGGTTTCAAATATGGTTATCGATTTTTAACAGATGAATACATTTTCTATAGTTTTTTTTCATTTTTTTTTTTTTTAAATTTTTTGCATAATATTTTGTGTCATATTATAACAACTACCATCAGGCCATTTAATTTGTTTTTTCGTTCTTCTGACCTGCGATTGACCAAGTTGTCGCGGTATGGATCTCTGGGTTGCCGTTTCATAATGTCACTCTCGGCGGCCTCGTAGGCTAATGAAATTGCCGGCACCTTTGGTATAGCAAGTTATTCAAACGATTGGTTTATTTCACAAAATTTCTGTTTTTGCTAGTATATTTTTTTTTGGTTTTGTTTTGTTTGTTGTTGTGGTAAATTTTGCAAAAAATACATTTTGTTGATTTTGTATTTGTTCATTAGTAAGTAAATTGTTATACATTAGAGATCAGTTTTGATATTAAAACTCTAAATATAAAGCAATTTATAAAATCGGTAGCGATAAATAACCTCTATATTTTGATTGCCTTCAGTGTCGAAGCGTACGAATTGCAATTGACAATTCTCATCTAAAATGTACATGAGCTCAGATCCAGAAAGTAGAGTCATGTCACTAGCTCAATTTCTTCGGTCAATTTGCTCGACCAAATTTCATCAATTTCAAATGTCAGTGATTTCGATTTGTGGTTTTTTTTTTGTTTTTTTCATTGACAAAACAATAATTATATATTCGGTATTTCCGTCCCTAGTATGAAATTGCATGGTTTCGTTTGCGAAACAAACAATGACCCCACCCAATCAATAAACACAAACTACCATCGAGGCTAACTAGATTATCATGATTCGATAGCCTACCTGCAAACACACACTTTTTGTTTTTTTTTTTTGGTTTATAAAAATAATTGTTAAAAATATTTGATAATGTTACTGTTCTAGCATTAAACTTGATTATGATCTAGTATGCAAGAATGTAATCAAAAGTAGTAAAACGAGATGAGTACATATCTATCAGATTGGATAGCTCATCAATGGCACGCGATCATGATGCGCATCATACATTTCATTTTTTCGTCCGTACAAATTTCAAACTTAAAACTGGCACACACAAAAAATTGTTGTTTGCTAAATGGTTTTTTGTTTTTCGTTTTGAGTGTTGTTTGGCGTTAAATTGTGTGTGTCCTGGTGTATGCAGAGTATTCATGTTTGTATTGTTGTGGGTGTGTGTATTTATTTTCTTTTTTTTTTATTGAGTAAAAATGTGTTTGAAAAAGAGTTGGTGTAGGAAATATAATTCGGATTGAATAAAAAAAAAGAACAAATTAAAGAAATAAGAAATTGAAAAATCAAAAATTGTGTCAAACCGAAAGGGATCGAAAAAGAGTTATACTTATGAAACATAGTGGCGGACGTAATGTAAAGTTTGAATTAAATAAATCGAATGACAAAAAAAAAAACAAAAATATCACACAAATTGTTTTAGCGTTATATGAGAAATGGATGAAAATGAGACCATGTATGAATGCCCTAACGAGATAGATTCGATCAAATAAACAATAATAATGAAATGGAAATTCAATCAGATAAATAATTTCCAAAAACGAAGATGCAGCTTGCCCAATTCGTATATGTTATTCGAATATTTGAGAGAAAAGATGTGAATGGAGAATCGGAAGCAAAAAACCAACCGAAAAAAGAAAAGGTGTGAGAGATGACAGAAAAGTAACAATAAAATTTCTAACTGAGAATAAATAATTTGCACTGCACCAGCGCTTTCTATTTAAACCCATGCTCTTTAAATGCTAACATGTAACACATACACACGGCACACACAACATTCAATGAATTTTCCAATCAAACGTTTGAACTCATTAAAAATTGAAACACAAGTGAGAACAAATTTGACAACATGTTCCGATATATCAACTACAAGTTTACACAGATGTCGCTGATGTCACATTTTACAAATAGCAAATAGAGACAATTAAATTGTGTTTTTTTTTCTTAATTTTAAATGCGATTTGCTGTTGTTGTTTTTTTTAAATATTTTGTCGCACGCAAATTTATTCATTTTTGAATCAATGAGCAGGATGGCGAGAGACAAATGGAAAACTAAAGATGTTATAATTTGAACAACAAAAGACACATTACGTACACGCAATAATCTACTTTAGAAGAATAGTGACAATTCACTCATTTTGATGGTGTTGCCACAACGGGGCTGTGTGCAATTTTGGCCAATTTTCATTGATTCTAGTTTATTGAATTGAAATCCAAAAATAACAAGGATCAGAACAAGAATGGTTGTTTTGTTTGTTTGTTTGTTTTGGGGTTGCAATGCGAAAATAGGTATAGATAGACAGACAGACAGGCAGAATAAATAAACAGAGCATGTGGATGCTGAATTGTGAAGTGTGAATTGAGAATCAAAGAAATTGTTGAATTTACACATATGTTTTTATCTTTGGAAACGAAAATATGCGAAAACTTGATGGCAATCATATCCAATTTAAATGTTCAGTTTGAATTGTACGGATACTGATAGGGGTGATAGGTGCGTATTTCCAAAAGGGGTTTTAATTTTTTTTTCAACGTTGATTGAATGGATGGAAAGTGCTCAAACATATTTTGTTCTAAAGATAAAAGCAAACATAGAATTCATTTGTTGTGTTCGAGGGGGAGTGGAATAGAATTGTTGTGTATTTTTCATTGGCAATCAAATGCTACTCATGTCGAATGGAAACAAGAAAATGGTAAAGAAAATGCAAAGATATACGTTGAAACTGTTGTGTTGTAGAGTAATAATTAGTTCAGTTAAAATACTCATAAAAATGCCCACAAAGAGCTCGAATGGCGCTTGCAATGAAGCATAAATTCAAATGATTCAGAAGCAAAAACAGATTCAAGAATTCATCGGAAAATTGCGCGTAGTTGCAGTCAGCGAATGAGTATTGTTGCCGTGAGCGTATTTATGCATTTTAAATCGACGAATGTCGAATGTGCATCGGAAATGAGCATTTCGAGTATTTTTAGATACCAACATTTGGACTATAAACAAGTGTTACTTGATGATGTATAAAATCGCCATAGGCCTTATAGGTTTCGAGCTCAATGAATTATTGCGCATTTATATAGGTACATAAAAAAACAAAACAAATGAAAACGAAATGTAGTTATTTATCATAGATATAAATCGGAAGGCGAGAAATTGTAGGCTAATTGAAAATGTTGTTTACAAATAAAATGAGCAAAATGTTTTGTTTTTGTTTTTTTTTTTGGTTGTAGTTGGCAATTATTAAAGTTGTATTCATTTGCACGAGAAGGAAGGAAATAGATACAATACCAAATTCAATTAACATTGATCGAACATTATAAGCAAATGGGTATAAAATTACAATATTTCAATACGTATTAATGGAAGATGTAAACAAAGTACAGACACACACACAAATATAAAATTAGTTTTTGATATACATATAATGAAAAAAAAAAAGAAGAAAAAAAAATCGGAAAAATAAAAAAATGGTTGTTCATTACGTAGAATTTTAATAAGATAGTGACATGATAACGTTTGAAATATAGTTGGGAAAATATCACAAAATTAATAGATTGTGAAAATGATGAGGAGAAAAATACATTTAAAGGTTGCAATTTGTATTTTGATTTTCGTAGTTTGTATTTGGTTTAAAATTGGAAAATGAAAATAGCAGTAGACAAAAGTAAAAATGATAAGATATTTGAAATATGAAGTTGTTTAAAATTTAGTATGGTTTTTCTTATTTGTAAACAGAATTGGATTTGTTTGTTGTTGTTGTTTTTTTTTAATTGTCGACATTTTCCATTCGAATAGAAATTATTAGATATTGTAAATTGACAAAAAAATTTCATTTACTTCTCAAATACAAATCAAATTGAATTTGTATTTTGTATTTTGTTTTGTTTATGTTGGACGCAATGAAGATACCATATAAATAATGGCTTTACCTTTGATTGACCAGCTTGTCATTGATAGGATCCCGTGGTCGGCGCTTCATAATATCTGATTCAGCTGTCTCATAAGCTAACGAAATGGCTGGAACCTATTATATTGAAAATGCATAGTACATATGGCTGCATTTTAGTAACGGCTTCTTTCATTGTCAAACCATTGGTTGGTTAATTTTTGTGTGTTATAATTGTTTTTTGTTTGTTTGTAGTTTTGATTTGTTGGTTTGAAGGAGAGAGAGAGAGAGGGATTGAAAATGTATTTCATTTTGATTTGTGAGAAAAAAACGGCCTAATCCATCATGAAGAGAAAACTGTATTCCATTATACAGAGGCATTATCATTGTTTGTCATCGCGTTCGTTTCGAAAAGAAAAACTGGCTCAATCTAGTTCATTTTGATTGATTGAAGTTTTAGAAAGAAAACCCATTTTCAGACTGAGAGTTTGTGAAATCTTTGAGAAGCATATTTGTCCTGCTGTGCAAATAGATAAATCGTGTGCGCGTGCTGCATGTTAATACCTCATGTAAGAAGGCTACGGTTTAGTCGTTATGGCACGGTAAAATTGATGGAATGTGAAACTTTTGTTGTTTAACGAACGCCTTGAAAACTGATCAAACAATTTATTGATACACAAGTGCGTGGAACTGGCATCTTAACGAACAATTCTAAGCCTTTCATGGAATATAAATGTTTAGAAATTAAAGGAAATTTGCTGTTTTGGCTGAAACGATGTAAAATCCAAAATCGCACGTAAAAGACATTCAATTTGGAACAGTTTTCATGGTATTACACGATGAGAGACGAAGAAAAAGAAGAAGAAGTAGAGATAAATAGCATTCTCTTGATTCAACATCAGCAAGCTACTTAAAAGCTTTACAAACACAATGGATGTTTGTGCGCAAGATTTTCGATGATGACAGTCATCCATGTGACATATGATCCATAGAAACAAAATGTAGAGCACGACGCATTTCAATGTAAATATCTGAATCATTTGTAGGCGGTTAAATGTTATTTTTCTTTTTTTTTTTGTACCAATTTTGTTGGACACTGACACAATAAATATGTCTCCATTTGGTGTCGTTTATGTTGATATTTTAACGTTTGAATAACAACAAACAAAAAAAACACGAATAAATGAAACATACGAAAAAAATACCCTGCATGAGATGATGTTTGTTAAATGTGGAATTCGTTCATGAACTGAATGATATGAACTGATGATAAATGATTTGTGATTGATGAGAATTGAAAAAATGAAATTAAAGATTTAATTGTGAAAATGGTTGTTGAACGAAATTTTTGTTATGGATTTTTGTTGTTGTTTTAAATCTGTCGGACATATTCACAATACATAAGACTATACGCAACATGAACATATTATGTTGGGTGTTTTTGTCTTTCGTACGAAAAAAGAAAAAAAAAACGATAAACGAACACAATATATAGTAATAAACAGGGGAAACAACCGAAAAGCATAAAATTTAAAAATAAATCAGTCTTATTGGAATTTTGATGTGAATCTCTTCTCAATAGTAATTCAATTGTTCAAATTACTTCGTAGTAAAATGTAAAACCATTCTATCACCTCCACTCGCATTTGAAACTACTTAAATATTTTCTAAAGCCTAACATTGATTGACTTGGCAGTTTTTTGTTGTTGTTTTGTTTTGAAAAATTCCCTCTTGCGAAATAAGAATCATCCCAAAAAAATGCATAGGACGCCAATCTTTCGACGATTTGTATTTGAACGATTCAAGATTTTTCATTAAGCAAAAATATTCTTTGCCACGACAAGATCATGAATGAATCGTTCAACTACTAAAATGCAATTTGCATTTAATTGTACTTGAACTGATCAAGCAAGCAGCTCTATTACACAATCTCAGTGTGGATAACACATAAATTCATCAATTGACTACTTGCATACATGATTTTTTTTTAGTTTGTTTGCTCTTTTTTTAAAGATTTTTTTTGGTGTTTCTAAACTAAAACATGTAACGTTTTGCTCAGAAATATTTTCTATTGTGTTTGCATTCGATGGCAAATAATTTTCGTGTGGAAAATCAATGCACGCACACACACGCACACACACACACACACACGCACGCAAATTGACAAAAAGCACGAAAACACACAGTGCTTATGTGATACGAAACAAAAATTCTTTAAATTAAATTATTATCTGCAATTAACATTTCCATGTCCGGAAACGGAATCTAAATCACATCACAGCCAAATTTTACTAATTTCAAACTATAAAAAGGAATTTGATTATTTTTGCAACACATTAATTTTGCAAACGAAACAGAAACAAAAAAATTTATATATATACGAGAAATCGCCATTTGTTATTTTATGTGTTTAAAATGATTTGGTTAAAAAAATGTTTTCTATTATATTACAACATCATGAACACTAAAATTATAAATTAAAACCGCATTGTTTCAATATTAGTTGGTAAAATTTAAAAGCATAACAATTTGGCACATTCTCTTACGACGAAAATATAGCGTTGAAATTATGCTTTCTATTTTACCCACTAACCATTTCACGTCCAAACAATAAAAAAACCAATCAATTAAAACGTAGCGAAAATCAACTAAATAAACATAATGCAAATGACCAATCCAATAAAAAAATTGCATGTGTTTTTCTTAATTTTAAAATTTTTGCCGAAAACCAAGTGTAAGTGAAAAACCGCTAAAAACCAAATTAATTTCACAATTTCCAAAAAAATAATAATAATATATATATAAAAAAAATAACAAAACCAAATTTAACGGAATATTGTTTAATGTGTTATTCAAACCGCAAATTTGAAAAGCAAAAACCCAAATTAAATAAAAAAAATAAGAATGGCACCTGGAATTGACTAATTTATCGCAGTATGGATTTCGTGGTTGACGTTTCATAATATCTGACTCAGCTGTCTCATAAGCTAACGAAATGGCTGGAACCTAAGTAATTGTATTGAGCGATTTTATAAGTTGAAAAAAAATTATAATAAAAACGGTCGTAAATTGGATTTGTCCTAAATTTAAGCCCAGAAAAAAAAATGAATTATCAATCGATACGTATTAAAATTAAATATTCAAATTAACCATTTGATGGGATAGACTGTGGTGGCTATCACATTATTTCAGATTTTATCGATTCCTTTTTTGTTCGTCTCAACTTTCATTATTTTATTCATTTAACAAAGCGAGCGTTCGATGGCAGTGGAAGCATTGCATCGAATTCTACATTTTAATTGGTAATATGATTGAAGCTCATCATTTTCACAGCAAGTGAACACGGTGAATTTTAGCACGATTTTTTTTTTGGGTATGTGGCTTAGTTTATGTTTGGTAAATTGAGCGATGAAAGTAGAATTGTATAAAAAGAAACTGGAATATTAATATTTAGGATATTCTCTACCATTTCAATCAAATCAAGTTTGAATCGAATTACAGATTCCAAGGCTAATAAGAGAGAATAGCAGTTTTGTAAGGTTTTTTTTTTTGGTGTGTGTGTTTTTCTTTTTGAATGTGGATAAATAGAAATGTGACGAGAATAGTCCAATAATTGTTGAAACAAAGAGGTATATAGCAAATTACGGACAATGTCCATGAGATTAGATAAGCTATTTCAAACAAATGGAATAAAGGAGAATAGTGATTGAGAGACAGAGATATATAATTATATTATGTATACAGAGAAAATGCATTGCATTACATTACATTTGGAAAAATAGAGAGAGAGAGAGAGAGAGAGGCTCATTAAATTCTCTAATCAAAATTATTAAATTAGAATTTATTATTCCAATTGGAAACGCATATGTTCATCGAATTTCGGGATCTAATATCGTAAAAGAATCTAATTCGGTTGCACGCAAAGCATATATTCAAACTCAATACGAAATTAAAAAAATGGACAACAAATTAAGACATTTGATTTTTTGGATACGGTGGTTTCGCATTGGAACATGTTTTGTGCATTTGGCCGTTTCGGTGATAACCAATTGTGGGGCAAATCTTTGCCAATATACAATTCCACATTCATTCTACTTTGAGTTAAGACATTTTTCTTTTAATTCAAATTTTCCGTGAAATTTTCGTGCATGTTCCATCTTGAAACTGAGCTACGTATTCATATTCTTTTGTTTTAAGTTTAAGGTAATTCATTCTCTTATAATTTGTTGTTGTGTGGCAACGCAGTTCTATAGTGTGCGTTTTACCTCGAGTTGACGAGGTTATCTGAGTATGGATTTCGCGGACGTCTTTTCATTATATCAGATTCTGATCCTTCGTATGCAAGAGAAATGGCAGGTACCTAAACAAATCCACCAAAATGTGTTTTAAATGCAATTGATTTTAAAGTTTTGTTAAAATGTGTTTCGATGCATTGTTTGTTTGTTTTTGTAGTTTTTTTTTTTTTTTGGTTTGGTTCATTTTTCAAATTGATTGAATTTTGAGCTAAAATTTATCGAATAGGATCGAAAAAAATGATTTTGAATATCAAAATAAATGTCATCTACCAAAAATTGCTTTGCCTAAAATACCCTGTACTCGATTTGGACGGACTTTTTACTTATTTAAATATCACTCAAATAAATTATTTCAAAAAAATGAACCCGTTTCTGGTTAAATGCTCTGCAACATTGAATGTCAGAGTGAGTATTTTAACAAATTTATCTGGATCTTGATTGAATTCATGTTTAATTGAATGCCGAATGAAATCGGACATTGACTTATGATAAAAAAACGATTATAAAATTGGATATTAAAATTGAATGTGTCACTTACCATGTCAGTTCCTAAATCAATACACAAAATTGTAACCGTACCCAATGGCAATGGAATATCAAGCAAAATGAATGCCAAGAATGGTGAGATTTCCGGAATGTTTGAGGTGAGTGTGTATGCAATAGACTTTTTCAAATTGTCGAAAATCAAGCGACCTTCTTCAACACCAGTAACGATTGAAGCGAAATTATCGTCCAACAGAATCATGTCAGCAGCCTGAAAGTGTGAAATTCATCGATGAATTGTTTGCTTC
This sequence comes from Aphidoletes aphidimyza, assembly GCA_030463065.1. NCBI lineage: Eukaryota > Metazoa > Arthropoda > Insecta > Diptera > Cecidomyiidae > Aphidoletes > Aphidoletes aphidimyza. Next base: position 11,826,941 of record CM059997.1, on the reverse strand, counting down.
TACTTCGCCTGTATGACGCAGTTTACTTACTTGTTTCGAGACATCAGATCCAGCAATACCCATAGCAACACCAATATCAGCCTTTTTAAGAGCTGGTGAATCGTTGACACCGTCTCCAGTGACAGCTACAATGGCTCCCATACGCTGGCAACCTTCAACGATGATCAATTTTTGTTGTGGCGACGTACGTGCGAATACGATTTCAGTGTGATAGCGAAGAATTTCATCAAGTTGTTCCGTTGAGACGTCACGAAGTTCAGCACCGTGAACAACAGCTGCTTTGGCCTCACGTGGATTCACTTCCGATACGGGAATGTTCAAGCGCTGTGCAATATCCTCAACGGTTTCGTTGCCCTCCGAAATGATACCGACTGATTTGGCGATGGCCTTGGCTGTGATTGGATGATCACCGGTGACCATGATAACCTTAATACCGGCCGAACGGCATTTGGCGACAGCGTCTGGTACAGCAGCACGTGGTGGATCAATCATCGACATTAAACCAACGAAACGAAGATTATCAAGTTGGAAATTTGGTTCATCAGTGTTGAATTTGAAGCCATTTGGATATTTGTCCGATGGCAATAGGAAATCACAGAAACCAAGTACACGTTCACCAAGACCGCCCAATTCGAGATATGCATTGTTGAATGCTTCTTTCATTTCTTCGTCCAATACTTTTTCTTTGCCATTGATGAAAATGCTGCCGCATCGTTCCAAAATTCGTTCGGGTGCTCCCTTCATGACCAGCAAGTAACGTGGATCGCCAGCATCTTCGGTTTCGTGCACGGACACTTGATATTTGTTCGTTGAATTGAATGGAATTTCAGCAATTTTCTTATTCTTCTTACGAATGCTCATGACATCGCCGAGTGCAAGTTCCATACATTTAAGTAGAGCCGCTTCTGATGCATCACCACTGACTTCCTTCTTCAAAATTGGTACACCTTCTTGGCCACCCTTGAATTCGGCACGATTACACAATGTAGCGATGCGCGACAATGCTTTGAAGCCAGGGCTTGTACGATCGTATTGAACACCCGATTGATCTTCAGTTGTATCAGCTTCGATGATTTGATTATCGAACCACATGTGAGCAACGGTCATTCGATTTTGTGTCAATGTTCCGGTTTTATCCGAGCAAATGGTTGATGTCGAGCCCAACGTTTCGACAGCTTCCAAATTCTTGACCAAGCAATTCTTTGATGCCATTCGTTTTGCGGTAAGCGTTAAGCATACGGTGACAGTGGCCAATAGACCTTCGGGTACGTTAGCGACAATGATACCAATCAAGAAAATGACGGCGTCCAACCAGTGATAACCTAAGATAAATGCAATGACGAAGAATGTCACACCCAAGAAGACGGCCACACCGGTAATCAAGTGAATGAAATGATGAATTTCCTTGGCAATTGGTGTTTCGCCAGTGTCCAAACCAGATGCCAAACCGGCAATACGACCCATAACAGTGTGATCACCGCAACTGATGACAACACCTTTGGCAGTACCTTCAACCGCATTTGTCGAGAAGAATGCAAGATTTTTCGTTTCCAATGGATTGTCGTGAGTGAAGTCGGGACTGCGAGATTGTGGCTCAGATTCTCCAGTCAGTGACGAATTGTCAACCTACGTTGTGTACAAATAAATGTAAAATAATCATTAAAGTTTCAATGAAATGATTGAGTGAGTGAGTGAATTTCGATTGATTTCGACATGCAATTGCAATGAACATAATGAACATTATGAACAATCAATCTATTTTATAATTGAAATGTGAATGGAAACGCACCTTAAAGTTTCTAGATTCAATGATTCGAATATCAGCCGGTATTCTGTCACCGAATTTCACTTCAACGACATCACCTAATACCAAGTCTTCAGCGCGCAATGTGAGCTTCTCACCTTCACGAATGACGGTTGCGAATTGCGGTACCATGTTTTTAAATGATTCCATGATCTTTGAACTCTTCGATTCCTGAAATTGAACAAAAAACCCAAATTCGAATGAGTTTGAGACCACCACGTTGTTTTTTTTCTCACTCTCTCTCGCCTTTTTATCCGTTTCACTTACCTGATAGTATGAGAATATACCGGTGACTATGACAACAGCCGCAAGTACAATGCCCAAGTATAAGTTATCGTCGGATGGTTCTTCGCTTGTACTGGCTTGTATAGAATAGGCAACGAAACATAAAACCGCACCAATCCACAGCAACAATGCAAAGCCTCCGAAGAGATTTTTGCAGAATTTAACCCATTCTGGCGTTTGTTTCGGTGGTGTTAGCGCATTCGGTCCATCGCGCTCTAAATTTTCCTTAGCCTTTGCATGACTTAGACCCTAATGAATGGTTAAAAACGATCAATATCAAACGAAATGGATGAACGAAACGAATTGAATTGAATATTGACGTCATCTCAATTTTGCCTTACATTTTCGGGATGTGTTTGAAATCGTTGATACAGTTCATCTGACGTGATCTTGTGATAGTCGATGTCCAATTCTTGCTTAAGATCATCAAGATTCTCCTTCTTTGCTGCCTTTGCCTTCGCCATCTTACGTCTTGACTAAAATTGGGTAAATCAAATAAAATCATATTAAAATCGAATGACATCCGTTTATTTTAGATTGTTTAGTTTCATTTGAAGTTAATTGTAAAACAACATAAAATTCAATTTAATTTAATTTTTTTAATTCAGTTTTTGGCACCTTTAAACGTACACTTTGAATCCAAATTTAGATGAAAATTCCTTTTACTATAAATATAAACGAAATCGTTTATCGAGTGTATGTCTAGCGATGAAGTCTTTTTCATTAAATGTCATAAAAAGGTGCCAAGAACACTGTTAAAGTGATACATAATCCCATATTAACGCACCAAACGCACTCGCAAACACACTTTCACTCCAAGTACTTACTTACTCTCTTAGTCTGCTGAGTTGGTAATTCATTAACCAGAACTAAAACACCTACGGGGGCATTTTAACTAATATTCATGCTACAAAAATGTCCATCCGTTTCATTTATTAAATGACAAAAGCCAAATCTGATTCGGGCGATTTGATTTCAATAATTAATGGGCATGTTACATCGAATCATCGAAATTCGATTGACAGTAGTTTGGGAATAGCTTTCCGATACATTTAGTTTTATATATACATTACCGACGTAGTTTGAGTTCCGGAGCTCTCGAAAAACCATTGATTTGTGCATGAAATATACTTTATCATTTTATGGTTTTTATCATGTGCATTGAATCGCTGTGAGTGACACATAAAACCCAACAGGAAACCAACTGTCGCAAACAAACATGACATGCTAAATTCAATGCAATGGAAAACAGGGGATGTACGTGAAAAAAAAAACACACACACCAAATTTATTATACATTACACATAATGCATGAGTCATTAAACGAAAAAGAACCAGTGTGTTTTTTTCTTCATTTAAGCGTGAAAAGGGTAGGCTTTCAAGAACATGTTGTAAGTAACTGTCTAAATACAGTAATTGCTCTCCCTTTCTTCACCATTGTCAGCGTACACATCAAGAGTTCAATGGTACATACGGGAATATATAAAGAGAATTCATTTTTATGGAACGCATTTATTCAAGGAATATTCCGTTTGCAAATTACGCAGTAGAAAAACTGAATCTTACCACTTTTAAAGTGGATTTGATGTGTATGTGTGTGTGTGTGCATTTGTAATGTGTTATAGGGAAGTTTAGTGACTCAATTTTTGAACTCCACGTGTAAAAAAAAATCACAAAAGCGAATTGCGAATGAAATGTACTCGTCCATTACAAACTGTTGTCATGCGTTATGCACGTGAATTCGTAAATTCTACGCAGCCTATTATTCCAACGGTGCTCAACATTGATTTGGTTTGTACTGGATTAAAGTGGCTCTGGATGTATGTGTTCGCTTTAAATGAATGCGTACATATCAGGTAAAAATATTTCGAGATAGCATCAATTATCGAACTATGGCACATTAATTGGATTTTCTTGTTCAAAAAATCGATTTTATGTTTTCAAAAAAAAACCGCACACATATTCATTGGTTTTTTACATTGAAAAAACGAATAAAATAGAAGTTATTTGCCCATTTGTTGTTGTTTTTTGTCATTTAAAATAGAAAAGGATTCCATAAAATAAATACAAAACTTACATTAAAAAAAATCGTGCATCATGCAAAAGTAACTATTGTTTGATGTTAGTGCAAAAGCCAATATAACTACAAAAACATTCAGTTGCAAAACGAGATGTGAATTGGGACGAATCTCTGTGTGAGTGTTCGGTTGTGTTCCAAAACCGACGATATTCGAGGATTGGAGTCCCAGCGTCATTCGGTTGCGTTGAACGAAAAAATCCTCAAATAGTATTGTGGTTTTAGTGTGTTGTTAGTTTGATTGACTTTCGAAAAAGGTTAGTTGCGCCCAGATTTGGAAAACAAATTATAATAAAACAAAAAACAGAAAAATTTGGTTTTTGATTTGTTTCTTTTTGTATGCAATACCTTGAAGAATCCATCAGCAGTTATGTTATCGTCTGGTACTGTCGTAACAGTTGCGACTCGATAGGAGTCCGTCCTTCCGTGCTATGGTTTTTGTTTGTATGATCAGACATGGTTTTTTTTTTTTTATTCGAATTCATGGGAAGGTATGATTTGTTTTGTTTGTTTTTTTTTATGATGACAGCAAAAAAAACCAAACAAGTGACATAAATTACAATAAACAAATAAAAATGATAAAATTTTAATAAAATATGTATGTATGACTAAATGGATGTAAAATCAAGTGGAAAAATGGGATGTTGAAAAATCAAACAAAATGCATTTACATTTTTTTTTTGTCTTCAGATTATCAATTCGATTCAAACAGATAATGCAATTAGGTTTAAAACAAACAAAAAGTGAAATAGTTTCATTGCGTCTATTCTCTTTACACGCATAACAAATAGTAATAGATAAAATTGATGAGACAAAGTATTGGAATGAAACTTAAAAATTAAATTTTTGGGGTTCGATGTGAATTTCCGTATCAACCGAAGTGGTTATGATACCAAAAAGTGGTGAAATTTAATACTACCAAATAGAAAATGCTTGAATCGTAAAATTTGTCGATCGAATTAACTGGTTTAAACCAGTTTTTTTCGGGAAATATATGACCTGCTGAACGAGAAAGCGATCGATAAGAAGGGCAACGCATGGAAAGCAATCAAGGAAGAACAAGCATATTCATCTCTCACAGCAGTGTAATGTGTGTGTCGAGGGGGCACATATTTATATAATACTCTTCGCGCGCATATCAGTCGGAATATATTTCGAGTGTGTCACCATACACTCTCTTTTATTTTCCATCCCAACATATTTTGTATGAGATAGCAATATGCAAAGCGCAAAAACGCTATTACTAATTACACTGCCTTGGCATAATTTTTTAGTTTTTCTTCTCTTTTTGGTTGGAGAATGGAATTGTGTGTTTAGAAATTCATCGTCGCTACTATATTTGATATTTTTACACTTTGAATTGGAAAACACACACAAAAAATATTTATTTGTTGAAAATCAAAGTTAATGGGATTTTCTCACGACTGGAACCAGAAATAATCGGTTTCTTTTTTCTTCTCTCCCTCGGTTGGGTTAGAAAATATGGGTAACAAAAGCATAACATTGGATTTTATATGTGACGCATACAACATACAATTCCAAAAAAAAAAAAAAAAAATGTCCGAAGCATGCGCAAAACACCAAACATACTTTCGAGTAAGGGTTGTCCCTTTCTCTTACGCTTGCTATCTCTCTTGCCGACAAACTTTTGGTCCGGATATTTCCTCACATGGAAATGCAAACGAACAAACGGAACAAAACGAGAGAGAAAAAAAACAACACGAAATGGAAAGTAAGCGAAAAACGATTACGTGCATTGAAACTTTTACATGAACTAAAAATTATAAAATCTTTAATTAAGTGTTATCGAATTTTAGAATTTTAGAATCAATGAAAATATTGTTGATTTCTAACTTGGTAGTTTGATTGATTTTTCATTGGGGGATATTGGCTTTTGGGCTTAAAGATGCCCATTGAAATAGACAACCATTTGAAATGAATAGAATTTTAAGTTGAAATAAAAAAACTATATGTAAGATTGTTATGTTCGAGTCCTATGCGCTACAGATAAAATGTCAAACGTGTAGCGCCACCACTTTCCTCTATACGAACGTCAATAATACTTTCAATACGTTCGATTTGTAATGCGCAAACATAGGAATTAGTGATGGCGCTAGCCGTTTATCAAAAAACTGATGTTTTTAATGCTATTGTTGTTGTAGCGCATGACGTGCGGTTATGTTAAAACAATAGGAATAGGAAAATGTCATGAAATATGGGTGATGACTTGAAGCTTGTAGATTCGGTCATGAATTTTCAAATAATAAAAGGGCCTTCTAACAAGGCTTTCAATGCTAACAAACAGCTATTTTGCTCAACGTTACATAACATTCACTAACATCAGAGAGAGAAAAATAAGCACAACAGAAAATTCTTGTTTTTTTTTCTAAAATGTTTTTTTTTTTTCAAACACAAAAGAAAAAAAGAATCTGGAGGACGAACGAAACAGAACAACACAAAGGCCAATGAGAGAACAAAAACGGATGCAACGTTATGAAATGCAATTTAAATGAATATCAAACACTTTTGCTATTGATTTACTAGACGGACGCATAACAATTAAAATGAATGCAAATGGCTTGAGTGTGTTTCTTGTTTTTTCTTCAAATTTGTTTTTGTGTTTTTGTTTGCTAGTTGATCCTGTTGATCAGTTGATCTAATAATAAAGCACATCTTACATGTTTAAAATTGACTTTCACGTATTTCTAATAGATTTGCCCGTTTAATTTGCGATTCTCGTTTGGAAACGCAAAACGATAGCTTTCCAATTCTCGTTACCAATATCGTGCGGAGGTGGAGGGGTTTCGGTGTTCAAATTTGATCTTTTGATTGTAAACTTTAGCGCGCCTTTACAAAATGATCTACTTTTCCATTTATTTGAAGTTTTCGATATGTGGGTTTGTTTGTTTTTAATTTTCGTTTCAGTTCATTATCCATAAATCGCGTCAATTGAGTTAAATAAAGAATAAAAGGTTGCCCTCATTAGAAATGGGTTCATTTTCTCTATTAAAATGGTTTTTTCAAGTTTAAAACGTTGAATTTTTAATCGATTTCGATACCAAAACTTATCACAATTTTTCTATGATGTAATATGGCTTTAAATATAAAAGAAAAAGAACAACACCGACGGTAAATCAGTGCAACATCATCATTAAATATTCAACATGAAATGGTACACATATATTGTAGCTGTCGAACGCAGAATAAATGATTTGGTCTTGAAAAAAAGGCATTGGATGAATGTGATCAAAAAGCATTCACATTCATGTCTCTCTCTTTCTTTTAATACAAATATATATATAATAAATGTATTGATGAAGCTAGCCTATAGCATAACAAAGAGAGCAATTCGATTGGATTGGATGCGATAGAACAAAAGCATATTGTTGATTTGATTATACAATCATCAATTCGAAATTGGTTTGCCTTTTGTTTGGACATTTCCGAATTGAAAGATTGATTCGACATTTGATTGTGAAACTGGAACAGATTAGAATCGAGAGGCCGACGACAATGGGCCGAGTGAAAATCAGAAAACCAATGTTATAAATAAACTGCTTCCTGTTTTAGTGTTAAAACGCTTCAATGAGCCATAAATTTGCAAGGTCGCTAAATAAGTGTGTGTGTTTGTGTGTTTGTGGCGTGAATTCAATCAAAATTGTCTCCAATGCAAAAGTTTCAATTTTTAACATACACCACAAAAATGTAGAACATGTTTTCGGTTGCATTTTTTTCGTTCGTGTGAGTAATTTTTTATTTTTATTTTTTTTTCTTTAAAACACACTTGAAAATTGTGAATGAGAAAGAAGCCATGGGAAATTTCAATGGAAAACAAATTGAATTCTTTTCAATAAGAGAAAGAAAATGAAGAAGAAGAAGAAGAAGAAGAAGAAGAAGAAGAAGAAAAAGAAGATTCGAACCATTTTCAGGGCGAAAAGAAAAATGCAATGCTTCTTGAATTTGACTAGTAGAGTCAGTGTATGTGTTCGGTGTTGGCATTTTGACGTAAAGCATGGACACACACACACACTGTCTTTCTCGCTTTTTCTGATTTTCAAACTGATGAGAGAGCGGGGCATGTGAAAATCAAAATGCCGAAAAATCGATACTGATTTACCTTGTAGAAAATTTTCAGGAGAAATATCAGCGGTACCAACTGCCGCTGCTACAAACGGATACACTCGCTCTCGCTATCCGAACGGGAGAGAAAGAGAGCAAACGAGTGTGTCAGACTGCACACCGAAAATTGTGTATGGCCGATCGCGCGGCTTCCATATTCTGTGCTTGAATGTTTCATGTGAAAACGACCGCATCCATGGCGCAAATTGTATTTCGCATTCGAAAACATACATATACTGATATGTATACACAATTTCATGTTGAACCATCAAAAAGACCCGCTGGCTGCCTCGATTCGGTATTCAATTGCTCTGTCTCTTTTTCTCGTTGGCTTCTATTTTTTTTCTCGTGGCTTTTCTATTGCCTACAGTAGTATTGTTCTTTTTTTTTACATTTTCTGAAATTTTCCATGGAAAAGCCTTCAATGTGCGAAACTGGTGTATGATGATTTTTCGATAGATATTTTGATATATTGTGATTTTTCCACTTTTCAACTCGAAATGCATTTGTTTTCACTTTCAATGTGCTTGTGGTCTATGTGTATTTCTTTTGGGTTTGATTGTGAGCTCAAGATAAGCACAAAATATGCATTTTTTCCACTTACCTCTTCGCTTTTCAGCATTTCTGCTTTCTACTTTATTTTTGTCTCTTTCTCTTTATTTCTTTTGTCGTGATCTATTACAAAATGTGAATTCGATTGCGTAACGATTGCGATTCGAATGTTTGGAACGGTTTTTCAAGAGGATTGTTTTTTCGTTGGAAAGAGGTTTTTACCGAAAATTGTTGACGATTATGTACGATGGCGTTCGAAGATCGAATTCTGTTTTTTTTCTCTCTTTTTTTTTCAAATACTTCTCAATCGTTGACTTGCTCAAATCAAGGCACAAAATAATTGGTTAAAACTATAGATTTATTTGTCTTTTGTTCATTGGAATGAATTTTCGTGCAATTTATTTTTCGATGGTTGTTACAGAACATGCAATTATCTAATGGATGGAGGGTAGCTTGGGGTGAACGCTTACTCTATCTGTCACATCTTTTACGTAATAGGGTAACCAAATGGTCCAAAAAATTATGCATGAATCAAAATTCAGAGGCATTTGAATTAAAATGACAAATATGAATTCATTTCCCTTGGGATATGAATGCGAATGTTTGACACTGTCATTTCTTTTGGTCTTAGCTCTTGTCACTTGTGTGAGTGTGTTTTTTTTTACACACGTATGATGAGGGAAATTCATGAGCTTGTTTTGCCAAATTCAATATGATTGCACATCCAAAATGCTCCAAATGCAATTTTCAATGTGATTTATATGTGCGTTTTTTTTTAACAGCAAAAAGCAAGTAAAAGATTATACAATCATCTACTGAATTGATTGGACTATGAAAATGACAGAAAAGCTTCGGTTGTGTTTGAAAATTGTGTCATACGTGTTTCCAAATATACACTCATGTAATTGGCATTCCTGGTATTTGGATAATCTGGATTTGTGTGGTGTGTGGAAATAAATCGGTTCTTTTTATTTTATCGTATAATTTATGTTTTCAAACGGCCGAATAATCGATTTGAGAGAGAAAGAGAGCGAGCAAAAGCACACACTGACATTCAATATTCATAGAAAACTACCATTCATATGTATCACTCAATGATAAATAAATAAACAGCAATTGAACTCAATAAAATTAAAAGTCCAACTTACACTGGTCGATTTGTTTCTTTTGTGAAAATTTTCCTATTGCTGATGATTCGTTTTTATTAAAACTAGTGAATGTGTTTCGTCTTGATATTATTTGATTGGATTCCTTGTTTTTTTTGTTATCTCTTTTTGTCGTGGGATATTAATATGTGTGTTTCGATTTTGTTTCCGTTTTTCTGTACTATTTTTTTCAAATTATTCTTTAAAAAAAAAATTGTTTTGTTGTTTCTTTAAAATTTTCCGTGTTTTTTTCTTTTTACTTCTAAAAAATTGTCACTGTTTTCAATCCCCTCGAAATTATATCCAATCTAATGACACTTTTTCACGCTGTATCCATGCGCGAATTTTCGTATTGTTGTATTGTACAAAAAAAAGAACTGTTTTCATCAGCTTACAACATAAAATAAACTCCTGTATACGTATATACTTGATATCATTTGATGGACCGAACGAAATAATTGTACATAAAATCGTATTCGCGACCTTATCGTTACGGGTATGTCGCTCAACTGAACTCAAACTCGCTCACTGTTCATGCATTTCATGCTGAGAAATATCTCAATTTTTCGGTTTTTGTCGAGGCTCTCGATTGTCGCGCGCGCTGCTCAACCAAACGGCATACGGCTACTTGAAACATTCCAATACATGGGCAAAACGATGCCAAATTCACTATATTCGTACACATACACATGAGCGCGCGCATCTCGTACGGAGCAGTCGCGTTTGTGTGTTGGCATTTTTCGGTTAGAGAAGAAAATTATTCATGTTTTTTTTTCTCGTGCTATTCACTTTGCTCTCTCTCTCTCTATCTCTCTCTCTCTCTCCGTATTCGAAAAGGAGAAAGTTAGGTGGGGGAAGAGGACAAAATGACGACGATATAATCAAAGCCAAAGAAAATACTGTCGATTGAATAGCTGATTCTTAGTGTGCGATTCGAGCATTGTCGTTTGCAAAAAGCAACATTTTGAGCGTCCAAGAGAGACAGAGAGAGAGACAGAGACAGAGTGAAAGAGCGAGCACAAAAAGAGAGCCAAATAAGCACTCAAAAGTACAGTGGTAGAAAATATCGTGAAAAATGCTTCGGGTACACTGATGATTTTCTCGGTCTATGGAACATTCGTATGAAATGAGCAAACTCAGCGCCTAAATGACGTCATACTGCGTCACATTGTCGAAGTGTACATACATTGGCGTCTATCGGACTCGATACCCGATATGAGAGTGAAAAACTTGCCGAGAGAGAGAGAGAGAGAGAGAGAGAGAGAGAGAGAACGCAAGAAAGAGAGAGAGTGGTGCAAACGTATAACGTATAAAGGAAGAAAAAGCTATTTTTAAGAGTGCTTTTGAGTTTGTTTGCGTATGTGTTGCGATTGCTTTTTCTTGATTCGAACTTTTGACTCTCTTTTTCAGCCATTTTCATCCTCTCTTTCAAACACTTTCATTGTGAATTCAATTTCTCTCTCCAGATGTTCTACTCTTCTATTTGAGAATACAGTTACACTGTATGCCAAGACCACTGTATGCTCCTTGTAATATTGAATAATTTGATATGTCATCACATGATGTCGATCGATACAAAGCTGAATTACAAAGACGGGCGAAGAGAAGTTAAAAAAACAACAACTATGTAATCGTTGCTATTATGAAATTTCATTACGCTATTCATGTCCATGCAAAAAAGCACCAAACCACTGAAGCAACCATTGTTCGTATACAACCAACGGCGTTCGCGCTCGTCACGTCAACGATACACACAGATGCAATGTTCAGCAATTTTACAAAGCGGGGTAACGCTTTGACAATGCATGGAATCCTGCCGAAAAGACTCAACGATACAAATACACCCTCACACACACACATACAGAGGAAGAGCTAGAGAGAGATAGAGAGAGAAGGACAAACATAGAGAGCAACCAGAAATAAGAAGGAATTATGTAGCACAGGAGAAGAAGGCATATTAACGGTACGTAAAAAGCGGAACTAATTCTCAGCACACTCACAGCAAAGTCGCAGTGTGTATTGTAACATGACGAAAAATCGATATGACGAATGGAAAAACAGCGCACCACACAAACTGTGTGCGACGAGAGTATGTTCCGCTTAATATCAAGCAATTTCCATCATTTAATAGACAGATATATACATTTCAAGCAGCTTACGGTCGCATTTTTTCTGTTTGCTCGTGTTCACTCACTTGATCTCTAGTTCTCTCTCTCTCTCCCTTTGCGTTATTCGGACGTTTGTATGTCAGTATGCTTTTTCGTGGACCAAATTGTAAGAGACCACTAGTACTTGAATAGGTAAATGTTCTGGCTATAAATGCTTCCCAATGGACAGACAATACGAAAAGACGACATTATATTTATTATGAAATGGATCCTGAAATAATTCCCATGGTCCATGAATAAAAACAGATAAAAATGAATGCATACAATATGCGGCCATACATGAAAAGGACTGCTCCCCTCCCCCTCCGGCCCTGTCTCACCGAAAATACATTATTTCTCTGATTAACGGGTTTTGTCCGGAGTGTGTCAAAAGAGGACATATGTTTCAACATATCTCATGTATGGTTTTGATGCCATAAATCGGCACATATAATGTGTTAATGTTTTTGATACATTTTTCTAGTGTTGGGCGTGTGTATTTGTGCATTTTGTGTGCGCAAATGTGTGTGTCTATCGTCTTAACATCATTTAATTTGGAAAGTTTCTTCTTAATTTTTTTTTTCGGTGTGTGATGCTTGAACTTCAATATAACATTGGCAGATGCGTGTCTCAAAATCTAGCAATTTCCTCATTCGGCCAATTCGGAAATTCCGTAAATTCAAAGAAACAAACATATACAACAAAATGAAAAGTAATGAAACAAACAACAATGACACGATGAATAAGAATCAGAGACATTGCCATTTATGATGCTGGACACAATAAAAATGAACATCTAATGAGGATGCCGTTAAGTAATACATCATGACAACTATTCGTTTTGTTCAGTTCCACTGTTCGCTTTGCTGCAATTACATAAATGTTGTATCATTTCGCTTGCAACCAGTTTAAAGTAGTAAGAAGGCTATTTCTCGCAAAAGAGAAAACATGAAAATTTATTGGGAGAATAAGAATAAAATAGAAAATAAACACTCACACACAAATACACTTGAAATTTGAGCGATATAAAACCAGAGCGAAAGAAAAGTTCGGCTGGTTCAGGAATTATTTTTAGTTCTTGCATTGAAATTGAGGGAGAAAAATAGCGAACGAAGAGTCACTTATTTATCGATTGTTTTGATACACACATTTAGGCTATATGAAATCCTCAAATGCAATAAAAAAAAGCAAAAATGAAGAATTATCACGAAGAAAGGAAAGAGAAGCGCGATTGAGCTGGTTGGTTTGTATTGTATTGTATTGTGTGGAGCTGTGGGATTGGATCCACTAAAATGGAATATTGATGAGTTGTGCATTGTACGATGTGACGTCATGCAAATAGAGAACTATTAACCGGCGCCATATTTACTGCCATTGAAAAAAAGCAGCAGCAGCAACAGCAGCAGCAACGGCAAGAGCAGCAACAAACTGAAGAAATGAAACGAACTGTTTGTGAACCTGTTTGTTAGAATTGCCAATAATAAAAAACGATATCCACCAATGAGGTGGCTGCATAAAACATAAGCCTAGTTATAAAGTGCTTTTCAAATATGGCAGAACGCATGAAAACGCGCGCGAACCACGGAGCAGCAATAGAATCGATGTTATGTGATGGCACCCACCAAAACGTCCATATGATGTGTTTTTTTTTCGATGGTTTTGGTTTATATTTTTGCCGTTTCAGGCATTTGACTAAAGTTTATTGTTGTTGTTGCTGTTGCTGTTATTATTGTTATCCATGACGTACCAGTTGAGCCTTTATCCACATTCTTTTATTTATATTTGAGCCTCAACACACCACCACAAAATGTTGTGTGATGTATTTCAACGTAATCGAATCATGCATTAATCAGCGCCTAAATAAATCGCACTGAAAATGGTTGCCGGAGCTTGTTGAGGGTAAAAATAGTTAGCAAGGACATAATTATATGACTCGCATTCGAGTCATTGATTCTATTCTCTCAGTCAGCAACAACTTTGCTTCGCAAACTACTACTTCTTCTTCGTCGTCTATGTCTGTGTATGTCTCTGTGTGTTTTTGTGTCTCTGTTTCTATTTCTCTTTCTCTCAGTGCTCATTTCCACCAAAGTAAAACTAATCACCTTGCCTTAGCACAAGGCATAATATAAAAAAATCATCTATCTACAGGCACAAATCATTTTGTGGGCTTTTATGTGTGCAAGGTGCTGAAGGGCAAAAGAATCAAAGCATTTTAGCGTTGAAAAGGTTTCAGTGTTTAATTTCACATTAACACCGTAGGTTCTGTAAAATACAAGGGGACCATCTACTACAGCAAATATATTCAATTCTAGTACATACACAAACGCACATATAGTTGCATTAATAAGTAAAAAACAGTCGTCGCAATGGAAATACACATGGAATTTTCTTCCCTTTTTTTCTATTTTCCCCATTTGCACATCAAATTCTTCAGAGGAATACAATTTGCTGCATCGTGCTGTATGAAAGTATGCTAAAAGCGTCTGAAAAGTACCGCAATCCCATGGAATACCTGATGAGCGAGTGAAATGAACACAGAGAAGAAAAAGCAGATGCAAGTAAATTTCCTTAGCGGCCCAACAAAAATGACGATTTCTGAAACAGAATTTAATTTCAGTATTAGAGGATCGCCCCTTGGTGAAATGTGTTCAAAACAAGGAACAAGTTTCCATGTGCATGATATGCATACAAATTGAACCACTTCCCTCTCATGTTGTACAGTGCAAAATAAATTGCGTTGACTCATACGAATGTAAATCAAATCGTTTGATTTTAATCGACCAAATGTGTTAAGACGAATGAATTTGTGACCATTTTTAATGGTTAGACTAAGTAAAGTAGCCCGAGACAGTTGACGAGCGTCGATGGGTACACAATCAAGTGTATACACACAGAGAGAGAGAGAGAGAGAGAAAGAGAGACAGAGAGAGAGAGAGAGAGAGAAAACATGGCAAAATAAATTTCGATCTGACCCAGTTCCTCTCAGGCCACGGGTGCCTACACAGATAGGGAAGTACCTACACAGATTTAGGCATGCAAGATCACCCTTCTGCCCCAACTGTGAACAAACTGAAGAAACGGCTGACCACGTAGTCTTTTCCTGCCCCTGATTTGAATCGGAGCGAGCGGAAATACTCACCCAGGCGGGGCAAAATACAAAAATTATGTCGAGACTAAGAATAAAATTGAACGAAGACCACGAAGCGGGAGAACGTGAAATAGAAACGACGGGTGCGTGAGTGCAGCAGGCCCCCCGAAGTAATACCTAACGGTGGTCGCGGGGAGGATCGGCAGGAGAACGGGGTCGCGTAGCTACGACGAACTCAATGTCTATGCAAGATTTCCCCCTCCTAACCAAAAAAAAACACACACACACACTCAAAACACATACCGGAATCTGATTCGTAGAATAGCCTTGTTCCATTTAGTAATAAGGTTTAATCATAAACTTTGTTTTTTCTTCAACGGAAATGAAGATTCCATTCAATGTTTGAAACGGTGTTATATATCACACTCAGGCTCAAGCTCATTCACTAAATGAAGCATTTGCAAGAGCATGAGCATCAACAATGTTGTCAGTTTTTGTCTGCCCCGACGATGATATAAGTGATTTTCTTTTGTTTCTATGCAGAAAAAAAAAGAAGTTCATTTGCTTAATCAGAATAATGCAAAATCGGATTTACGTAATGTCATCGACAAGAAAACGGCCCAAACACCGCCGCTTCATTCTCTCTCTCCCTCTTACTCTGCTTTTCATTTTTGAAAAATTTGAAATGGGAACAGCACTCATACACCTCCATTCATTTTATAAACAGTAACAAAGAAGATGATGCAAAAGAGAAAGAGAGAGAAAGAAAAAATCGCGCACGCTTAACGGGCTGCTATTCTCTTCTGTGGCGTTTTTTTTTTCTTCTGTATTTTGGCTCAGATTTCTTGCCGTATTGAAAGAATCAGTGTACGGAATATGAAAAAAAGGCAAATTATATGAGATCGGGAAGTCTTCAATTTATTCAGCAAATAGAGCTTATTGCAAACAATATGCGTATTATATTTAACGACTTGTTCTCTCTTGGCACTGTGTTACTTGCTCTCTTAGCACAACCAAAACCTGTGAACTGTGCGCTTGTCGTCAACACAATTCCATTCGTTATATGATGATGAAGATGATGACAACAAACGACAACGATAACGACATCGACATCGACAATGACAACGATGCCGTTGACGACCGAGTAATTCTTATTCGATGTGTGCTGTGATGCAAGAACATTCAAATTAGACAATTCGTGCAAAAATGCAACGATTGAGTTACGATAACTTTGTTCCAATTAGAATTATCGATAGATATCGACAGCACAATGTGAAATTGGCTTATGTAATTGGAGCCATCAGATATAGGTGAATGATGGCAACACCCGTATGCCTGATGCGATAATAATATCATGTTTTGCAATTTATCATTGAAATCGAACTGGTGCGATTTTATCAGCCAGTGTTGAAAAATACACATAAATCGCTTATTTTATGGTGAAATTTATTGCATGGCAATAGGCCGTTTAGTGGCATTTCATGCCACGATCCAACGAACTAAAAGCCCTTTTTTCCATTTCCCCTGGGCTATTTGCTGTGATGTGAAGGTAACCACAGTTTAACAAAGAACAACAATACAAACTCCCCCCCTATAAATATTATGAGAGTAATAAATAAAATGCGTGCTCTTGAATGTGTGACGTACACACTATTGATTCGCAATGATCGAAGTTATTATCGAGTGTTAATGATTTCGAGTTGTGATTTCATTTATACAAATGATTGAAATTCAATAAAATTGAATATTCTCAAGTACACTCGGTACTTTATGAATGTTTTGTTTTGTTTTGTTTTTGGTTTTGGTTTGATTGTTCTGTGTTTTTTTTTTGCTCTATTCGTTGCCACTTGTTCTATTTGCTTCCACTTGAATACAAAGTGCCACTACACGAATTAACATTGCCGTGTCACAAGTGTCATTTGCATGATAACAATTTATCACCAAAACTGTTAATAGTAAGTTTCGTTTTAGTTTCAAGTGCTAATTTGACGAGCTTCGACAGCGAAACGATTATGAAATTTAAATGCAACTGATCTCGTTCTCTCTCTCTCTCTCTCCCTCACTCTTTATCCCTCTCTGCGTGTGTATCGGGGTGCGAATCTGGAGGTAATTTTGCCAACTGCCACATAGGCAAAAAAAAGTGTCAAGTGCAGGCGATTGAATTTAATTCGTAAACTTCAAGACATTTAGAAAATGTCTCGAATTGCGTCCGTTTTCATTTCGATGTGTCGCTTCGGATATCCATTTGAATTAGGTTCTAACATTGAATTTGAATGAAATCGCATGTGCTTTTCCATACTCTCTCGCACTCTCGTTGTGTGATTTTTTGCTCTGTCTTTGTTTCTCGGTAGCTCGGTAGCCAGCAGCAAATCAGCACAGAGCACGATTTTTTCTTTATTATTCTGCTTGTACGATGCCCACAGAATGTTGGAGAGTGTGTGTGTGTGTGTGTGTGTGTGTGTGTGTCTCGTGTATGTTGTCGTTACAGTAGCGCATTGGCTGTGCCGATTGCCGAGTATTCTACAACACATTGGCACAAAGGCACACATGACACGAGCTGATTATCCAATTCATGTTGATTTATTTATTAATTTATTATCAAACTGAAATGTGCTCACATCGCAGAAAATTATCACTGCAGAGGAATGCCACTAAGCGTATGGTGATTGTGCGCTCAAAGCTTTTTTACTTCAGCTTTAGAAGCGCTCTCTTTCTATCTAATGCTCTCTGTTACATCTTTCATTCCACGTTCCATTTGATTCAGCTTTTATTGTTTTCGTGTAGACATGATTTTGGTCGATAATATTTCGGTTCACCATTTCACCCCATTGGTGTGTGTGTGTATATTTTGCATGGCCAGTGTATTTTACATGTGTGTACACATGTGCCAATCGATTTGACTGCTTTTGACACGATGACGTGAATATTTGTTGTTGTGTATTGTTTTTTGTTACAGTGTGTTTTATTATTTTCAAAGAACAACAACAACAACAACAACAAAACGGTATCGACAGAAATGTTTCTGTACGTATGCGCTCACGGCAGCTCTCTTTCGCTCTCGCTATTGCGTCCGATATGCGGATGCATCAATTTAAAAGTTTATTGTTGAATTAATGACAATATCACGAGATATCTTATCATAGATTATTTGACTTGCTTACCGAATGACCATTGCGCTTTTTGTGTGCGCGCGACCACATAACCGATGGATGCGTATTTGAGTATATACACTACTGGCCCAAACTACCAACTGGTCATAGTAACTAATCAACCACGAAAAAAAAGCAGCACAAACATTTGAATCCAGCGCAAATGAACGAATGAAAAATAAAAACAATTGTTATATACATATTCCTTGGCTGGTTTTTTCTTTTCGATTTGTCTGTCATGATATTTGTTGATTGGGGAATGCAAATGCATCTTAAAATTCGAGTTCAAAGTGTCTTTTGAATCCGTCACATATATCCCACATCCAATGGTATACACTCGGTACACATAGTGGAGAGAGAGAGAGAGAGAGAGAGAGAGAGAGAGAGAGAGAGAGAGAGAGAGAGAGAGAGAGAGAGAGAGAGAGAGAGAGAGAGAGAGGAGAGAGAGAGAGAGAGAGAGAGAGAGAGAGAGAGAGAGAGAGAGAGAGAGAGAGAGAGAGAGAGAGAGAGAGAGAGAGAGAGAGAGAGAGAGAGAGAGAGAGAGAGAGAGAGAGAGAGAGAGAGAGAGAGAGAGAGAGAGAGAGAGAACTCGTGTGTGTGTCATTCATGCGCTCATTTGACATTCTGATAAATTCGCTTTGCAGCGTTTCAAAATAAGCATCATTTGAAATTAATGAATTGAAAAGGGCATCATTTAAAATTGATGATTTGCTGCCATCAAATGCAATCAATTTGGTTCGTGCAGTGTAAAATTCTCGGCTCACTGATTTCTGATTCTATCTCATCCTCTTTCTTTCTTTCTCACTCTCTCTCTCTCTCCCTCGCTCTCTCTTTCTCTTGGTTGTTCTATTCTTGTTCAACGTTGATTTTCGCATTTTACCTGCAGTTGTTCGACACCATGTACAACACATGATAAAATGAACAATATGAACAATATTTCTCTTTCCCTCGTCCGTTGACAGACTCCAAATCTGATTAAATTTTCAAGAATAAATGAGTTTTCGAGCTGACCTGGTTCGAGGCAAATACAATTGTTGCGAAAAATCACTCTTCCGATTGCAGACAGAGAGGTTCCATTAATAGCACTTTTCCAAAGGTTAATTATGTCAAACCAGACACAAAACCCAAAATGACGCCCGAAACTCATATGCAGTCATCGCAGTTATCGTGCAGCCTGACTTTTTAGCATATAATTAGAGTCACGGAATCATGGAAATTTGATCGAAGCACATTAGATAGTCGAGCACAAGCAAACAACGACTTGAGACAATATGTAATGCACTAATTCAATGGCAAACTATTAAAAAATAATTTAACAAATACGAAACATGCTCTAATATTTGGCACACCACACACAACAGGGCCAAATTGAAAGTTGATGTGAAGTGTCGACAGACTGAAATATACTAATTTCATCGAATGAAACATTTGCATTTGGTCAATTCTTAATGAAGACATTCTTCATGAGAAAATTCAATTGAATTTTTGGGAGTGCGTGCTTTTTCATGCACTCAATTGTAGTACATTTTTCTTTTTTGGTTCAACATAATTATGTAATCATAAACATAGCACAATGTTTGTAATGCATTTGTTTTCAATGAAAAACAAATATCATGTTCAGCACAAAAAATGAAATACCATACATCACATTTTGGTATTAAAGCCTCTATTTCATTTTATAAATAAATGCTTTCATTTGATGCCGTCGACTAGTAAATGCCAGGCCAAATTTTTTTTTTTTGGTATTTATATCTAATGATGATTCAACATTGGTGAAGCGTCGAATCGTGAAAAGTGCCATTCAATTTGAATGGTTGCATTTCGGATTGTTCCGGTCTTATTACAATTAAATTTCCTTAGTTACAAACCAAAATTCAAGTACAGAAAAACCAGATGTGCATTGCTTCTGTTTTGTTGCAAGAAGCAACTAAAAACCAACAACAACAACAACAAATTCAATGAATATTACCACTTTTTCGGATTGGCTTCAATTGTATTACGGCCCAGAAACCACTTGGGCGATTATTTTTGTTTTGCTTTAAATGTTCATAAAAAAAACATAAGCTATTCGACATCTCACCAATATTTATAATGGAATGAATCCGCACATCAGTGAGCTCTATTTAACCATTTTAACCGTGTTCTCGGTGGCACACATTCTCATCCATCGTACATCGTTTACATCATACATGTGTGAAATTATTCATGTCACTCCGATTATTCATATTAAGTTCAAAAAATTAGTGTACTCGTGCAACTTCGACAATGGCAGTCAACGACGACAATGACAAACGAACGAAACCAACAAAATAGGCCCAAATTTAATTGGGCAAATCAATTCAAGAGCTCTATTGAACTTGCGAAACCGTTGACATGATACCATTTTTCATACATACAATTCTTCTTTTTTCTCTCTCTCTCTCTCCCTCTACTTCTCTCTCTCTTCTTTGAAAGCATCGTTCCCAATTGGATTGAATAGCAACCATTTCATATGCACACCATATTAATAATACCATCAAAGAATATTCTCAATAAAAAAAAAAATAAATAAATAAGAGCAAGTAACACATTTTAAGGGTGGATACACCATTTTCTCTAATGAATTACAGGTGCAATGTGAAAAATTGACATGTATGTGTGTTGCTACCCTCGATAATATAACATGTTTTGGTGTTGTACACATAACACCGTATCACCATAGTTCGCGGCGTTCACGTATCGAAACCGTAACCAGTTCCAAATTGCTAACTCTTCAATGAATTATTTGCCATACATTTCGAATGCATTTTCATCCATTCAATATCTGCAGCATTTTGCCATACACTTTTTTTTGGAAGAGAATTTTCTACCAAATTGATTATAGAATGTTAAAATGAAAAAAAAAAAAACAACGAATCGCATCAATCTGAATCATAACCAAAACAACTTCTTCGATTAATATATTTCTTCTTTGGGCGTGACACTAAACAATACGTTGCATGTCTTCAACCGTGCACATTAACATGTATTTGTATTGTCGTTTACGTGAATACAACGCGAACACTATAAGCACTGGTTTCAGTTTCTTTTTCTTCATTTTTTTTTGCAGTCTCTTTTGATTTCATCGAGTTGAAAATTTTACCGTGGAAAAATCACATATTTAAAACCATATTACACCATAAAAATTAGCAATTGTTTGATTTAACCATTGATTTTACATGAAACAATTGTTGAAATTGACCAAAAATATCAACACCAATAAATAGTATTTATTTTGGTTTTTGGTAGAATAAAAAAGTTTACAATGAAAAACACTCACCTCCGAATTTGAACGCAACGCCATATTCTATATACAAATTCCAAATAAAATGCCAATGTAAATGAACAGACCTGTACGTTATTTGTTGTTCTTTTCGTCTCGCTTCTCTCGCTATGTTTTTTGTTCGTATGTCTTTAATGTAATAAGCAGTCAAAATTCCGAATATCGATCTGTCAACCGCGCATACACACCGACACATTGGTCACTTTTCGAATGAGAACACAACCTTAGGTCGTTTGCATACAACTTATTCCATTCATTTTAACCGATGCCGGACCATTTATTTAGACATTTGTTTTCTTTGTTATACGTAAATTTAAATAAATCTATTCGATTGTTATACATTGCGATGATTACCTTTTAATGTGAAATTCATTGGTTTCTATAGAAAAAAGTAAAATAAAAAATATCGAGAAAATAGACATAGCTTCACAGGTGGCCCTTTATTGTTCAAATAACATTGAATGCTCCGTTTGACTACTAGATGGCGTTCTATATCATTGTTTTCCAATTCGTTTCCAACGCTTTTAAAATAACAAGTGTTTTTAATAAAAACAGTTGAATCAGCGCCTTTGTATAAAAAGAAATTCTACAACAAAATTGAGTTGGCACTTGCTCCCGATTGTACAATGTACAAATCAATGCATATATGTATACGGAATAAAAAATCTTGTCTTAATATTTAATTAATTTATTTATTTATTTCTGAATGTTTAATGAATAAATATTTTCCCAACGTAAATAAGAAATCTAGTGAAGTTAGACCAAATAAATTAAAGTAAGCAAATATTTATTTTTATGGTCAACTTTTGAAGTCATTGATTGTCATCAAATTACTTTGCATTACAATTAAATTATACTAAAATAAGAAGCAATCATAAAATAATAAATCATTAAAGACAGAATGACGTGATCATTAGTGAAATTCTTTGGTCTTTTGCTTAAATGAGTGCCTTAGTTCCGTCAACTGTAATGAGACTGCTATTTCTGATTCGGGTTCTGTGAGTTTTACCTGTGTTCTTCAGATACGCCAATATACCTGCCTTATCTATTAAAACTCTGATAGAGCATAACGTTAATTCAAATTCGACTAAACATCCTCTCGTATCCAAGCTCTGATCTAAACTAAAGAAATACAACGTAGTCATAAATGCACCACAACGACGATCACTGTAATCAATTAGAAATTAAGAGATCGATTATCATAAATCAGCACTAATTATCATAGTGCGTCAATCTCATCTCGAAGATGAAATGATTGATTGAATGGAATGAATGTGTTGTTTTAAATTTCGAAGCAATTAAAGTGTAATTGAGGTGCTAAGTACAATGTCTTGGAATAAAATGATAACTGATTTACTGAAATGCAACATTGCTACAAAAGATTATTCGATTGCATAATAATTTTACACATGAAATTTCCGAGTTGCTGAGTTTCAGTATTTCTTAAAAAAACGTCTATAGAAATTTTCACTTGAAATAAATTTGATGTAAATAAGTTGTTGTACTTGTCAAGTTAAACTACTTCTCGCCAAATGAATTGAGATTCGTGTTGAACCATTCGGTTTGATTTTTCACACGTGCATAAAATAGTCAAGTCATTCTAATCAACATACGTAAAAACAAATATATCGTTGTGTGCGATAGCGGTCAAATGCTACTTATATGCAGTTTTGGATCTTTTCGTAACAATATGATTGTTGTGAATTCTCACATCTGGCCGGTCTAACAAGAAACCACTCTTTTCACATATATATATTCTGTGAAAGATGACCACCGTTTGATGACTGAACTTTTGATAAATTTCGATTTAATCTGAGAATCGATTGACTCGTTGAAGTATTCATATGTCAATGTTTACGTTCCATTGAATCAATCACAACCGGTTGAATTGATTACACTAGACACTGATGATCGAAATGACAGCTCTCAATTGTGTGTGCTTTGTGTTTGATACTCACAACGCAAAGCGGTGTCTCTTTTTTTATTTCAATGAGTCAAACATTTGTATTGCTTTTTAGACGAAACAGAACCAGTTACACTACAGTGACATGATCTGTATACGGTTTTATGTTTAGTTTTAGTTTCCATGCGTAGCTTTATTATTGAAACAAAAATCTGTTGAGAGAAAAGAAACAGCAGCAGCAGAAGCAACAGACAGCAGCAGTACGAAATACACATACATAATGAACCGCAAGCTGATTCGTATAAAAATTCATTTTCTTTAAATCATTCGGTGTAAATCGTTTAAAGCGTTAACACCTTATTTTACCATCGTTCGACTAACTCATGATAATCAGTCTTTAGCTGTTATCTGTGATTTTTGTAGATTTGATATATTTCGAGCAATTAAGTATCTTCACACATACACTCAAGGTACACACAATAAATCAAAACATTATTATTTACCTCGCGATATTTGAAATGTGCAAGTAGAGTGCTTTGGTGTGAATCGTGTTGCATAAAAGTAAGAGTAAATAGTATGTGCAACGAAATCTGTTGAACCCATCAAATAATTTGAATGAAGTGACATAAGCATTGTGGTTCCTTAAAAAAAGAAATTGATTTCTTAAGAATTATAAACATAATTTGTGATCACTTAGAAAAAAATTCATTTGGAAATTAGCAATTTGAGTTTGAAAAGTAATCACCTGTTCATTCGTTTTTTTTTTCTAGAATATTTTCTACCTTTCTGGACGTTTAACAGCGATAGCAATATGAACGTTCGATTTTTTACCACATTGTTAATTTCGGCTTATCTGATTTTATTGTGTGTAGAAGCAACGGTAGTCAAAAAATGTCAAGGTAAACAAGTGAAACCATTGAGTATAATCATTAAATTCGTAAATTATGAGTTAAAATTAGTCTCATTGTTAAAACAATAACATGAGTTAAAAATGTTGAAGAGATGGTTAGAAATTTCCAAAATAAAATAAGAGGGTAGTTTAGAACGATAAATTCAAATAAATGCATCCGCATCGAAAGACTTAAGAAACGAGAAAACCTTTTTTCGATTCAGATTCTCTAGATCGAATCTACTTTCATATGCTAGCTTAAATGCTTAGCCACAGATAGAAGGAGTTACTTGCCAATCAATTGTCAGTCTCTTTATCCCTCTGGTTAAATGAAAGCCTCTAAAAATACGTTATACGTTATACGAATGTAATATATCACTTAGTTAGTTGAAGCAAATGCCACTCTCCTTAATCATAATCATTAATTTATTTATTTTTTCAATTGTTGTATTGAAAACACCGGTATTTTTGTGGAACAACAGGAAAATCTCGACAGTTGACTGAAGATGAGATATCAATCACAAATTGTAAGAAGGGTCGATGCCGGCTGCGTAAAAACACAAAAGTTGCCATCGAATTACAACTTCAGCCAGGTTTGAGCTACCTCTTTATCTCAGCCACCAAATCATATCCAGTAATTGTTTTCGGTATTTTTGATTTCAGATCACGATGTGAAGAAGCTTGTTACTCACGTTAATGGAATAATATTGGGTGTTCCTTTACCATTTGTTGGCGTTGATGGAACAAGTGCATGCAATAATTTGTATCTTGAAGATGGCAAAACAAAAACACGATGTCCGCTGAAAGCTGGCCAAAAATATGTGTACAAAAATTCATTCGATGTTCTACCAGTGTATCCGAACCTAGCCGCATTAGATGTTCATTGGGCACTTCTCGAAAACAACGACAAAGAACTCGTTTGTTTCGAAGTACCGGCAAAAATCACGAACTAAGCGCATTTACATCGACCTTTAACTTAATTTTAGCTCGTTGGTTTTGTTTCTTGACAAACTGATCTTGTCATTTGTTATAGTTTACATTTTTATTTTGTTTACAAGCAATAACTTGTACGAAAGATAATAAACTCAATTGTGGTGAATTCATGCTGTTTGAAAAACATACGGTTTTTATGTTTATATTGAAACAAAATGTTAGTTACTAATAATTAATAATAATTAGTACACCGCATCATCTGGTTTTTTTCTTGAGTCGTGAAAAATTATTTAGATTGTTGATACCTTTAATCGTCAAACGTATTGATAATATCATTATTATGAAGCTGTGTTTTCATCACGTCCTTTTGGACGTCAAATATCGTATTTTGAACTATAATACTTCCAAAACTCTCCAGAAATGAAAACAAAACTGAACACAACACATTAAGGCCTGAAGTGAAATGGAGGCCTCGTCAAATGATATGACTGGGTAGCTTTGTAGAATTTAGAATATGTATAGGGACGTTTCAATATCAAATTCGATTATAGTGTCATTGTCAATTAATTAACCAAAAAACTAGTTTTCTGACCAACAACTGACCACTTGAACCTAACTAAAAAAAACTAACATTTACTTTTTAACCAGTTTTTTTTTCTTGTCAGAATTTGCTATACAGGTGAACAGTTGCCAGTAAATAATATTCAATGAATAGTCATGCAGCTTAATAAGTTTCACGATTCATTTCATTCGTCGTTTTGGGCATATGTTTTTCTATATGGACGTTTGATAGCAAAAACCGGGAAAGTTCGTTTTTTCACTGCACAACGTGTCAAAATCAATATTTCACTTGTAGGATTGCATTGTGCACTGAAGCAAAAATATTCAGAAAACATGAAGATAAACGGATACCAAACAACTGATTAAAACATTATATTTATAAGTTATGAGCCCATAAAAGGTTGCCAATTACTCTTGGAATGATAATTAGAATCTAAAACTATGTAAAGAAAATTTGTGTCTGAGCGACAAACAATCTAAAAAATGAAATCCGCATCGATAGGATTTACGTACTCGAAGAAAGATTCGCAAAATGAGGAAATATAATTGATTTAAATCTCAGATTTTCCAGTTAACAGCTGCTGCTACTCATCTCAACTGTGATCGTCGTTTTTCATTCTTTATTTCTTAGTTAATTGCAGTAAACACGTAATCTTTTTCGGTTCATTAAAGTCACGCGTTACCTGCATATCAATTGTTTAATCGAAAAACCTGCGGCAAAAGTTCCCGTTTGCTTAAGCGAATGAGCCGCCAAAAATGTGTTACGCAATTTACATTTCAATATGTTGATTTTCATGCGTAGTTTGATGATCAGGTTTTTAAGACATAAACGATGACTGTTCAAAATCAGAATGAAATGCAAACCAACAACAACCATTTGAGTTGTAGTATATTTGCTGTAATTTATGTAGTCAAGATATTTGATTAGTTTGTGTGTTAGTGGGAGCTATTGCCACTTCTCACAGTCATTAGTCTGATCTGTTGTCATGATGACTGGAAAATCCCGAGAGTTGATTGACAAAGTGTTGATAACAAATTGTATGGAAGGTGCAAAAGACACAAAAGGTCATTTCCATCTGCACGAAACAAGTGCGTTGAATGCATTTTGTAGATGATAATACAACAAAAAAAACCGAATTCTCGCTCCAAAAATTGTTCCGTTGTTCTTGAAACAACACTAAAAAGTGAAATCAATGCTCAAAAAGTATATCTTGTTTTTTCTCCACATTTTCTCACAAACCTATTCTATTAATTGCTTCTCTTCCGATTTCTCTCGCTCTCTCGACGAACAATTTGCATAAAAAACGAATAATAACACAATTATTGTGGTGTGACAAAAGAAATCTCATGCATTTTGGTAATTCAACTTTGGTTCATAATTTTCCACAGTTCTTCTTTTTACAGATTTAATTTTCTAAAGCTGTTGACTGCATTAAGACTTTGAATAATAAATATATCATTAAATAATAATCAGTGATAATACTACAAACAAGCTAAATAATGTTAAGTCATATCGCATACATCATTGTTGAAATTTTCGAGTTTCTTTTTTTTATATCGATTTCCAAATCAATAAATCCCACGTCTAATTGTTGATGCTTCGAAGCATTAGATCGAACATTTGCTGGAGTTTCTTTGATTCCAAATTGCATTCAAAAAATTTCTTTTCACAATCAGCTGAACGTTGACCTGCCATAATGGCATCATTTATCGCTGTGCCGGCCGTTATGCGACGCAATAGCCACGTGCTGCTTCAAATAAACAGAACGTGTTTTTTTCAGTTTTGTTTCTTTCACCCAAAGACAAATCGTATTATTTATCAAGGTATTAATGATGATAGCAAATCTTACCCTGATAGACCATCGAATATTTTATCTGAGCTTGATCCACTTCCTTTAGCTACATTCTCGACGGCGCTTTTAATAGTCGTACAAACAACCTTCTGCACACAAGTCGTTACATCGATATCGTACTTTTGAAAAACTCGTTCCACCTTCTCAATGAGTTGATTCAATGGATTTTCATCTTCAAGTTGATCTAATTTGACGATTTTTGCAAATTTATAATATTTATTAATTAAAACTGCCATCAAAGAAACTTACTGCTTTGTCTGCTATACGGATAGTAGTTTGGGTTGTTTGCAAAGGACACTTGATCTTTCATCACCGATTTCCATAAGTAAGTGGATATCAAGCCACCCAAAAGTACAGCACCGGTAAGACCGATCGCTCCAGTGTTAATATTCATCATTGGATCCTATCATTTGATTGACACATTTGAATGTCATAATTCAATTAAAACTCGTTGCGAATTTCAATGGTTTAAAGAGTTCAGAAGAAAATAGTGTTAGATGGCACCAATCACAATCAGTTTACAAATTGCGAAGCATCTCACTCATATAATACTGTCTTTTTTCTGATCTCAATTCAGTTAACAAAAAATTCATACCGATACAAATGACGACGTTTGTGATGCCCATGATTTCACTGTGTCAACAGATCGTTTTACCGGAATTGATATAAACGGTACAGAAAATTCGAGACCAACCTGCCATTAAAGTATGGGAATGCACAATCTGAGAATTTAATTCATTTTTTGGTTGAAAAATTCGAAAAAAATAAAAACTTGGAAATGAAATAAAATCGCGGGCTACATTTCATCTAGATAGAAATATAAACACATTTTGCGTAAAGTGAGTAAATGAAGTTATTATACACGTAATTTCCACCATCGAATGACAACATTTACTAGATATCTTCAATGAGATCGAGACATCACAACAATATCAGCATCAACAATCCACATCAAAATACCCAAAAAAAAAATCCATAATGGATTTTGAGTGCATTGAGCGGAAAGTTCACACGTTTCGACGGCAAACAATGATTTGATTGCATACTCCGTTTAAGATTCAAATAACCGAGAGAAATTGTTGACATTTTTTGTACGTGAAGGTTAGAAAAACACCGTCCATTCCTATCAACAACTTTTATGCCATCGAATGGATGGATTTCGATTCTGTTTTTTAGTTTTTTTTAAAGGCTTTGCTTTTTAAAAGTATTTTGCTCTGTAAAGATTTAAAATAAATTTATGTTCGAGACAAAAATTAGTGGAAGCAGCATTTTACTTTCTTTGGACATGTACCTCGATATTGTCATTTTTTGTGTTGAATGAAATGAGCTTTCGGCCATCTCGACCGGTGATCGGTTTGCCAGTTTCTTGGAAGATTCGAAAATCATCACCAATCATTTTCACTTTGCTTATTGTGCTGTTCGCATAATTTGCACTAACAACTTTAAGATAAAATAAAATTGTACTGCACCAAAATACTTTGACAAATATAAACATGTTTGTGATTTTGAATTTCGGTCAGTTTTAAAGTGAACGTTAAACTGTTGACAATTGCACTGAATAATAAAATCGATCGAATACACAAATTTGAAATATTTATCCGATAGAAGAAAAATCACATTCAAAATTGCGCAAATATTTCCAAAAAATGCCAAACACACAATAAAAATTGGAATCCGAGAAATGTTGAAATTCACTCTCAAGTGTCGCATCGCCAACTAAATAAAAACTCAAAACATTTCCTTTCTATATATTGTTACGAATGCTACCATTTCAAATGGAGCAACCAACAAACGATGAACAAAAACAACAACAACAACAACAAATGCGCACCCGAATAAATTTAAACCATATGATTTCCACGGCTAAATGATTTGGAGCGTATTTGTGTCTACTTGTCACAATTATCTATGTAATTTGAGATTTATCATCATTTTCCATTTCTTTTGCACAGACATTTCTCTCTCAGGCAAAGCGAATTGTTCAATTGTTGGTGGTTGGTGGCTTGTAACACACATCGCTTCCAACTCATGCTCATCACTTTTCGTGGTTTAAAATAGATCGAAACCACTTTTTTCCGTATACGTCTAATAATCTTCCTGCTTTGAAGTTTATGCTTTTTTTTTGAACACACATAACGAATGTGTGTGTGTGTGTGTGTGTCATTAAAAAATAATTTATTTTCTGTATCTGATTCAAATGTTGATTATGTCATAAAATCAATTGATCGACACGAATTCACTTCTGGCAATTGTATGTTTTTGCCTTTAAAAAAAAGTGGGCGCAATGAACATCTGTCATTTCATTTTAGTCTTAGCCCTATTACATCGACAAGTGATTGCCACTTCCATAAAGCCCTACAAACATTACATATCACAGAGACAGTATTGTATCTTAATAGATTCCAATCTCTCGATGGTACCATTAACGTGCATTTATGAGACCATTAGCAACCGGCATTTTGACTGTTTTGCGAAATAAATCGAGCACTTGACGACTTTTCATCAACTCTGTTTTATTAGTGCCAATTCTATTTAAATCAGCATTGAAATGTTCATTGTGTCAATACAATAGTGATCATTTTATTTTTCACTATACTGAATGATACTGCTTCAAGCTTTGTTGAAAATCACAAAAAATTCCAGAAAATCTTTCAATGGATTTCGGAACACTTTAAAAGAGAACCAAAAACAAAACACAAAAAAAAACAGTTTACAACAAACAAAATTGCACCGGAAACATTATTCAAATGACATAAATGAAAATATTTCTTTTATTTTGTCAAAATGATGACAATCAGCGAATGAAAGTGCATTAAAATGCATAAAAATGGCGAACATTTCATTCTTTTGTGCATTCACATTCACTGAAATACAGTTCACGGTAATTGACCTTTATTACCTCATATTAAAAATGCATGATTTCTGCACGCGTTCGCTGACATTTCCACATTAATGTTTTGTGTGAGTTGATAATTGTTCATGTTCTCAAGTGAAATTTTCAAGTGTAAAAAAAAAGCTGAAATGAATTATTCAAAATGTTGTTTTTTCGACTGAATGAATTGTAATTAGGAATTTTATGGATGACGTTTATTTCAGTTATTTGCTGTTTTACTGTTTGCATTTAAAATGCAAAATGAATCATCCGTATATTTAGTCATCAATTTAGAACAATTAAACAATGTAAACAGCTTTAGTTTTCAATAATTTTTTCGCATCAAGTGCGACAAATTTTGCATTTGAATAAAAAAAAATTACTTCATACAAGTTTTGCGGAAGCAAAAAAAAAACAGGGAAGAATTACATAGATGGATTGAAATGGTTTATAAATCTTGTCATTGCATGAATTATTCCGATGCAGTAGTTGACGTTGATGCAATTTTTTCCCTATCATTTTCAATGCTGACAGAAGTGTTCTCACTCAAATCTCAGCACTATTCAAAGTATTCAATCTGTACGTTACTCTTTTCAACAAAGATTTCAAGTGCTGACATTTTGAATTTATTCCAATAATAGCAAAGCTTCAACAAGATATAAGAAAAAGACACTTCAGATGCATTGCAATTGAATGAAGAAAAAAAATACACATTTGAATGCAAAGCTCGTAAGCACAAACCATTTTCATGCTTTCCGCCGGCTGACAAGCTTTACTTCACTTATACGGATATTTTATATTCATCAAATGGGGGATAAAAAGAAAACTTACATTCAAAATAGTTGACACGCCTCGCACGTACTGTGACTCAAGTTCACAGTCAACGCTTTTCGAGCACTCTCTATGCATAACACATAAAATATTCCATGTACAAATTTAATATTAAACTGCATAAAACCATTAATAATTCTACTTCAAAATCCACAGTTTACCAGGTGATTTTAATAGTTTTATTTTATTTATTTAATTGTTAAATTGGTTGAATCATTAAATTTATTAATTCAACTGCATGTTTCTATAGCAGATGATTAAATCAAAATTAACAAATTCAATCAACTAAAATTTTAATTTTGTTATTCTGTTGTTATTGATTGTCCAGAATATATGGTATTTGCAAAATTGGCTGATATTTATGACTCAAACACATCGCGGAGTGGACAAATCTAAAATACAAAACAATTTGACGGTATTTTCTGCTCTTAAACTACAAATATGTTTAACATATTGGAGTTAAATTCAAGCCCGAAAGTCACTAAGAATTGTACCTGAAATGGATAAAAGTAATCTTAGAAATGTACTTATTTGAGTCAAGTTAAATAAACTAGGCGTACTAACCATTTGTATGTGTTAACAAATTAACAGGATCATCTTTTTGTGGCCAGCATCTTTCGATCTCCATTCTTTCAAAAAATGGCATTGTCGAAATTACAGTCAGTCAATGAGAGATTCGTAGAGTGGAATTGTATTTCTTTTCCCAATATCCATCGTCTGTGAAACGCAGGCTGCGATAAACAGCGAACATTCCACGCGAGATTTATTTGTTCTTCTCTGTGAAATTCAATAAAATGCTTCAATTAATTTCAGCTGTTTTAAGCTTTGGTTTGTCGCATTGCTTTTTTACCGATATTGATTTCTTTATAGCTTAAAAAGAACTGTTCCTCCTCATCTTGATTTATGTGGAGTCTTCCTGAACCATCCATTCTGCTTTAAGTTTGATTTGAGTTTCCACGATTGAGTTTCACGTCTGTAATCAGTTATAATGTGATTTCAAAATTCAAATGAATGATAAATGTATGCACAAAAATGCTTTCACTCTACATTTTACCTTTGATGTCAGACTTAATAATTCTTTATTATCCACCGCAATTGATTTCATTGATTAAAGCACTATACAATTTTAGATTGTTTTTATTTTGAACAAATTAGATTGACTTGAATAATTGAAATAAACCAACAAGCAGTCAACTGGGAACAAAATAATTTATTCTCAGCTGTCACTGAATTTGACAAATGTTAGATTTATAAATTGCTTGAAGACTGAGCACATTTGAACAACTTCAGTCTGTTGATGCGATGTTCATTTCTACCGCTCTTTTCCAATTCAAAAAAAAAAAATGTTGAACGGTTTTGAATTTACTAAATTAGATTGTACGGTTTTAGAAAAGTTAATACTTTTTTTTCTGCATGATGCAAAATATAGGAATCATGATGTTTGATCTTGAAAAACACTATAGAATTTGGGAAAATTACAACTACGTTTTTTTTTTTTCAAAAAACCTCATGGTATAAAATAAAAAGGAAAGACGTGGAAAAGAAGTTTTTAAATTGAATTGAATTCTACCATTTGACTAATTGACGAATGCGAGGATACTAGTGAAAATACATTAATATCTAATTTTAGTAGTTGTTTATATTTTCTCAGAGATTGGAATTGATGCCAGCACTACTGTGGCGCCGATTGCGGTTGCCAGTCAAAATACTGCTATAGGTGAACAAGTGCCACAATATTGTTTCATTCCGAGCTTTATTCAATGCATCAAATTGGCACAATTTTGTTCCACTTCAAGTTGCTACGTTGTCCAGCTGTCATTACTTCCACCCCCTGTATTTTCTGGTGCGATTTTTTTCCCAGTGCCGTTCTGTATTTAGATTAATTAAACTATGTTTACAATTTCTAAATTACAAATCATCCAAATGCAAAACCTAATGAAATCTTTTTAATAACTGTAAAAGATATTAACAAATGTTTTTGAAGATCATACATATTTTCGATTCAACAGAGCGTGCGTTTTATTAAATGAGGGTCGTGTCCCTTTCTTTTACAAATAAAATCAATTAATAAAACGAAGTATATCATCAACCGTCCAAATTCCAGAATCATCTTGAAATTAAAAAGCCCAAAATTAGAACTGCTCGCTCTTCGGGTAAAATAAATTGGCCATTAGATTTACATAAGTTGTATCTTCAATAGTTGAGTTATTTGTGTTTGTTGTTTTTTGCGAAACTCAACTTTAAACAATTTTTACTGCGGTGGTTTCGTAAATTATTTGTCTATTTTTGTGAATTTTCGAAATTGTTCACCATATATTTGAACATTTGTAAGAACCATTTTTAATCATTGACAAAAAAAACATCGTATTTGGCATATTGCGAATTATTTTAACTAAAGGCGTCGAGTTGTAGTTCCCTCGTATTTTCTTCTTCATTATAAGAGAGTTAATAAAAAGAATTACAAACTAATGAAATAGTAACTGAATAGAAAACAAATGATTTTCCCTTACATTGAGGTTCGAAATCCAGTAGCAAACACCAGGTTGTTCATAATCGAAGTTTTTTTTTACATAGAAATATGAGCCTTTAGTCGATTTCCTGACTGAAATAATGTCTGTTGTCGACCGAAGCAGAGTACTAACTGATTTTATTTAGTCTACACACTTTGCTGACTACAATTCATTCATTCATTCACAAACATCTTGCTCTTACATTGTAGTTAGCGTGTGCTGAAGCAGCTGCTTTAGTATGAATTACATTACTTCCCTCCCTCAGTTCTAGTTCTTCTATATTGCCTTAAAACACTTAATTTAAATATTATAAATTGTTTCCAACAATTTAGCGATTCAGCAATATTACCGTACTTTGTGCAGATGCAGTGTTTTTAGAATAAAAACTCAATAAAAATTGTAGCAAAAGAGTCCCTTTTTTTGTTAATCTGAAGCAAAAAATTGTCACGGGACTGTGTTATCATTCCAGTTATGTAAAATATACATTTTGCCTTGTTGAGTTTTCCAATAAAAAACTCTCTTCATTTGAAATGAAAGATATCATATATATATTTTAAATGAAAGCATAAAATTCTTGAATCCACAAGAAATGTTCAATATGTAAACCCATATCTTAACTTGACCAAAGTATATAGTGATCGATTTTTGTTGTTGCTTCAAATGTTATGCCTATATAATATTTATATGTAGTTGTTGTAGTTGTTGTGGTTTATTGATTAAATCAACAGTAACAAATGAAATGTAATCTTAACTTAGAAAGAACAAGAATTTTGATGAATCAAGCTTGTGACATCACATATATGTGACTCATGATTTGATTCATTTGACAAGTTTTTCGGATATTTGTTGTAGATATCGCGATTATGAACTTGTCCACTAGTGAGCTAAGAAATAGTGTTATATTATTTGGCAAAGTATGGTGATTTGGAATTTATTTACCATTATGATCTTACTCCTATGATAAAAGAATCTTTGAAAGGTTTTCGGCAGACCTAAATCATTTTAGATGAAATTTGTAAAAAAAGAAAAGTTTAGCATTTTGATTTAGTAAGTCAACATTTCTGATAACAATTCGAGGACATCTAAGCATACAAGAGTTTTTAAGGTTTTTTTTGTGTATCTTTGGACCAATTTATAGGCGAGTCGAAATTACTGATGACGCAAATTGTGAAATGTATACAATTTCCGCCCATTTATGTAAGCCGATCAATTTGAAGTCGATTAAAATAATGTACAAATTAGAAATTGAATGAGTTTGTTTCAATGCCAGTGTGTAAATTTTATAATTTCATTATTTCAATACGCCTACCTAGTCAAAAGTTCAAATTGTTGTGGAAATATTACTTCACATAAAAATTGTTTTGGCTTCAAAATGATCAATTGTGAAATCGTAGCATTAATTTACCGATCTAACGGCAGCATTGATTAAATAACTGCTTTGTACCGTCAACAGTATGTAGCGACAGTAAAGAAAACAGTAAATAACAACAATCAGCCTTTCCAAGGCTCTCTGATTGCTCATAATAAGGCTTCGCAAGCTGCGCAAGATCATAATTTGACATGCATTCGGATGGTTATTTCCTCGATAATGTCTTCTGCCGCATGGCCAAAACACAATTGTGCACAATCTATGCTTGCCAAGGAATTTGTCTATTGTTATTGTGAAGAATGCATATCATCCGAATGAACTTCATTGGAAGCTATTATCACGCTATAGCAATGCAAAGCAAAACAAAAACATACACCTAACTTACCGGTACGAAAGTTTTGAAAGTAACAACAAACAAAAATGAATTTTTCGGAAGACACATTAAATTGTATTGTGCGACTGTGATAAAATCAGTCAATCTTGTTATTTCATACGATATTCCGTATTTGTGTACGTTTCGGAATTACTCAGTCATTTTTACGGTCTGTGCTCAAAAAAACCACACAGAATGAATTGGTTGAGTGTTAAAACTGTGATACGCGAGTGCAACCAGCGCACACACAACACAATCACACATCACCAGCGAGACTTTGATTTGACAAAGCACCGTGCACAGACACACGCACACACATCGTTCAACCATATTTTACATTGAATGAGTCACACACAAAATACATCTAATCGGTTTGTTTTGCATTTGACTCATCGCGGATGTAGTAGTTTCAACTACGATGTATTTGGCGCACATTGGAACAGCATTATGTGTGTTTAATAAGCTGAAATAATAGCGTCGAAATTTGTTCAGTATATTTCCCAATGCAGCATTCGGTGTGTTTACTTGTTTACCCAATGATTTTATTCATTGTTGTTGTTCAACTCTCTTGTCGCCTCTGTCTAAGCGTTGCGCGCGCAAAACATTTACCATTCGTAATCATGTGTTATGACATTGCCGTTTCTGTGTATGATCGTTTGCACATAAGAATTGAGTTGAGGGAGGAAAAAAAACCATATCAACTTAACTCAACGTGCGCATGCCGAAAAAGAAAACCGAATGGAAATCGAAAAAAAAACAAAAATTAGCGAGAAAAATGCTTGTTGCTGCAATACATTTTTCTTTTGTTCAAATTCTTTTGTCTGTGACAAAAATTTCATATAAATTTATGGCGATGCTTAGCATTTGGTATCATTCGTTCACTGTTCATCATTCCAACAACCAGCCTTTTCGGAATCAACGAATTTCCACTTGGATTAAATAAATTTTCCTTCGAAAAACCAAACTAAAAAAAATAAAAGTGATAAGCAAAATGGATAACATTTTCAAGTTCTGTGGATTTATTGGCATCTTGGCCATTTTGATCAGCAACTGTAGCGCCGTGCCAAAATATGATACGAGTAGCAAAAGGTGATTCTAAATAGAGTTTCTTGGATTTTATCAAATTGTTAACAGAAAAGTGAATATCAGTGAATCCAAAGTGATCGAAATTTGTTTGGTTCGAAAATTCACTCCAATGGAATGTATTTGGCTTTTTAATGGGACACAGTTTGGATTCACTTTAAAACGTTATTTCAATTGTTTCGAGTTAAAAACAAAAAATGGCATTTAACAGTTCCTGTTATAGCCGTTCAATGTGTAACACTTTAACAAGTGCAATTCAATTTCAATTTTAAGTTATTCCAGTTCGACTGGCAAGGGAGGCCAATGGGATCGTTCGTACAAAGAAAATGACACATACACAGCACCAACATCAGACCGTGTTGAACGCTTGGGCTATTCAACTAACTATGGATCAGTCAACGTAAATTCACTGAATTTATTTAACAAAAAAAAAAAAAAAAAAAAAAAAAATGGGTTACAAAACATGTTGATTAATTGTTTCTTTTTGAATTTGAATTGTTAAGTCATATCCACACTCGGGCGTTGGCTATGGATATAGTCCCATGAAAATCGATTTGGGTGGTGTTGTACTTGGTGCTATCATCGGAATTGGTGCTCTTTTAATCATTCCAAAAGTTGTTGGCAGTTTGAATGGTGGTGGTGGCGGTTATGGTTATGGCGGTAACTATCGGAGTGTTGATGGTGGTGATCCAACTGGTATCTCCGATATGCTTTCGAAATTGGATGAAATCTTGGGAAAAGACAACATCGATTCAACCAACTGTATGCAACGTGCCGTTTGTACTTTTGTTCGCCAGTCAGTTTATCATCATAAAATGGGTACTGCTGACCAAACTGATCAAATTGTCAACACTTTGTCCGAGTAAGTCCGCCGAAAACAGCAACAAATGATCATCAACAAATGGATATTTGCTTGATTTACTGAATATGTATCATTTAACTTTTCAGCAATGCACTGATCGACTACATGCTCAACGGAACTGCAGTCAAGGAAGCATTGCAGCATGGAAAGAACTTGGACGCTGATCCATGTGATAAAATTTATAGTAGCTGCCCATTGGATAGAGAACAATTAATGCAAATACTTGCTAAATTATTGCCCGGTGCTAACACAGCTACCAATTAAGCATAGCGAACACAAAACATTTGCATACCAATCTATTTTGCATAGCAATCTATTTTTTCACAAGCAAAACCAAAAAAAAATGTTTAGTGATAAGTTTTTTTCTATTTCATTCAAATAGATTTTTTTGTTTTACAAAAACAGACATACAAAAATATGACTTTTTTTCTTAAATCCCATTGAATAGAGTAATAAATGACTCAAGTCAAATAAAGATTGGTCGATCGCTAAATGAAAGACGGAAGTCTCTAGAACTCTTTTGCAGTTCAATTAATATCAATGAGTTTTGTCCCTTGTGTAACAGCTCTTTCGGTAAGTACAAAGTAATTTGTGGTCCAACTAGCGGCCAATACCTTCCCAAATTAAATCCGTTGATAAATAAGATTCCCTGAAACAACAATTAAATGTTAAAGAATTTTGTAAGAAAAGAATTTTGTTTCTTTAGAAGCATTCTCAAACGAACCTTCCCCCATCCTGACGGATTCACGTAAGTATCATATATTTCGTCCGAATCAATGTTGAATTTTGTGTGGAAAATTATTGGTCCTGTATTCAAAATATCTGAGCTAAAGCTGGATATTCTACCTGAATTGTCGTTGACATCATTTCCAATGATTTCACCAATCAAATCTTCAATTTGACCGACATCTTCTAATGGGAATCCGGTTAAGGTCCAATTTACTAACGGTTTACTATTAAACTTTACTTCGAAAAGACCTTTGAAATCATTGGCCACA
The DNA here is from genome assembly GCA_030463065.1 of Aphidoletes aphidimyza. Classification (NCBI taxonomy): domain Eukaryota; kingdom Metazoa; phylum Arthropoda; class Insecta; order Diptera; family Cecidomyiidae; genus Aphidoletes; species Aphidoletes aphidimyza. The sequence continues at coordinate 11,788,237 of CM059997.1, read as the reverse complement.
TTATAATTGATTCGACCTTGATTTTCCACCAAAATTTGCAACGTTCTTCCTCCATACCCAGCATTCAATGGTATCGAATTGGCGCCGTTTTCTCGTGAAAGAATACCAACGACCATCTAAAAAAAGTTTCAGGAATTAGAATTAATTTGCTCACCTTGTAAATAAGTTCGAATGGTAGTTCTTGCATGGATTGAAAATTATCTAAATCGAAACTTACGTCGTCTATAAGTACAATGGCGCGATCCTTCACCGACGCCAGCAACGCGGATGGATCGAAATTCGATATCGGCAAAGTGGTTTCATACAGCACAAATCCAGAATACTGATCAATTTCTTCGAAAGTTATGGGAACTCGAGTCTTGATTGGCAATCGGCCCAATTTTTGTCGAGCAATTGGTGATAAAAGTGTCACCTTTGGAATTAGATGCACTGATGGCAATGACATTTTTCGTGCTCGCGCTGGCACAGATATATTCGGTAGCGGCAAGTAGTCTTTAATAGCATCTCGAATGAGCATGTATTTTGGCGTTGGATCACCTAAGTAATAAAAAAACAATTGGAAAAATTGCTATGATCCAATGTAAAATCAAATGTAAGAAAATTTAATCACCTGCTTCATCCATTGGAGCATCGTAGTCGTATGATGTTAAATCAGCTTGATACTTTCCAGGGCCACCTGTTATAATAACACATATTTATTGTATTTGAATATGATTTTAGGTACAATACCGGATTTGATTGAATGTCTATTTTACCATCATTTGCACCTGCTGTAAAACCAAAATTAGTTCCACCGAAAAACATGTAGAAATTTACACTTGCGCCTGCATCCAGCATATGTCTGAAGAACAAATTGATCATTCAAAAATATGTTTAAAAAGCAATCTGAATCAAGCAAAAATGTTACACAATTAGAGATGCGATTGTTCGCAAACATGTTTCATGTAACTGTTTTTTTTGCTTGAGCATTTCCGTGTCTTTTCCTTCATTCACAATCATGAACAAAATACACCGATTACCTGAACGAGTCAATGACCGGCTTTGATTCGACTTCAGCCAACGGCTCTTGCCAGTGCGTTAACCATCCAGGATAATATTCAGCATTAACCAATGGACCATTTTTCTGATACTCTCGCAACCTCCTCCAAAAACTGTCGATTTCAGGTCGATCACCTGCGATTAAATTCATTCATTCAAATTTATTAATCAACTTTTATCGATAGAATGTTTCAAAGCTCCAAAAAGCAGAAAATCTTACCAGCTCCGAAGTCTAATGTAGCGAGAACATTTTCAATTTTTCCGCATGGTAATTGAGATGGGCCATCATTAGTGAACAGAACAGCTTTGTTTCCAACGAGTCGTTCCGTTTCGTCTCTTAACCATATCGAATAGTTTCGATCACAAGCATATGATCCGTATTCATTTTCCACTTGCACCATTATTATGGGACCTCCATTGCCGTACTGTGTTCATAATCAAGATTTATGATAGTTTTTTTTTTGAAATTTATACGTCATTGAATTCTATTTGAGTTATTCTTACCAAGTGGTGTGTCAATTGTGCGAATAATTGATTGTACCAAATGTGAGTTTCTTTTAAATAATCTAAAGTCGAAAAATGTTTCACAATTAAAATTTAATGTATTTTATTTACGATCTGTTTATAATTACCCGTATCATAAGTGCGAAGTTGAATATTGGGGTATTTGGTTAAAAGCCAATAGGGAAAACCACCCTGTGAAACGATTAAACGAAACATTTTGTTATTTTAATGGATATTTTTACGAATGCGGGGTTGCATTACCATATCTCTTTCAGCGCAAATATATGGGCCCGGCCGTAAAATGACTAGAAGATCCTCTTCTGCTGCTAACCGAATAAAACGATTAATATCAGCCATTCCTTTCCAATTGTAAACATCCCGCTTTGGATTATGCAATGACCATTCCACATAAGTAGTAACTGCATTTAATCCGGCTGCTCTCATCGTTCGCAATTTTTGTCGCCAAGTTTCGGGCATTGCACGAAAGTAATGAAATGAACCAGCAATGAATCGAAATGGTTCGCCATCTTTTAAAAATTGATTATTTTCATAATCGATGCGAAATTCTCGATTCTAAACAAATAGTAACAACACGTTGAAAATTAAACGATTCAAACAATCTTGAGCTTGAACTTACCACAGAATTGGAATGTTGAGCTTCAATCCTTAGAACGCACAATGCGATGCATATCAACAAACTTGGCCCAATTAATCGCATTTTTATTTGGGTGTTTTTTTTTTCTCTCGTTAAATGTCCGCTCTGTTATTTAAATCGGGTAAGTAACACGCTCGCTTCGCCAATTCAAGTCAATCTATCATGGGCTGAGTGAGAAATGTAACATTTATATGGACTGGTTGTGACCGATTGTGAATGGCATAGATTAGATAGTATTAATGTGATTAATCTTAATTAACCGGGCATCGTAGGGTTTCTTCATACGACTTCAGAAAAATTGTTTACTATGTTATAAAATCGATACAGTGATAAGACTTCAAAAGTTCATTTTCATTTTGAACTAGCAGCTAATTTGTCTGATTTATTGCTGGCTCCTATCTTAGACTTTCATACCGAATCCAAAATAGTAACATTGAACAAGTGATTCAAGTGAGTTTATTTATTTTTTTTAAGGCATCGTATTTTTAGATGTCGATCGTGTATCACTTGTGCCAGAAGCAACAAACAATCCAAATTACCGACTGACTTTAAACAAACAATGTTTCAGGCACAAAACATGTTTGTGGATTAAAAAGCGGATTAAATGCAGATTTTGACATGAATGTTTTTGTGCATACCTGTTTAAGCTGAACTTATTTGTTAAACAACCATTCAATAAACAGATTAAATTCAATTCGTTTTCTTGCAAATAACCAGCAATATTCAGACAATTTCTCTATCGTACCTTCGCAATTTGTTGGGCTTGCGATAGCTTTAGTTTAGTTCGAGTTATTTATTAGTCTGAAACTGTTTTATTTTACTGTTCAAGTGAGTTCTTGAAAATGACTTAACACTTTATTGCCTTTTTCCCCTTACCGTTGGAAAGTTTCAGTTGCTTCAATTGCTTCAATTCGATTTTAAGTATGTGAAAGTGCCATTTGACTGAGTTTGTCTATATCTTCGATAAAGCAGTGACACGGCAAACTTACGTTAAAATACATTTTCATCGTACTTGAAATAGCAACCTCATTAATGATTGGTCTGGAAAATTAGTCGACCTTCAATTTAACCATCGATCGTTTTGCCTTTGTTGTTGTTGTTATTGTTTTTGTTTTGCTATTGTATTACATTTTGTACTTATTTAAATTGCCATACTGTTGAGTTCATCGTTCTTTTCGCACACTAATCACCATCGTTTGCATTGTTGAAACCAAGAACCGGTATTTCAAAGAATGTACAAATAAGAATGTGTGTGTTCGTATGTTTTTATATTTTTAAGATGATGTGATTTTTAATTGAAAATGTTTAAAAGGCAATGTTGTGATAATGAAACTGACTTTGAACTAACTTTCTCTTATCATTGTTTTTCTATTCGTTTAAATATTTCATTGAATTTAACCGTTATCTAACGTGAATTGGATACAATTTATGATAAAACTAAACCTTCAATATTGATGATGGAATGCAAAATAATTCCTTTAAAAAGGGACAATAAGTATCGATACAATTCTTTTAATTGTTCGTGTTTCCAACGACTGTTCCGTACGTATTGTTTTGCTTCAACGAATAACAAACGCACTTTGAATTATTTATTAGGGAATTCTACAAGGTTTCAATTTGATTTTAATTGTTTTCTTCGCTGTGCTGTTTACTTCGATTTATTCAACATTTTCACTTACCACAATGCTTCAACCACTGTTCCGAATCAACTGACCGAAATACTTTGAAATTGTAACAGAGAATGGAATGGTTTGGGTTTGTGACATATATTTTAAAAGTAAATGAAATAAAGTAAAGAATACACAAACGCACACACACACACAGATACGTTTTTACATGGACAAAACGCCGAACAGATACAGAATGAAGCGAATTAAAATGAAATTCATTTGATATATACCAGTTTTTTTGACCGTAAAGGAGTATGACGTTGAGTTGGGATTCGTTTGAAATTTGATTTCACGATATCCTAGCAATTTATAAAATTCAAAGAAAACGAAATGTTCTGTGAATTTGGGGATCACACAAACTGATATGATTGACATACGCGTTTGTGATCGCGGGCACGGTTTCATGATCCAGAAGAAACATTAATGAAACAACAACAACAACAAAAATAAACTATAAGAAACTCATTTTGAATGATGAAGCATTTAACCATAATGCAAACGATTTAATTGCGGTCAATTTGAACATCACAAGGTCATTTATCAAATTAATAGTAACAAAAGCGATGTCTTATCTTTGAAAATGTACTAATTCTATTTGGTGAAGTATCTAGAACGAAAAATTGTTGATACGATCCAAAAGATCCATTTTGGAACTAATGTGTATTAATGATGTTATGATCAAGATTTGAACCAATTTTGCCATTTTTGATGGCAATACTAGGCGAATCATATGGATCACTTCATATGGAAATACCAATTTAAAAAGTCAGAATAAAAAAAAAAAAAATCATGAGCAATTTGTGATAAGAATAATATTCTAATATTTATATCATAATGTGCAATCATTTTATGCGAACAATTTTAGACTATTCAAGTTTTTACTATTCATAAAATCAGTTTATTCTGCTCAAAAAGTATCTTCACTATTAGTGCAGCACTAGTGATCATTTTATTTAAAAACGTGGTTCCTATTTTACAGTTCCATGGAAAAATTAACGTATTGGATGTCCATTTATTAATAGTCGTGGCGATTTGATTGTTGTATATTCAATTGAAAATTGTTTTGCCAATTTGACTTAAAATTCGAATAATGCGTTTAGTTTTGATTTTCTACGGTACGAGAAAAAGTCTTTTCAATGTTTTAAATTCTTCGACCTGAATATAAACGGATGAAATCAAATTGTTCAACCATATGAAATCATTTATGGTTGAAAATAATTTTCTAATGAAACTGTTCAATTTTAAAACTGCTGTTGTACCTTTTTACATTGATCAAAGTTGTTTATTTATAAAACATTAATTACCAAACAATTTTATAGCACTTAATAAATTGAGTTGTACTTTTGGTTGTCGTTTAAACTATATTTGAAATTCAATATTCATTTGAACTGCACAGAACTGCACAGCAAAACTAAAATATAAATGCGATGGTAATTCGAACCGGTCGAAATATATGCTGAACTGGATTATTTGCTTGAATTCATCCGCGTCGAAGATTTTCTGTGCAGATCGGCTAATGCAAGCGAAGATGATGACGACAACGAATCTGACGAAAAAAAAGAACCATTAAAAGATTATGTGAATTATGGACCATATCGCAATAGGTTAATCATCTCGTTTGCAATAGAATTGCAGAATCAAACAGTGTGTTCGCAGTAAAAGAATACTTGTTTGAAGACCGCTACTAATACACAAACATAAACGAAGACAACGATAGTGAGATGAAAAGAAAAGAAAAACAAAAGCGTTGAGAGCGCATTTGATTGAAGTGAAAAACCTGCATCGGTGAATAAAGGAAGTGTGTTGTTAGTTGTTTCACGTTTATCTCTCCTTCTTTCTTTCTCTCTCTCGCTCTCTGTCTTTCTCCCCTTTTTCTCTGTTACGACGCGCGCCAACCACATAAAAGTGAAAATACTAAAAATACTGGTGTATTTGGGTGCGAACGGCGTCCGTGTGCGATGAGGCGCGTTTTAATGATGGTTTTCAATGTGTCTTGTTATTTTTGTCGCCCATCACAAACATCGCCAACAACAAGCAGCTAAAAATAAAGCGAAGCAAACACTTCCACTGTGTATAAAAAGTGTTGACGATTTCCACAAGATGGCAATAGTTACCATTTCAATAGACAATGTCTACTCTAACCAATACACATTGGAAAAAAATACTAAGAAAAAGAAGAAGAAGAAGAAGAAAAAACCTACAGCAACAACACACGAATGAAATGTCGTTTTGTGTTCAATGTTCAGTAATCAGTAGCTGCTTTCATACGAGCTTCCTTAGTCAGGCATGCCATCATTCATTCTCGACCTACACACAACACAATAATTCCAACACACAAGCACACTCACACACACTCACGAACGCACACCACCACCAGTTTCGTCCGCACACTCATACACCACACATCACATTCGAAATGAATGCGAGGCAATTTACACTGAAACAAATCCAAAGATCTACTGTGAAAATAGTTCATCAGTAGCATTAGCCGTGTTCTGGGCAACATTTTTTTTTTCATTTCAGCCCAAACTTGTGTGATTTATTCGACCTTTTTTTTCGTCCATTTATTTTTTTTTTTTTTTTTGGTTCGGTGTATTGTTTTTTTTTCATTGCAACCACATTTGTTGACAAATAAGTGTTGCGACAAAAAAAAACAACAGAATTTGTGAATTTTTGTTTTTAATTGTGTGTCCACTGCGGTTAATTGGTGAATTGAGTGCGTGCACACAAACGACGTCAACGAATCCGACGTCGTAGCAAAGAAAAAGAAATAAATAAAATAGTATTTGAAATTTGTGAAAATGTTTGAATGAATTTGATTATGTCCATTGAAATATTATGAATTTACGAATATTGGTCAATGAAGTGAGTTTACGGCGCAATTGCATGAATCAATCGAGCAACAAGAGCACAAGAAAATAGAGAGAAGAAGATAAATAAAAAAAAAACTTGCTAGTTTTATTTGCAAGTACCTAGAAGAGAGTAGAAGAAAAATATATATATATATATATATATATATATATAATACAGTCGATTGTGTGTGTCCATATAAATACGGAACTAATTACGGTAAAAGCCAATATTAAGCGTGGTGTGAGCCCATACGAAGCGAATACGAGGAATTTATTCAAACGAAAATGATTCATGTCGGTGACAATACATGGAATTTGCGGATTTTTATCACGGACCTACAAGTGGAGAAAAGTCTACGGGTCCGTGGTGATCTTCATATTGGTGGATTAATGCTGAAATTAGTCGATCCAGGTTTGTTGTTTACCTTTTATCATCATTTACGTAATTCGCCTCATTTAATTTTTTTTTATTTGGTTGGTTGTTAACATTTTTTCGGTGTATTTATTTATATATACAAATACACACAGCGCACACATAAATTGACGGCGACATCATTCTTCTCGCCTTGAAAAAAAAAAAATGAAAAAAAAATCAAACACACACCCAACAGTTTGATTGACTGGTTTCAATTTGATTTGTGGAATTGAAATCGTCAAAATTCATCGAAACGACATGTTTTAAATTGAATCAGTGAATTTTTGTCTCGCATATTGTTAGCCGAATCAAATACACACATATGTACAGCGATCAAGCAATAGAAATCGTGTTGTGCCCGTAAAAATGCAATTCCATTTGTCTCTGTGTCGTTTATCGGTTGCATAGTGATCCACATAATTAGAAATGTAAGCATACATTCCATTGTATCGGTGACAATAACCGAGACACGAAGTGAAAGATCCATTTTTGTGATGATCACACTTTCTGTTTGCCATCTCATACACCATTACCGCATAGTTTTCCACCAGAGCAAAGTGATTTGTTTTCGACGAAATTTCTCATTCATTCGCCAAGTCGGCTTCAAATGATCAAAAGACATTTAAAAATCATAACCCGAGCACAACGAACAAGAAAAAAAAGTGTTGGTGTTGAAGACAACTGTGCTGCTGCTGTTGATGCTGTTGCTTATATTTTTCTCTCGCACCAAATGTTTTTGTCATTGACATTATTTCAGTGAATTTTTTTTTTTTCTTTTCACTGGCCAACACATGAAAATATATGTGTTGGACGCGCACATACGGTGCACATGGACCATAAATCAGGAATTATAGCCATTGTAAATAGATAAAAATGCCGTTGATTGGCATTTTTGCAAACGGCATAAGGGAAAACATCCAAACAATTCAAATCATCTGAATCCGATCAAAATCACAAAATCAATTATCCTGTAGCTCTTTTTACGGTATTTGTACGCATATGTTTCCGTTGCGCACATACCATTTTACTTAATGAACGCAATACAATGTATTGAAAAAGAAGTAGACAAGAAAAAACAACAACACCAGCATTTGTATGAAAGAGAGACACACACGCCTGAACCCGAGTGATTTATGTTTGTCTGTGTAATACTCTGTGTACACATGCCGATTTACTCAATTCGATTCGATCTCGTCTCACGAAAAACGTATATATTTCTTATTTTCTATTCTGAATTGACGAGCCAGTCAGTGTGTGCATATATTTTTAGTTTTTTTTTTTGATTTCTGACGCAATCATATTGGCTCAATGTCACAGTTGGCCAGAAAATTGAGCCATTCTCAATTATTGTTTTGTTTTCATTTATTTTCACAAATGTTTCCGTCTCCTTCGCTCTCTCTCTCTCTCTCTCTCTGCTACGGTCACTCTGTGTGTGGATGAGTGTTCGTTGTGTTGATATGACATCTGCACATAACGTGCACACTTTTTGGCCTGACAAATGCGAGCAATTTCTTCAATTGAATCGACACAAGATCAAATTACTGTTCACAATTTGATTTGTGCATTCAAATGCAGTTAATGTCGCTTTTTTTCAATCGTTTTTATCGCCTGTCTCTCTCTCACTGTTCAATACATCAAACCTCTACGACTCTGCGTCGTGCATTTAACGCATTCCCAACATTGATTAAGTTTTTATTTACTCAGCCCATATACCATGGTGCGCAGACAGCAGACATGAGCTTCAATATGGCTTATTCCCATTTAAAATACATTAAAAAATCTTTTCTTTCGCTTGCTCGCTCACTCACTCTTTCTGTGTGTGTGCGCATACGTTCTTCCCGCGTGTGTGTCTGTGTATGTGTGAGTGTTTGTACATTTGTGATATACAGACACCGCCCGACTAAATATATTTATAAAAGAGAAAAAAAAAAATAATAATAAGAAAAAGCAACAATAACAACAACAACAACAGCTCGTGCTTTGGTATTTAGATTTACACTAGCTATTATTGTTTATGCCTTAATTTATACACATTTTTCTGCTGATATTTTCTTTCTGTTGTTGGTGTTTGTTGGTGCTGGTGCTACTCTCCTAGACTTGTAAAAACAATAATAATAATAATCATAATAATCGTCATTGTAATTATGACACTGCGTCACAATGCTATGTGTGTGGGTTCGACATTTCCATTCCTCATCAAAGATTCGTGTATATTTGGCGAAATGACTTACCATGATCTATGCTCATTCGCCCGCTTGCGCCTGCCGCTCATGCGCTCATTTGCCAATGTTTGTGTGTGTGTGTGTTTGGGTGCGCGCGCACACACACATCAACTTCGCGCATTTATTGAAGTCAAATGATTAACAAACTCAATTACTTTTCATTGCTTCTGTTTCGTTTGTTTGCAATCTCAAGATGCAAGGCTTCTCCGGTACACTTGGTACTCTCTGAGCTCCATCTCCTACAACATAGCATGTGTGCGTGGAATTTGAGGTTTCTCAACACTCTGCTCATTTAAGCACCCGGCATAAAAATAGCTTCAGGAATTCCGAGGAAATTGACTCTAGCCCACTATTCTCGGAGGGTAGCAATTGTGTGTTTATTAAACACAAAATCGTTATTTTTTCATTCTTTCTTTTCTTGCTATTTGGGAAAATATTCACTTGTTTACCTCTCCGCAGTATTAACGTACGAATACGCTATTCAGTTTATTTTAAAAAAAAATAGTGATGCCACATCCATTTTGCATGATTGAAATATGGAAATGTGTTTTATGGGGTTTCGCTCTCAATACGATGCGAAATATAGTGATCTCAGCTCAATGAATTTTATAGTTTTTTGGATGTGCCTGTAAAGCACAGCAGCAGCAGCACTAACAAAAACAACACAAGTATTGAAATAAACATACAGCCGTTTCGCATTTCTCATATGCATATCATCTAGCTGTTGCCGCTTGAATTGCTTAGTGCCTCGTTACTGGCACAGACCCACACATGCATTTATAATTAATTTTTCACAACAATTTGTGCTCTGTTCCTTTTTTGCCTGCATCCATTTTTGCTGCTGTTTTGATTTTTGTGTGTTCATTCCTTCTGAATTTAAAACTTTGCAGCCCGGCCCGACCGACCAACATGCACACAAAATACGCTTAGCGTGCATTATAAAATTGCGATTGAGAAAATAATCAACGCCAAAAACAAAGCGCAAAAAAAACTGAAGCACAACAACAAGAATGAATTGAAATGCCAATTTGAAATGCATTTGATTCACATTGCACTGGATTTATCGAGCGATGAACAATCATTTCCATCCAATTCCAAAGCTATTCGACCAGATAAGATACACCGAGTGATTGATATGAGGCGCAAAACAAACAATGAAACAACAACAACAAAAACTGGAATTTACTTGATAGGATAGTGTAGCTGAACAGTGCCGCTTTTCGCATCGAAGTAATTGAGTCTGTCGTTGACTGAAAAAAATATGCCTAAAAATATCAATCGTGTTTCAATTTGAATGCAAATGTCTTCGACTAATTCAATAATGTCTTCATTTGTGTGTGCACTAGCGCTTCAGCTCACTACATTCACTGTGCCCAAACAAACACATCAGCAAATTAGCTCGATAGTCGTGCGTTAAATAGGTGAAATGTGATGATATGATTCATGAAGATGCTCTAAATTAGACAAACAGAAGCAAATCGGACCAATCCAAAACACACGGATCAGAAGCAAACGATGCAACATACTGCAGAAAAATGCTCACCAATATCGCTCTCTCGATCGTGTACAAGACATAATTTAAAAGAAATTACGCCGCTGCTTCGTCTATCGCTTCACACTAAAAATAGAAGTAGACAAACGGTACATCTGACAGCATTCTTGCACGCTCATTAAAAAACCATTTGCTCGTCGTTTCCCTTTCAGTCAATGTTGCACTCGATACTGTGTGAGTCTGTGTCTCAGTGCCTCAGTGTGTGTCTCTTTGTGTGTATGAGTGCGGGCGCGTTGTATTTCCTTCACTTTGGTAGATATGGCTGGATCCCGGATGGAAATTGACTTCTTTTTTTATTTCTTTCACTCTCTTAAAAGCCTCATAATTCTTATGCGACAGACAGACGAAAATTAAATGTTTAGATTATAGTTCCATTTGTCCGACGAACATGTCAATGGCTAAAATTCATTTTTCGTTTCAATTATTTTTAGAAAATCCAAAAGATTGGTCGGATCATGCACTATGGTGGCCTTCGAGAAATACATGGCTGTTACGCACACGATCCACACTCGATCAGTGCGGTGTGCATGCAGATACTCTACTACACTTTACACCAATGCATAAAGTGTTGCGAGTTCAATTGCCCGATTTACGTAATTTAGATTGTCGCGTGGATTTCTCTGCCAATACATTTCGGGCGGTGGTGAATTTATGCAAAGATCTTGGCATTCGACATCCGGAAGAGTTATCATTTTGCAAACAATTGGAATCGCAGCATTTAAAAAAGAACTATTCATCGTTTCCAAAAGCAAAATTTCAGGCAAATGAATATGAAAATAGTCGCGATTACATATCGCCGGCGGCAGATACAAATTCATTTATCCCAACGCATTCAACATTGCTAACGGCTAGCAATGGCAGTTTGGATTCGCCAAATGGACCATTTTCATGTGCTCCATACCAGCCGAGCCATCATCAATCCACTTATCCACGCCAAACAAATCCAATCAGCTCACCCACAGGCGTAAGTATTTATGTATTTTCATTTCAAATTTCGAGCATAAATTGGTTCATTTTTTTGTACAAACAATTCCATTCAATGAAATCTGCTCATGAATCTATAGACCTGGAGACACAATAGTTCGAATGGCTACACAACATTCAACGATTCAACGTCATCGTTGAGTGATTGGCATGAAAATTTAGCGGCTAGTCCACGTGCACCGAGTCCAGATATTCGATCACGTTTGGTGAAACCAAAATCACTGATCGAACGAGCTCGTATGAATGTCGCCTGGTTGGATTCATCACTTTCGATTATGGAACAAGGAATTCGTGAATTTGACACACTGTGCCTTCGCTTCAAATATTACACGTTCTTTGATTTGAATCCAAAGTACGATCAAGTTCGAATTAATCAGCTGTACGAACAAGCAAAATGGCAACTACTTAATGAAGAAATCGATTGCACTGAAGAAGAAATGCTTATGTTTGCTGCACTGCAGGTAAATTTTCGTTTCGCATACATTTGATTTTATATCAACGATTTCGATTCAGAATCAATTTGATGATGAGACCGAACAAACCCGTTTGTTTTTGCATTGAACGTTTACAGTTACAAGTGAATTTGCAAAATGATATTCAACAACCGGACTCGGGTATTGATACATCTAGCTTAGATAATGCGGCTGATGATGACATCGATGCGGCTCTAAGCGAACTTCAGCTCACATTGGGAGGTTCAAACGGTCATACAAAAGCCAATGACATTACACATATTCCAGAGCTAACAGATTACTTGAGATTCTTGAGGTATGTCATTTTTCCACCAACTCAACTTTTCAATTGCATGCAACCGGTTTTCATTCATTTTCATTTATTTTCGTTCAACATTAACATTTAATGGTGTTTATCTTGTGTACATTTCAGACCGAAAAAGTTTACATTGAAAGGATACAAACGTTATTGGTTCGCCTACAAGGATTTATATTTATATTTGTATAAAACAAAGGACCATTTCAGAAGCAATCAGTCACCAACCATTGTCATTAATCTCCGTGGTTGTGAAGTTACGCCCGAAGTTACCTTAGCCCAAGGAAAATTCAATATTAAATTGGAAGTACCACCAGAGGATGGTTATGGAGCGAATAATGAAATGTGGATACGTTGCGATAATGTATGTTGACCCAGCGATAGATTCCATCAATTGACTATGTGTTGATATTAATTACTTGAATTATTTTCCTCGGCAGGAGGATCAATATGCCAAATGGATGGCTGCATGTCGCTTAGCGTCAAAGGGCCGATCATTGGCTGACAGTTCATATGATACAGAAGTCATGAGTATTAAATCATTTTTAAGCATGCAAAAACCAGCTCATGGGCCAGTAGTCAGCATAAATCCGGATTCAATTGACCCAATTGATTTTCTATCGCCACGCATTTGCAAAAAACTTCGCGGAAAGGTAAGTTCCAATCAAAAAATTCTCGTATAACAAATTCATGGATGCAAAAATTGATCTACAACTCACTTAACTCAATTCACATCTCTTGCAAACAGGCTACACCTCGTATTCTTGAAGCGCACGCAAACGTTAAAGATTTATCACTAATTGATGCTAAGTTGAAATTTATTCAAGCATGGCAAAGTTTGCCCGAATACGGTGTCACACTATTTGTGATTAAATTTGATGGCCATAAGAAAGAAGAATTGCTTGGTGTTGCGCACAATCGCATTATGCGAATGGACATTAACAATGGCGATCATTTGAAAATCTGGAGATATAATACGATGAAGGTAAATTGATTGATATTGATTGGGTTGATTCATTGACGTTTCATATTTTTTATCTAATTGTAATGTAATTTCCGTATCACAGGCATGGAATGTTAATTGGGAAATTAAGTGCATGATGATTCAGTTCCACGACGAGAGCATTGTATTCTCGTGCCTGTCATCGGATTGTAAGGTCGTGCATGAATTCATTGGCGGCTATATATTCATGTCAATGCGTTCAAAAGATACAAATCAAACGCTGAACGAGGAAATGTTCCACAAATTGACCGGCGGTTGGGTTTAATTCAGCGACGGCACAAGACATTTTCGAATGTTCGGTTGTTGTTTATATGCATATTTTTAAACGATGATTTTCTCGAATAAGTTCAAATTCTAAACAAAACAAAAACACTTAACACGGAATAATATCTTTTTTTTCTTTACTTTTTTGCAATTTTTACGACATATTCAATTTTTTGTTTGTTTTGTAAGCGATTGACGTAAACAAACTTACACCCACTTGTTGCCTTCAATTTAAAAAAAAACACACACACACAAAATCTATTTTAATAGAAAACGATTAATTTAATGGAATAGAGAATAATTTATAGATATGTTTTCATATACTTAAAACAAATGAAATTGATTTTCGAATGGATTCAGTATACAAATTTATTTTTAACGAATTTATGCCAAACTAAACCAATTTCAATTAATTAAAAATAAAAACACACACAAATGTGGCCTATACTTATTTGCATGTTAGCAGGCATATAGTTATCGTTGTCGTGTAATTAATGAAAATTAATAATGATGAAAGAGAAACAACAATTGCACACATTTTATTAATATTTTGAAGTCATTTTAATATCAAAATTAAAATTTATAGTTTAACATACAAGTCCTAAACAATATACAAAAGGAAACATTTTAGTCAGGAGAAGTTTGTATGCTGAAAATAAGCGAACAAGGGAGTTTAAATTCGGAAGAACCGAAAACTGTAAAAAAGACATCAAGTCAATACGACCGCGATATGCGGTTTGCAAACATCTTTGATCAAACATGTTCGAGCGCCTCAATATTTTTTGACTATGCTAGGCAATCAGTAAAAAAAAATGAAACGAAGAAATATTCTTTGGAAAAGTTTTGTTTCTCAATATAGACTCCATTTAGCTCAAAACAACGATTCCAGCGATCTTTCAACTGTTTTTATGTCCACCAAATGCATAGTAAAATTTCGACAGACCTTCAAAATGCGCACCAGTTTTGAGTTCAACTGAAAACGCTTACCTCACAATTAGTATGGATGATATGGAGGTGTTGCCGTCTACTCTTTGGCCGACTACTTATCAAACTCCTCTATAGAGGGTATTACTACTGAAATTAATTGGACTGAGTTGAATTCTTGAATTTTGTTATTCAGTATGTTTTAGAAAATACCTAAAATCATAAAAAAAACATTGTTTACATGTTATTAACAAATGCCAAATGGCTTATGTTATTTTATTTGATAAATCGACATCTTCCAAATCAATCTTCCGGTGTCAATGCATATTGTCCACATTCCCGACGTTTTCAACTTTGCGAAAATCATATCGCTTTTCCGAAGTATATCTTCTTTTGTCGTGTGAATAATAAATCCAAGCAAATACCAAACACTTCCCGCCATCTTCAAATCAATTTCCAAAAATCTAATATTGAAATCCGACTCATAATTTCACACCGGACATTTTGCTGCTGTCATCAACAACTTATCAGAAATGCCGTTCGAAACGGAACAGCAACGCTATATAATTTTATAAATCAATAACATTGATACATATTTCATTGTAAAAAAAACAACTTTTAAAAAACGAATTTTGTATAAATAAACTCTATATGTATTTACTAAATGTAATTGGATTTGTTTTATTTGCATAAAAAATGTGGTGCATTTTGGATGAGCATTATTAGTTAAAATGTTGTCTAATCGATCCAAAGGTGATGTGTACTCAGTAAATACAAAGGGTATTATTTTATTCTCCCAGAGGGCTAATTTCTGCATTTTTTCTCCTTGGAGGAATATCGGGAGAATATATTCCTCTTGAGAGAATAATGCACTTTCTAAACACTGTTGCTGAATCGGTTTGACATCAGTCAAAATATATTGACATTTCAAAAATATTCCTCCATGGGGGAAAAAAGGAGTAGAATATTCTCCCATGAAGAATATATGCCTCTGGGAGAATAAAATCGTACTCTTCGTAGTTACTGAGTATGAAAATGTTTTACCAATAATTCAGGGGGCTTAAAGGGAAATTTAACTGTGTGGAACCAGCAGTTACAATCCAGAAGAACCATACATTGAGGGTATCAATTACAATTGTGTTGCGCCTGGCAAACGTTTCCAACCGATGAGCATTTTAAGTGGTGGTGAAAAAACAATTGCTGCACTGGCTCTACTGTTTGCCATTCACATTTATCAACCAGCACCATTTTTTGTGCTCGATGAAATTGATGCGGCTCTGGATAATACAAACATCGGTAAAGTTGCATCGTACATTGTCGAAAAGACCACTAATCTCCGAACAAACGTTATTTCACTCAAAGAAGAATTCTATGGCCATTCGGATGCACTTGTTGGAATCACACCAGACGTAAGTTGTTTCAGATTCGATTTCTGTTCTAAAAATGGATTTTGGAATACTGAATTTTTGGAATATTTTGGAATAAATTATGTACCGTTTGTTTTGATTTTAGCCTGGCGATTGCTTGATCTCAAGAGTCTATACCTATGATTTAACACAGTTTGAGGACACCCTCACATAATAAGCTCTGATGACATCATCGCACCCGGTATCAATCAGAATGCAAACCAAATTTACAAACCATTTTGATATACAGGGTGACATCGAATTCCATACAAATCTCTCTATGACAGATTCCTGACCTCAAACTGAGTCGAAAACCTTAGATACACTTTTCCAACTAGGGCCTCTTTACCAAAGTTTTGGCCATTGGGAACCTATCCCCCTCAAAAACTTGCTCTAGGAAGCATGCTCACATTTGAACCTCTCCTGGTCGCATTTTTCGACAGAAAATCAAAATTTCTCCACCATTTGAAAGATATTGAGGTCTCTTGCGGCTTTCAGTTTTGAAAATACAAAAAAATGTTTTTTTGATGATGGAAATTTGCGTAGTATAAAAACTTCAAAAATAGAAAATTTATTCAATTTTCGGTCGGCATGCAAAATATTGGCATTCAAATGTGTGTTTTCCTAACGGAACAACATCCACATGGGGGGGGTCATGGCCGAAAATGCGACAGGGGTCCCAAAAAAATCGATTCTATCTAGTGTAAGAAAATGGTGTTTTTGGTTCCACTCAAACCAAAAAGGGCTACTTGTGCGTGGAATTTCAAAGTCCATTCTATCTAGTGTAAACCCGTTTCAAAACCCATTCTATCTAGTGTAAGCTGGGTCTCAGAAAAGTTGAGGACCTAAAAAAAAAGGTCCTCAATTCCGAAAATTCATAGAGGGTCCGCGGCGAATTCACAGGGGGTCCGAAAAGTTAAGGGGGGGTCATCTAAAATAAAATAAAATGTAGAGAATTTGAATTGTTATCTGAAAAAAAACGATGCAAGTGATTTGAATTGTGTGCGCCTTCTTTCGCAAATGTCATCTCATATTAATAACACAAGAGACTAAAGTGCTTTCACAATGAAAACACCATTCACACCAAAGTAAGTTAGCTCATCAGATTTCAATTTCACTTTTACGAACACATATTTCGACTGATTGGTTTTTTATTTTACAGGGGCGGTGCATCAGCAGGCATTTTTGTAACCGAATATCATCGAATTTTAGTTCGTGAACCATCGCTGATAGATTTTGTTAGGAATCAACTGAAACCAGCCGATTGGATTCATGTCGATGGCACAATTAATTACACATTTAGTAAAAATTCCTAACAAAAAGTACGTCAGTCCGGTTTTATCCTAGCCAATAAATTATCCAAAGAAGTTGACATAGGGCCGTCGATTTAAAAACATTCTATTCTAATAAATGTTTGCTTCTAAAGTTCCGCTGAAAAAAGTCTATTTTCGTATTCATTGGCCGAATGCCGTTTGTGTTTATGTCATGGGGACAGTCATACTATGAAAGCTAGCAGAAGCTAGCAAAGGCTAGCAAAAATTTCAGTACACTGCTATATGATTTTTCACAGTTTTTGTATTCTCTTTTGTTCGGATGTTCTTCGTTCCTGTTGTAAAATACATATATAGGCTAGCAAAGGCTAGCTGAGGCTAGCAAAGGCCAGATGAATGAACGTCCCCATGGTTTATGTTTATTACTAATTTGGGATCGGTGGTATTTAGAATATATTATTTTGGGGTTAGTATTATTCTAGTGATCATATTGTTTGCATCGTACGTATCAACAAGATACATGCGAATAATTTAAATAACCTTCGTCAACT
Organism: Aphidoletes aphidimyza; assembly: GCA_030463065.1. NCBI lineage: Eukaryota > Metazoa > Arthropoda > Insecta > Diptera > Cecidomyiidae > Aphidoletes > Aphidoletes aphidimyza. The sequence goes on along the minus strand of CM059997.1, from coordinate 11,770,158 downwards.
GTAAAAATGAATAAGATATTAACAATGAAAATCTATTTTGTTTTTTTTTTTGCTCGCAACAATGAACAATTTAGTCAGATTTTGCATAAATTCGGACAGTATTTTTGGTCAAATTTGTCAAAGTAAACTTTTATTTTATGATGAAATTGGATGCAAACCCCTTGGATTATTAAACAATAGTATCACTTGTACAACAAAGTAAATAATCCATTTGAAAGTTTATTCTATTTTATTTTAGTAATGAATAATATCTGTTGATGTCAACATAGCCTAAAAGAATAAGCTTCAAATCAAAATGACGCGACTCGAGCGTCCTCATTTCGAATGTACAATTCAATACAATTCGGTAGTATCTGTACGAAGTAAAAGCACCAAGCAATCTATGGAGAAACACAAATTCTTGATATAATACTCAGAGTGAACTTTCGGTAGAGTTAAACTAACCATTTCGATTGAAGGCACACAAAACAAAAAGAGAGTAAAATTTACTACATTTTCGACCCCTGTCGCATTTTCGGCCATGACCCCCCCCCCCTTAATTCGGCAGTGTCAGAACCTATGATCCCCCCCCCTAGTTACGCCACTGGCGTTGTGTATTCTTACGACCCCTTTTTGCGCGCGATTGAATGTCTTGCGTATTCAAATATCGCAGAACCTTAGAATCACATACAAATATTGCACTGAATAACTAAGAAGAGGTATTTTTCTAGGGAATCTTCTGTTTGAATTTGTGGGTTTGGGGAAGGTTTTGAATGTGTGTGTATGTGTATGTGTTTTATTGGTATATGTGTATATGTTATGTTACCGTGCATGTTTGAAAGTGTGAGTGTGGACTGTATATTGATTTTGTTAGTGTGCCTGTTTGAATTTGAATGGGAGTGTGTATTTTAAAGCCCGTTATATTGCATGAATGTTTCTAATCGGTGGTCTAGAAGTCGTTTCAGACTATCAATCTTGACCTGAAGGATAGTGTTGGTAAGATCCTCTTGCCACTCTTTGATTAACAACAATCTATTGCGAATTATTTTGGTATAAACGTTCAAATTGAGTTGATCTCTTATTTCTGAACTTGAAATGTTTGATTTTAGCTTGGTTTGACGCATAATCAGCACATCTTCCCGATGAGTTGTGGCACGTTTACGGCCACGGCCGAGTAAATTTGTGTTTTGGTGTGATGTTTCAAACTTATTACATAAATTTTGGACACCGTTTTTGAGACTGAGTATTTTTCTGCAATTTTACCCAAACTTAACCCATTTTGACGATCTTGAATAATTAATTGTCGGCAGTGTGACAATGTGCAATCACTGCAATGCTAAAATAACGCCATTACCAAATGTTCTGTATTGCAAAAACTGCTACAAATATAATCTGAAGTAACAGTACCCACGAATATCAACTGAAATACAAATCGAATAACACCAAAGAAGATATAAAAAATAGAAAAAATGTGTATCGTACTCTCAATTTATTCCAGCTCAAAAACGCCATGATGGCTCAATTGAACCAAGATATCAATAAATTTAAATGAATTTCAACAAATCTCTTCACAACATCTTGGTAGACATTGCATTCTAACAAACAGAGCAAATACTGGAGCGAAAAACATGAAAAAACATTGCCATACTCACAATTTGTTCCATGACTGTATTTATTTATCCAGTTGTAATGTAATTCTTAATGCTGCTTGTTGTTTAGTATTTTTCCTTTTGTTATTTCCGTTTTGTATCTTGCATGTTTCATTTTTGTTTTTTGTTTTGTTTTGTTTTATACGACTTCAACACGGAGAAAATGTGTGTGTGTGTAGACATTGAACATAATATATAATATGCAGATAAAGCACATTCCATTACATAGCAATAAAAATCAAGCCAATGATTGTATAAATAAATGTGTATTTACTAAATTTAAAGTATTTGCTTCATTTAGGTTCTTTTTTTTTAAAAACGGATTATTTTTCCTTATGTTTCATAGGCACGGCTATGAAGTTACAACAACAATAACATACAATTTTTGCAGTTTGAAAGTGCACAGTAGATTGTCACGCTCCAAGCGAGCAGAGCTGCAGAACACCCGAACAAGAGGAAAATATGATATGATATGATGTTTATTATAAGCCGAAGCTCTTGTTGGTGATTTTACAATTTATATTATGTCACAATTCTCTATAATATATTTTCTGCATTTCTGTCTTTAAAAACATTCAATGACGGTGATTTTTTTTTTAATTTCGTTTGGTAGATTATTAAACAATTTTACTCCATTATAAAAAATATTTGTTTGGGCGAACGTTGAAATAAAAAGGCTACTTGATGATTTTTCGAATTGTTCAGCCAAAAATCACATCAACCGAACTTAGTCTATTGTCTTCTGTAATACTTAAGCAGTCTCACCACTAGCGTCGTGACAATCTAACTCGGTACAATGGAATTCATAGCATTGTTCATAGGGTTGTTATGTAAACATTCTTTGTACGACACTAAAACAAACACGAGCTATTACAACATTGTCGATTGATGCTTAAAAGCTAAATGGTCGAGGGGCAAATCACTCATGCAATTACTTTTTTTTGTTCGTCAACAATTACTTTATATATTTTGAAATTACTTTCTGCAATTACTTTTTGATTTCTTAACATTTTTAGAATAAATTGTTTACGATGAAAGTAATTTTGAAATATATCTCAAGTAATTGCATATGAAAAAGTAATTGCATGAGACATATGCAATTACTTTTGTATATTTTTAGTACTACAATTACTTTGTATATTTCCAATACAATTACTTCATTTTTTTGGCAATTACTATACATTTTTGTATGCAATTTGAAATTACTTTTTAGTTATTTGCCCCTCGTAAATGGTTTGATGAATGGTTTTTTGTATTTTTTTTTTTGTTTTGTTTTTGTTTCAACTCAATGCGCGGTCTGTCCCGAATTTAAGTGACCAATTCATTTTTTGCGATTGTTCTGTGAAAATATGTTGAGATATTTGCCCCTAGTCATTTCACGTGCTTCTTCAACACCCAATTGGTATGCTTGATCGTAGAGTTTCTTAATTTCTGAAACTACTCCGGCCTGTGATAATGCTCCCAGTTCTGAAATTCAATGAGACAGATAACAGTTTGCATTTTAAAATTGGCAATCAAAGAACAAATGGAAAAACCGTGATGAAATGAAAAAAAAAATCCGGCTGAACTTACGGTGCATTGAATTGATATCTTCTTGTGAAAGACCTTGTGTCCAGGATGGCACCTCTTCTCGGCTGGCAATCGAATTGAGTTTGGCAAATTCGTTGACACCCGGTACTGAAAACAGACAACATTTCGAATAAATGACAAGCAGCAGTCGTAAACACACAGTAAACATTTGTTTTTTGTTTCATATGGAAATCGCCACTTACTCTTTTCTGGCCATGTTTCTGGTGATCCTGGGCCCAATTTTTCTAAACTTATCAAATTGATATTGTCATTTACCTCTAAAAAGTGTTTTGTTAAATTTCATTGATATAAATTTTCGCGAATTTCAAATTTCATTCATATAAAATTTCACGAACCAATAGCGTCGTGTAATGTAAATTATTTAACTTACCTTCTTTGATTGGCATACTGGTGAGAGTTTTATCGTTATCGTTCTTATTCACACTCATTACCTAAGCTATATCGTTTATCAATTTCTCAATCAAATCAATTCACAAATAAAATTTCGAATTGTTATGAAATTCCGTTTATGCCGTTCAATTGACTTTTTACACCCAATAACAATCCGCCATGATTCATTCATGCAGCGCTTTGACATTTATTCAAATCACACAAATTGACCAATCATGTAAATCGATAGTACAGATTCTGTATGTGTAGATTTTGTACTAAATCAAGTAGCTCAACCATATTGCCAACAAAATAGACTCGGGAATGTTCGGAACAGCATTTATTTACTCAATCCTCGTGTTTATTTACTCTAAATGTATTTATGACAAATTATTCGATTTGATTTTTGTTTTGTTTTGTTTTGTTTTGTTTTAACTTTTCCGCACGAAGTGTGGGGAAAGTATTGGTTTATAGTGAAATTTTACAAATAAAATAGCTTGAAATTGTATATTTTGTGGTAAAATTTGGATTATATTGTATAATAATCGACCCAAAATTAGGCGGCTATGGTTTTGCCTCAAATGCCCCAACTTTTACAAATATCTCAATTAAAATTAGCATATAATTAAATTAACATATAATTAAATTTTTGAAAACAAAACACGGTGCTGAAGAGCACGGATTGAAAATGTAATTCAATTGATTTGTTTTCGCTTTTGTATTTTCTATTTGTATTGTTTATTCTATTTGTCTAGCGAATCATTTGAAATGTGATATCGTTCAAAGGTTTCATCGTTGATAATTCTATAGTTAAATTCACGGAACGTATTTGGATATTGAATGCGTAAATCATTACAATCATCGTAGATTTTCAATAAAACTTCCGGCATCTTAACTGTTTGCACGATTTCGCTGAGCTCCCGAAAATAGTTGGCCTGTGAATGGAAAATTGAAATAATTTATTGTATTTTATTTTATTTGAATTGATCTGTTATCATAGGAGATTATGTGTGTCGTGAGCTGTTCAATATGCTAAATCACAGACTTTATGACATTTTGGGGGATTCACGACTAGAAAACATTACAATAAGTATCAGGGTGTTTTTCATTTGTTTATCAATTGACTGGTCAATGGACCGATATAATTAATTGATACTTTTTATGAACATATGATTAAGCTAACGTTCCCAATTATTATTATTTGATCATGGTTTCAATATGATCGAGCTGAAGTAGGCACAATAAAAACGATTAAACATGCATTAAAATGTATTGGTGTTAACCTTCAAACGAGGTTACGTGTAAGGTGATTTTTCTATTAAAACACATACATGATCGGCATTCAATAAGTGAGACTGACGAATGCTTGCCCCTTTTTCTTTTCGTTTTTCGCTTTCAATCCGATACTCTTCAAGCATTTGCTCTTTAGATGGCAGCTGAATCTCACCATTCCAATATTTCAAGCATAAACGAGACTACAGACAAAAACAAAATCCAATCAATTCATTTTGAATGTGTTTCATTAGAAACCAAATTTTTTTTACCTGTAAATCATACATGAATGTATAGGCGCATATTTGCAGACCAACAATGGCCATTGTTGGGCGATTTATATTGATAAGATGTTTATAAAGTGGATGCACCATAAACATATCCGTCAGACTCAGTCCGCAGTCAACCGAAAGAAATGGAAATGAAAATGTATAGCCTATGAAAAACAAAAACAACAACAACCGTGTTCAAAAACAGATTAGCTATAGCAAATGCTTGTCCGCATGTGTACATTTATAAGTGCATTGTGATAAGTGAGTCTGTTCACCTGTACAAAATAAAATGCAAGTGATTGGCTCCTCTTCATCGGTGACAAATTTTACGGAATTTGCTTTGAAGCATTTGATATCACCGTATTGTTTAAGATTTGATGGTAATGCATGGCCACTTAAATCGCGATGATGGCTCAAGACAACACGCTTAGCTTTTGGAGCGATCTCATACATGATATCTTTACCGGATGGACCGGCGCCAACGATTAAAACCGTTTCACCTCTGTACTGATCCGGTCGTCTATAATCATGACTGTGCATTTTTCCACCCCGAAATACATCCAATCCTTCATATGGTGGAATAAATGGATTGCTATAGTGACCATTACACAGAAAAATCACATCAAATTGTTCGACCTCATAGGTATTGCTGCGTAGATCTCTGATTAAAATCTAATAGAATGAAATCGAATTAGCTTGAACTTTGACACGTTATCGTGTATGAATTACCTCCCACCGATCTTTATCCAAGGGACGAACATTGATGACTTGATGTCGAAATTTAATCACACGATTTAAATTATATTGATCTGCATATGATTGAAAAAATTCCAATACCTCTTCATGATGAACGAATGATCGATGCTTCTTTGGAAATGGATGATTGAAATATCCCATCGATTCAATTGGCAAATTTGTACTAAGATAAACGGTTAATTTTGTCATAAATTCGTGCAAAAACAATGATTTGAAAACATTCTAAAATGCATAAAACAATTCCGGTCCATATAATTGTCCATCCGTTAGGTGGTTTTAAGTACTTTGTAGGGTTTTTTCTTCTTCATAAAAATATCATATAATATAGTTTTAGATATAACACTTACACGACCCCCTCATACATACTTGAATGGATTGGTATGCCGAATTCATCAATTGAAGTTTGATCTGTATATGCCCATGTTCCACCAACTTTTGAATTTTGTTCATAAACCGTAACGTCATGACCATAGTCCACTGAATTCTTTGCGCAGCATATTCCGCTGGGTCCAGCACCAATTACAGCGATTTTCAGCATTTTCCGTTGACTCATGTTCTTCACTTCACTGTTGTAATTCACACTGGTTTCTTATTCATCGAAACTGTGACTATTGTTGTGCATATGCAATAATGAGAATCGTGATCGATCATATTCTATTGCAAAGCTGGTAGATAAGATAGTGTTTTGTTTGAAATCTCCGTTTTAATCACTTTGGTGATTTACACATCTGTAATATCGATATGTGTGTTACTATTAATACAAACTTTAGCCAGAAGATGACGTACGCTGTCCGGTTGGTTGAAAAATGTTGACAATTCGATTGCGGTGGATTTCATTCATGGAGTAAACAAAATAGAATCACCAAACCAATTTGATTCAATAATTTTGGATTTTAATTGTAAAATATTTTATTAAATTTGTATTTGAAGCTGGCAATTTTGCAGTGTTCAGGATGTCTATCGAAATTGAATCGGCTGAGTATGTTTGATGTGAAAACAGTGCGATGGTTTATTACAACTTTAGCCGAATCTAACCTATTTACATGTCTATTTTGCAGTGTTGTTCGTTTGATTCAACAATATTTAAAAGAGTCCAACTTAAATAAGACACTTCAAACGTTACAGGTATGAATTTTGAGTTGTTGAATGAAACACATGCATTTAATGATCAATCTATGTTTTATCAGGAAGAAACTGGTGTTTCATTAAATACTGTGGACAGTGTCGAAGGTTTTATATCGGACATACACAATGGCCACTGGGACACAGTACTAAAAACCATTCAATCACTCAAATTGCCCGATAAAAAGCTGATCAATTTATACGAGCAGATTGTTTTAGAGCTCATTGAATTACGTGAACTGGGTGCAGCACGATCTCTATTACGTCAAACCGATCCAATGATTATGTTAAAACAACATGAAGCTGAACGTTACATTCATTTGGAAAATATGCTACAACGAGCCTACTTTGATCCGCGTGAAGCCTATCCAAATGGTAGCAGCAAAGAAAAGCGTCGCGGTGCCATTGCACAAGAATTAAGTGGTGAGGTGTCAGTTGTGCCATCATCACGTTTGCTTGCATTGCTTGGACAAGCATTAAAATGGCAACAGCATCAGGGTCTTTTGCCGCCCGGCACACAAATCGATTTATTCCGTGGCAAAGCAGCCATTAAAGATCAAGAAGAAGAAATGTATCCAACACAATTGGCTAGACAAATTAAATTCGGACAAAAATCACATGTCGAATGTGCTCTCTTTTCACCGGACGGACAGTATTTGGTGACAGGTAAAATTCGACCAATTTTTCTATACCAACGAGTAGTGTCAACATTTGTTTTAACCGCATTTATTCAACTCCAGGCAGTGTCGATGGATTCATTGAAGTGTGGAATTTTACAACGGGTAAAATTCGAAAAGATCTTAAATATCAAGCGACAGATAGTTTTATGATGATGGAACATGCCGTATTGTCGATGACATTTTCACGAGACAGTGAAATGTTGGCGACCGGTTCACAAGAAGGACAAATCAAAGTGTGGCGTATTATAACCGGTCAATGTTTACGTCGTTTTGATAAAGCTCATGTGAAGGGTGTCACTGCCCTACAGTTTAGCCGCGATAATGGTCAAGTGTTGTCCGCATCGTTTGATCACACAATTCGTTTGCATGGCTTAAAATCGGGAAAAATGCTTAAAGAATTCAAAGGACATACATCATTTGTGAATGAATGCGCATTCACTGTTGATGGCCATAGTATTATAAGCGGTTCATCAGATGGAACAGTAAAAGTTTGGTCAGTCAAAACAACGGAATGCACAGCCACATTTAAGCTGCTCGGTAATGAATTGGCTGTGAACACTGTATTGCTGCTACCAAAGAATCCCGAACATTTTATCGTATGCAATCGATCGAATACAGTTGTAATCATGAATATGCAAGGGCAAATTGTTAAGTCATTTTCATCTGGTAAACGTGAAGGTGGTGCATTTATTTGTGCCACTTTATCACCTCGAGGGGAATTCAGTAAGCTCTTCGTTCCCGTCAATTCAATTTGCGATGCATTTTATTTCTTTACTATAATTGAATCGATGTTTTTATTTTAGTTTACTGTGCCGGAGAGGATATGGTCTTGTACTGTTTTTCTGTGTCGTCATGCAAGCTGGAACGTACGCTTAATGTAAGTTCAATTGAAATGGATCAAAACTAGTAAATTTCAATGGTTTAAAAAGAAAAAAAAAGTAAAATCAAAATAAAAATTGTGAATTTGTTGTAAATCCATATTAACAGGTTCACGAGAAAGACGTGATCGGTTTAACACATCATCCACATCAAAATCTTTTGGCAACATACAGTGAAGATGGTTTGCTGAAAATTTGGAAACCATAAAACTCCAAATAATTTTCCACATTTAATTTAACGAGATTTATTAAAAAACAAAATCATTTGCTATCCAATTATATGACACGAATTACTTTCAATACGTATTTTCAATTTTAAATGCTAAGCTAACATACGACAAAGTCAGCGAGCGAGATGGATATAGAGAGAGAGAATGGCGTTTGCAGCGCCTCCACCAATACACACGCAAAACATTCAAGTGACACACACTCACACATCCGATTTTCTTTTTTATCATGTATTTAATCATTCACCGTTATTGACGTTTCCACATGAACGCATGAACGTCACTTAATCAGTGTAACAAAAAGTACAAAGAAATTACCACTCACTTTATACATGACCATTACTGAGTGACGGAATAAAATAAATTTTTTTCGAAAACAGTTTAAATTGTTGTTTTTTTAAAACATTTTACCATTGGAATTCTAGTAAATATTAATTTATTCAAAAGAAATCAAATAATCAATTTATAAAACGAAATCGAAACGAATTGTTCCTTGTTTTGCTGTGCTCTAACTAATTTAGATTTTTGTGAAAGGAAAACCAAAAACCCAAAAAAAAAACAAAAGAGAAGAAAATACAAATTCCATCCATTCCACGAGGAACTGAGAAAATTATGGAAAAGAATAGCGTCGAAAGCGTTTATAATCCATATCCAAAACGTTTTTCGACAATAATCTTTGATCTGGACAATACATTAATTGCAACGAGAAAGGCTGATTTGAAAGCCTGCAACAAGGTAAACGAAATATTTTTTTTTTTGTTTTTGTTCAATGTTCAAGCAAGAAATTTCTTTGTTTTGAATAACAAACAAAGTGTCAGTGCTGTTGTGTGTGCTTCCGCATATATGAAAATGTGCGCATTTTGTATTTCTTTGTCTACAAACATTTTTGATTTTTGAAATGTGTGTAACAAACATTTTGCCCAATTGAAATTGAGGTGGAAATCTGCGTTATAACAATGGCTCATGAGATTTAAAGTGTTTTACAATTGGCGCATCTGTAGATGTGAACTTTGTTTCAGGCATTCATTGCATTTGGATGACCTTTGAATGTGAGATGAGGAAATGAAAACAGTCTCTTAGATTAGAGAATGTGAATAGAAATCACCGTACGATCGATAATTTGCGATTTATTTTGTTGACACTATTGACCTTGACATTGCCCATGCAATGGAAACATTTCAATTCATTGTCCAATGTGTTGTAGTGTTTGGCAGATTGTGTATTGGAAATACTTCAAATAACTCACATAACCTCAAAAACAAATGGTTGTCTCTGTCAAAACGTTTAGAATGATTATAGTCGAGAGAAGAAAAAAATTCATCGAAAAGCCAAAACGTGAATGAAAACAATGTAGACGATCGAAAAATTGAAATTTTATTTTTGGTTTTTGAATAAACGCTCAATAGCTTTGGAAGCGATTTGGAAAGGTAAATTGTTGTTTTCATTTTTTTTTTTTCAAATTCAGTACACATTTTAATCGAAAAAACGAATAAAATGTGAAATGAAAAATACAATCTCGTGCACATGCTGTTGCTGTACATAGTTTTTTGTTGTTGTTGTTGTCGAATCACTGTGCTTACTACTGGAGCTCAAGCGGGTTTCACTGAAGTCATCATATCCAGATTTAGATTCACACGAGTGAATGTCTAATTTTAAAATGGTTATTGCGTCCAATCGACACGATGAAAATGAAAGAGTCCGCGATCCTCGCTCATTTCGGCTAAAGTGAATAAAAAAAATAACAACACGAAATAGGAATTGAAGCAACGAAAAAGATGCGAATGGCATGAACATAGAAGCAAATAAAATAGATGTAGAGAATGACGACGAAAAATGTAAAGTTTCGACGCAAATATTCCATTTCGGCAGTCGGGAGGATCGAAATAGAAAAACTTCAGTGCTGCTTGCTTTCGCTTCGAGAGTTCACAGTTGAATTTAGTCACGTATTCTCAGTCAGTGAAATTGGTTGAGAGATATTTCTTTCACCGTTGAATATCGCTATTTTGCATGTGTGTGCACCAATATTCGAAATAACAGATAATCGCTGTAATTAAACGGACAAAAACGGTTTTTTATTTTAATTCTTTTTCCATAGAATTCGTTCGATTAATTTGAATTCGCACATTTGTTACTGGTAAAAAAAACAAACAGTGAGTGATCGGAATCAACGAGCCACTTGGGATTGGGACAGAAAAGTAAAACGCATTCAAAAACAAAAGGGGGCGAAAAGATGTCGAAAGAGGCCATTTCTGATACGGTTAAGAAATGCATTGAATGTTTAAAAGATGCCAAAGATGATACGCAAAAATTTGCCGCCCTGTTTATGGTGACGAAACTTGTGAAGGGAAAAGACTGTACGAGTGCAGCAAAAAAAGCGCTCTTCGAAGCGATTGGTTTTAAATTTTTGAAAAAATTACTGAAAAGTGATAAAGTGCCTGACGATTGCCCACCAGCCGTCTACAAAAGTGTGGCGCTGTCCATTTTATCGGCATTCTTGGAAGAAGAAGAGATTGCCACGCACAAGGAAACATTGGAAAATATTCCTGTATTCTTGGAGATTGTTCAAGCGTCCGATGATGAGGATAACGATGACAGTTTGATACTCGTGAGCGAGGCGTACGGTTGCTTGCAAAGTATTGCCAGTTTTGAACCAGGTCAAAAGGCGCTAATCGATGGCGGTGCCATTGCAACATTTTCAGCCATTTATTCGAACCAGAGTTTCCAAACGGACGAAGCGCTTAATTTGATTGTTACATTAGCAAATAAATTTGGTCCATCGGTGTGGCCCGAAGATCCAAAACCATTCAATTCATTAATCCAACGTATTGGTTTGGATTTCGAAACTGATCACACGGAACGGAAGTTTGATTTGTGCAACATTCTTGCATCGTTGTTATTCAATTGTCGTCGTGATGTGGTGGTGAAGAATTTATCCGAAGAAATTTGGCCTGAGAGTCTTTTCAAGGGGCTGAGCGATATTCTTAAATCAAAATTGGGCAAAAATCAACGTGAACCAGCCCTGAAATTGGCCGGACAAGCCGTTGATGTACTGAGCATTGAATGGACACTCAACGATGTTGATGACCCAAAGAAATTCTTCCTGCTTTTATTGCAATTGGCCTCAATTGAGGTGCGAATGCAAATGGATGAGAAGAGTTTCAAAGCAGCAACAGCACAGGGTGATCTAATTACATCATGTTTCATCATTTTGGAGCTGTCCGTCAATTATATGGCCACCGATCAATTGGATTTGGACCAAAAGGAAAAGCAATCGGTGTACACAGGTCTTAAGGGTGCATTCAATGCAGTTCTATCAGTATTGAATAAATTGGATAAAGATAAAGCTAAAGATTCATTGGCTGGTAAAGATCGTGCTTTCGCCTGTGCCATGGTTCGTGTGCTATCCGCTTGGCTTGCACTGGAAACATCAGCAATGCGACCAGCAATCTATGCACTGTTGCCATTTATGTTTAAATTGGCAAACAGCACATTTTATGATGTGAAAAAATTCCGTGAGGAAAAACAAAGCGGTGAACGTCCAGCCGATGTGCTACGTGTAATGATGCCATCCCTGTGCCATTTAGCCGTTGAAGAAAAAGCCCGTAAAATTCTATTTCAACAGAAGCAAGACGAAATATTCTTTGAATCGTTGCAATTTTACTTTTCGATTGCGCACTATAAACGGCCACCAATACCGCGTTCCGAACGTCTTGCTCGTATGAACGAACCCGATCCAGTTCCAACCGCTCAACAATTAGAGGAAATGAAAGATGCGCGTGCCGCCATCGTTAGCTTATGTAATATTCTCATGAATTTAACTGTACTCGAACCAAAAATCGTCGAAGAAAGTGAACTGTTCCATAAATTGCAAGAATTTATTTTTGAAAATTTGCCACTTTTAAAAGATATTCCAGAGAATTTGGTAATGCATGGGCATTTGGCCATTTTGGGATTGTTGCTGTTGAAGCAACAAGCAAAACGTGTGAAGAAAAATGATTTCACCATTTGCCGTTATATTCAAGCAACGATTCGATTCCTGTGGGATGCTTACATTGTTGACGAATCAAATGATCCAACGGCATTGGTGCTGTCGATGACATACAAAGAGCATTGGTCTGAAATTACTGAGCTTTGGTTCTTGGGCATGCAAACAATGAGCGGCATTTTATCGGTTATCCCATGGATTTCTGATTTTGCGATCGAAAGTGGATGGGCCGAAGGAATTATTGAAACGTTGAAAAAAGTCAAAATTGGCACATTGCCAGCCAATGTGAAATCAGCCTACGAAGACTTCTTGTGTCAGCTGGTTGAAGCAAACAGCAGCGTTGTGCAAGTATTGAAAAAAGCGGACGCATTGCGCGTCTGCCGAAATCATCGTCTGATGGAATTGGGCAAAAAATTGTTTGGCGAATAAATGCATCAACTGTTGTTTTAATTCATCACTCAATGCCAATATCTCTGTCACACTTTTCTTTGGCATCTCATATGCGTACAGAAGCCAAAAGAAATAAGGAACGAAATTTCACTTAACATTAAGCTGTCGAAATTAATCATAAACAATAGCGCCAATCAAGTCAATTTTCAACATAACAAATATAATGTTTTTTTTATTTAATTCAGCTATAGTTGATTTTTAATAAATATAAAAATGAAGAAAAACAAAAATAAACGACATGAAAGTAACAAAAAGGCGTTTGGGTGTGTTTATTTCATTTGCTTAGGCACATCATTTATTTATGGCAAAATGACCCATTTTGTTTTGACGGAGGCACATATTTAATCTATGGAATCGTAAATAAATGGTTTAGCATTAGAATGACGCGATCGTCTATATCACAATTTGAGCACGAATCAAAGTGACAGCAAACAAGAGCGAATGAAAAGGATCTTAAAAGCTTTATTCGTTGATTGTGATGACAAACGAAAAACCGACGATCGAACCATGAGCCAACGATCGTTTCAGTCTAAAAATATCATTTACAAATTTCAGTCTAAAAATACGAATAACTTGGTGCTGCTGTTATGCAGTCAGTCGCAACGCTAATCACACTTTTCAAGAATGAGAAAAACAAGAAAAACAAGAAAACACACAAGAAACTCTAGTTATTTTTCAAGCTTAATTTCATAGCGTCTGTGCGCAAATCGTATGAGTCATTTCAAATCCGATCTATTTTTCCTTGGAGAATGTCCAAATGAATACTTAAACCTTGAATATTATATTATTTGTTTGTAACGCGTGATCAATGAAAAAATGTGCAAAATGTCGACAGAAGAAAAAAAACGGAAGATGTTCACCCACAGCAATGAATTGCTTGAGTATTTCTTTTTTGTCAGTTTTATTTGAATTTTAGGCTTAACCATGATTTTGCATTTCTCTCTCTCACTCTCTCTCTCTCTCTCTCTCTCTCTCTCTCTCTCTCTTTCGTTGGTAACATCCTACATAAACATTTGTAGCTTTCCAGCATTTTGCAGACAAAATACAATGTACCAGTTGAGGCGGCCGATGAGATAACCTCATCATATTTGCGTAGTTTTCGACAATGTCCAGACAATACTGATGTACCGTTGGATGTATGGCGACAGCATCTTTGGAGCCAGGCACTGTCAAACAAATACAATTATCTTACAGCTGAACTGTATCATAAATGGCTAGAATTGCGTTACAAGTACCTTGAATTAAAACCGGAAACGATTGCATTTCTGCAATCGATGCGCCACTGCTACTACTTGGCGATCATTACAAATGGGCCATCAAATGCACAATGGGAAAAGATAAATCGCTTACACTTAACTAAATATTTCGACTGCATTTTAGTATCGGGCGATTTACCATGGGAGAAACCGGATGAGCACATTTTCTATGCAGCCTGCAATCACTTGAATGTGAAACCAAGTGAATGCGTTATGGTTGGCGATAAATTAGAAACAGATATTCAGGTATGTTGCACTGTGCAAATTACCAGGTAGGTATTTGATTTTACGAGACCAAAGCAAAAATGAAACACTGAAATGCCAAACATGACAATTTTAACGCAAATTTGTTGTACACAAATGTAAATCCAGTGCAAGTTACAGTAAAACAGTGACATTTCAAAATGAGTAAGACACACACACAAAAATCTATCTATTTATGCAAAAGAGGAACAGAAACAAAACAAAAAGAAAAAAAAAACAAATAGTAAGAAATAAGATAAAAATGTAGAATCAAAATAAATCAAACGCGCCAGCAAAATTGTTGGAATCTTAATCTGGATCCATTTTATGGGTAAAACGTTAATTCTTTAGAATTTAATATCTTTTTTTTGTTTGGTTGGTTAATTCTCAAGTTTCCGAATATTATTTAGTTAGTTTTTTTTCTCTCTATCTAATTTATCAAACTTCTTTCGATGCTATTATTTTGAAATAAAACAAAACAAAATTACTATTTTCCGAAGCACTCAAGAAAAACCGGAACAGTTAAAACGCTTTCTGCCTTTTGTTGCAAACAACCTTTTTGTTCGGAAAAATTGTTGTTAGTCTCGATAAACTGAAAAAAATTTATTTCCGGTGAATTTTTCCCCTTTTTTCTGTCTGAAACTCTATCGAAAGATAATTTTATTCTTTAGTAATTTTTCTCTATCACTTTTTCTCTTTCTCAAATAATTTTCCCTAAATAAATTTCAAAGGTGTTTTCTATTCCAAAATTTAAATTCAAAAATTTTTCAAATGTCCATTTATTTTTCTCAAACGTCAGGCGAAAATTTTTGTCATAACATTTTCTTTGAAATTCAATTTCGAATTTAGATCGGGAAAGCATTAATTCCGTCATAAATTTAGTTGCTTCAATGCAAACTCGATCTTTCACATTAAAAAAAAAAAAAACAAAATATTTCTTGAAATATACAATTTTATAACATATATTTCAAATAGAATTTGAAAAAAAAACCACAAAAGATTTCAATCGAAAAAAAAATCAATTCCTTTTGTTAATTTAAACTATTGTATTTAAATGCTAACAAATTGCCATTTCCTTATACACCCAAAATTTCGCTACGAAAAAACACACACCCACACACAGGGAGCTATTGTATCGCGAATAGGTTGCTCGATATGGATGCCATTGAATGGTGATGCCACAAATGCCACACAAATTAAACCCGACTTTACAGTCTTTGATTTGAAAGACTTATTGCATATTTTACCAATACGCGAAATTTGTCCTAGGGGTAATGTGAATATGTGCACAAGCGCCAAAGGTCGAAGGAACAGTGGAACGAATAGGCGTGCTCATCCGATCAGAAGTCTACCGGATCTGGAGAATGGCAACAGCAACAGCTCAGACGGCAGCTGAATCGATGGATTTGATCGGATACATCAAATATGTGACTCGAATTTTTTTTTGTCTTAATTTTTTTTTTCGTTCGTTTTTTCTCACAATTTATACATACAAATTATATTTTTTATTGGAGAGTTTTTATTTTCGATTTCTCTGATTGACCAAGTAGCAAGCAGATTAATGTAAACATAGAGGAGGATGTCTACTTTATATTTGAAGAAAAGTAACAGTAAATAAAATCAAATGCTAGAGGAAAAGTTTAAAATAGGAAATTCGTTGTGTTTTCTTTTTTTCATTCAAAATTTGTCTTTATTCTTAAACTTAATGTGAAAATACGAATTTAGCTATGGTAAAAGGTAAGAAAATGCCCCGGTTGTGTCCAACGGTTAAAAACACGGCTTCTTAAAATCAAATTAACAATGTATCAAAAAGACTTAAAGGGAATCAGCAACTCAGCAACTCAGCGTGCTGTAACCCCATGGATCCATTTTTTCATTGAGTGCTGCTAACGATGACTCGGCAATTTTCCCAATGATTTCAGTCAATTGATGCTTCGAATACACCGAATAGAGTTGGCAACTCTCCGACACTAGATCATCGATAATTTGAATAGCGCCTTTGTAATTTCCAGATGAATGCAGAATATTGTGTAGCAATAGTACCAATTGTGGGATACACAATTTGCGGATGCCTTGCAGCTGCTCAAAACGATTCTCAAGTGTCACTTTATCTTCGTCTAAAAATGGATTTATTGTATCCGGATCGACTAAAAACCCTTTTTCTGACGGAAACAATGCTTTGTTTATGGATGATTGTGTTCCTGTGATTCAAACAAAACCAAGAAGCAATTAATTAATTTCAGCGGCACTTCATTCACCAACAATATCTCTTACAAAATATACTTGCCTGATGTGCGTTCCAATAGATTCATTCGCCAGCATTCAATTTCATTCAAATAGGTTTGCTTCTTATGTTCGTTGGCCATTCGTTCGGTGAATGGTGCATTTGGGCTCAATACTTCTGGCTCTTTTGGTTTATTATGGTACAATCTCAACCAATCGTTGTACGAATCAAGCGCATCCACGTACAACAAATAGCACGCATATTCAAAAATACTGCACTCAACTTTTGCTGGAATGTAATCCTTTGAGCCATAGCTGTCTTGAACGCGCTGAACAATATTCTGTGGAATAACACGAAATATTTTCCGGATACTTTCGACTTTATTCTCGCCTAAAAACTTTCGAATGAGTACATTTGCAAACCACAACAGATCACTGAACTGATTGGAATGAAATAACCATTCAAGGGCAGAGATTTTCTTTTCGTCATGAGCCGAAATGGTGCCGGTGAGTTCTTTAACTGAATCATTTGATTGTGCCGAACAAACTGTATGCACCATGTGATTGACGATCGTGTGAACATCCAATCGATTGGCGTGCGCTTCTTCCAGAGCCTGTTTACGGTCATCAATTTGATCGATTTGCTCCAGAAATCGTGCATATAAATCAATTTGCATTTGTGATGGAATTGCAGCTGTATAAAATGCAACCAGAACCGGATCACTCGATTCACGAATCAAATATTCCACGTATATCTGAATCACACGGTTTCCAATCTCTTCATGCTGTGAATGCATTCGTCCAATTTGTCGCATAAATAGAACAATGTGCGAAATGAATCGAAGCATTTGACCATCATTCTTTAGGTCATCCATCCATTGGCTGATGTTACGCATCAACTCTTTTATGTCATCTAAAATCAAATACTTTCTTATGATCGTCATTTTACTTTCAGCCACGTCACGAAGATTGTCGCGTGTACTTAAATCATTGAAAATCTCTTCGATTGTCATTTTATTGTTCCAATATTTTTGCGGCATTTCCACATAACTTTTTGAACATGTTTGACGTAATTCACCCTCGACACAAATATCAATCTGCACTTTAAGATATGCCCATAACAAATCAAACCACGAAGCGTTCAAGATGGATTTTAACGAATCTAAGTGGCCACAAAAGATGCCGAGATATGCACGAGTGTATTCATTTATGTTAGCATTTTCAGCCATTTGCCAGGCCAACTTTTTCCATAAGTCTCGCCGCGGATTTCCTTCAATCGGATACTACAAATGAAACAATACATTAGTTTAGCTCTATGAATTGGTAATTGCTTTTAGCAGAGTTCTATTCACTTTTTCTAGAGAGGTGTTTGACATCTTATAATTGGGATCGTGATGTAATCTCCAGCCTTCTAAAATTGCGGCTCGCCACCATTGACCGACTCGTTCGCATAAGCTGCCCGCTTCATCTAAATGTCCTTGGCGAATCTCAAATAGAATCTATCAAATAGATGTGTTTAGTTTACATTCTCAAACTACTCTAAAAAACAACAAATTGCTTCAAAAATTGTACTCACTTCCTTCGAAATGCGTTCTTCATCTTCCGTATCGAGATCGTGCAATGGCAATTTTTCACGATGTGGTGCATCTGGATCTAAGCTCTTCACAATATTCTTTTTTACGCTGAACGCCGTTCGATCGATATTTTGTAATTGATGCAATGTATTTTCCCACGAAACGGTTTCATCCATAAAATGGCCAAATTTATCAAAGCGTTGCTGTGTCTCGCATTGCTCCAACCAATCAACAATCAATTGATGTTCACGCAAATTGCCATTCTTTTCATACAATTTTTCGATAATTTCTTTTTCGCTGGCATACAAAAAGTAATCATCATCATTACCTTCATCCATGCCTTGTTGATTCAATAGACGATCTTTGTACAGGCAATACAACAATTTCCATGTGTTTCTCTCTTGATTGAGCCACTCAAACAGTTGTCCATCACTTTGTATACCGCCACTTCGAATGATATCATCGAATATTTCGGAGCACGCTTGAATCATTTGATGAACCGTATCAAACATTTCTGCTTCGTTTGTTCGGCTTTGTGCAATTTCCAAGAAAAATTCATGCAAACGATTTGTCTTTTGTTTGACGGTACTCGGATCCAATTTGGCATACACGGAATTTTCGGTGATTGTTGCATTTTGTGAGGCCAAAAATTGTTCGCTGATATTCCCATCGAATGTGGCATTCATCACAAATAAACGATGTTGACTTGATGGCATGTCATGTCGATTCATTTTTACAAAATCCATAGATTGATTGAGACTCATTTTAGCGGCGACACAGCAAACGGTAAACTCATAACCTACAAATGCCGCCAATTTACAAATTAAAATCAATTTTGGTATGAAATAAACGGGTGTATTTTCCGATATATGAAATGATTAAACGTACCTTTTGAAATAAAACACCACAAACAAGAGTCAATGAGCTCTCTGAATTTCAGTTGGAAATTTTCTTCAGTGAAATTACCTTGATTAAGTTCAAATAGCTCAATCGAATGTCATGCCATCAAACTGTAGTTTCAATCAGTTTGTAAACCGCGCAGAATTGACAGCTTGACATCACAGTGAACTTGAGCGATTTGATGTGGTACTTAAGTAGTTCGGGGCGTTAAGTGTCTTAAGTATTTCAAGGTGACCATTTGTTTTGATATAGACATTTTTAATTTCAAACCATTATGCAATTTTTATAAAACAAAAATGGAATAAATATATGACAAAATGTCACTGGTGTTTCAACACACAGCTGGAATTAAAATCTCCGCAATCCCTCCAATTTCATGGCAATTGGAATAAAGTACGTGAAATTGTTTATTGACTTTTTGCGTAGACAGTTCTAAAGTCTGGTACTACAATAAGATGCGCTATACAAAAAATTTGTATCTCGAACAAAAATTCCCATGATTATTGATGTTTTGTTTTGACATTAAAGCGCCCCACTAAAATGCATTGCAAACCGAATAAAACCGAATTGAAATAATAATTGAAGCGGTGAAAAATTGTTCGCGTGTGAATGGTTTGTTAATCTGTTGTGTGATTTGAAATGCACGTCGAAAATTTTCAACGGCATTGAAACATTCAAATTCTGATTGAAGTGTTTCTATTTTCATGTCACGTGATATTGTCTACATACAAACATTTCGAAAAAGGTATAGGCATGTGCAATAATTTTCACTGCTCTTCCATAGGGCTATTTTGTTGACTTGAATTTATTTATCTCAATCATTAGATATGTCAAGAGAACACTGTTTTCTTCTGTCTCTTGAGCTAGGTATAGTAAATTCTGCACAGTTGTCAAACGCATTTTCATGTTGTTTTATTTATTATTTTCTGTGTGTTATTCGTTTGATTTTGTTCAATGCCATTGAAAAGTGTATGTTGATAAAACCAAAAATATCCAATAGTTACATTTATAAAAAGAGACCATAAAATAATAATAATAATAATACCAAAACCAACTAAGAATTGTTCTAATCTAAAGTGAATCATTGGTGTGAATGCTGTACAGTCAAAAAGTTTAAAGCGATAAAACAAAATTAAATTGAGTCATAAATTTGAGTTGGTGGCAAGAATATTCCAATCCAACTGAGAATATTGGGTAGATAAATTCACATAAACATCAGTTGAAATCCTCTTGTTTATAGTCGTTGCTGTGAATTTATATCCGCTTCGGGTGGAAAAGCTGAGAGGAGCCTGCCCGAGCACCACCAACAACATCATAACATTTTGTTTGCTCTGGCAATGCCTTGATTGTAAATCTGCACTGCATTGGGATGAAAGTGAGTGAGTGAGTGAGTGAGCGAGTAAGTGAATGAATGAATGGATGTAGTTGTGTTCGGTGTGTTCGGTGTGCTGTGTTCGGGTTGGTTTTTTACTGAGTGAGTGAATGGATGCGAACCAATATGTACATGTATCCACTATATTACTCAGTGTCGCGGTTGTGCGTTTGTATGTGCCGTTTTTCCAAGTCATTTTTCCAAATGCAATACTGCCACCCGAAAATTTCTGCAATTGTTTGTGAAATGAGTGTCGGCCATGTTTTTCCCATATACTTGTTAACCGGGAAAATTCATCTCGGTCGTAGCCTAGGAGGACATTAGTTTGCCCCACCTTTTTATTTTTCTCAATGTGCAAGTAACGATGATTGAAATTCCCGAAGATGTTTATAGTTCGGTTCATTTTTCTTGTGTTGTACAATTTTTCGTTTTTCTTTTTCACTTCACACAGTAAACAGTCAAACAAATAAAACGCGTACAGTTTTGTATTTGAGTTGTTTCATTTTCATTTCGATTGTGTGATAAAAATAAATTCATAATCATTTTAATTTCGATTCAGCCGGATGGCACCGAAGTAAATAATAAACAGAAAATAAATTGCATCTTGGCAAAAATATAGCGCACAAGTATAGCAACACACACCAGGCAAACGCGGGAGTGAAGCAACCGTTGAATTTATGATAAGTGCATTTTCCATTATCAGGAAGGATTAAAATTGCTGAGAGTGTGAAAGATTAACGTACACACTGACAAACCGACACACTGGACCAAAATAAATGAAGTAAATGTTCTATTTTACACTGAATTGATTGAAATTACGATTGAATTTCAGTTTCAAGGCTGAATCGAGTGTTGCGGAAAAAAATTGTGATGAGTTGAAACTGTTTTTTGTTTTTGGAAATATTTCAAATATGCGACAAAAAGAAAGTAAGATAGAGATAGAGAGAGAGAGAGAGAGAGAGAGAGAGAGAGAGAGAGAGAGAGAGAGAGAGATGATGATGATGATGAATTTTGCACTCGCCTAAGAAAAAAAATGTTGTGACTCCTTCATCGCAACCAAAAGAGATGCAAAAATATTCGTCAATCATTGAAAATGGCCTTAATTGGCTTTGATCAATATAACCTTATTATGTGCTCTTGAAGAATCTTCCCTCATTCAAATTATCAAGAGGAAAATCGACAACATTTTTTTTTCACGCTCTCACTCTGTGTCTCTGTGTCTATCTCTCTTTCGCTATCTCGCTGTTTCGTTCTCTCTTTCTCCCTTCATTCCATCACTTGACATTATTAACCAGACACTTAGCGAACAAGAAGCGTTTGTGTTTCATCCTTCATTTCATTGACAATTCGCGTAAGCGAAAAAAAACCTTCGTGATGACGACTTTTGATTTGGGTGTTTTTTCTCCTCTCTTATTTTATCAGTCGCAACATTTGCTTAAAAATTGGAGCATCAATGAATGGAAATCGGTGGCTTTAACCATTTACACTTTTTATTCGACAACGGGGGGGAACAAATTCGTGTACGAATTGATTGGACTAGAGAGATAGAAAGAGAGCAACGGTGAAGTATATACACAAAATTATTACAACCTGGGAAATATTCATACTGCATCGCTTCAATTGCAATCTGTTCGCTGCACTCAACGGTTCAGCGAAAAGAGTTACAAAAATCGACCAATAAATAGAAAAACATTAGAACTTCAATAAAGCAAACAAATCAAAAAAGCAAAAAACCAGCAACAACAACAAATATATTCAACCATGGCTGATGACGATATTCTTTTCGATGATGTTTATGAATTATACGAAGTGATCGGGAAGTAAGTATACACTTTGATGTGGTTGTGTTGTGTTTTTGTTTTTGTTTTGGTTTACATCATTCAACATCCTCAAATTACATTGATAAATAAACATCCTTGCTTGTCTGTGTGGGTCTGTGTGGGTCTGTGTGCGTGTTCTTTTTTTGTTTCTTTTCAATATTTCGGTATTAAGTATCCGATTTCCGTAAATCAATCGAAATATACTCATGCTATTTATTTGATTACAATTCCGCAGAGGTCCATTTTCAATAGTACGAAGATGTATACATCGAGAATCAAAAATGCAGTTCGCTGTGAAAATTGTAGATGTTGCCAAATTTACAGCGAGCCCAGGACTCAGCACATCTGGTTCGTAATGGAAATTTAATTAATATTACCATGCAATAAATTTGCATGCGAACAAAAATAGTGTAGAATACCAATCAAATGATTGATAAATTAATCAACAAACTCTCTTTGTGGAAATTTGCGGACGGGTGCGCTCAATTTGTAGACTTAAAACGGGAAGCAACGATATGCCACATGCTAAAGCATCCTCACATTGTCGAACTTCTGGAAACGTATAGCTCCGAAGGAATGCTCTATATGGTGTTTGAATAGTAAGTGTTGTTTTTTTTTCTTGCGCATTAATTTAGTAGCATACCCAATGCCTTCCTTACCTTTGATGTTCGCGAACATCAACAATTGCACATTTGAATCTAGTTAAATATAGTGAATTAATTTAAAATTTAATTTAAACAATTTCCTACAAACTCAATTTCTTTCCCGCTGTGTTACCCCTCCCCCCCCTCTCCCGCCTTTCGCTCCATTTTTCCTCTATTTCATTGATTATTTAAATATTCCATTTATTAAATATGTGTATGTAATGTTGTGTTTTTGCAGTATGGAGGGTTCGGACATTTGCTTTGAAGTGGTTCGAAGAGCTGTAGCTGGATTCATCTATAGTGAAGCGGTGGCATGGTAATGCTCAACATAGCAAATAGTACCATTCTAATTAAACATTAAACATTTCGAATAGACGAAAATGAATTTGTATTTGCGAATCCGTCGAAATGAGTTAACAATTTTCACCCAAATTCGTTGACAAATATATATACGCACAACACTCGAGTCGCGAGTAGTTGCTGAGTAAGAGATGTACGATGTACATGAGCGTGCACGAGCGCGCCTGTCACAAATTACAACGAAAATTAGCCGCATTGCATTGTACATAGTCATTTTGTCAGAACATTTTAACAGCATTTCTCATTAAAATTGCACATTGTTCTCATTTTTTTTATTTAAATTTTTAATTGATGTGTAATATTTTCGTCCCCGGTTTAATGAATGTGTATGTGTGTGTGTGTTTTCTCCATCAGCCATTACATGCGCCAAATATTAGAAGCACTACGGTATTGCCATGAAAATGATATTCTACATCGTGATGTTCGGCCCGCATGCTGTCTTTTAGCAACAGTTGATAATTCGGCACCCGTCAAATTGGGCGGCTTCGGCGTATCCATACAGCTTCCAAACGGACGTGACGGCATTGAAACGCATGGTAAATATTTTATGAGCACATTATAACCGAACATATGAATCAAAATATAAAATACAAAAAACAAAACAAAATAACACATGTATATAGCACACGAAATGAACACAACAACAACAAATTAAGCTCATCAAATCAGCTTAAATAGAAATGTTGATTGCATTTCGGTCTATTGCAATGGCAATTCATCATTTTTTTCAACAACAACAAAATCATATTTCAAATCAAAACAAGGTCGCATTGGTTGCCCGCAATATCAGGCTCCAGAGGTTATATCTAGAGGATATTATGGAAAAGGGTGTGACATATGGGGCGCTGGTGTTTTATTACATGTACTGTTGTCGGGACGATTACCATTTTTGGGCTCTGGTAAACGCTTACGGGAGGTCATCAGTGGCGGTCGCGTTGTGGTAGCGTATCATTTACAAAAACTCTATCTATCTCTCTATCTCTATCTGTCTCTTAACATCATCTCTATTTACGTTTTTTGCTTCATGTTTTTTTTTAACTTAATTGTAATGTATTCATATTTAACATCATTTGGACGGGAAAATGCCATTTAATGTCAGTTTCTGTTTATTTTTTGTTCTAATAAGATTTTCATTTTATTTTGCCTATATGTTCGCATACTTTTTCGTTGCATTTGAATTGACCCATTACATTTATCATATGCATTTTAATTTTGTTCGCTGAATTCGAGTTGGATGTTGTTTTTTTTTCCTCTTTTGGCAAATTGAACTAAATTGTATTTTTATTTGCCATTATTCTTGTTTCTTGTAGTTGGAAGCGCCCGAATGGAAGTCAATATCATCGAATGCCAAAGATTTAGTATTAAAAATGCTTGCTCCAAATATTCACAATAGGTTAACAATTGAAGAGGTTTTAAATCATCCTTGGATGCGAGTAAGTTTCTTCCGCTAAACTTTTTACAAGAACCACCAGAAAGATTAATCATTTTCAAAAGCGAATCTGTTTCATTGTTGTTTGTCCGCATGCATGCAATTTGTGCACTTTAGCTGCAATATTGTCTTTTGTTTTGAAATCAACATCACAAAACCTCGAATTGATTTCGATTGCTCAATTCAATTCGTATAATTGGTGTGTCGCCAAAATTCAAACAACAAATTGTATTATATTTGCTTATGGGTTTTGCACTTGTATTTATTGGCAACGCGTTACAAAGTTTACATATTGCAATTGTTTATACTGAATCCTAATTCGATTTTCGAAGTTTGACACAACTAAAAAAGCACAAAAATATTACATAACCATAATTTTGTGATTGCAAATAACAAAGACAGTTTCAAGTTGAAGTTTAGAAATCAAATAAAACACCATGAAAACTACTAATCAAATTTTATGCCATTGCCATGTTTGCCGATGTTCTTACTTTTTGATAATATTTTTCACAAATATTATTTTTATTTTCTCAACATTTTGTTTTATAATTTTTTCAATTCGAAGGATCGTGAAAAGATACCAAAGCAACATTTAGGAGAGACGGTAGAAGAATTAAAACGATTTAATGCCAGAAGGAAACTGAAAGGTGCAGTTCAAGCAATTGCTGGTGGACTGGCCAATGATCCTCTGTGCGGCACAGACACTGACTCAGGTACAGTTGACTTGTGTGTGTGTGTGTGTGTGTGTGTGTGTGTGTGTGTGTGTGTTAGTAAAACCATTTGTAGATATCCATTTAAATGGCTGAAATTGTGACATTAAAACTGAATTGAATTCTCTTTTTCCAGTTACTATCGGAATAGCATCAGAGACCCTAAACGATTGGGCAGATGAAGAGGCTGGCTTGGAAGCTGTGCAACGAGTACTTGATTCACTTGATGACATTCATGCACTTCAAGATGAATATGTTGACGAATATGTGCTTAAAAGTATGCTCTCAGATAATCGACTGTGTGCACTTTTGCAGGTAAATTGAGACAATCAACAAATTAGAATTTGTATCGAATTATACAATTGATTGACCATTGAATTTGTTTTCTATCCCGGTATAGTTGTATGATAAAATAAGTAGCACAGTGATGTCACCGACGCGAGCACCACCCGGCGATGCGATTGCACGTTGCCGTGATGTCATCGATATCATTATCTCGGCACCTGGGCACAAGTACAATTGTGAACGAAACGAACTGCTTCAGTTACTGTCACAACCGCATGTTCAGGTAAGTGGAATTTACATTACATTTTCTTCGCTAACGCGTTCTCAAGAGATTGGCATTCTTAGTGATAAAAGGCACTTTTCTTTGAGGCTTGGTGAAAATATAAAAACAACAACAGCATTTAAATGAATCGAAATGATTGCCGCTTTTCTTTTTCAAAGAGAAATAGATTAGAGTCTCAGAGAGGCCTTTGTATAGGTTTAGCTTAAAGTTTCACATAGCGAATTGTTTAAATTGTCTCAAAATATGTAGTTTAAGAGGAACAATGTTTAACGTTTACATAGACGATAAATACAAAAAAAAGAAACTAAAGAACAAACGACAGGATAACCAAGTAAGATGGAACGAAAAATGTTGAAGCAAAAGTTAAATAGTCGAATGTAAGCAATGCATAAAATTGAATAACTAGGGCTCATTCCCTCGGGCATTACGATGGTAGTGTTTTGGAAGTGCGAACTTTCTTTCTCACACCCAGCTCTGTCTCTATCCTTGCCACATTTCTCGCGTTTCCCTGCTCAATATTGAAAAATAACAAAAGTTTACATTTAACAAACACTTTTGTTCAATGCTACAAGAAAACACGTATCCAAATGCAATTTCGTTGATTTACGCTTTGTATTGCTAACGGAATCTAGTAAAATGGCATAAAAGAAAACAGGAAAAAAAGTGGCACAACAACAGCAGAAAAAAAACAACAACTGCTTGGTATTAAATCGGTTGTTAAAGCATCGTGCGATGTGGGGAAATCTATATTCAGTCGTTTGAGTACTAGATTTGGTTATTCTGTTTTCTCGGATATTTTTTTTGTGTCTCATTTTCTCAATGTTGAATTTTGTTGTTGTTGTTGTTGTTGCTAGTGCATCGATCCAGTGACAACTAATATTTCATTGGGTTAGTGTAGGTGTAAATAAATCCATGCCATTAAATATTGTTTCAATTTTCTACAATGCATGACTTTCAAACTAAGAGCAGGCAATAAAGGTGCTTCCGCTGAATTTTTGGTACCAGTACAATATTGCGCTGCTGTGTATTTCGAAGTGCTGTAGTTTTTTTTGTGTGCCGTCGTCGTATGTTGGTGATGGTGACGATAGGATGATGTGAGTGAGCGAACAAGAGAAATCGGGCGAGCGAATTTGGTATGGAAACCCGTCATTGAAAGAGAGCAAGCGCATTGAAAGCTCTCGCGCCATAAGCTCGTTGAGAGTGTGTGAGCCGAAGCTCGGTGTGTGGTTTTGTGAGACAAACGAAATAGTTAGGTGATTTGGTGTATCTGGCAACAGCAGCAGCAGCAAAGCAGCATTACCAGCAACAGCAGAAAAAGTGGAGGCTGTACGAGATGGCCTGCAATACGCATAATACTCCATGCTCTCTATGCTCTCGCTATGCTCCATACTCGTCAGCTCTCTCTCTCTCTCTCTCTCTCTCTCTCTCTCGCGGTCTCCCTCTCTCTCCTTCCCTCTCCATCCATCCATTCGTTCATCCATCCCTCTAGCCCTCTCTCTCACACACTCACCGTACCTTCTGTGCACGCTCCTGTAACTCTGTGTGTGCGAATTGTATTGCTCAATGTTTTACATGTATTGTTATATGAAATTCGTTTCGTTGTTTGTTTCGTACACACGTATCCGAAAAGCTTTTGACAAAATCTAGGATATGCTTTCTGCTCTCTTGGACACCACAAAGATATTTTCTCCTTCATTTTTCTCAGCCATATTTTTTTCATGTAGTTTTCTTTAGCGAGCTCCATACTCACACGCTCAGCACCATTATTGAAACCAAAATCTCGCGAATGTAGTCGATTTCATAAAAAAAAGAACCGAAGAGCAGAACGAAAAAAAGAAGAGAGACGAAGTGTGGTGAATCTGAATCTCAGTCCGAATTATGTGTGCGTTTGTTGCTGTACACAAATTTTATTTATCTCGAACTAATTGGAACATCATCCATTCGTAAACTATTTTAGTTGCAACATTGAGTTTGCTTGGTGAGCCCAAATACACAACACCGTGTCTCGATTGGAAATTTATCTCTTTCACAAAACGGAGACACTGCAATATCAGTAATAATAATTTCAAGTGTGTATAGCTAGTCTAGTGTTAAAAGAGACTCATTACAAGAAAGCTGTAAAACAAATAACGCAGAATAAGGTCGAAAAGTTGTCTCGAATCAGTGTGTTGTTAAGTGTGGAGTTTTATAAATAGGAAGAAAAAAACAATTAATCAACGTAAAAAATGAAAATTGTTGAAAGTTTTTTGTACAAATCCTTTAGTTAAATGTTCGCATCTTATGAATTATTATTTTTTTTTATTGTATATTGAAGACCTTGAGCAACGCTATTTAAATGAGTGTTACAGCTTCAATTGAGCCAAAAAATAATTGATGCAAAAATAATATTACTGCACCTTAATAAAAATCAATATTATTAAAATCACATTAAAATTGAATCGACGATTCGTTACGGACATCATTTCAGAATTGAATGCAAATCAAATATTCGCAAATGGTAGTCCGCGTCATAAAAAGCGATTTTGTTACAGCGAGGTTTTTATTAGCAATTTTGTAAGGCGTGTGTAATAATAGGCGATGAGGTTGAGAGATGAACCAACAAAAAAGCATCAACAGCAGCAGCGGCAGCAACAGCACACACAGCCCAGCTCACTCTCGACACACCAATGGCAAATTCAAATTCCACTAAATAATTGATTATGATTTGGTATTGATGCATCATCGCGGATATTCGATACCCATTGGGGATGTCATTTATTTCGATTCGTTTCGGAATTTGGAACAAACGGCCGATTTCCATTCCCGCATACCAAATTGAGCTCGACAATCTGCACAGTTCTAATCTGCAGTAGTCATGGAATTGAAATGCTACGGTATTCTTGAAATCAATTTTGGTACTCCAGTTTGTTCTCGCTCCTCTTCTTCATTCGTTTCGCACTTTTTTTCGTGCTTTCATTCCATTGCTGCTACTGCTACTGCTGTTGCTGTTGCTGCTACTGCTGCTGTTTTTTTTTCTCGCTCAGTTCGATACAAACGTATACTTCTATTCATGTGAACAACTTTCCATGATACCTGTTTCTGCGTGTTATATAAACACGTAATATACGCCTCACGCCAATAGCTTTCTCGCTTTTTGCCTCAATATTTGTAGGCTTTTTCCTTGTTCTCGCGTGTGTCGCACTTCAAAAACCGTCGAGACCGTACCGTACAACGTACAAATATACCAAATGACACAAACTTTTTATCGTCTGACTGGCAAATTTATGAAAATTTAATTGCTCTATAAATTATATTCCATTTATTCTTTTACTCTCTCTCTCTCTTGAATGTGTGTGTGTGTGTATGTGCTTTTTACTTTTTTGTTTCATTTCGGGAAAAATAATTGACACCATCATTTCAGTTCTACCCAATTTTGCTTAAAATCTGCTACGTACATTAACATCATTTGCTGATTTTTTTTTTGTTCGGTCGATGCGCTACTTCTGCATCACAGATCTACAAATTCCCAATTCAAACGGCCGACACGGGAATGCAACAACAACAAAATTGTATCCATGGTGTGAATGAATAAATTATTTTCGATTTACCCCGAAATGGATCATAAGACTGCCTATTTCAATAAAACCGAATTTGGAAAAAAAATTACGGTATATTTAAACTTGTACCACTTCATGAGAGGATTTAAGTTTGGGCCTCCCCAAACACAAACACACACTCACAAAACCTACTGAATTTATCGAAATGATAAAATGAAAACGCTCAATTTGACTACCAATAAACCATGTGAATACGAACATCATATTCGACAACGATCAAATATTAAAACACTCACCATTTGTTCCCGTTCTTACAGCTCCCATAAAAAAAGCTCTGAATACATGAAATGTCAGTATTGTAAAGATGAAATAAGAGAGGAATGAAAAAGATTAGGTCTAAAAGTGAAATGTGTAAAAAGATACAGTTATTGAGTCAGTGGTAAAAACGAAAAAGTAAAAAAAAAACGGAAAACGTCCAAGGAAGAAAGCAACGCGTGCTCAATAAAAATGATGCTAACGGCAATTCAAAGAAGCTAACTCGTTTATGATAGCATTTGAAGTTTATTTGCTCTAAAAATTCAACCATTGCACGGACATTTCTTATATTTTTGGTTTTGGTTGGTTTGGACAAGGAGAGAGAAAAATCTGGTGACATTGAATAATAATATATCACAACAATAACAACACAACAGCAGCGCAAAATGATAGAGCATTCGTGATTTTTGGTTTCAAATGCCGCACATTTTACATCACACATCTACTGTGATCCAGCATACAAATTACTCGAATTTCCGCCTATCAATAGAGAAGCAAAAGCATAAACCAGGGCATTTTATATACATATATCTATATCTACAACTATAACAATATATTGATAAAATAAGCACGAGAGATAGATATAGTGGCTACGTTTTGACAGCACGCGAAGGTATGGGCCCTCGAATAGATCACTTGTCCATGGAATGCACCAACAACCACATAGATTTGTGTGCAAATACCAGCGAATTTGACTAAAAATCAATTCCCAAAATTATTTTTTATCATCGCCGATATATAAACCGGGGGCAGCAGCAGAACCATTAGCAGCTGAAACAGTGGCATTGATTGCTCAGCACATTGGCTAAACATTCTAGCAAAGCTGCGGCTCATTTTACGGTTCCAAACGGTACGATAAAAGCTTAAAAAAATTTACTCGAGACAATCATCACCACCTCTGCCTCATCGACTACAATGCTCTGGTAGCCAAGATAGTTTTGCCACAGACTCGTACTGTGGCAATAGCGGTGGCCCGGGTGCTGGCAGTCAATGGCAATTACCAAATTGTGCCGATACGATTTGCCCACATGCGGCAGCACAATTGGCTGGCGCTGGTTGCCCATCAATGCCACCCACAAATTTAATGCAACCACCTGGTTCAGTTATGCCAATGCCACCGATGCCGCCAATGTTCGCCAACGGTGGGGGTAAGTTTCACAACACAACACAATACAATATAATACAATACAATACACATCACACAATACACAATACATTGCTAAGCGCGCCCACGATTTGTGGATTTGCACCCCCTCCCACCCCCTCACACCCCCGACAAACACACACACACTCATTTCCACCATCAATCGTCGTTTATCCAGCAAAGAAACATTCAAATTAATCAACTGCTATTAATATTTGCCATTTTGCTAGTATCACGATGGGGACCACGCACATCATGTCCCATACATAGTCCATTCCGTGGTCGGGTACCCAATGGATCGATTTGTTCTGGGCATCAGGTAAACATAACATAAAACCCTTTTCAGAATGAACCATTTGTTCTTACCACTGTTGTTTATTATTTGTTTATAAATTTAAAAATCTGGCATTTGCACACATTTGTTAAAAATCGAAAACAAAATATGAACGAACGAACGTTTTGTGAAAACATCTCCTAATGAATTTAATGATGGAAGTTTTCACCATCATCAATTATTTTGTACGCGTTAAAGCATCGCCAACCAATTCCATTCAGTTTAGACGGCAAATAAATCATTTTGGCTCTTTTATCCTCTCGGTTTTGAAAAAAATGAGAGTATAATGTGTGAATAATGTATCTCTTACAACATCCTTATTTAAAGTGAATGTCAAAATTAAAAATTAAAAAGGTTTTTTGCCGTTCAATCTTGACGCTGCTTTACGATGCTCACTTGGGCTAATAAATGGGAATCTCGTATTACAAAATGGCGTGTGAGAGATTGTGTTTCACACTTGAAACACGCACGCAATACAATTAGTTTCGATCATCCGCAAGGATAAATATCTCACGCATTTAAATTACTTTTTGATTACTGATAATGACGGTCTGATAAGGGTCTTTGCGTTTCTTGTTTCTTGTTCGATTCTGGGCGGTTCGGTTGCAGCAGTTGAACGAAGCGTGTTTTTCTTTCTCTTGTGTGTCTTGAGAAAGTGGCAAATGTTTTGATGATTTCCGACATTCATATGCCATTTAAAATTCATCGCTTCAACGATTTTTCGGTTCATGTTTGTGAAAATTTTCCAATTTGTAAATGTTTTAAGGAAGTCTTTTACCATTTGTACTCATTGAAAATAAACGACTTAATCGAATGTGTTGTTTGCAATTGACGCAAGCGCAACTCAACAACACCATACACACAACAATTTCACAAATCATAACCATTTTCTATCGATTCGCATCAATTGAAAGCAGGTGTTCGTATGATAAGTTCATGGAACTGAAATTTCTCGAAAAATTGATCGAAAATAGAAAAAAAAAACTTATTAATATTACGCATGGAAATTCACCCAAAAAAAGCATATCTTCTTGCGTTTAGTGTAAGTGGTGAGTGTCCTTGTATTTCTCTATACTCCGGTTCTTGGGTTATTTGACTCAATTTCTTTTTTTTTATTTTATTTTATTTTTGTTACTCCATCAATCGACAGTTTTCGCTTTAAAAACTTTTCACTTTAGCACAAAAAGAAAGTTTTGTGAGTGAGAGAAGAAAAAAAAAACACATCGGAATAAAAATATATCTGAAAAAAAAAACTAACTTCGACAACGGAAGAGTGAAACAGAAGTAGCAAAAAAAATGAAGAATGGCAAAAAAGGCAGAGATGGAGACAGAGTGGGAGAAAGTGGGAGCGAACGAGACATAAAGGGAAAAATGAAATTTGAATTGTTACCCATAAAACGAACATAAATGTTTATAAATTAAAGTTTAGTCAGGGCCAGAAGTCACTTTTCAATATTGAACTTGACACTTATGGAATATTTTTCATGGTGTTTTCAAATGCAAACTGAAGGTATCCATCTTAGGCGGTGCAAGTAAGAAAAGCTCACGTAACTTGTGTGTGTGTGTGTGTGTGTGTTGAAGTCAGTTGATGATATGTGCTTGAAAGTGGCAACACACCTTTCGTGGAAATTGCTCGCTTGTTCGCGCGCTCAATGTGCGATTCTATGTGATAAAATAGGTTTTTATGTCACTTCCATACACAAAGCACATATATTTTTATTTCATTTAATGCACGGGCATCAATCATTTTAATATGTTTAGAATATGCAGCGTATAAGATCGTAAAAAGCAGCAAGCAATTGAGGCCATAATGCATATGGCAAATGTTGAAATTAGCACCGAAGACATTTCAAACATCGATAGACCAATCGATCCTGCAAAACTGTACGTAATTTGATGGAATTTCAACAACAACAGCAACAACAACAAAAAAAATAAAATAACGAAGACGAGAGCGAAATAAAAACCTGAGCGTAAAGAAAAAAATGAAAATACAAGAGAAAACAAGAAAAACCATTTTGACACATTCAATGCAGACATAGTCTCACAGACAATATTGTATATTACGCTAATGTTAACTGTAAGACTGTGTCTGTGTTGACATGTAAAATCATCAGTAACGTCGACGGAAAAACCACGCTCATCATTTACTGGGACACAAAACAACAACAGTATCGTGCAACATTATCCGGTGAAATATCAAATGGCTATAAATAAAGGAGAGATAAGTAAGACCACGAAAAACGAGGCGCAGAGTGCGAGAAAATGATTGAAAATTCGAAACGAATGACTAGTTCACTTTGCAGCCAAACACCTGGGATTCAAACTTTCCCATTTTATTTATGCTCATTTTGCATTGTTATGGCTATAGTTTTATATCTATCCGCTATATCGTTCGGTGTTGGTGAAAATTTTCGGAACTGTAACATCATCACACTTACACACTTACTCACACCCCTGCTATAGTTGCGTTCAAGAAGTTGAAAACACAGATAGTGTATATGAATCTGAAAGTAATGAATAGGCAAAAATGTTGTGCGAATAAATAAATATATTTATATTTATGTATGTTATATAAACAAAAGGAATAGGTGAATTTTATTAGATCCCAGCCACACTCAAAATCCATTTTGTACGATGCAATGTACCGTGTGGAATGGCCATTGCAATTTGACTTAAAATCTAAATTACTGAATGCCTTGAACCATTCCAAAGCCCTTGTGCTTTCAATTCGGTATTTTAAGTGAAA
Source organism: Aphidoletes aphidimyza (assembly GCA_030463065.1). Taxonomy (NCBI): domain Eukaryota; kingdom Metazoa; phylum Arthropoda; class Insecta; order Diptera; family Cecidomyiidae; genus Aphidoletes; species Aphidoletes aphidimyza. The sequence goes on along the minus strand of CM059997.1, from coordinate 11,735,752 downwards.
ATTAACGGGATTGCAGCGTACCATTCGGGGAGGAGACGTCAGTAGTGCGGGGGCAGTAGATGGTTAGTTTTTGTAATGTGTGACTGTAATCGGGTGATAGGATTAAAGTGCATTTTAAATGACTCATAAATCGTTGTGTACCAAATGTACTTAAAATTTTAAGCCGCTTGTTGCATTAAACAAATGCACTTTCATTACTCGCATTGATTGCGTTGATGAAACGTTTAAAAGAGCTTACCTGATTATGACTAACTGTCATTGAAGGTAAAATGCATATACCGTAATATTATCTTAAACCTTGATCATATTACCAAAAGCGATAGGGCAAACGAAGCAACGGTAGGTAGGTAGGTAGGTAGGTAGGTAGGTAGGTAGGTAGGTAGGAAGGGAATGCGAATGACGGTGCTGAAAAGGCAGAGCATTTTGAATGATAGTTTAATATAAATGGTTCAATATAAATTCGGTCGAGTGTACACCGTAATATACCATTTGGTTGTAGCATTTAGCGAACATTTCTCTCGCCTCTTTTATTTTCAATAAATCAAAGTCATGAAAACAAATTTAAAGAAAAAGAATACGAGGAAGAAAAAAGCCATCACGAAGAAAGCCATCAATAAAAAAAACTCCTGATCAATTATACCGCTCATTAAATTTGGTCATTCTATAAATGATGATATATTGATTTTCACGTATTTTCTATATTTGAAATAAAAACAAAAAAATCAGGCGCTGCTGCATACACATGATGTGGTTGCCAAAGAAGTGTACGGTGAAGAAGCGCTTCGTGTAACACCACCGCCAATACCCTCGTACGTAAATGGTGAGGATAGCGATAGTGTTGAAAATGGAGAACTTCAGCATGTTACACGCGTTCGTTTGGTTCAATTTCAAAAGAACACCGACGAACCAATGGTAAGCACATTTTACTTGCAATAACTTTAATTAAGTCATTTTGTCTGTTTGTAAAATGTTGAGAAAACGATTTTGGATCGAAACGACGTTGGAACTGAATTTCCATTTTTTTTCTTCAAATATACAGTCATGGACAAAATTGAGTGACCGATTGCCAGAAAAATTTGTTAATGCTTTTTTCATGATCTTTTTTCTTGTTTTTTATTATTATTTTGGCACTATTTACTGCATAATAACATGAACTAAAAGTAACTGAGGAGACTTTTGAAAAAAAAATTGAATTTTGTTTTTTTCATTAACAAACGTAACAAAATGACACTTTTGAGATGGACAAAATTGAGTAACCGGTGTGGTTTTTTTGAGTAAATATGAAAAAATGCAATAACATGTAAATGAAATATTTATATTCTAGTATTTTGTGTTTCCTCCTTTTGTTTTAATCACAGCTTGAAGTCGTTGTGGCATACTTTCGAACATTTTTTTCAAATATTCGGGACTGAGTTCATTCTACGCCTTGGTAGAAGATATTAGGGTTAATTCGATCACTTGGTGGCACATTTGAGTCAAGAGTCGACCTTAGATTCTCAATTGAATTCAAATCAGCATTTTGATGTGGACAATCCAACAAATTGATTGCAGTATTTTCAAAAAAACGCTTGGTTACGCCGGCTGTATGCTTGGGGTCTTCGTCTTGCATAAAGATGAATTGATCAGCAATCTTCATTTTGCGTGCAGATTCTTTCAAATTATGTGCTAGTATATTAATATAATACCGAGTATCCATAATACCATTGATTTTATGTAAATTACCAACACCAAACCACGAAAAACACCCCCACACCATAATGAAGCCGCCGCCATGTTTCACTGTTTTTATGGTGTATTTGTCAGGCAACGCTTCGCCAACTTTTCTGTATATTTTACGTCATTTCTTTTTACCAACCTATTCAAATTTGCTTTCATCGCTCGAAATAACATTTTTCCAGAAAAAAAAAATGGCTTATAAGTGTGTTTTTTAGGCCAATTCAAAACGCTTCCGTTTGTTCCGTTTTGTGATCATTGCTATTTCTATGGATACACGTTTATAACACTTTTTTTCGTGCAATCTTCGGTGATTTTTTTTGTCGAAAAATGAGCACATCTTCTCTGACAGTTGTGGCTCGTTTGCGGCCACGGCCTGACAGGTTACTGATTTGTCGTGTTGTTTTGAATTTTTAACATATTTTTAAGACAGCTGCTTTTGAAACTGAGTATTGTTCAGTGATTTCACCAAAACTTATGCCTTTTTCACGATCCAAAATAATTAAATTTCGAGATTACTTATCGTGCAGCCACTATGTCAATGCTCAATGATGAAATGATTGTTTTCGCATAACGCGTAAATAATAAATGTCACAAATAGGTGGTATACTATTAAGAATAACGGGATCTACCGATGACAAGTGCTGTGGTACATAAACAAAGCCGTACTGTCAGTTCGAAAGAGAAAACAATACACCGGTTACTCAATTGATTTGTTGAAAAAAATCAAACAATTCAAAAATATTTCCAAAAAATCCTCTTAGTTACTTATAGTTCATGTTATTATGCAGTAAATAGTACAAAAATAATAACAAAAAATAAGAAAAAATCATTAACAACTTTTTTTTGGCAATCGGTCACTCAATTTTGTCCATGACTGTATATATTTGTAATTTTTTTTTTTCTGTTCCCATCTCAATCACACATAATTTAGGGCATCACATTGAAAATGACAGAAGATGGACGGTGCATTGTGGCTCGTATTATGCATGGCGGTATGATACATAGACAGGCAACGCTGCATGTTGGCGATGAGATTCGAGAAATTAACGGCCAATCGGTACAACATCAATCAGTAAGCCAACTGCAACGGATGCTGGTACGTTGTTTAAACAGAGAATATGATAGAGTTAATGTATTTTTGGTGGTTTTTTGTTTCGTCTTAATTCCTCTTGATTAATCTTAAAGTTTTGAAATAATCCGAACAAAAGAGTAAATTTCAAACAGAATAATTCTTTTGTTTTGACATTTAGTGACATCAAAGAATTTCGATAAGTACACTTACCCCTGGGTTTGACCCAAAAAGACATGATGCACGATGTAATTTCTTTGACTGTTGTCAAAATCGAATGATAGACGTTGTTCCTCCACTTTGAACTAGTTTCCGAAGTTCGCATTTTTTATACAACTGAGACGTTCATATAAATTGACTAAAGCTGCCAGAAATTTCATTTCGAAACCGTTTTCAAACTCCAGTTGATGTATAGAGTTGAGGCAAACTAGAAAATCGTACAATAGCAAACGAAAAATCAATCAATATAATGCGCAGCATAGTATAGTCAAATATCTCATTCAATTCTTCATTTAACAAAAACCAAACTGACTTCCTTCTAGTCTCTGGGCTATTGATTGTAAATACAAATTCACCGATAAATTGAATGTCTAGGCAAATCCTGTAGATTTCTTTTGAACTGTCATTCTAACCGTTTTATTGAGATGATGTTACAATTTTTTTTTTCAGAATTCATTTTGATGGGCAGGCTAATCCTGGTCAATCGAGAATTTTAGAAGATTTGTTCACAATCAAATTGCAAGAAAAAAAAAACAATTAAATCTAGTTCAAGTTTTACTGACTAATTCACGATAAGAAGGCGGTTTTCTTCCTTTCATCAAATGAAAAGATGATCTTCATCTTTCCAGCCGCTTGGGGGGCTGTTCTCGTAGTACCGAAGTTATTAACAGCACAATTTTTGTTTTTATGAAGATCTTCATACAGTTTGAGTAGCATTGGTTTGATGCGCTTGCGCTCCCGCCCAAAACATGCCTGTCTTAACACGGGTAAAACAATTGGTCACTGAGAGGAAACAGGGAATATAGAAAATTCAGTTGCTTGATTTGATTAAGTAGTCATGTCAGCGCTTTAGAATCAGCGAATAGGTGAACACTAGTGAAATATAGATAAATGACGAGCTGTCATTGATGGCGTTCATCATTCAAATGTATTTTTAGAAAAGGCATTGTTTTGTGTATTTGGTGATGAAATTGTTGTTTTGGTTCATTTTTGTAGTTTTTGTAAACAAATTGTCTGGCTGTTCTTTATAGGGTTGGCAGGATTCAACGCACAATTGATTCATTGTGTGTGCGTGCGTTTATGTTTTTTTTTCTTTTGTGAATCAATTTATAACATTTTTCTTTCTTCTTCACATTGTTTGGCTTTATTCAATTGTAGCGGGATGCTCGTGGATCTGTTACCTTTAAGATTGTTCCATCATACCGAAGTGCTCCGCCACCTTGTGAGGTGAGTTATTTAAATGCTTTATTACATTCAATTTACCACTAACCCTCTATATATAACAATGGTGCTTGTATAAATAAGCTTGATTTTCGGCATAGTCATCCATGCAATGAACCATAGTTGAGTCTTACTTTTTTGGCTGGGAAAAAAAGCGGTCGGTGTACCAGGAGTGGAAATTAACATCATCGAAATTCATGTATTTTTCCTCTGTTGTTTTGTTCATGTTTTGTTTTCTGACACACTAACCTTTCAATAGATATTATAAAATATCATGTGAAGTTCATGCTTTGGGAATCCATATTTCATGACCAAAAAAATTCCAACTCAAATTCAACAGTGATCATTGCGCATAAGATAAAAAAAGTAATTTATGTCAACCATCATCAAATGCTCGTTAGGATCACGACATCATGAGAATGACTATAATAACCTTCATTACTCTCTTCCGAATCACAATCTCAGTCAAAGACGAAATGCTAGCTTTTTTTCCTCTTGTGCTCATATAGTTTCTTGTTGAGGTTGGTTTCTTTATTATTTTTTTTTTTGTTCTTTGAAGCTATGAACGACCATAATATGACTGTGAAAAATCACTGAAAATCACTGAAAATGATAGCTTTAAGGAAAAATAGTCAAAGATATAGTGAAAGAAGATAGTGCAATAGCGTAACCACTGTCTCTCACTAGCCGAATAAAGAAAATGATTTATCTCGCGGCAATTGTTCGCAAAGCAGCTTTGTTTCGTTTTGTTCTTTTTTTTGGCAAATGAACGCCACACGCGCTCGCGCGCTCAATTCATTTTCGCTTTGGAATATTTAAAATCTTGACAACCACAATTACGATGAAATGTAGCCAATTTTTGTGGGTTAAATTGAGAGAACATGTCAAGTTCTTCTATTTTTTTCGTAATTAATAGACTCGATTTGCTTGCAATTTTCATGAAAATTGTACAAGTTTTTCCCATCCATTTCACCAGAGTGTGTTTGAATGTTATTCAATGTGTGTCATATACACTCACATATCGTTACATACTGTGATTTCGATCATGGTTTTAAAGCTTTCGTCAAAAACAAAGATTTGCATACCACTTATTAAAAATTTGGTTTGGTCCCAAAATGCATAACAACACTAAAAACCCAAAATACTGGACCCAAAGTCAACATTTTATAACAATGGGATAGTTTTAAAATGGGATTACGACAAGTTCACGGCAATAACTGAACTTTTTTTTTTGACGAGGGTAAAACTTTCACCATTTACGATACCCAATATGGATGATATGCTGTCTGTATTAAAATTGTTATGCTATACCGAGCATACGGTAGACAACCGATGTACCGATGTGCAATCACAGTGAACGATTCATTTTAGCACAGCAGTATTGTGCATTCTTGTTTTCGGCTGAGTTTTGAAGATATTCAGTGAAATAAAATCGAAACTGACTGCACAATCTCGATTTTTTATGGTCGTTAAGCAACCAATGGCTACGGCATTCATTAAGAGAGGGATGCTTCGAGAATATTCGACGAGAAAAAAAAATCGCAACAAACACTCAACAAAACTGAAACACTTAAACTCTCAAAAATTTTCATTCTAAAAATAGAACCATTAAATTAATATAGTTGTCTATATTCAAAAAATAACAGCTTTTCAGGATTAAACCAACACCTGTATTAGTAAGTACTTTGACTCACTCTCACTCTCATTTCGTTCATCTATTTTATCTGTTTTATCCATATATTTCGTGTGTTTATGTACATAAAATCTGTTTTTGGGCAAATATCTATATTATGTTTGATCATATATCATTTTCAGTCTTGTTTTTGTTTTTTTTTTGTTCTTGGTAAATGCACTTGTTTGTCACTCAAAACCTACTAATGTGTTAATTTTAAATCTAGATCAATTATTTATCGTTTCACATGTACTTCAGCAATCTACAACAATTTTGTATTGTATTTTTTTTCACTCTAGATATTTGTACGAGCTCAATTTGATTATGATCCATTGGATGATGAGCTAATTCCATGTGCTCAAGCTGGAATTGCTTTTCGAACGGGCGATATTTTACAAGTGAGTTAGCCACTTTATCATTCTGTCTGTGGCTTTTTCTATCTTTTTTCCCATAACATGCATTTTGCATTTATTATTTTCGTGCGATGACAACACGATCATTGAAATTTTAATAGAGAGAGAAACCGTTGGAAAATTAACGGACATTTTTCGAAATTAATTATTTAATAGATTATTAGCAAAGATGATCACCATTGGTGGCAAGCACGGCATGATACAATCGGTGGATCGGCTGGTTTGATACCTTCACCCGAATTACAGGAATGGCGTATTGCATGTCAAACGGTTGACAAACGACAAGAACAAGGTAAGCGCATCACAATCAAAAACTTAGCCATTTGACATCTTGTTAGCTATATCATATCTCGACCCCGTTTCCTCAACACATTTTCCACACAACCCCGCCGCCCCTCCCCCAAATCATTTTCATATGGATACAAAATTATATGCAGTTTTGTAGTGTTCATCAATCAATCTGCCCTTCGATATTTTGTGCAGTAGTTTTGAATATATGTGACTTGGAATGTTTGGTAAAACTTCTTAAATGGATTAAAATCGAATGACACGTTAAGGTTTTTATTTTTATTTTTGAGCAATAAGACTGCAGTCATAGTTATACACAGTCCACATCTTTCTATTTAACTTCTCACTTTTCTCTCTATTTCTCTCTCTGTGTCTCTTTCTCTATCTCTTGCTCGTTCGTTTGCTGTGTGTTAATTCAATTTTCGTAGCTGTCTTTTAATCTCCAACCCAAAGACATAATTGAGCCGCAAAACTTGTCCAACCATATCGAATAATTATAAGCGCATTGACAAGTGATTTTATTTCATCGGTATTCTAGAAATAGCTTGAATGTTTCGTGAATTATATGGTTCCTGTGTAATGCCATTTTATTGAATTCAAAAGGAGGTCACACATGGTCATATTAATCTTTCTTGTTAAAAGCATATTCGTGCATTCATTTAAACCATTTCGATCAAGTCTTACACACGAATATTCTTCACCTCCCAACCCTCCGCTCTCTCTATCTCTCGACTTATCTAAATCGTTGTCATAGTCTCGGTTAATTGTTTACATGTATATTTGCCATCAAACATAAAAATTATCATGTTTCAAGACCAACGATTACTGAATTGAGCTAATGAATCGTGTAATTGTAGTCTTTATGCTTCTTTACCATAATTTTGCCATTCTTACACTTATCGAATTCATATCACTTATGAACCTAATAATCAATGTTGTGATAGTTCAATGGAAATTCAATATATTTTATGTGCTCGTGTGTCTGTGTGTGTCTCTCTCTATGTGTGTGTATGCATGTGTGAAACACGTCCAATAGGATTGCAGCTACACGCTGCTGATGTTACACCACAACGGTCACAATGTGTACACTGTACATATTTTGTATGATGTGTGCTGAGTGAACATATGCATTGTTCGCTCATCAAGTTTTTCATATTTCAATGCCTTCGGTATTTCGTTATTATTCCTGAGAAAGAACAATGCAGAAGTGCTAGCGCATTCTTGCGTTTACTATGACTTTCAGCATAGCACAAACACACTTACATACACAAACACACACACACACACACACAGACACATGCACATATGCACACATTTCAGGTCAAATTCAAAAACGAACATTCTTACAGGCGGCCTTTGCCTGAAACTTTCATGCCAAGAATGCCGAACTTGTATGCATTTTATTACAATATTCCAAACAATGTAACTGTATGTGCAGTTTTTTGTTTCTTGTTGTGAGAGCGTGTACGTGAAGATGCGATTGCCAAAAATGCTTTAATTTATGGTATTCCCTCAAATCGTTTGTCTGTTGATTAGGAAATGGATATGCTTAGGGGTCTGTCAGTTTCAAATTTAAAACACCAACACAAACAAACACGATTATCCGGTATTTACCCGACTTAATAATGATGCTATCAAAATGTACAATGAGATTAATATAACAAAACAAATCAAAAACACCACCAACAACAACAAAAACCAATACACCCAAACCTTTTGAATACAAATGAGTGTGTAGATCCCCAGTAGACTAATATTTAGAATATGAGAATTTTACAAAACACAACATACACACATACACATAACAAATAAATATAATAATAAAAAGAATGGTAGTAATCATGTCTATTCTGTGAAAATGAAGCGTTTTTATATGTGGTATTTCATGCATTTTAAATGGTTAACCAAAACTAGTTGCATTGCAATTGCGTAATGAAAAACGAGAAAATTGCAATTTGTTTATTTGTGTTTTATTGAAAATAGAAATACCAAAAATTTGTCCGAACCTAAAAGTGGGCGATTTTCTTACAAACAAACTGAAAAAATTTCGATGTCGATTCACATGAAACGAACCAACCACACTCCTTGTGAAGAGGATATATACATACACACACACACACACACACACACACACACACACACACATACATATTGAAACACAATTTCCACCACACCACATTCAGTTCTCGATTTGCATTTTATACACAAATAGCCCACATCGAAATTTAATTAGATTGCTTCCAAAATCAGACACCAGAACAATGTGATTTGAACTGTGGAACAGCATTTTTTTGTCTATCTCGCTCTCTGTTTCTCTCTCTCTGTTGGTGATGTTCCTATGCACACACACACACACATTGCACACAAAGAATAAAGTCCTCCTCAATTTTGATGATATAGAGAGAGCACAGTGCAGACTCATTCAAATTGGAATTTCTCATCCTAAATTCCTTTAAAAGCTTAGAAAGGAAAATCCACCATATCACATTATTATTCCGTAGAATAGCGTGGAACAAATTCATTTTCTTTTCATGAAATAAACAAACAACATCAAACGAACACAAAAATACACACAAATACGCAATCTAATTGTTCTTCATGTATATGTAATCGAATTGCTTAGGAGAGTCTGGACCAGGATGTTCAGCTCACGCTGAAGGATGTGATGGATCGACAGGTATTCAACGCCTTGCTGGTTTTGTTTCCGACCATTTTTGTTTCTAGTGTTTTCTATTTTCTTTTCTTTTTTTCATCAACACTTTTTTTTATTGCAAACTGAGAAACCAAGAAAATTGAAGAATAGAAAAAACAAACGATGAAGTTTTTCATGAATGAAAAAAAAAAAAAAAAAAAATAAGAAAAGACATATATACACACAGAGACAGAAAAAAAATGTGAAATGGAAATGGAATTACTGAATTTGAACGAAGCGCATTGGATTTTTAATTGACTCCCACCAATTTTGAATGATAATTTTTGTGATGAAACGATGAGGATGACAGATAACAAAAAATCAAAAAATGAACATTTAAAAAAAAAAAAAACAACTGTTAATTTTTCACAATGCATGACACGTTCTAGTTGACTTAAGACCAACATTTTTTTTCTATCAAACCAAGTGCACATGAAACTTTGTGCACGAAAACACGATCATGAAAGTTACAACATTCTATAAGTTTTTGTTTTCTGTTGCTTGGGTTCATTAAATGACAAAACTTTTCTTTTTGGTTCTCTCCATCAGATTCACTGGAATTTGTTTTTTGCATTAGATTCGCTCTCCTCCGGCTTCTGTCAAATTGAAATGCAATCAATTTTACGTGCTGTATATAATTGTGGCTTAAATAGAAGCATTTTATGAAATCAATTGAAGCCATTTTACATCCAGATGATTCATACTGTTTTTTTGACAAAATGCTTTTAGGCAAAATGTTAGATTTCGTGTATAAGTGTTCAATGGCTAACTCCATTAATAACAATGAATTTTCATTTACCAAAATGCTTCATTTATCATAATGGTTAATCTCATTCGTACACAGTAACCACAGCACACATTCAATCACACACACACACACACACATACACACTCGAACCAAATGCATCTGTATCAACACATCTATTTTGATGATAAATTTCATCTTAAGTCTGTCGAAATCGTATTTTGATAATCGAAAAATCAGTAAAATTATTATTAAAATGGGACAATTGCAATTAAAATCATGTTTCAAATGGAACATCAAAGATCAATCCACTGCTGTGTTTGACTGATAGACCAAGACTTACGATGAAACCACCTCATTCCCAAAACTATTCCGATACACTCCACATTCATATTCGAAGTGCGTGCAGCTATTTTCACACTATTCCCCTATCCTTCATTTCTATCAATTATATTGCATTTCTATAATAGAATTTATACAAAACAGCAAACATATTTGTGACGGAAAATGTTTTGTTTAATCAATTGCAAGAAAACTTGTTTCAAAAGAATTAGTTCTCGTTATCTCACTTTTAATTGAAGTTAGCATCTATTTGTATAGTTTATTGCAACACTCACACTCTCACACTCACACTCACGCTCACTCACACACACACAAACACAATAACAACACACAAATGTAACCCAATGTATATCGAAGTAAAGTATGTTTGTAGTTATTTTTGCGACCTGTTTGTCAATACCGTGACAAAAAGCATTTAGAAAAATCGCCACTCAGAAGAGTTTTCAACAAGATACATTAAAACTTAGATTGGTAAACGAATCAAATAATTGAAAAGTAAAGCAAAAGAAAAAAAAACACCAAATTTTGAATCAAAATTGCACCGTTTTTTGTGTGCTTTAAATTGCATTCTGACAAGCGATTGTTCACTAACTTTTTTTCGTTATGTCAATTTGATTATTATCAATTTTGCTCATGGTCAGTATTTATTTGGAAAATGAATTCAATAAAATGACAACAACAACAAAAAACGAATCAGAAATTATTCCGCAAACCATTTTTTTTAAATTTACAACAGCATCAATAAATAGAACAAAATGTGAAGTATTTGAAATGGAAAGCGCAGACTAAAATGAGAAATATTCTATACTCAAATGATAGAATAGCGGAGTTTTGGGTATTGCATTCCACGAATGCATTATCTCAATACATTGTTAGCTTATATTTGTTTTAATATGCTAAAATATGTGAGGTGTTTAATGCTTGCACATTTCATAATTCCAGTCAACTGTTCGATATTTGGTCGGAAGAAGAAGCAAGCCCGAGATAAATATTTAGCCAAACATAATGCAGTGTTTGATCAGCTCGATCTGGTTACGTATGAGGAGGTGGTCAAAGTTCCACGTAAGTACATTTTGTTTTCAACGCACGCAAACAATAGATTAAGGTTTTCGGAATGCAGTCTTTGTTGGGGGGAGGGTTGAAGAGAGAGAGAGAGGCGTCAGACGAATGGTTCTTTTGGTTCAACCAAAGAATACTGATATCATCTCCCCCTCTCAGCTGTGTATTTCGACCCTCCAACATTTAACGACGCAGTGCAGATAAACAATATCAAATGTAATAATTTCATTTATAGTCGGCGATCCAGCATTTCAACGGAAGACTCTTGTTTTGCTCGGTGCACACGGTGTTGGACGACGTCATATCAAAAATACTCTGATTGCAAAATATCCGGACAAATACGCTTATCCAATTCCACGTAAGTCATTTAAGTTTGAGAGAGAGTGAGTGTGTGTTTACGCACAAATTCAACCAAAACTAATTCGATTAATGTCGGTGATTTTGATTTGATTGCTCTTTTTGTAGATACAACACGAGCACCACGTCAAGATGAAGAGAATGGACGCAGCTACTATTTTGTGTCACATGACGAAATGATGGCTGACATCGCCGCTAATGAGTATTTGGAATATGGTGAGTGTAACGAAGCCGAGCTATTAAAACTGACATCCGGTGAATGGCTGATACGTATTACGAAAGCATTGTTTTATCTATTCATGGGCATTTGTTTTTGTTTCCGATGTTTATAGGCACTCACGAAGATGCGATGTATGGCACAAAGCTGGATACAATACGTCGCATTCATAACGAGGGAAAAATGGCAATTTTGGATGTGGAACCACAAGCCTTAAAAATTTTGCGCACATCCGAATTCACACCGTATGTGGTTTTCATTGCAGCGCCTTCATTGAATAACATCGCCGATGTAAGTTGATCACATGCGAAACAGATACCTTTATTCATACCATAAAACGGCAATTCCATAGAGAAATGCCGTTTAAATCCACCGTAGAGACACCTTCATCAAAAGTTTAATTAAATAAATGTAAATATTCGATTCCCTGTGGCTCATGTTTTGTTTTTGTTTTTTTTTTTGTTGTTGTTTATTCTAGTACGACGGAAGTCTCGAACGATTAGCAAAAGAATCGGATATGTTGCGACAAGCGTACGGTCATTTCTTTGATTTAACCATTGTGAATAATGACATTGGTGAAACGATTTCGGCACTTGAAACAGCCATCGAAAAAGTTCACTCCACACCGCAATGGATACCGGTTTCATGGCTCTACTGACAAGACAGTGAACTCGAACAAGCTGAATCATGCGATGAATGCATGGATGATGAATGCGATTGCGAGTATTGTGATATAAATGAGTCAAATTATGATATAAAATGAGGGCAAATGCAGCGTCGCAACATGCATGCGACGCTGCAACAACAGCAACAACAACAACCACAGCAACAACTACAACAACAACAACCACAACAACAACCACAACAAAAACCACACCAACAACAACAACAGCAACAACAACAACAAATGCAGCAACAGCAATTGCAAATACAAATGCAACAACAACAGCAGCAACAACAACAACAACAACAACAGCAACAAAAAATGCAACAACATCAAATGCAACAGCAACAAAAACTGTTGCAATTGCAACAGCAACAACAACAACAGCAACAGTTACAAATGCAGCAGCAACAGCAATTGCAAATGCAGCAACAGCAACAACAACAACAATTTTCATCAAAACATTCAAGTAACCGAAAAAATTACAGATAAATTTTTAAAAAATGAAATGAAATTACAAATGCCAAAACACAAGCAAAAATTGTATTGATTTAGAAAAATTATCGAAAAAGATTGGCGTCTACAAAATCGAGAAAACTATTTAACGATTCGAGTTTTTTTTTAAAGGAAAACAAAAGAAACAAAAATAAAAACATTGAGAGTAATAAATGAATGCAGAGCCAGGTGACGCATAACATCACAGGCTACTGCAATTTGTTTGTAAGAAGAACACTTAAAAAAAGCAACGAACTGACCTGATTATGACTCTTGATATGAGATATCGAATGCATTTTTTTTTTTGAAACATAAATCAAATTAATTGGTACTTAATATGAATGTATAAAATAAACAGGATTACAACACACACAAAAAATAGTTCGAGTAGATTGTTTTTAATTGTTCTGAATAAGTGAAACAGAAATATATTAAAAATGGGAAAAAAAATTCGTAAACAAAAAAAATTATAAACGAATTAGACAAATGAAAAAGAAAAAAAATTAATGAATATAAACAAATATTACAATAGCCAAAACAAAAACAAAAAAAATGTTACAAAGAGGTTGTTTTTCTGTATAAAAAAAAAGTAATGAAAGAAAATGAAAAGAATTTTATATATTCATTAAGCGACCTCTGCTTTATTAGTCTAACACGTTGAATAAGAACTAAGTATGAATAATTTTCTAGAAATAAATATTACCTATGAGAATATGTTTCGTTTCGTGAACCGTGAAAATGGTTCGTCTTGCAATCATCAAGGAAACGATTTAGACGCGAAGAGAAACCAAGATGAAAATCACACATACGTTTGAGGGATTTAAGACTTGTTTTTTTCTTTTGTTTTGTTTTGTTTGGTTAAACTAAAATGATTAAATGAAAGGGAAAACAATGTGCCGAGAGAACCTGATAGTTATGACAAGTAACTCAATTAAATGACACACATTCACACATTACAAAAACACAGACGGAACCATGGAACGCATTCAATGAAATCAGGAAAATACTAATGTTCTAATGCCAAATGATTTCGACTGTTTCAAAACAAAACAAAAAATAAAACATAAAAACCGAAATGAACCGAAGAATGTGCAGGAAATTATCTTGCCGAGGCGTTCCTTCATGACATAAGCTAGGATAGTAGTTGCAATATTAAGACCTATAGACTAGTCCAAACCATCCGATTTAATTATCGCAGAGCTTCAATTCAATTTTATGCAATCGAACCGAAATGCATGACATAAATTAGTGTTTGAAATAACAAAGAAAAAAACAAGAAAGCAACGAAATCAGAGACAGAGTGAATTACATGCACACAAACACACGCATTTACACTTTACTAGTTAGATTGCAATGCGTAAATAGACAACTATGGGTCTTGAATTGTTATTGAAATATTTCAACTGCGGATACGTCAAGTCGCAGGAACACGATTTTGTATATGAAACGAGTGCTTTTTTCCTTCCCCCCATAAGTTAAATTGGTTTTTTTCTTCTTTTTTAGAAAAAAAAACAAACAAATAAAAACCAAAACGAAGATTATAAAGCAAAAATAATTGACGATTAATTATGAAGAATGTTTCCACATAAATAGATTGTGCCCAATAGACACGTCAAATGTGCGATTCGCATTTTGACCAATTGATTTAATCAATAACAGCAACAACAAAAATCCATTGTAACAGTAATACAGCCAACGATTTGCGCTCACAAATGAGTGATGCTGGTTGAATACATAACAAGAAATTGCGATTAGTGCCGCTGTTGATGTTCCATTTTATAGCCATCATTCAATAGCATTTCCCTCTAATGCTGTTGAAATCCAATTGATTCAGTTGAATATTTTGTTTGGTTTTTTTTTGTGTTTTCTCTTCATTTCAATGCAGCAGTTTATTTGCTGTTCTCCATTGCATTGTTTTTGTCATTTTCCTTATCTGATTTGTAAAAAAAAATGGTTACCTGTCAAAACCTTTTAGCAATATCCATACACAAAGTGAAAACATTTGATTGCCAAATATTGGAAACCAGGTGATTGAAAACCAGAAATATGATCAAAACACTTCCCAATTTCATAAAATACTTGTCTTCTCCACCATTTTGAATAACAAAAAATGAAGTGAACGCAACAACACAATATAAAGCAAATAGAGAAAGAGAGAGAAAATATGAACACATAATTGAAAGCCCACATGTAAGTGTTCGATTTAGGTTAATATCAGGGAATCAGGTACAATTGAACAACAATTTCACTCTAGAGATAAATATTTCCAATAGAAAAGAAACACAATAGTCTTCGAATGGTACAGTTTTTTTTTCGTCTCGCGTAAATTACATACCGGTTTCTTTTGATCATTTGTGCAATATTAAATGTGTTTGCGCGAATTTTATCGAAAATCGGTCGAATTTTTCTTTTTTTAATTTATTTATTACCTACGCAAAGGCGGTAACAAACTTCTTATATTTTAATGTATTTTGTTACAAGTAATTCCTTGTATTTGTGATGTTCCCATCCCCCTTCCGAATGATAGAACCACGGGATCGATTCACATAGGAAAAATAACAATTACATTAAGATATATTCACCAGATTCATTGTCAGGATCATGCTGTTAAATTCAATTTTAATTTGTTTTTCTCTCACTCAGCTCAGATAAAATAAATTAAAATTTGAATTTCGTTTTATTGCAATACGGATATAATTGTTTTATATTTGATAAATGGATTTAAAAAAATAAAATAAACTGAATGAATAAATGAGAATGAAAGATGATAATTTTTTTTTCGATGGATTCAAACGTCGCATATCTTGTTTGAAAAAGAGAAGACGAGAGAGAGAGAGAGAGAGAGTTAGAGAGACAGAGAGAGAGAGAGAGTTAGAGAGAGAGAGAGAGAGAAAATGACGTGAAATAAAAATCGCATAGCGTAAGCACATAGTGCAGTATTTGCGACGTTTAATTTTGTAAACGTTTTCCTAATCTATTTGCCAAATGTTGTTGTCACACGAAGTCTTTCGTTAATAGTAATTAATAATGATGATGATGATGATGATGATGAATAATGAATGCATTAATTTAAAAAAAAAGTACAAATTTTTCTTTGTTTCTTTGCGTTTGTCAATCGTTTTAAAACAAAATAATTGCTCTTGAGTTTGTTTTCGTTGTGATTGTTTTTCTAAGTGATATTTTTAGATTAATCGAATTTTATTTAAAATGAAGTTATCAACAAAACAAGAATAAATGAAATGATAAAAATAAAAATAAAACAAAAATCGATGAACGATGTGTGAAAGTAAGTAGTAATAAAGAAGAGAAGAAAAAAAACACAAACACACACACAAAAGAGTATTTATTTTAGATAATAGTACCAATCATACCGAAAGCAAAACAGAAAAATATTACGAAAAAAAAAACTCACACAGACTCACAAAAGACACATTTCAATATATGGTCTTGCAATTATATAAACTATCCTGATAATTCCTAATTTTTATCATGCATACGATAAATGAGTGAAATAAAGAATGAAGAGAGAAAAAACGTAAATAAAATTATTAAAGAAAAGAAGAAGAGAATTTAAAGAAGATAAAAAAGGAAGAGCCGTTCAAAATGTGTGAATTAAATTGGTTTTGTTGACTCGTAATGTTACTCGATTGAAATATGCTCGAAATTCGATTGAGATTTAATAAGTCGTTAACGTTGTTATGTTATTCAATGGTCGTGTGTTGTCTCTTCAAAAAAGGCAAACATCATCGACTAGCATGACTAGCATTTCTTCCGGATTGCAATAATGATAAGTAAATCAATGGGAGCCGTTTGTATAGTCGCCGCTCACAACATTCACTCACTTCAGCCACACATAAACATGGGAGTAACAACAATGAGGTTAATCAAATTAATTGAAATATTTTGACTGGTTTACTCGTTACTAACTGCTCAATTTGACTATGCCTGATCTTTTTCATCAAGTAGTGTGATTTAAACCAAAAAAATAAATACATTTAAAAATATTAAACCGAAGCAAACCAAAAAAAAAACACAAAAAACAAAACAACAAGCGATCAACACCGGAATCGCGCATTAAAGCAAACGAAATCAACATGAAACATTTATGATGATGATAAAGCAACAATAAACAAAAAACTGGTCAATTTTGATGGTGTGTCGTGCAAGAAAACGCTCAGTTGGACGAGTGAATTGAAATTAGGTGTTGAGTGCATTTCCGTATTTCTTATTACGTAGATCAATGTCCAGATATCCACTGTTCACCGCGTTCGTGTATGGTTTGAATCCTTGATCTTAAATATTTACTATTGTTTTTTTTATATTTTTTAAATGGCTCGACTGATTTCAGAAAATTATCACACAACAAAAGAGAAACATTATAATAATAAAAAAAAACTGAACTTAATAATGTGACGTGGATCATATACTACTGAAAATGCACTTAATAACTAATTTTTAACCATTTTAATTTTAAACATTTACTTTATTACCTGACATATATTAATAGCCAACATCAAAATTATGTTGGCCATACAAAAAAAAACAACAACACAACAAAAACTCTCCTTTGACCGAATTAAACAACAACAAAAAATTTAAAATAATTAAAATAACAAAAACAAATATAGCAAAAGGACAAATAAGAAATGTATTTAAAGAAAATTAAAGAAAAAAAAAACACAAAATAAACAAAAAAAACAACAACTATAGTTAGAATTTTATTCTGCTAAAACTGAACACAAGAAAATAAATAAAATGTTGAACCCAAAATAAATGAACAAGTGAAGAGAATGAGAATTCTGTAATTCAAACTAAGAAGACAATGTTTAATATTTCACTTTTTTATGGCATAGAGAGCGACAAAAGGTTTTCCATGATAAAATTAATGCGCGCGGCTACAAGAATAGCAGATGAACATATGACACAAAGAAAAAAAAACACATCTTTTTTTTAATAGCCCCACAAAACAACAACCTTTAAAATATATATACATATATATATATATATATATACTTATGTATATATATATTAATATAAAAACTTTACCAATACACACACAGGCACCCATTATGATGTACAATAGTGAGTTTTATAAAAATTAATAAACGGAAATTATGTTTAAAAATATACCGTGTTTTGGTTGTGCATCTCACGTTGTTGTTTTTTCTATAAAAATTTTAAATTAATGAAATCACAACAATTCTTGCGGTGAGTAAAAAGTTCTTGGTTAATTTCTCAACATGTTGGTTTAAATGTCACCAGAGGTGTGCACGGTCGGAATTTCCAGGGGTGGGTTAATTTTCATTTTCAGTGATTTGGGGGAGGGTGGGGTGTGGGTTCAGAATTTTTTTCTTGTACTTGGAGGGGGGGTCTGGGGGAGGTTAAATTCAAATTTTGATCGCTTTGGAGGGGGGGGGGAGAATACTATAAAATAAAGATGTTCTATTTTTCTCCATATTTTTTGTGAAAATCTAAATAAAGTATGTTAAAACACCGTAAAATATATCTTTTCTTAAATAATTATTGGATAATTATACGAAATATTCAAAGAAATACATTTTTTGATAACCGTATGCAAACCGAACTACAGTGACGGACTTTGGTTCGGATATTTGCGGATAAATATTCATATATAAAAATGGCTTATTCCGTAAAAGGTACACTAGTGTCATTTTTAGTAAAAAATTACTTCCAGTGCTCGCGAATTAGGCGAATTTATTCATTCAAAAAAGTTATGTAATCAAAATATCATGATGATATTAGTTTGGGAGGGGTGAAAACAGAAAAATTTTCGTTCGAAAATGATCAGGGGGGGGTCAGCGGGGTCAGATTTCCCAGGCTGAAGGAAATTTCCAGACCGGGGTAGAAACCGGACAAAAATGGCAATTTTTGCCTCAGAGGGGGGTTGAAACCCGAAAACCCAACCCCTCGCACACCTCTTAAATGTAACCATAACACAATGAGATTCGTGAAACCAAAATTCCATTAGGTTCATTTCACATTGTTTTTTGTTATTGTTGGCCTAATAAAGTTGATGTGATTGAGCTTATAAATGCAAGTTATAAACTAATTAATTCGTTGATGTAAAATGACTCCTTTGTGATTTCCAACCGATACTGAAGTGGAAAACTTTGTACGAACATCAATATGATATCGTCTTTATGAAGGACTATTTCCGGACTAATTAGAATAATTGAAGTTGGTTTCACAAACCAAAAATTTATTATAGAGCAATTCAAACTATGCGCAACCTTAACATCCTACCACTACCACTACTACCACCACCACCATCACTCTGCGGTACCAATCATCTGCGTTATTTTGGTAATATAATTTTAATTAGCAGAATGCAATAGAATATATTGAAGTATAGTCACCATGCTAACGGTATGAACTTCATACCATGAAGATCCAGCGGCTTTACTCGTCTGCTTTAGTGTTAATCGTAAACCCCTTCGGGGAAATCGGGGAAAAAACCAGATAGAATAATCAGGACAACCGATGAGTGAACATTGAAGTGAAACTTTCAGTTTCATTGCGATGAAATTATAAGGCCATGTTGAACATCGGTTTTAATATATTGCAAGAAAATTTATACCAAAAGAGAAGGCCCACGTAATCAATGATACCGTATCATTTAACACACATGAAAACTGTTATTATCATTTCGATCGTTCAACAATAATTTGTATTTCTCGGAATTTTTTTCATCAAATTAGTTCCACAAACTTACTGAAAAATTCATATCGGCTTCTTGATTGTACATTTGTAATGTTTATTGAATTGTTTTTTTTTTTTTGCACAATTATATTTCAGAGTGTGTGTTTCTAATGCTTTTATAGATTTAAAAAAAAAAAACCTATTTCACAATGTCTAAATATAGTCTAAATATAGTTGATAATTGATGCTGCATGCTACTGATTGAAATTTAATATCAAATCATCTAAAATCTAAACGCTATAATCCACTTAAAATCTACAATTATAATTTTTATCACAGTATTAAAAAAGCCACATTTGTTCAATTGCTAAAGACTTTTCGTGTATGTGTTTGTTTGTGTATGTGTATTGATGTAATGTATTTCAATTTCTTCTTTCAGTTTAAATGACTTGAGTTCCGTTGATTTTTGTTGCGTTTTAAATTGATTTCAATTCAGTCTTAGTTCATGTTCAATAGTTTTTACCAGCGATTCATTCGAATTGTTTTTGTTTTAGATCAACATCTGGGATTAAAAATGACACGCAATAACTGATTGCTGCTTGGTGGTGTGTTAGAAAAGAGATTTTGATGAAATCAAAAATGATAATTTTTTGTTTAGTGTTCAACTCGTTGTGAGGATACAACACTGAAAGTCAAAAATGTCATATTTAATTGTGTCATGCTGTGCCGTATCGACACTGATCGCCACCATGAATAAAACCCTCTAAGAATGAGACAGACAAAATCACATAAACAAATCTGGCTATTCGTTTAGGATGTGTTTGATAAATGAGTTGATTGGCAAATCATAGTGCGATAAATTGCATGGCTTTAAAGAGAAAAAAAAACAATGAAGCAAAAGTATGTTGAACAGAAATCGGTTAATGCCTTCAACGATTTTTTTTTTTTGGTGTTGTTTCATGTCAATAACACATCAATTAAGAGGCTACGTAAGACGATATTTTTTTTGGGGGGGAAATCGTCCTAGAGAATTTATAAATACTCAAATTCGGAATCACAAAATTCACAAAAATAAATTAATAGAGCTTCTGCGTCCTTGATCCTAACCAACAAAAAATTCAACTGACTGTACTTTTTTGACACATTTTTGTTGTTGTTCGACTCTGACACGTAACATTGAAGTAACTCAACGGTGTGCCCACTGCACATCTAGCTTATAAAATTCTACCTTAAATGGTCTTATCAAGTAACTTACAAATGGTTTTCTTACGATTTAGAGTGCAGTATCGTCTTTGTATTGCATGGAATTTCGGCCATTCTGGTGTTGGTTTTTTTGTCCAATTTTAAACTTGGACATTCAAAATGCCCACGATTTTAAATTGCATTTCGGTTTTTACCACATATTAATTTCCCACAATTTCAAGTAGTTGTCAATGATTTCTTGAAACCATTCGCGTTTTTTTGGCTCTTTAAATAGCGTTGTTAATGCCTTCAAGTCTAATGACAAGATTGCCTCATTGCCTAAAAGATTGTCTAATTGACGTAGAAGATTGCCATTGCCATGCAATTTGAGTAAGCTCACATACGTAAAAATGTAGTATGATAAACGTAATTTTCGATGTGCCCATGCTTCAACTGTGCTATTGCCGCTGGCCGCACGAACCTGCCCTAAATGCTCTGCATACCATGGTGCAAAGTAATTGTACAAGTCTAGCCTAGATAATGCAGCCACACCGCGCGTCTTCAAACGCTCTTTGATATGTTGATAATTTTGCTTCGAATACACGAATACCTGAAAAAAAACGTCGAAACAAACAAAAGAGACAGAAAGAAAGAGAGAGAGAAAAAAAAAACAGAGTGAACAAAAAACAAACAAAACATCAAAATAAACATAAACAATTGAAGTAGTTTTTAGCATTTAATTAGATTTGTGCTAATGATTTGTAATATTCAAGGGCGCAGTATCAAATAAAAAACACCATGCACACACATCACAAACCTGGTATAGCGAGTTGCCCGTAACATATGAATTGATATAATGTGTTCCGAATGTTGTCATAAATTGTATCGTCTCTGTTGAATTGCCCGGTTGCATATCCTGTATCTTAGCGGACACATCTTCATGGAGCATTTGATTTGGTGGGATTGGCTTTATTAGACGCGCCGTTTCACGGAATCGTGACACTCGAACCAGCACATAACAATAATCACCTTTGATAAATGACGAATTAATGCCTAATTTACGTGCAGCCACTTCTGGTTGCCTGTGATAATTGAATCAAATCCAAGATGCACAATTTTCAATTTATTTTATGAGAATTAAGATTTATTTGTTTGTTTGGTTAATTTTTTGTTGTTGGTTTAGTTACGTACCAGCCCCCAGTAAATGCCTGCCATGGGTATTCAAGTCGTTCTATGGTGAAATCGCGAAAATACGCTTGAAATAGTTGTTTCTTATTGTCACAAAATTCCATATGGAAGTCACCATGAAATGTGCCTGGTTGATTCTCCTCTGTCGCCTCAACCAGCTGATCAATCCCCTGAAACCAAATAGATTACAACATCACAATAACGTTGAACAATTTTACACAATTCATTCATCGTTTATAATTTTTATTTCGGTTTTAAAGTACACTCTTTTCCAAATGAACTGATCTATTTGACATGTCCAAAACTGATAAATATGAACGAGGATTAATTGAAAATAACTTGACTTGTTCATGTATTTGTGAACGCATACAATGAAGTGTCTTCAGCTCAGTAGTGACAACAATGTTTCACAGCGTGTTGAATGTTGTCGCTGCTGAGCGACAATGATGCAAATCTCGAAGAGGACTGAATTGGTGCATGTCGCTTACAGACGACAACAATGTTGCCGTTACACACGAAGCAGAAAAATGAATGAAGTAATATGTCAATGTATTTTGTTGTATGCGTTCACGAAAACATTCAGCGTTGTTGTGAATATGAACGAAGTTTTATTTGTAGTTGCTGTTTTCATGTATTTATGAACACCGGTAACTCATACTTTAGTCATTCACTGCGCACATCATCCTGAATGATAATATTGTTGTCGTTCTTGGGGTACAACACTGTCACTGAGGAACTTTTGTTTTATGTGTTCAAAATTACATGAACACCGCATCTAAAAATAAAACTCTGTTAATATTCACGACAACGTTGAATGTTTTTGTGAACACATACAACAAAACCTCCTGGCTTTGACATATTACTTTATTCATTTTTTCGGTGTGTATATCAAGACAACATTGTTGTCGTCTGTAAGCGACATGCACCAATTCAGTCCTCTTCGAGATTTGCATCATTGTCGCTCAGCAGCGACAACATTCAACACGCTGTGAAACATTGTTGTCACTACTGAGCTGGAGAAACTTCATTGTATGCGTTCACAAATACATGAACAAGTCAAGTTATTTTCAATCATGGGGACGTTCATTCATCTAGCCTTTGCTAGCCTCAGCTAGCCTTTGCTAGCCTATATATGTATTTTACAACAGGAACGAAGAACATCCGAACAAAAGAGAATACAAAAACTGTGAAAAATCATAGAGCAGTGTACTGAAATTTTTGCTAGCCTTTGCTAGCTTCTGCTAGCTTTCATAGTATGACTGTCCCCATGTTTTCAATTAATCCTCGTTCATATTTATCAGTTTTGGACATGTCAAATAGATCAGTTCATTTGGAAAAGAGTGTACAATAACAAACAAATAAGTAAAGAATGCAAATTCATTGACTGAAACACTTACCCGAAATACATTGTACGTGGGCTCTTTGAATAGCCATCGTTCAGTATCATTGTATGAAATGACTTTCATTGATATGCCAAGATAACCATATCGAACAAAAACGTTGATGGTTTTACCAACACGCAGCCGCGATTCAATTTTACCCATGCAAATGTTATTGATTAGCAGAAACAAGGTGCAAAATCCACAAATTTTAAATAACAGACTCATTTTTTCTTATTTCCGCGCTAGCATTCCGTTGTGCATTCGGATCAACTGACTGTAAAAAAAAAAAAAAAATAGAAGATCAACACCAATAACAATAGCACATTCACAAACATTGAGTAATCAGTAATCGGAAATCGGTTAATTGTGTTTGTCGTCGTTCTTTTGTTTTATTCGCCCGGTTCTGGTGGCCTCTAAGCTTCCCAATCTATGAACTAATGAGATAACTATTTGTTCATGTCATACTTATTGTTTGTGCACCTTCAAGTTTTGTTTTTTTTTTTAGGTGGAGAGAGCACAATGACCCAACCAAATAGAACACATAAATAACCGTCGAATAGTTCGTTTTTTATGACTTCCACTTAATTCTTCTTGTTTGATAGTTCAAATGACTCGTTAATTCTCTTTTTTGCACCATTTTTTTCTTGTCTACACAGTTAAACACACAATTAATGTCTTTTTTTTCTATGTTGAGCACAATTTTTTTTTATTGTTTATCTTAAACGTAATTCTGCTGATTTTAATGTTAATTTTTGTCCAAATCGCCACATGAGCACCGTGCATAAATGACCAAAACCAATGATGCAAAACAAACGGTCTCAGGTGAACAACCAAATTTGTTTCTTGTGGTTGATTACGAAAGGCCAAATGTTTTCAACCAATAACACGAATAACAACAACAAATGTAAAGCACAAAATTAATTTGTTCATTGAAAATTGACGTATTTTTTCGGTTCGATTTCGATTTCAATTTGGATGTACTATGTAATGCCGGTGTTGCGGTGTTTAGACAGTGTGTCCGACGTATTTGCATGTGCTACTGACGAAAGCAATTTAAAAAAAAATTAAGTGTTCGCATCAAATCAATTTGTTGTTCTTAATATCGGCATTTGGTGCAAATGCAGCGAAACCGCTGAAAACAAAATACATTCACAGCATGCTCTCGACGAACGAATAAAAAAAAACAACTACGATACTTTAAATATAGAAAAGAAACAGACAAATGGAAACAACAACAAAATTCACTTTGAAAACGCACCGAAAAAGCAAAATCAGATCGAAAAAGAAACGAATGAAATCGTAATAAAAGTAAATTGTGTGTAGTTTTTCGCTTTCTTTTTTTTGTTGCTCTGTAATCGAAACGCATTCACAGGCATCTCGTCAATACGCACACATTTTTATTTTTACTTTTGATTTCATTTGCTCATCCATTCGCTGGAACCAGAGCAGATTTTTTTTCTGTTTCATTATTATCATTATTGTTGCATCTACTGCAATTCGATTTATGCACTTCATTTGATGCATCCGAAAATTGATCGGTATTAAAGTACAAATTAGACTATGCCTTAAACAAATCGAAGCTGAATGAGCATACTAAAACCAGAAAAAAAGCACACACACACACAAATGATGCGATGCAAACGCATACGCAGCATAGTGGGTCTCATCAAGCATATGTTTGCGTTTAAGGGGTTTCATCACTAGTTCACCACGTTTCCTTCTCTCCGTAATTTCGTAGCACTCAATATCAACCGAATACTGGGGATTCAGCATGCACAGTTGTAAGTCAAGGTAAGCCGCTTTATTTCGGTTAATTATTTGTTATTGAAAAAAATAAAACAGTGAAAATGCGCGCGCCGCTGTTGTATGGCATGAATTGTATGCACGAGACCAAACGATAAGTATTTGTGTTATTTTGTTGTTGTTGTTGTTGTTTCGTTTCTTTTTTGTTATTATTACGTTTTTGTATTATCTTCAGTTTGAGCCGTTTGGATTCTATTGTTTATCATTGCGATGAAATACAAAGAAAAAAAAACAGTTAAAAAAAGTGGAAAACTTAAAATTCGCGCGATCGCATTAGCATTTGATGTTTGGCTCAAAACATTGGTTTTACATTTATGTCAATGGTACAGCAACAACAACAACAACAAAAACGCACACATTTCTTTTTCATTGTTGGAATTGGATTTTGATTTAGGTATTTAGCTGTTTGGATTTATGCAGGCTCTTCCACCAAGTTGTGCGGCTTGTTTTCGAAAGCCAAACAATGATGTTTTTGAGTGATCCGATGCTGTATGCTCCGCGCAACTGGTTTTTCGTTTGTATGTTGACTTAATGCATGTGCGCTGCTTGACCATTCGCTATTAGCGAATATTTGCTCAAAGCAATGATTCGTGCGTAATCGGTGATCGCACACTCTTAAGCACAAACTCAATTTCGTCACTGTGTGTGTTTTTTTTCTCTTCTCTGTCTCTCTCTCTCTCTCTCGTTATCTCTTCGCTTCTTTCGCGTTCGGTGTTACGGGCGGGATTATTCATCTTTTTATTAATCACATTATTCATGTTTCTTTTCCGTCTTTGCATAAAAATGTTCCAAATTCGGTTGAATTTATCGCGCAAGGTCACAAATATCGCTTACTTTTTTTTTGAAGCGGTCGGTTAGCTGCGGTGAGAGGGTCACGGTAAGCGAAGCAATGTTATAAAGAGGGTCATATACGCGATTCGCATAGAAATTCAAATCAACGCAACGACCAACTGAGAAAAAAAACTACCGCACAGAATCAACCGAAAAATCGCTGAAAAACTATTCAATTTGGGAGATGACTGCCAAATCGGTTGGCCTCGAAGGGTCAGAGTTGTTAAATTTTTCACTTTTCATGCGAGCACATGATTTCGATTTTCGAACCTAGAACATTAATTTCCTGAATGAGTGTTCTGTTTGTTTGTTTAGTTGTCTTTCTTTTTAACTTGTGTTTTTTTTTCAACGACACCTTTTTTTCATCGTTATTGGTTAATGTGAGATGAAGTAGTAACTGGATTATGTCTTTTGTGTTGTACACAAAAGTGTATTGAATTGAGTATGTACTGATTTCTCGTGTTGCTCGTTGATTCGGTCAAACAAGAGAGACCTAGTCGGTGGATGCCTGAATTGAGCAGATATGACAACCGTTCTGGCTAATATAAACAATCAAAATTGATTGTTTAAAAAGGCAAAGGGCCTTAATTTGTAGCGATGCTCCAAATTGGTGTGTGCCTCGAAGCAATCGGTTGGCAATCGGTTACATTTTTTTTTCTCTGTTGAATCCCATGTGCGCTTGTGCGCTCACACAACAACAACAACAAAAACCGCAACAAAAACAAACAAAACAAAGCATTTTAAATTGTCGCAACTTCTGTACACTAATTGAAAGGTTCACGCGAAAAAAAAAAACACAAAGAACCACATTCGTAATCTATTCAACATCTGTCTATCATCAAAACTAACCCAAAAAAATGCTTACCAATTTCATGTGTTTTGATGACATTGTTTTACATTTGGATTAGCATTTGCTTAATTGACAATGTTTATGTTTACATTATGGTTTTACACACGAAAACCACCAACAATGAATTGAGAGAGCGAGAAAAAAGACACACCAAAACAACAGCTATGTTTACGTTGCAAATGCAGCTTAGTATATCTGTATCAATTGAAAATTACGGTAAATGATGAACTAGACCTTGTTTATTAAATAATGGTCTACTTAAATAGCAATGCATAATACAAACGGCCAAACAGTCGATAGTCGAACGAAGTGACACACCAGCTAGTGGCAACCACCCATAGCTATCGAATCAATTCAAATGCTAGCATTTTTTTGGATTTGGCTTTGGCAATTAATTGAAACATAACTTAATATTTATTGATGTTTGAATCTCAAATAAAACGGTTTCTTCGTTTAAACCGCAAAATCCAACATATTTCAACTATTCCTTTTTAGCTAAACGAAAATAAAATATTGGTCGATTATCTAATTACGTTTAGATTACACTGTGTGTCAGTGATTGTGCCTGGAGCTAGTGCACTAATCATGATTATCGCAAATTGACCCAAGTGTTTCGAAATGCCATGCTTTGATTATAGCTCATCCTCTGCGGCTGATACCGGAAGGTATTTGAAAGTTGCATGCCAGATCGAGTATCGATTTACAAATCGAGTTTTGGTTGATTATTGAAAAAAAAACAAACCAACAAAATTAATCAACTGGTGACTGAAAATGCTTTCGAGGTATTAGAGTGGCCTCAAAATGAGCAGATTCTTTGAAAAAGGAGACTCGGCTACCCATGTTACTAATAACATTTTTTGACACACAGTGTCATACTGTTGCTGTATTCCATTTAGTTTCCCTCTTTTTGTTGTTGTTGTCAGTGTATATGATTCTTTTGATTATAACATCTTGTGAACATGAAAACTGTTTATTTATCTTTTTTTTATTACTTTATTGTTATGCATTTGATATGTTAAAGAAAATGACGTGAAAAAAAACACTTTTGTTTCAGAACGGACATTACCGTAAATCTGTTGGCTTTTGTAAGCGCGCATCAAAATGCTTACTGCACACTTAAATTTCGGTTTGCACAATTCGGCAGTTTTTGCCACATTTATTTGTCCACCAAGTCGTTAGTTTTTCGTTTGGTTTGTTTTTTTTTGTTCTTCTTCTTGGTGATGTTTTGGTTAACTCGAAAATATAAATTTTTTTTTGCTATGTATAGCGAAGATCAGTGTAATAAAAGTAATAAAATGAAGAACGTGGACGTTTTTTTTCCACTGATAATCATCATTGAGAAAGACATAATTCTGTTGAATGATTTGTTCTTCTTTGCGAATGGAATAATGACCTTAGAACATTTAGATCTAGAATCAAGATGCGAACTGGAAAGAACATGATCGTTTTGAAACATTTGCTAGAAAACTTGTTCGTGATCCCCCAAAAATTGCGATTTGTATGCGCTGTGGTGGTGCTGTGATGTTCGATTAAATGATTGTCGCCAAAATAAATTTGACCGCCAAACCAAATCTTAGTTGAGTTTCAATATATATATATATATATATATTGCGTTTCATCGTCGATTATAAATCGTCATGGGAAACGAATTAAAATTCCTCGGATAGCTCACTAATGCGACATTGACAGCGATTATCAAAGTTTAAACGCTTGTAGTCAAGGCATTTTGTTTTCTCGTCGTACCAATCGATCATAAAATTAGTCGGCGTGTTTTTTTTTCGTTTGTTGCTGGCATGTGAATGAAAATACACAATGCCGTAAATGAAAGAGATATTGGTGCAAACTGATGCAATGCGATCGCATAAAACGAAAGACTGGTGTGAATTCACATGAAGCACATAATATTAACTATGAAACTTGTTTCGGGCCATTGATCCAAAAATATAAAAATAAAAACACACACACAGACAGACACACAAAAGCGGTTCGCACATAATTCATTCGCACTTGTCACAATATCACAATCAAACAAATTTAATTCAAAAAATATTCAGTACGATACGAGTGTCGGGAATTCGTTGTACGTTATCATGAGGAGAGAATGAGAGATCGAGATGTCATGAGTCACATGAGTGTCATGAAATGGCACATTTCGTTGCAATCAAAATACATACCTTCTAAGTCTGTACGAGGAAAATGATGCTTACGAATCAGTCTTTTTTTTATTGATAATATTACATCAATTATTATCAACCAGAACCCGCATTCAACGCTCCGCACTTGACAATTTTCACTTGATGTCGTTTTTTTTTCTTTTCCGCCTCTGTCTCTCTATGTTGCAAATTACTCTTCAATGTATGCGCATTTCTTTGGATAATCAATAAATAGTGATCAAACTGAAATCAATTCGCTTTCGATATATTCTACGATGATTTTTTTTTCGTCGTTGATGATTTGCTTTAAATGAATTCATTTAATGTGAATTCATTTTTGTTGAAAGGCAACGTAATGACGATGAGCGTGACTTTTAGCATTCAAATTAGTTGACTTCTCGTTGACACTGATTTGGCCGTGTGTTTATCAACAGCACTAAGTTTTTTTTTATATTTCTTTTAAATGCGACGAATACATAAAAAAACTCACAATATTAAAATTGATCACTGAGAACTCTTGAACAAAAAAAACGATCCTCATATGCACAACAGCAACGGCAAGGCAAAAAAAACAAGAAAAAAATACGTTGGAAATCAAGAACTACGAACGAAAACGAAAACCGAAAAGAAAAATCGCAACCACTGCCGTCTGTGTTTATAGCACAACTGTTTAAAATGTTAACATCGTACACTATCGGGGCTATTGTCACTTGTTACTGCTCAACCAAATGCGGTAGTATCAACAATATACACAGAGAGAGCAAGAGAGAGATAGATTGAGAGAAAGAGAGGAAAAAAAACCAGCTGACGAGACACCTCTATCGATGGTTGGTTCGATTGTTTTTTTTTTGGATCTTATTCGCTTCTGGATGGGCACATGCGATGTCTAGCACTTACTCGCGCATCCAAATCATATTTGCACATTCCCCGAACAACAAAATAAAAATGAAACCAACCTCATCCAATAGAGAAAAACGTTCGATCGTTCAAATTACTGATATTGCGCACGAGACGTCAAGTACCATTGAATATGATGCGTACAAATGATCAAGTTAAACTGCCGCACTTCGAGTTCATAATAATCAGTTTGGGCTTCTGTTCGAATCTCTTTCTCTTTCTCTCACTGTGTGTGTTTCTCTCCCTCTCTTTAACTCCCCGTTTCCCTTTAGTCCGAATTCGCTCTCTCAAGCTACCGATTTTTCTCATATTGAACCCAATTCAAAGGTTATATTCAGTATCTTGACGCCACATCAGGCCTAAGCTTGGCCCATTATTACATTCAATGTGATCTTCTCACTACTTAAGACAGAAAATATTTTCGATGCAAATACATATTATTCAAATTCACAATTTATTCAAATTATTCACATTGTACGCATTGTTCAATATATTCGCTTTCGGGTTAATCAACAAACCAATTTTATTAGCACTAAAGTGTGTGCGCGCGCGCGATCGCGCCACGAGTGATTTGCTCGTGTGCCCATGCGCTTGATCAAGCGCCCCGCAAGCTGTTAAAATATTTGTAAGCGTGAACGGTCGCGCGAGCCCATTTTCGTAACCTCTTGCCAACTAATTCATGGATACAATATTCTGAATAGGTCATGTTTTAAACGATTTAGCATAAATGGAATTGATGTTTTTCATTTTAATTAACCACTATTGAGCGTGTGTGTGTGCGGGCTTTTGTTGATGTTGTTGTGGTTGCGGCTGCGGTTGCGCCTGCTATTGATGCTCTATTGTTGATTATTTGATGATTCGATGTTGCCACTGAACTGTTTCAGCAATTAGCCGAATCAAGCTCTATTGTCAATTCTAATGTTTGGAATCTCTTTCTTTCTCTCTGGTAAAGAAAAAAAAACACGAAACGTTACTCAACCCAAATTGACAAACATCCACATCATTGCAAATTTTTTTTATCGATTTCGGAATGAGAGATAATTCTGAAGGTCAAAGTATCATATTAAATCAACAAATCTATATCCAATTGATTGTGTGGTTCCATGTGAATTTGCGGGTTTCGGTGCCAAATTATCCAAAATGTATGATACATGATTGATTATGGTTGACAGGCTGAATATTGCTCACATGTGCCATTATCAACAGAGCTTATAAAAAATGATTCATCGACGACCGACGACGAACAACCGACCAACAACAATAAAATTCATCAGAAAATTGACTGGATTATGTAATAGCACATATATTATGTTCGGTTATTTATAGCCAAATAAGACAAAAAAAAAACATGATGAAAAATGTGGCTTGTCACGACTCATTTAAATTAATTTTGGTTAAAATGCCTGAAATGGATACTTAAAAAAAAGGAAAGAATAATTTAAAATAAGACAGACGATTTTCGATTATTTTTTTTCTCTATGGATTGTTCTTTATTGCTTTGATTGATTTCTTAAAAACACTTTCAATTTCATTTCGATCATAATTGAACTGTCTGAATTGTGAGTACAATTTTTAGAAGAGATTAAACAGCAATAAGTGACGATTCGATGTGCTCAGTTTAAATTGTATTCGTCTCTGTGTTTAAATTGTCCTTTTTTTTGTTAAATCTTAATGTAAGTTGAGCTTCGTTTGTACACTTTTCATGTGTTTGTTTTGTGTGTGTGTGTGTATGTTTATTTTTCATTAAATCTAAGTTAAGAGATCTTTGTGATTTTTTTTTTTGTAGTTTTGTTTTCTATTCATTTGTTTCATTTTATAAAATAAACATGTGTGTGTATAGAAAATGAGCTCAATAGAAACCTTAAATAAATGCAACGAAGAGGATATTCATCATTTCGGCTGACTCAAGCAAAGAGGTCGAATTGAAATCAACGTGGTTTTGACATGTGGTTGAATTTTGACCGATGCATTCTTTGCATGTGTTTTGTGTGTGTGTGTGTGTGTGTGTGTGTGTGTGTGTGTTTGAGTGTACATTCATTTCAATGCCATAGTCGGCAAATAGCTCATTTTGATGATCCCGCATTGAAATTGATTGACTGTCACAGTAAGTCACAACGAATTAGAAACGAAACAATCGTACACCAAATCATTCAATCAACTGATGCAAACACACCGAACAAGAAGAAAAAAAAAAACAAATAGTAGATCGAAACAAATAAAATCGATTTGCAATCATTTTTTACTTCATTGCAGTTGATTGAATTTCGAATTAATGTGAGCCAGTTTCATCTCAAATTACATTTGAATGACCAATATATATTCACTCCATATGTGATGATACACCTCGATACACCATCCGTACAAAACAAGTGAATTGTTTTCACTTTAATCAATTTTGCTGTAAATATAATATTTCGTTTGATTTATGTTTTGACAGCGCTCAAAATAGCTTATTGCAAATTGATTGATGCCCATTTTAAATGGACAATTCTTATAGCTAAAGTTTTGTTGTTGTTGTAATATCTAAATAATAAAAACGGTATTGATGATGCAGTTGCTTAAATGAGTAGATAGAAACACCTGAATGAATATCAGCTACAAATTGGTAATGAAATTTGCCGCAGTGCATGAATGAATTTCAATTGTAGCGTATTATCGTGTGAAAACGCGTATGATATGATTAAACGAAATTAGAAAAAAAAAGTTACACATCTGAAAACCAATAATACGCTAAATCGAAATGGGATTGAGAATTTCGGTTTTTTTTTTCTGTTTTGAATCAATTTATACAATCAATGCGTGTGTTAATTCCAAACAACAACAAAATCTACAATGTCCAGGCTCAAGTGTGCAACGCACAGCTGATTGAGACCACCGCATGAGTGTGTCTGTGTGTTTAACACAAATCAAACAGTTGCAATCTTTATGCATTTGAGCAACGCAGTCATTCGTGGAGGCATTTTAATACTAATAATGTGATGTGTGAACGATTGTAATGCATGAACTCTTTCATCGATGACAGAATCAACGGCGATATTGCTTCTCTGTTTCGAACACTGAGGCCATTTCAATTCATTCATTATATTTCTCTTTCGCTTATTCGCTTTGCTCAATTTGTGGTCGGAACGGGTGAATTTGTGGTCAAATTGGGCCATTGTGCGCCAATCATTACAGGACATTGGTCATTCCAGGAAAAATTGACGTTGACGAATTGATGCCTTTTAATTTTCGTTTGACTGTATTGATCGGTGGTAGTGGCATCATTGCAAAATCACATTGTGTTGCTTGCGGATAGTATGAATAGAGAAAATCCGAGCCACATAAATTGGAATAATGGAAATTGGGAAAATCTGTGGGCAAACTATAGCTAGCTGAGAGTGTTTTATTGGTTTCCTGCAAATCATCATTGACATCGGACGTTATTGGATCCATTGATTCTGATTTAATGTTTACAAATTCAAAATCATCTTCCAAATCAAGTGTTTGATGCATAAGTAGTGATGCGGCACGCTCTAAATCATCTGAGGTATTCAACGGCAACGTTCGATTGTTTACGGTGATGGTGGATAGTTCGCCGCCCGATTTTGTAACAACGAACGGCATTGTACATGTATCAAGTGGTGCGATATCTTTGTCATCCATCGCCTCATTCATTAGTCTATTATCACCGCCATCACTATTGTCGAAATCATTTTCCGATTTAACCACAGATACAGTTCCCGTTCCCGTTCCCGTTTCCGTTTCCGTTTCGATTACATGTGCTGTTGCCACCGCATGCTGTGTACTGTTGTTATTTTGACCCGCCTTGCCTCGTTTTGTATTCTTTATTTTACCCGCTTTATTTGCTTTGCTCGCTTTGTTCAAAAAGTTTGGCATTACAACCAATTTTTCGCCAGTCTTGTGATCCACTTTGTGCCGTCGTCGTGTGTGCTTCAACCAATTTGGAAAGTTTGTAAAATCTTTTGGGCAGTGCTGGCATTTAAACGGACGATCACCTGAGTGTATATTCAAATGTTGCTTGAGTTTTGATGTACTTAAAAAAGTTTTGGAACACATGGAACATTTGTGTGGCCGCTGTGACGAATGCACCATCAAATGAAGCTTCAGGTCACGTTTTGTTTTGTAGAATTTTTTGCATATTTCACATTCAAATGCACGAATATTTGTGTGCTGGGTGCAGTGACGCAGCAATTGTGATTGACCAACAAAGCTAAAAACCAAAGTGACAAAAAAACAAATAAAAAAAATCAAACATATTAACAGATGAAACATGGACAAACAAATGGGATTTGCGGAACATGTTGGGGAATTTATTGTACGCACCTTTTGCCGCATTCGTTGCATGAATGAGTTTTGGTGGTGTTGTGCACCTTTAGATGATTGATCAAGTTGATTTTTTGCACAAATTTCTGCTCACAAATCATACATCCATATTGACGATCATTGCTGTGAATCTTTGAATGCATACTCAAACTGCTTCGATTTTTCATTCTAATTATACATGAAAATCATAAAGAAAAAATTCAATTATTTCAGAAAAAATGTCAAATAAAATCAGTGTATGGATTCTATGATTAGAATCAGCGTACGCTGTAAGCGTGAACTAACTGTACTGAAATTTCAGTTAAGAGCTGAGACTCAGTTTTGTTTCCCATACACTGAATAAAATAATAATATTTGATTGGTAAATTTGATCGATGATACTAACATTTTGCCACAATCTCCACACTGGTACAGCTGCTGTTTCTTGTTTTGTGTGTGATGCGTACGACGATGTGCCTTGAATTTGAACAGATCAAAAAATTCTTCTTTGCACTCCAAACATGATTTTGGTGTAGTGAGATTATGCACGGATTCATGTTTTTTAAGTAGTTTTTCTTGTGAGAATTTCTTTGAGCAAATCGTGCAGGTGAACTTTTGTGAGCTCGAATGACGATTGAAATGCCGTTGATATGATCGTTTGTTTTTCATTTGTTTTTCACAAATGTGACAGGTGTAAATTGGTGTCTCATTGTAGGCTTCCCTGAAAATAGTTAAATTTATTTTTTTTAAAAATGGATTCGGTGGCCGGTTAGGGGCGGTTGAGGGGGACGAAGGATTTTGTATTTACTTGTAATGCACTTCAAACTGGTCACGATTGTCAAACACTTGTCTACATCGATGGCATAAGTAGGTGGTGGTGGGTTTGCCAGCAACACTCTTGGCTCCATCATTGTTTGTATCACAGTTGCTCAATAAATCGTTGTCATTGACTGGCATCGCATACGGATCGTGTGGCTCTTCCTTAATTTCTATTAGATTCAAACTATCACAATTCAAAGCAATATCACTATCATCATCCGTGTTGACACTTTCAGTTAAAACATTGGCATTTCGAAAATTCGGATCGCCGGAATCTTTTGTTTCTTTGTCACAAACATCGACAAACATTGGCATTGATAATTGTGACATTGTTATTGTATGTGTTTGCACTTAAACTGCCCGTTTTGCCATTGATAATTCGATTTGTTTTGGTTTTTATTGGAGTTGTTTGATTTGATTTTTTGAATTGTGTTATTAAAACCACACACACAAAAGAAAAACAACGATTGAACTGAATTTCACTGCGCTATTCAAATTTTTTATCCGTTTTTCACACGGATACCATCAAATGAGAACGCTATGCTCGAATTTACACGATAGAAATTTTGATTTTTTGGATTTTGATGCATCGAAAATGCAATTTTACAAAGAACAGTACCACTTTTTGTTTACAAAACGCAAAGTTTTCCGACAAATTTATTTTGGAGGTCCGCCATATGCTATTTGTCATTACAATGGAGGAAAAATGGCCGCCAATTCAATTCATGACATATTACAACTTTGGATTCACTTGGCATCAAAGCTCAGCTTCATACTTAAGCTAAGTATTTCAATTGGATTTTGAGTTTTTTTTTCGCTGAAAAATCAATGATTTTACAATTATTTTTTTTTCTGATGAATTTCTAGAGCAATATTTTTTTTTTTTTTAATTCCTGTCAATCGAAATTTGAATTTTTTCACAAAATATGGATTTGGCTTGAACATTTATCAATAAATATTGATGCATTCAGTTCACCGAAGTTCTTGAACATCTAAAGTATCATTTATTTACGTAAGAATTTTTACGTGGCGTTTAAGTACATTTCATTTATTTGTTCAATGTTGTGGGTTTTTTTTTGTCTCTCTTTTGCTCCAACATAAACGTTAAAATGTCAATTTCTACGATATGCACATTTTTTCAATAACATCTGTCACTTACTAACAAAAAAAAGTCTCACAGGTGTATTGAACACTTATTGTTCGTATGACTTTTTCTTTTGTGACAGATTGAGAGAAGAGAAAAAAAAGTTTACGATTCCATACAAATATTAGAAGAAAAAAAATGTCTCTACATTGTGTCTCGTTTTAAGTGTGTAAAAAAAACAATAAAAAAATTGATTGGTTGTCCATTTGGCTGGAAAAGTATGTACAAAAAGAAAAAAAAACTAGAATTAATAGTTTATTGTTTTGTTGTTTCAACTTGTAATTAGTACGTGTGCATAAAAATTCAATAATCGATTGTGTGTGATTTGGAAAACACCTTGGACTGTGATATAAGTTACTTAATTAAGACAACGAAACGATTCTAAATCAAATATTCCATTTTTGACCATTGAGTTTATAATTTTCGTCTGTTCTGTTTCTGTTTCTGGTTTTTATTTTCTTTTTTTCAATAACAATCTTTAGGTTGATTATACGCCAATCGGAAGAGAAACGAGCGTCCGTTTTTACTATGTAAAAAAAGAAATTACAAAATAGTAAATGGCCTAGATGTGTTATATGTTTCCATGAGTTGATTTATTACTAAGTGAATCATATAATTTTTACACGTAACACACATCAACAACAACAAAAATTGTACTTAAAAAATAAAAAACACGAAACAAAGCAATTGTCATTCAAGGGAATATAATGCCTAATACAATACCTCCGCTTGTTTGTAATACCCCACCACCGATTGATGATCTAGACAGCGATGAGGATTTGAGTGCACCAAATGATAGCAACTATGATCACTTCGATGGTATGTTCCATTCTCATATTCACACATTCCAAACTCATTGAATTTTTTTTTTTTATTTTTTTTTTAATTTTTATTTTTCCAATTTTAATTACCATTTACAAAATTTGTATTCGAATGAAAATGGATTTTTGTTGTTGTTGTAGATGAATCGTTACCAACATCACCTCACCTGAAACAAACAAGTACGATAATTGTGCGTGATAATTTACCCATGCCCGATATAGTGAGCACAAAACCAGTGGTCACTGAATCACCATTAAGCTTAGAATTAGAAATTGAATCACAACAGCATGTGATTGAAGATTTGGATACATTTAATACAGTACCCGATGATGAGCTGCATTTTGACAGCGATAAATTTCGTAATGGCAGTGATAGCGCAATTGGTGATGTGTATTCAATTGGAAATAGTTCAATGATTACATCAAAAGAGACGGACGTAAGCAATTCATCGTCTGAATTAAAACCGTGTGATGGTTTGTCCGAAAAACATGATTCACATACACATTTTGATGGTGATCGAAATGAAATGAATAGTGAAAACGCCTTATCCGTAGAACAGCCAGACAATTTATCGAGCTCGCCATCATGGAATTTAGACGTACAGACACCTGAATTGGAATTTGGTTCACTTTCAACGCAAGGCGAATTGTATTCAAGTGAACATTCATGTCCTGTTGTGGCTGATTCGAATTTCACCAAGGAAACGCCAGAATTTATTGAAAAATGTGAAACATTTGCTGATGAATTTGATACAAATGCAGAACCATTCGATGAAACTCCATCAACGGAGAAGACAGCCAATCAAGATATTATGAATGAATCAAACTCAAAGAAAGTTCAATCATCAGATATGTTTGATGAATTCAGGAATGATATGGGCACAGAATTCAATGCCGATTTTGGGCAATTTGCTGCATTCGACGATGTGAACTCAGAGGAAAATTTCAATTCAGCTCCAGTCCCAGTGCCAGAGCCAAAACCAGAACCAGAACCAGTACCGGTGTCCGGGTCGTCTACAATATCAACACCACCAGCAGCACCTCAACGCAGTGAGCAATGTGATAGAACCGAAACGGCATTTGATGATGATGATGACGAATTCGGTGAATTTAGTGACTTTCAACAGACGCCAGCCCCGGTGCAGCCTGTTGTTGTGCATGAGAATGTGACTAAAGATGCAAATGTGCTATTAGATAGTGAAAATATCAAGCTTAATCTTAGTTCTATATTGAATACCATATTCCCAAGTAATGGATGTGATGCAACGGATGCGTGTCACTCCAACTTTAATGCTTATGACAAAGACAAATTTATCAATAACCTCACGACTCAATTGAGGAATGTAGAAAATTCCAATGCTTTAAGCCATCAATGGGCCAAATCAACTAGTAAAACTGTGCTTGTAAAAGCCTTGGGCATCGATTCGCGCAATATAGTAAGTCGATTGAAATTTCTGCTCTCGTTTCTCAATGAAGGTTTAAGGGATTTAAAAAAAAAAAAATATTATTTCAGTTGTACGGTGAAAAATGGAATAGTTCAGCGCCAAAGTTTGCAGCCAATTTGGGTTTAAGTCCATTGGAGCCAATGAAAGTGGCAACATCGAGTGGAGTAGAGGGAGATATCAAAGCGACCAAGATGCTTGATGTGCCAGCCGCTCAATTCGATTGGAATAGCTCGGGTCTGATAAATCCATTAGACGGTAAGCTCCAATCAAATCACATCACATAGAATTCAATTTTAAAGTTAACAATTCAAATTGGAGTTCATATTATTTAAAAAAAAAAAATTGTAAACGATTGGTTCAATTGCACCAGTTGCTGTCGTTGTGTCTTACAGCTGTATCTATTTGTGTCTCTCTTTGAATTCAATTCAAATCTAAACTTCAATCCACGTTTGTGTTTGTGTTCGTTTTTTTTTCATTCCCAATACAATATTCTGTCGGTGTCCATAACGTAATTCTATTAGACACTTATTGACTTAATTCGATATCGATTACTGAAACTGAAAATGACAGTCCGAAACACTAATTTCATTTATATGTTATCATTTGATTCAATGTGTATGTAATTCTGTCTTTTTTTTGTTTTGTTTTGGTTTTCTTAACAAAACATTTTCTCTTGATTCCTCTTCTTCGATTTCATTGTGTGTTTATTTTTAAAAAAAAAATATCATGGGTTTCTTTATTCGTAAAATCGCATATTTGTATTCAGCATTACACGCACACACTTTACTATTGGACCTAGAACAACTAGTGGTGGTGGCAAATCTAGATAAAATAAATCTTAATTCCTCCTCCTCTGCATGTTCCACAACGAACTCGGCACTAAATTATCAATCATCATCGTCATCATCCACATCCAAATCGACAACAATGACATCATCCACATACCAAACTGTGTCTGCATTACCACTGAATGAATTGAAACTGGCCAACAATGCGAATCATCGCGTAACAACATATCAACATGAATTCGACTATACGCTGGATAATAATAATCAAATCAATAAAACCAATTTCATAAAATGCACTAACGGATTCAATGCTGTGAATCATACAATACGTTACGATACTAATGTTAAATTACTGGTAACGGATAAACCATTCGATTCGTATTTTAGTAAGTTGACTAATTTTGCTGCTTAACTAAAAAAACACATGTTTGCTTCTGTCCATTTTAATTTGCATCCTCTTGAAAAATAATGCTTCCCATTTCACTAACTCCATTTATGTTAGATTTTATAGTTTTATGAAATTGTTTTTTTCGTTTCCAACAATTTCTAGGCTAAAACTAGGCGGCCGTTACAGCATTAATTTGAATGGCTTAATTGCATGCAAAATGGTTGAACTTATATCGAAGATTTTCTTTGAAATTGGCTCAAGAATGTATTTTGAGGTTTTTTTATTCTTTTGCTTTTGCTTTTGCTTTTCTATGTTTTTCATCAAATTCATTTGCAACTTTATTGGCTTTATTTATCATTTTATTCGTATCGTTCTAATTGGCTTTATTCAATAGGTTCGTTCTGTCAGTCCCGTTCAATGCCTTTCATTGCACAATTTTTCCAAATCAAATTAAATTCTCATTAAACCACACTAAGTTTTTGATTATGTTTCTTTTGTTTTATTTTTCGTCATTTTGATAATCACAATTTGTGATTAAAGGAGCGCAAAAATCCCCACACGAAGAAAACATTTCGATAGACCAAAAATCCGTGCCACGAGGGATACCAAGCAAATTACCATTAAATGTTGCGCTTGCATCGGATGTATCATCACCATTATCTGCACCATTATCTGCACCGATCGTGGATTCCATGTCACCAATTCAAACCGAATTACAAGTAAATGATCCCGGTTCCGATTCGATTGATTCAGAACCATCACCAATGTCCGATTCATATACGGTGCCAGGTAGTAGTGGTACAATGAAAGAAACACACATATTCACACCAATCAAACCATCATCAACGATTGTCGGCGACCCATCGTTACCATCGTCGCTGATACCAAATGGCACCAATTCACCACGTGACATCGCATTGGGCGATGCCGATCAATTTGCCAACGATAGCATTGTTATCAAAGAGAATGTCGTGAAAAAAGAGTATCGCGACGTTGAATATGAGCCAAATAAATTGACGATTACAGCGCCCGGTGATGATTTCACTGAATTCCAATTCGTTAAACCTACCCAAATTCCAAGTAATGCAATTATTGAACCAAATTTATGTGTAACACATGCAAATGTCCAATCGACTTCAATGAGCTTTCTTCCCGATTTAACCGATAAAAATGGCCATGAATTAACGCCAAATGACAGATATTTGAATAGTTTTGATAGTTCAACTTTGAAAAATGCGCCTTCAATAGAGCATTGCCAAATGCCAACCATTGATTCCTGTTCGAGTAAATTATCGAGC
Organism: Aphidoletes aphidimyza; assembly: GCA_030463065.1. Classification (NCBI taxonomy): domain Eukaryota; kingdom Metazoa; phylum Arthropoda; class Insecta; order Diptera; family Cecidomyiidae; genus Aphidoletes; species Aphidoletes aphidimyza. Next base: position 11,694,632 of record CM059997.1, on the reverse strand, counting down.
AATAGTTCGTTAAATAATGGCAATCGCTCTGAATTTGATAGCCATTCAATTAACGAACAATTGCCCGTACAGTATAACAATGTCACGGCAAGTGGCATGCCTAACGAAACATTTGGTTGTGCAACAGATCCCATGGAAATATTTTCGATTAGTTCACACAGTCAAACGCCATCACATTCCCATTCCGGTTTGGTATTTGAGCCGCCGCCGCAACAAATCATATTCAAATCATCGGAAATGCCATCGAATCCACCCGATTTATTGCAACCACAAAATAACAATAATCATATAAAAACCACAATCAATTCCATTAATTCGATCAATTCAAATAGTTATTTAAATAGCTCAAATATTTTGATGCCACAAGCAGCAAGCACACAATCGATGGCCGCAACGGTTAATAATGCATTGAGTATTCAATGGCCAGAGCCGGGTATCAATTCGGATCAACTTGAGCAATTGGAACGACGATTTTCAATTCAACCAAATTCGGATCCAAAATCCGCAAATATTGATGCAAAGGAAAATGACACCGCTGCCGATGATGAATGGTCCGATTTTGTGTCAGTCGTTCAGCCACAAACTCCGATCACCAATATTTTGAATAAAAATTTACTTAAACAACAAAACAACGATGAAGATGATTGGTCGGAGTTTGTGTCATCAACGCCACCGCCAAGCTTACAACGTCATCCACCAAATTCAATACCCATGGATTCGAATCCAAATTACGAATCAATGTTCAAATCATGGAATACACCATTAAAATTGGCCACCGTACAAAATTCCAATAGCTATGTAATATCATCGAATGCATTACGGCATCCGGTAAATAATTTGCCAAAAAATGAACCAAGCACATTCCATAGCACACAACCATCGATTGCACACAGTATAATATCGTTGCCGGATTTGGGATTTGTTGCACCAAAAAGCTTAGTAAACATGCCAAGAAGACCGTTATCAAAAAAATGATTGTTAATGAATGATACAGCTGGTGCTGATCCCGTAACTGATGAATTTGTCACGCATTTGAATATGTGAAAATGGCTATTGATCAATTCAATTTGGCGTTTTAAAGGCATCAGCTACACGACATGCTACTAGACTAGGAATTTATAGATTAGCTTAAAACAAAACAAAAAAAACAACAACAAACAGACACTTTCCGTTCCTAGCAAACGATTTATAGATGCAATTAAATATATTTTAGAATACTTAACTGTATAACGGGCTGGCTTCAGTATAATGCGCTTTGAACTTGATATTTTTTTTTTCAAATTTCTCTTCGGTTGTACCACAAACGATTTAATCACAACTTGTTGCAAGTTAATCACACACATTCTATATTTGATTTCATAATCAACAATTATGCGTCACAAGAAGAGTGAACAATTTATAAATTGAGCCAATTTTCATTTGAATTTCCCCAAAGATGAAAAAATAGAATTTTGTGTTCTAGTGAGAAATAAAAGAAATATCCCATGAACTAACTAATATTTGATGCTACTGCACTTCATCATTTTTCATGATTCCATTCGATGCTTCATCACAATTAAGCAAAAAAGAAGAAAAAAAAACTAAGAAACCCGATCCATCCGATTATGTTGTGTATTTTATTTGATGTAAGTGAGATTCTCTGATATAGTTTTTTTTCTCATTTTAGTATGGAACAATTCCAGCCATTATTTAAATCTACTTTGTTGGCTAAGGATTTCTTTAGCAGAAAAAAAACAAGCTAATTTTTTTTTAAATAATTATTATTAATATTATTTTGTTTATTATGCTCTTTAAGAATGATAAAAGAACCATGTGCATAAATATGTATAAATTGAAGACGAAACTTAGTTTAAAAAGTAAACAAAACAAAAAAATAAATATAAATAAATAAATCTGTTTAGCAAGTTAAAAAGAAAGGGACATTCGACATTAAAACTTAAATTACAAGAAATATGAAAAAAGCAACAACAACAGAATAGCGAACGTTTGCTATTAATTTATTCAATTGTGTTATTGGGGTGAATGTGCCCAATAGTTTGAAATTTAATGAAATAAAACGAATGAAATAGAGAGATACAAATGTGGGGGCGTGTGTAAGTGTGTGAATTGTTATCGCTATTGAAATTTTCAGGACAATTCATCATTTAAGTATAGAATGTCATCAAGGTTTTAGTTTTCAGCACTTTTAATGCTTCAATTTTGTTTAAAACTGAAATATCATCCAATAAACTCAACAGTTTGTATGGTCATTCAATCAGTCGTTGAAATGAAATCCAATGAATAACAGTGTAAAAAGAACAGTGTGCGCATTTCATGTTTACTAACGGTGAGGTAAGATTGGCATAAAATTGTTTGCCGCATTTGTGTGTTTTTTTTTCTGATAAAATTCCATTTCCAAACAAGTTAAACCGATAACCAGATTCAACATCTAAACTGCTTAAACTGGAACATGATTCATTGAGTTTGCTTTTGAAAAAAAAATGCAAAACAACAAAAACCCACAAACCGCCATGAAGTTGGTTATTTGGTGGTTTGGTCAAAACTGACATTTCATCGTATTCGATACATTCAAATGTGTCAGTGTGTCTCGCTTTATGCCATTCCATTGAATGTGGCAGTGAGTCGCGCTTGGGGCGCTCATTTGCTCGTGTCACATAATGCAACAGAACAGGCGAACGAAAAATGTTGAAACTATCGAACATGAACACAGTGACAACCAATTGTGAGTGGAAAAAAGCAACTTTTTCCTTCGCCATATTGCTGGCGTACCTGTCAATTCATAATGTTACGAAAATAATTTTTTTTTTCATTAAATTTAAGTAGTGCAAATCGGAAAACAATTGCTAAATTTCCAAAAATACGGTGTACATTTTAATCGTAATTTATTTTGATTATACGAATTGAGTAGTGTGAATAAGGTGGACACGAGATATTGCTGAATCAATATTGCAAAGCCAGACCAACCATATATATATATATATATATATATACATGAGTATATATATATATATATAAGATATACATATAATTTTTTTTCGTTCATTTTATTCTCAGCTATTTAAGGCTCTTGTGAAGTGCGCCAATGTGAGTGCAAAAATTATAAAAGATAGATAGAGAGAAACACATATATGTTGAATGCGTATGCTCCTCATTTGAGGCTTTATGTATGCATTCAAGAGAGTCATTTACCGAAGGTCTGTTACTGTTGCTGGTGCGAAACATACGCCTCTACAATTAACAAATCGCGTAAATAAAATGTAACGGTATCTAAATGAAAATAGACAAATGGAAATCGAGCCTCTCTCTCTCTCTCTCTCTCTCTCTCTCTCTCTTTGTCTCACTCTCTACTTGTTGTTGTGTGTGTGTTTTTTTCCTGCACGACGCATATAAAATCAAATGAATAACGAACAACAACAACAACAACAACAACAACAACAACAACAACAACAACAACAACAACAACAACAACAACAACAACAACAACAACAACAACAACAAAAGACAACAGTAATACAAAAAAGCATCGTACAGCACATGAAGCAATATTTAATCTCCGGTTCGTTTCGTGTTCGCATACATAATGTGCTCGTCTATCCAAATCATTATTCTGCAATGTTTTCAATTTTATTTTGGATGAGAGATAGAGAGGCTTTTTTTACCGGTGCGATCCGTTTATTATTGTTACTACAATGAATGCACTGTGCTAGCAGCTAAATGAATGTATAAAAAACCGCGCGCGCACACACACGGCATGGATTGAAGTTTAGGCCATTGGATTATGCTTTAAACGGGGCCATAGTTTAGCAGTGAGCAAACATTTCAATAAAATCCTATGTAATTTTCTGGTTTGGATTCACTTCAACTATGATTTCAGGCGGTGATTAAATCGGCTTGAATCGTTTCTTCAATGCATGGATTTTATGTTTGCTCACATTTAATTTCAACGATCGCTTAAAATGTCTATTTTGATGCGTTTCTCGTAATGAAATGAAATTATTTACATTCTGCGGCTGCTGCTGCTGCTGTGTGTGTGTGTTTGCGTTTTTTTATGGCCCATGCATTGTAGGCTTACAATGTACGCCAAAATATGGCATAATGGCTTCACAAACAGCACAAATATTCTCTGTTCGAAATAACATACCAAATGAATAAAAAAAAACAACCAAAAGCGGCTCGCTCACTCATTCACATGTAACATTCGTTTTCAATTCTCTTTTCAGTGACACGACTAGAGTGACGAGAGATCGGGGCCTGAATACATTCGAAATTTTCCCGACACAACAAAATAACTAAAACAAACAAATTGTGTGTGTTCCGCAAATTTGTTGAGTTTCGTCGGCGCAAAGTCCAAGTACTTGATTTTAATTACGGAGTTTTTGCTATTAAATGGATATGACATGTCAGCAAGTTCCATTCATAATCGAAGATCCATACATGTTTACGGATTCATCTATTGCATCGACATTCTTTGAAACGCCGGTATTTGTTGTTTTGCAAAATTCGAAATTCTCTTTAATTATTGACTAAAAAGCTAAATGAAGTGGTTGTGGCAAGCGATACAATATTTCATGTCAACAATTCAATTTGTTGACAAATCGTCTCATTTGAAACTAGCATTGATATGTTGCAACACATGGTTCGCACAGTACTTGTGTTCCTAGTTCAACGTCCCCAAAAACAAAACAAAAATCAAATCTAAATTCGTTTTGATTTCGAGCGTATTTCAACCAATTTCACAGTTTTATCTACTCACCTCGATTCGTTTGTTACTTTCAATTTTCATTTTTCGTGTTTGTTTTATTTTATTGGAATTTTGAACATTTTTCCAGGCGCAGAAATATACACCGATGAAATCAACGGAACATTTGCCGAATGAAAGGAAATACAATGCATCAATACAGTCTCCACACGAGTTGAACCAACCAAATGAGTCACCGAAAAGATTCACCGGTCTCAATGCGTCAAACCATGTTAGAGTGGCTGCTGATCACCAAACAAATAATTCTAAATCGCTTGATTCCGAGCAAAACAAATGGAATTCCACATTGAGCGGTTCAAATGTGACGGCAAATGTTGGCGAAACAACAGCAATTTACAAATCAAAAGATTGGTTTATGTCGGCAAAAATCTTCAATGTAAAAACAGATCAAACCAAAGACATTCGCCAGGTATCGGCAATGTCAAAGGCAACCTCACAGCCCGGACTAAAAACCAATTTGAATGTTGAAATTGTGTCAAATTCACATGTAAATCATTCCAGTAATCATTCATCTGTTCAATCCATCAATTCGTCGAATGGCCAAAATCGGTCAAAAGCCGACGAACAGAAGCATTCAGTGCCGGCCAAATTGAAAGCACCTTCGAACTTAAATCGTGCGATCAAGCAAATCAGTTCATTGAATGGACACGAAGAGCATGCCGAAAATGCTGAATCTTTACAAACAAGTATTACCAATGAAACGACCTTAGTAAATTCACCCACAACTAAATTAAATGAAACTAGCAAAACAAAGAAGCCACCGTTATCGGAACGCAGGTATAAACAAAAGGATACAAAATCAATGCATGAAAAGAGAAAAAATGGTGGCAAACATTCGGCGGCGAGTGGGCGAAAAGCGACGGCCACCAATCAAGCACATCACGAATCATTGCAACGATTACCGTTGCGCGCAAATGAATTGACCGATGCACTTGCGTCGGCCGTGCCAAATGACACCGATAAATGTGGTGGCAAACGCATCGATAAAGAATGGCATTCACCGGAATCGTATATTTACGATGACATTAGCTCGGACACGGTGGCCGAATCCACCGACCAAACATGCTGCATGCAAACATTTTGGTTTCGTGATATTCCCAATGAGAATCTGTTGACGCGCGAACAACGTTTGGAAAATAAGCGCGATAATCTACGTCGGCAAGCATTTCAATATGCACAGGCGCAGCATTTTCGGAGTACAATTTTAGCGAAAAGACGGTTAATTACCGTCACAAAAGCATTAGCCAAATTCAAAAACGAACGAAACAAGTAGGTGGTTTAATTCATAGTTGTTGAAGCAGCGCTTAATATTGCTCACTCAATGCGATCTTATCGGATTTTCGATACGAATTCCAAAAAAACCAATTCCCTTTCTTGACTTTTCCAGGGCTTCGCCAACGAAATGTAGTATTCAATCGTGCTCAAATGCGGCGTTAGCAATGACTGCATACTGTTATTTACACATTACGCTTAATAAGGATCAAAAGCTTTTTCATCCTTGTACTGCAAAGTTCTCGAATAATTCACAATGTCGTGTACCTGTTTTCGATATAAGCCATGAGCTACCGCTTTGCCGTGAACATGCATGGAAGCGCGTAAGTAATTTTGTTTTGTATTGTCGATTGAATTGAGTTGGACTTTGTTTGTGTGTGTCTTAATTGCATTTCCATCATTCTTAATTTTATTTTTTAGGATAATTATAATCGAATTTCACAAGAACAAAAACCGAAGAAAACAATAAAAACTAAAACCAAAACGAATGAACCGGTTCGGCAACCAAAACGAAATAAGAAGAAAAAGCGACGCAATCAATTGGTGTTGAGTGACACGCAAATGATTCCAAAGCAACAGCTCAAATCGATTGGCCAATTGACAGCGACAAAACACAATTTGGCGCCCACAATAAATGTTGTCTGGAATCAAGATCTATTCCGTAAAGGTGAAAATCCGCAAATGATAAGCGCTAAATCACCGGCTCTTGTAACTTCCGTTAACAAATACCTACCGGATAATGTGATGGTGTATCAACTGAGTAATTCAGTGCCGCATGCATCAAAGATTAAAATCCAAAATATCGTATCGATGGGTGAAAATAGTTCGGCATATGAAAGTTCAGAGGATACGGGCGTTGGTGAGCTCAGTGAATCTGAATTGATCACCGCACAAGATGGCATTGGTAGGTTACCATTACGAGTGTTGTGCATTTCTCGATCTATATTTCAATGAAAAACTAAACAAACAAAAAAACAAAAACAAAACATATCAAATGATCAAATTTTCCGCGTAGAAATACCATTGGGTGATGCCAGACTTCTTGAAGAGCATGATTTAACAAATGTGCTAAATCAATTACCAGTGGATGCTTTTAATGATCTATTCCAAGGTAAATTGTGTCCTAATAAACAAAACAAAAACCAAAAAAAAAAATCCCATCCACTTTGCTTATGAGCAACAATTCTCCAAATTTTTAATCTTTTTCTTTGTGCGTGATTTTCTCTTCGGAATCAAGTGCAACAACATGACCCCTATGAGCCCACACAAAAAGAGCAAGAAGAGCTAGCGCGTGCTCTTGAAGAAGTCGATGAACAAGTGAAATCTCTGGAGCAAATAACCAGTTCAAGTAATTTTCTCGACAATTTTCTTGACGTTAACGACGAAATTCTCGTCGATGGTTCGGATATGTGTGACGAGCTAACAACATCAACGGTTAAAAATGATATTCGCGGTCTTGTGCATACGTAAAAGATTTTTTTAAAAAAAGCGCAAATGACAGGGATTTTTAGGGCGTTTTTTTTTATTCTACGTGACACACCCAGCGAATAAAAGCAAAGTTCTGTGGAAAATAATAACACACTCACATACACACAACATACATCAATTTATATGTAGGAAGAGAGAGAAAGAGACAGAGATGAAAGAAGCTGAATTGAACGATTCAAATCAGAAAGAAAATGCACGGATTCTTCTAGCTGTGAAGGCTTCACATTTACGTATAGTAGACTAATAATTTATATATCGTATCTTTGGTGGAGATGTTTTTAATCATTTGTGTTGCAAATTTGTCGTTTTTTAAATAAATTATTTTTTATTTAAAATCACATTCATTTTGGAGAGAACAAAACAAAACAAACAAACAAAAAAAAAACACATATGCACTTTAACTATTAAAAGTCTCAATAAAAACTTTGCTGCCATCTAAAAACAACCAAATCTGTAATCCATTTTGTGTATCGCTTTGTTCAACGCATCATTGTATTTGGATGTTCGATGTTATGAATTGTTCAAACTTTGAGGCAAATGAGCCTCATTGGAATTTATTCACTTCATATCGTTTGTTGTAGCATTTACAACTGAGTGGCTGAGAATAGAAATGAGAGTACAGGATCACCCAAGCAGAAGTGCAAAATGAAAAATATTTCGAAGAAATGCAACATGAATTCTGTTCAAGCAAAGACGCAACGTAAAAATCAATTTTTACCATGCAAACTGCGCGACAAGAAAAATATATTAGTAAAAACGCAACACAATTCCAAAATCATGATGCTTTTTTTTCCAAAACAATATTCATGTTGCACTTTTGCTCGAGTGATCTCGTATTCGCATTTCTATTCCCAGCCACTCAAATTTACTAGAATGCGTTTTCTTAGGAATTTCCACAATTTTCGTATAGAGAAGAATTGTTAGTGTATTCATTTATTGTTGTAAATTCACACCAAAACCGATCTACAAATGGCAGTAAGTCATGGCCAGGGATAACCATGGGCTCACAATAGCAGCACGTAAAACGTGTGATATCTCAAAGATTCAGTGTGACTATCAATGTCCTATTTGGAAAATATCTGCTATTCTCAGTCGAAATTTTGCAATATCACCTATTCTCAACAGCTATTTTCAGATAGGCTGCTATTGTCAGAAATCCCTGGTCATAGCTAGCTTGAACGATATGAAAGTGTCAAGATACAGTCGAAATCCAGCTTTAGATTTCTGGATGTTATGTGTTTTCTGGACGTCAAATGTAAAAATGTTTGATCAACCCATTGTGTATTGAATGCCGCTACCTTCAAAATAAATGAAATGCTCAACATGGGATTCTGTACAATTTTTAAACAAATAGTGTCATAATTGTTTATTTGATAAGACCTACAAAAAAAAAATCGCCTGAAAATGACGATTGAGACACTTAAACAATGTGTATTAAATAGATCCAGATTATTGATATTCGCCGAACCACCAGTGATCGTGTTTCTTGAGCCATCTGTGGCATCCGTTGAAATTATTTTGCATGATGTATTGTTTTGTAAATGGATTTAGGTTGGTCTGTTTTTCAATTCGTTTTTTCTGTTCCATCTCGTCAAGCATCTCTTGAGATACGGCCATTGCCCTAAAAGGCAAACTGTGAGCAACATGATCTAACATACTTTTCACCTGAAATGACACCCCAAAACCCATTTTTACATTAAAGTATTCGAAAAAACAAAATCACTTGAAATGTTATCTCAATTGATCTAATCAAATAATTTACCTCATCGAATGTGCAATTGCCGCCCATTTCAATAATAACACGGCCAGCTCGAACTGGTGTACAATAATGATCAATTGAACCTTTTCCACCACCCTTTCGAATGCCGACACCTTTTTTGTGTAATGGTTGCCATGGTTCTGGTATACGCCAAACCGCAAACATTCGTGATGTGTCCATTTTGCGTCCAATACTCAATCGAGTCAATTCAATATGTGGATATTTGATACGTCCACCGGTTAATGCTATAACACCAAACTGTTTATGCACCAACTGCTTATTGTGTTCCACTTCTGGTCCCCTCATTAAAATGATACGTTTCTGCATTCTTGGCGGCCGTATATTGTTGTACTGTGGCACCTTCAACATCATTCGCAGCTTTGGTCTTTTTGGTATTTCGATGCCTTGTGTTTTTGTTGTTTTTTTTTTCAATTAAAATCAACAATTATATTCTTTGCATGTTCAAAAAAAAGATCGAAAATTATTTACCATCATAGACGAATGGTGGCTTGAATTCCTTAAGGCCAGCAGTTTGAATGACAAGCGGTGTTAGAGCTTTTGGAACTGAAATTGTAATTGTTGTTTAAAAAAACAAAAACAAAAATCGAAATAAAACGAAATTGATGAAATTCAATAAATTATATCAAAACATGTGTTTTATTTTACCTAAGCTCGTGAGTGTGTTAATTGTTTTTAAAACAAACATTTTTTCGGATAAAACTACAATGTTCGATGTAGAGAGCGAAAAAATGATCGAAAGGAAAAACATTGACACGAAATGAGGTTATATGTAACATTGAAACTTTGACAGATGATACTTTGACCATTCAAGTAGGCAAAGTATTCGGTCTTGAAGACTTAAATGCGGTCTACTACATCGTTTGAATGTCAATATCTGTGAGATAGTGATATATATATATATTACTGTCAACCTCAAAATTTGATCATCAATTCTTGGTTGAACTTTTCTTATACATTTTTAGTGAGACAATTTTATTTTTGGTAAAATGCTGAGACGATTCGTTCTAAAACGGACATATTATCCATTAGCTATTGAAAAACGTCATCTGAGTTCGGAGCCTTCACTTCTGTCAATGCTGGGACATATGTGGAAAGTTGGTAAGAGTCGAGGTGAGTTTAATATTTATTGGAAAACCAATTGATCAACCAAAACATATAAAATGGCAACCATTTAATTTTTTTTAGGATCTGAAAAACCATTGCAAGCAATACAGAACGGAACATCAAGATATTGGGAGTTAGGGAATTCCAAAAATCAATATGTTTGCATCGGTGGATTGGGACCAATGAATTTTTCGGACACTTTTCAAATTAATAAATTTGTCGACTTCAGGAATGAAGTAAGTTTATTTGCAAATAAATATGCAATAAATGAAATCACATCAAGTGTATAAGTCCAGTGTTGACATTGTGTCCATTCTGGATGGACATTGATATGTGACATCAATGCAGTATTTTAATTTGGACATGAATCTATTGACGACGTTACCTTGATGCGCTCATTTTCCATTCACTCAAATTCAATGAAACGTAAGAATATTAATGAACAATGTCAATAATTGAATATATTTTTATTTTGTTCACCGTCTGCCAGGCGTACAATAAACTGCACATAGAGATTCTAGATTGCCCAAAGCTGCTAGCCACTAAGCTAATTAGTGCATTTCCACAGATGGACATCCAAGAAAGGACATTACGAATTATTAAACTATCTTACCATAAATATGATGATCAGAACAAAGGACAATTGGACGTAAGTGCACAGGATTATCCTATGCATCTTTTATTTCATTTTTATGATTTTTCGTTGGTTGTGTTTCATTTTGCAGTGTCTTATTGTTGCCAATCATATATGCAGAAGATTAAACGAAGAAGGTGATTTCGGATTCTATTCAGGGGCTGCCATTCAAAATGCAAATAACGAAATATTATTTCATAATCAGAAATTGCTAAAGACAAATAACAAAGAAATTCACGCGACGGTAAAAAAGATGAACGGTTACTTGAATATCAATAATTTAGCTGCAAACGATGTTGGCATTGTGTATACGGATTGTGAATATGATTTAAAAGAACTTAAGACATGGATTGAAGCCATCAGTTAAATTTTAAAAACGAATACAAATTTAATGTAAGATTGTACGAAAAAACAAACACTGAATAAAATTCAATTAAAAATTGTAACAAAAATGCAATTTAATTTCATTTCTTCAAACAATCAACAATATTACAGGGAAAATGCTAAACTATATGTGAATCATATGTATTGTGCTGTAAATTTAATAGTTCCTCCAAATGTCCGCAGATGTCGTTGATGTGTGAACTTTTTTTTTGGACGATTCTTAGCGCCGTTGATGTTCAAAACTTTTTCAAAGCTACTGTTTGAATTAGCCACAGATCGATAGCGTTAGCATATGCTTTTGAGGGTTGTCAGACAGTATTTTCGCTAAATATCGGTAAAGCTAAATGTATTTTTTTTTTTCGGAGAATAAGGAGAAAAAGAAATGGGATATTTTTCAAATGAATATTGGTCAATGTGCAGCAAAATATTCGTGATTTGTTGTTTATATTTTCGATAAATTCTTTCGGTTGTTAGCGATTGAAAGCATTTCGCAAGGGCAGGGCGGGTAGTGGCTGTTACCTTATATCACACAACCAGCTAACCACACTGCCAACGCGTTTAGCTTTAATATGTGGATTGTGGTCAACTAAATGCATTAAACCAAATGGCGACAAATTCATGGAACTCCAAAGATTGCACAATATTTTCGTCCAAAAACATTTGAAGCAAATTGAATGAGAATAACAAGTTGAAAAGGTTATTTGATGTAATGTTGTATGACTGATCGCTCAGTTTAATTCATCTTACCTTTTAATAAAGGCTAAGTGTTTTTCGGAACACTTTTTTTTTTGATACAGAAAACACAAAATGAGAAAGAGAAAGAGAATCAAAATCGAATGTTTTTTTTTCGTTTCGGTTTCAAAAATAACTCTTTATTTTTTTTTATAATCAAATAACGATAATTGAGAAATCAAAATAAAATATATTTAATAAAAAAAAAATAAATAAATGCAAACAAAAACAAACTTGTACAACAAAAGAAAGGCATTTCGAAAACTACAATAATTTCCACTTTCTTTTTCATGTTTATTGTTCATAAAATGTTAAGGATGAGTGAGCTCGAACTTGAAATCATACTTGTTTTTTTTTACTGCTAATTGCTAATTTGTATTTTTACAAAATTGTTTTGCGGTGAATGAAACTATCAAAACTTATTAATAAAAATCTAAATGCTATGCAATTTAATGATTTGTGGTCAAAATCTTAAGCAAAATACCGGCAAAATCAATGTGAACGGGTGCCGAATCAAAATTCAATGGAATTAATTTATATTTTGTTTGAGACAATCCAACCGTTAACATTCATAAATCCAATGGACAATGCACATTGGAACATATTTAAGCTAACAAAATTACCACTATTGTTGTTTACTGTTAAAAATGAAAAATAAAAAAAAAGCACAAACAAATTTGGAATCTTTTGAATTGTAGTTTTCGGCTTTTGATCAAAATTGTCCTAACCCAATAATTTTTATGACACTTTAATGCTAAAATGTAATCAAATGAAAACAACAAAAAAAAACAACAAAAAAGTGATGACAAAAAAAAACACATAAATCTATTTAACAACTAAAGTGCAACTTAAGCTAAAATAATGTATAAAATCGATATTAAATAAATAAAAGGTAGAATGTTTGCTCTGGAGTGTCGTACCAGATAGTGCATTTACAAATATCAATTTCTTATGCAAACGCACTTCTGATACGTACCCCAAAACTAATCAACGGAAAATGGCACAACATTTGTGATTTGTTTTTTTTTTGCTTTTCTTTCGGAAACTTGTACACGCGTGTTCTCTGGCTGTCGATGGTAGCGCGCTCATTATTGCTCTGAACCGTCTTGAAATAAAATAAAAAAAAAACATTGAGTTCTCTGCAGCCGAATGTAAAGGCGACTGCAAGTGTGTGTGAGAATGTGCGAGTGTGTCATCTCATAATCGGATGATCTGAGAGAATCAGTCAAATTCTGGCGAACATTTTCTGGCCAATTAATTTCAAAATAGAAAAATATGCTCTTATTACTTGTTTTTGCTGTTGGTTTTGTTTTGTTTTGTTTTTTTTTGCTGTGTGCTGTTGTTTGATTTGGTTGAAAACACCGTGAATTTAGATTTTTGGGTAAATTGTGTTACAATCCACGAGACTCTTTTGATTGAAGTGGTTTTGATTTAAGCTCAAGCATGCAGACCTTTTATGAAATGGTGTGTGTGTGTGTTTTATTGCTTTCATTGCTTTCGTTTCGACAAAGTCGAATGAGAATTCAACAATTTGTTATTTCGTTTTTTTTTCTTTTCTTATTGCTTGCTTCTGCTCTTCTTGTGTGTGTGTGTGTGCGTTTTTTTTTATTTATTTTGCTTTTCATTACCTAATTCTGCGCGAAATGCATGCGCGTGCAAGTTGCATGCATTCTTTGGTCGAATCTCTCTTTTTAGATTCATGTTACACTAGTTTACGCCCTATTTATTTATGGTTTTAATGTTATACATGCGCTGTTTGCAATATGTGCGCATGCAACGCGCTTTTTCAAAGGCGAAAATCTATTAATGTTCATTATTAAAATTTTCGTGTTGATTTGAATGTAAGTACACCACAGAGCAATAAAATGAAAAAAAAGAACATACACAAGAAAAACTAAAAAAAAGCAACAAAAACACACACAAATTAAAAATGATTAATAACGCTATTGGAGAGCGAAAAACCATCAATAAAAATCGTTTTCTCTTTGAAACAAATCACACGAAATCATCGGCACGGAACCCTTAGCCATGGATCCAACCAAATCCATCTGAATCAATTTGAATTCGATGATTTCACTGATTTTAGCGATGCGTTGGCGCAAAGAACAGACTCAACAGAAAATGGTACTGCTCTTGCGCACTTTGGTACCCTTAGTTACGAGAGGGATTTCTCGTGGGAACCGAACCGGGACAAGAGCTTTTGTCTCACTCTCCTTGTCCACAGCTTTTTGTTGCATCAATCAAATTGATCGCATATCCCAAATCGCTGTATTGCTCTATTGATCTATTTTCGCGTAAGCAAAATCACTTTGATGAATTATGATTGCGATTTTCTTAAGCGCGAAAAAAATGCGCACGAGCCAACACATTCGGAGAGCACACTCATTGTTGTTTTTGGACTTGGATTACAATTTAGATTGAGCGATTTTGCGATCGTTTTGCATTCAAACAACGAACGAAGCACACATTTTACCAATGATAATTGGACTTCATTGAATTCAGTGATTTAAGTCGAAAAAAATGCGATCATAAATGCAAGTACACCTCAGCTAAAATAGATGGGTTTGTTGTATATGTTTACCTTCGAATAACAAAATAATAGCAACAACAACAACAACAACAACAACAACAACAACAACAACAACAACAACAACAACAGCACACATTTTTACTATGATCATATAGATATTTGTAAAATAAGAGAAGAGAAGAAAAACAAAATTATGCCAATTGCATGCCTACAGATTTGTACACCACGCCTTCGAGCTTTTTTTAGCAGCTCTTTGTTGTGTGTTTCGAGAATATTATTTGAATGAGTATGGTGATTCAATGTGTGATGAAACCGAAGATCAACACCGTACAACTGCCAATCGAACAAAGTGTGTTCGGGAAAAAATAATTTCGTTGATTCCGATCAGTTAAACGGTTAATTTTGAGCATTGAAACCAATTCGGTTTTGTGTTTGTTTGTGTGCTAAGCGAGCTCTGGTTCTTGCCAACAAATTTTTGAAGTTACTACATTTTGTCGCATACTTTCAAAAGGAGCCAAAACACAAAAAATAAACCACCAACAACAACAACGACAACAAAACAGCAAGTGCATGACAATTCGTTTGTCACTCTCTTGCTATGAATTTCGAAAATTGTTCGACTTATTTTTTGTGCTGTTGCTGTGATCTATTTGTCAACCTCTCAAAAACTCGCCAAAAAAACAAAATATTTTTTTCGGAATGTGTTGCTGTTGCTTTCGTTGTCTTGTACATAGCGTTACACTATCTTCAGCCATAAGCTAATTGTTGTCAAACCAATTTCTATACCGAATCAACCGTTTTTTTTGTGAGTGTTCTCTCTCTACTGTTATTTATAATTTACAGTGAACGTCTCAAATCACCTTGAATGCGATCTTGCACATGAAACAACAACAACAAATTGTATTGAATTTGATTGAACGATTAAGACGGTTGATATGGGGGAAATTTGCTACGTTCGATGTCAATCTAATAAGCAAAAATTATGATCTAGTTTTGGTGGCTCGTACAATGTTCAATGCTATTGCATTGCATGGCAAAAGTGCCCAGTGTGCATATGTGTGTGCGTGTGTGTGTGTGTGTGTGTGCTTCACTTTTCCTTTCGTCAAAGCCGTCTTAAATATTCGATTTTAGTGTGTGCCTGTTATTGGCGCATAATATTTTGTCTTATGAATTAATACTTTGTCGAGCCGAGGCTGATTTCATTTCGAACAACAACAACAACAACAAAAGTTCTCTTTTCGGCCTCATGCTAGCTCACACTCAAATTATAATGTTTGGCATTATTTATATGCTAAGTGGATCTCTGTTCTTTATTCCTCTCTTGCTCTCTCTTTCCCTCTTTTGTCCGCAATTTCGATAGCTTTTTGCATGGCATTTTGAAAGTGAAACGTGAATTGCTTTGAACAGCACCTCGAATTGGGTCAATCGTACAATTACAGTGTGCAATGAAATTATGTTCTTATTGCATATCGTCGAAAATTCTCTCACTCTGGAAAAGAAAAATGGTAAGGGTGGGCTCTTCATTTAAGCTCAAGAAAAGAACGAAATATTGTGTCAATAGTTTCGCTGCACTCATTTGGTTATATAATTTTGGTGCGTTTGGAAGGTGAAAATCACACGAGCACAAAGTAGAGAGTGCAGAGGATGGTAAAATGGCATTTATTCTGGGTTTGACAGTTTTTCAATTAAGATGTACATAAAAAAAAGCCTTGAAATAGCTATTAGAAAAGTCCTTGACAGAAACTTTTCAGATTGTGCATTGCGTGTTTTTGTGCGCAATGGACGAACGACCACTGAAATGAATAGAAAATGCCGGCTTTTGTGCTCATCTCAAGTGGTTCTTCGGGATTGTTCGCTTGAATTTTCTTCTTCTATTTTTTCTTTGCTTGAACATGAATTTTTGAGATGATACAAAAAGTTAAAGGAATCAGGTCGAACATTTGAAATACATCTCAACAGATGTTCGACATGAAGTTGACTTCTTCAATCAAAAATTGAAATCACTCGAATATTGAAAAGCGGTTTGTGGTTATCCATCGAACGGGGGTGTTGAATTGGTATTTGGTGAGAGCCTGTAGATTGGATAATCAAATATATTTTTTTGCTATTAAATAAACAATAAAAATGGATTTGAGGAATAAAAATGTCACTTAACACCAAAGAGCATTGCTTATGTTACATTCAACGATATGTTCATAATTTGTTTGCTCTTTCTTCAATTGACATATTAAATGCACTTTTCAAATCAGTTGTGTTTTTTTCTCGAAAATTGTTATTGCCTTCTGAAATGCAGTTTTCACTTGATCGATCAAAAAAATAGTTTGCTAAACAAATTGATTAGGTGTTAAAAATTTCACACAATTTGCAAAATACTTCGCGTTTCTTTTTGTATCCTCCGTCGAATGTATAATTTTCAAAATGTGCAAAAATGGGCAAATGAAGCAATTATAATATTAATTTAATTGATTCGATACACGCAAACCAAAATTAACGTTGTGAATTGAATATAATTTGTTTTTCTTCATCTGTCTCGTCTGTATGCGCGGCCACAAATTTCCAACAACAACAAAACGGCAGCTACACCACGAACATTTCAATTCGATTTTTCCCCTGCAAAATTCGATGAATTTAACATTTTAAGTTAAAAAAAAAAAAAAATAGCAAAATTGTGACGGAAAAAAAGTCGTCGTCTAGAGCGTTGTGTTTGTCGTCGTTCGTTTTTTTTTGCGGTGATTGCAATAATCGCACGATGTAATTTTCAATATTGTGTCTACATTTAAGTGTCACACTTCAATTTAAGCACTTGTACCGTTTTTTTTCTTTCGTTTCTTTATTTCTTCGTCTTTCAATAATATTAAGAAATGAATGAAGTATTGATTTCATCGACGATATTATTTTCGCCGTTTTTATTGTTTTGACTCTTCGCGTCTAGTTATAACTACCTTGCAACTGTTTGGTGGTTTTCAACAAAACATTAAAGCAATAATAATTTCTCGGATTGCATTCTCTCACACAGTAAGCACACGTTCCGAGGTTTAGCAGCGCAACGCGAATACCGTACAGAGAGAAGAGGGGAGCGTTGAGTGTGACCGAGATAGAGCGATTGATAAAATAAGCTGAGTGCAAAGCACAGGGACACCTCATAATATTGAGCGCGCACTGAGATTAAATAAAATAGATGCGAAATGAAATATACACACAGAGAGTTTTTGTGTGTTACAACAACGAAAGAAGAAAAAAAAACATACAAATTCATATATATATATATATATAATAAATATACGACGATCTCGCCTCAATACAGGGCTCTTTTGAATTTCAAACATAAAGCACACAAGCACCGTGCCAAACACACCACGTCGAACACCAACAACAACAACAAATCAAGATGAATATGAAAAAAAAACAGAGAAGACAAGTAAAATTTTATAAATAAATTTTTTGTGAGGTGCCCATGTAGCCGAACACACACCACACAAACCTACTAAACTACAAACTAATTACTATTAGTTGCAACTCATAAATCGAATGCACGAAAAAGAGATAGAATGACAGAGAACCGATAGACAGAAGCGCGCGCGCTGCCCCGCTGCTCTGGCTCTGGCAAACACGAAACAAATAGCAGAGTGAAAAAAAAGCAACAAAACTAAACGACACGCCAGTGGTTCGTCATACACAACAGCAACGAGCTGCACAAGTGTATGCACAACAGCACCCAGCATTCTATACACATTGGCTCACACTTGCACATTGCCACAGTGAAACTGTGAAACAAAACCAAAACCAACAGCCTATAGCTAGCTGCAAAATGGTTGAAAATGAAGAGAAAAAAAACAACAACAAAAATGAACAACCTCAACGAGTACACAAAAAAATAAGATACACAAATGTGTATTTTAATCATCATAAAGGAATAGTTTCGATTGTGCATGTGCAACATAGTGCGTTGCATTATGCTTTATGTGCACACCACACACATACAAACACACAAAAAGCCCACCAGGGCCAGAATGAGACAAAATCAAGCTAAAATGTGTTATTTATTCAACGGTTCGACCATTGGGAAAATGACTAAAAAAATAACAACGTCGTTAGAGAGACAGCAAACACCGATTATGTGCAGCTGTGTAGTGTATTAACAAAATTACATGGCATAGTCTTGGTTTTGATTTGCCGCTTTCAAGCGATTATCACATACACACAGAGAGATATACAGACACAGACACAGACACAGACACACACGAGGGGGAATTATCGAAACAAATACACATTGAAAAACGTAAATATCTTGCAAATACTGTAAATATGAGACATATTTACAAGCATATTTGCAAATGACGTCATCTGAATATATCGGAATTTGTCATTTTTAGTTTAAATAAAATAAATTTACGGTAAATAATGTAAATAAAGTGAATATAGTAAATATCAGTTCAATATTTACTTGCAAATATGAACTAAATATCGTAAATTCTGACCAAATTTTGGTAAATATTGTAAATATTTTGCAAATATCTTTTAAATATTACAAATATTACAAATATTCCACATAATCAGGTAAATATCGTCGAATAAACTTATTTGATTTTTGATATTTCCCCCTCGGACACACAAGACCCACAGTGTGATTGAAAATATATGCAGTGATTTATTTTCTTGCTCACATTCAAAATATAACAATAGAACACATAAAATGTACATGCAATAGCTCCCTCTCTGTCTGGGGTAGATGTAATCTGAATATTCCATCTTCGTTTTACCTGCCAAAGTCAAATCGAACATTTTCATTTTCATAGGAACTTCGAAAAAAAAAGCAAATCAGAGAGTGTGAAAAACTATTTGAAGGGCCAAAATTCGGGCTAAATGTGATATCGCATGCAAATCCAAGGTATTTTAACTATTGAAGCGTTATAAGCACACGTACGAAAACTTGTACAAACTTGTGTTCAATAAAAAAAACAAATTCTTTGTTTGAAGTCCATCGAGAGAAAAATAAAACACTCGGTGCATTAATCTATAGTGTGGATTTATGCTTCCGTTTGTCGGAATGCATCCACCGTATTTATAAGGAAATCATTTCCGAACATTCAAAAACAATGCATAAAAGCTTTCAATCAAGTCACATTGAAATGGAGCTCAGCTCCGTTTCGATGTCTCGCTCACACTTGCACCACTTTGCGCAGTTGTTTGTTCACTTCACACCAGAATATGAAATGGACATTGTAATGTGGTTATGGTCTGTGTCTGTGTAAATGAAAAGAATTCAATGTGGGCTAGGTAGCTCATGCCAAATCAAAAGTAGGACCGAGTCATGTATGTCACATGAATACAGGACAATTGCGACACATCTTATTGCGCCCAAGGATAAACCATATAACTCAAAACCCACGTGAAAATTGTATTTAAACAACAAATAATTACGAGCTTCAGCGTTCTCAACTGTTTATTCGTTCGCTTTGTTGCTCGGCGTTTCGATTCTATTTTATTTCATTGGCATTTTTCCCCATCTTTCCACATCCCAAGCACTCATGTAAATTCCGGTGATTTAATTCAGTCCATCAGAATCAAATTAATTAATTGAATGCCATCGAATTATGCCGGATGTATATTGGCTTACTGTATGTACTTTTTTACCCCCACCCACCTCAATGTGTGTTTTATACATATGTGATTTGATTTCATTTCGAAATCGGTGAAAAAAAAAATATAAAAATCATATGTTTTCATTTTATTCATATGATGCGGCTGCTGCAATTGATTTACAATATTTTGAATGTGCAAATAAGTGTATGAACATTTGCAATAAAAGTCGAAAAGTTTTAAGTTGGGCAAAGGCGTATAAGATAAATGTGAGCACACATTTTTCTATTTGAAAAAGAATTCATTTTGACTTCAATGCGAAACCAACAAAAAATCTACCGAAATAAAAGAGAAGAAACGAATGAAATCGAAGAAGAAAAAAAAAATACACAGACACACACATACACCGGGCGCGAAAATTACGAGAAATCAATTCTAATTGCATATTATGATATTGGATCAAACTTCGTTCAATCCGAATTTTTCTGTACACGCAAATAGATTTTTTTTTCGATTTACATTGAGCATCGCTGAAGTGTGGTTGAGTGCGCCCGCGCTCATACTGCTTTTCGCACTCCTGAACCTCTTATTAACTCATTCTGACTGCGTGCATGATTGTGTGCGTTTTGACATTATTTTTAGAATATTTTGTTTTTTGTTTTTTTTTATTGCATTTTTTTGGGAAGAAGGAATTTTCGATCGTTTTAACATTTAACGAAGCACTCTCTTCATTTCGGGTTCTCTCTCTCTCTCTCTCTCTCTCTCTCTCTCTCTCTCTCTCTCTCTCTCTCTCTCTCTCTCTCTCTCTCTCTCTCTCTCTCGCAATCGCATCATTTTCTGCTGTGAATGCATTTCATGCATAGAAAAAAATGAATCGAAAATGAAGCATTCATAAAACATATAATCTAGGTCATGTAATTATTCTATAAGCTGATGGAGAATGAGATGATGGGCATTGCCGTCACATTGTTGTTGTTGTTTTTGTACTCGTTGCCTTCACCAAAATGCATTGCGTCCACAGCTGCCTATTTCATAACACATCCGTTTTAAGCTAAGTAAAAAATAGCTAACTTTGACCTTTAACTTTTGACCTTAAAAAAAATTTCCGCTCAAAATCGATTGGAAATACTGTGAGCTGCACCGAGAATGCACAATGTGTATGTGTATATGTATGAGGATATGCTTCAATCCCTTGGTAATTGCCCAGTGGAAAATATGCAACTACTTTTATGTAGCTTGAATGTGCATCAGCGCAAGTACAATGTGCAATCTGTTTCCTCTGTTTTCTCTGTTTTCTCTATTTATTCTATTTTTCATATTCTCATTCTTTGGAATTCGAACATTTCTTTATTGATACTGTGAATCATCATCATAAGGTGAAAAAAAAATAAAGTCTCAGTCAAAACAGCAATAATAATAAAATGCCTGAACATTTTCAGTTATCTGCTTAACAAATCAAAAAAAAACACACACACACACACAAATATCCACTCGAAAACAGTGGAACATTTTAGTGTGCTTTTATGAAAGAGTAAATAGACGTATACATTCTTCGATAAGAATCGCCATTGAAATATGATTTAAATCCATTTTATCCTTCAAGAGAATTAGCAACAAAAGTCGTAAAAAATCCCTTAAATTCATGTGCACGTTGAGCGCTGCACGTAGGTTCATTTTTTCTTGTATATATTTATAATATCATAACGATTAGAATATTGTGCCATTTTTCATTGATATAATTAAAATATATATCTACCTTAAGCTATTGATAAAAATAAAATCAAATCAAATTACATACCAGAAATCAGATCGAGTTTCAACGTTCCATTGCTTTAAATCGGCATGTTCCTCTGCATCAGCCGTTTTAATACTTACATTTTAATCATGGCATTCCGGTTGAAAGATGAATTCGTTATTTAAAAAAATGCATTTGGCTGTTGAGCTTGTGTTCAATCCACTGAGATACCACCAGCTGTGTTCACTCGTGCTGATTGCAGGGTAAACAGCGACCACAGGGAGTACCCCAGTGCATTCAAAACACTTACATTGACCACATTCTAATTAGATCCCCCCCTCATTTTTTTGTTTGTTCATCTGTTCGTTGCTTTGCTTTGCTTTCCTTTCCTTCTCTCAATCCGTCTGTCATTCTAATTGGATGTCCCATTCTTTGTTTTGATGAAAACAGATTACACAATACGTTGAGGGAAAAAAAACCTCGTAATTTTGTTAAATTCTCACATACACGCGAGCCCGCCACGCATATACGATTTGGTGTGTTTTTTTTTTCTATTATTTTTCGTATGTCGAAAACTCAAAAACAACAACAACAAAAAACAGTATATTCGAACAACTGCAAAAGCACTGAAAAACTTCGGATAGCAAGGTGCTTTTTGTGCAAAGCTGTTGTATAGATGGACACACTTGTTATGCAAATAACATCAATAAGTATACCGATTATTGAGTCATAAATATAAATACACACTTAAACCGATGATTGATTGATGGAATATTTTTGAAAATCCGCTTAAACGTTACACATAAATAGGCCTGTTTGTTTGTGTGGTTCTTACTATGGCTGCTCGTGATACTCGATGAAACGATCCAAACTGGCTAATCGGAATGCAAATTAAAATATCAAATTTCTGACCTTTATAATTAAATTTAGCTTCGGCGAAAAAAAATTGGTTCAAGTTGATTGAATATTGTTTATAATGTCGGCATTTAAGAGAAAAATTGAGACTCCATTGAAAATCAATCGACATTTTAACATTTTTTATTTTGTATCATTTTAACTGTGGTTTTTATACTCAGTATCCTATTTGATGTTAATAAAATCAACAACAACAAAAAAAAAACAAAAAACAAGAAAAAAAAACAAATGAGCAATGGAAAGAACAAGTTCGGCGTAGAAAAACATCTGCTAGGCGTCACATACTGAGTGTGGCGTGTTTCCATAAAAAATTGGAACTGAGTAAGTGCGTGTTGCGTTCGCTTATTCATCATTTGACCCATCGTCAGGAGGAAAACTCGAAAACACCATGAATAATAAAAAAAACAAAAATCTTACGGCATTGATGATCTTGACGATTTTTTTTTGTGGTTGTTGTCGGTCAAACGATTCCACTTGACAACATTTTGGAAAACAACAACAGCGACAATAAATGCGATTTTATTTTTAACAATAAATTATATTTTTCTCTTTTTTTTGCTTTGATGAACGTAATTGTCTCTGGTTTTTTTTTTTCACGAGCACACACAAATCGAGCGATTTAAATGAACGTGATAATAATAATTTGTTTGTTTTTTCTTTAGTGGTGATTTTCAAACACGGTTGCAGCCACTATAGAAAAAGGACTGTGAATTCCGTATTTATCGAGTTGTTCTGCACCAATGTTTAATATGCAGCCAACTATTGTAGATATTACGCCGCTAACTTTTTCGGAATATATGGTAAAAATATCTATAAAGGAAACAACAACAAGCGTTGCTTCAAGTATATGTGTTTGTGTGTGTGTGTGTTCGTTCGTGTGTACATGGCTATCGGAGTATAAATATATGGATGTGTCATCATATATATATATATTTGTTATGCACAAATATTCGCCGAACGAAATGTCGATACAGGAGACACACACAGTGCTTTCTTTCGTGTTTTTTTGTTCCTCTGTCCCTTTGTTTATCCCTCTCTCTCTCTCACACACACACACACGTTCAAAACAACAAAAATATATTTACATGTACAAATAAATGATTATATGACTGTACACGCAAGATGAATTTCCAAAAGCGTAGATGTTTTTCTTGATCGAATCTTGGTTTTGAAAATTGCCGAAAAATAAATGAAATGAGAATCAAACCAAACCAACAATAAAAAAAATCAAGTGCGATTGAATTCACTGTGAATCCATTACTAAAGCTCAGAAACTACGTTTCACTTTTTTGAACTTGACAAATGTACGACTTGAGTGATTCCACACGAAAAAAAAATAAATAAACGCAAATACTGGGCAGCAAAAATAACACAACAATATTAACCAGCCTTAACCAATGAAATAAGTTCGCGCGAGAGTGAACTTGTCGTTTTCGCGCCGAGAAATGGTATGTTCCAAATGATTTCTTGGCTGCACACAATAATTTTTTTGTTTTTTCGTCGTCGCTTAAATGATTGCGTTGTGTTTTGGACGCACTAGATTTTTGTTTTTTTTTCTCTCTCACTCGCTCGATATAAAAACAGATAAGGCCGAGCAAGAGTGAGAGGTTGAACAAATTTTCAATGTATATGCAAAATGTGTATTTTATGAAGCTCCAATGTGTGTATATACACATCGACAATAATAATGAACAACTACGACAACAACGACGACGACGACAACGACGACGAAAAAAGATGTAATATTGTGTTCATATATTCATGTGTTCTGCAATGCAGGGTCTGCGTGTGCGCTGTGATAGCGACCTTGACAGTGAACTTGAATCAGTTCCTGCTGTTTGCTACGAAAACACATGCACACGGTGAGCCATCATATCTATATAACTACGCACACAGAGACGGCCAGGCAAAACACTTGAACAGAATGAGCGAGAATGAGAAGCGAACATACGCGAATGCGAGAAGCACACAAAACAGCACCACCACCAGCAGCAGCAGCAGCAGCAGCAGCACACAATCAACGAATCGAACGAACCATAAAAACGGCTGCCCGTCTGTATTCTCAACGTCGCTTTTTTTTCTTTCTGCGTGTATATGCCATCACACCAGAGGATGTTTTGCAACATGTAGATTGTATATAGATGTATCAAATCTTATAATATTTCGTGTGCTTCGTATGACATTGTTGTTGTTGTTGTTGTTGGTGGTGTGTTTTTTTTGTTGTTGTTGCTTATTTTCTTGTTTCTTCTGCTCTTGAAATTTCTACGTATTTGAATCGCTTACACCTTTATTGATTCATTCCGTTTGGTTGTGCAGAAGAAGGGCAACCCCTCCTCCTCACCTCACCCCGATATTCAATCGTTTTATTTTGCTTTTTTTTTTTGCTTTCTCTTTCCATGCCCCCCACTCTCTCTTTTTCCTCTTTCTCTATTTACAACTTTCGTCATCAAAACGTGTCAAATCGAAACAGAAACCAGAACTATCACATGAAAAACAATATGCTAATTATTATCATTTTAATGCAATTTTTGCCGCATTATACCTCTTTCTTTCGCTCAATTGCTATGTTCTTCTTTCGCTTATCACAATGAAAAAACAAAATTCTAGATGTCGCTTTCATTTGTGAGAATGCAAAAAAAAACAACAATAAATATTACACAAGTGATGTACAACAACAAATAAACAACCAAACAAAAACAAATAAATAAAGACTTGTATTGCCGATATAATTGTTACGCAGTTAATAAATTGAGCCCGTGACGGACGATGTGATGGCATATTAAAGGGCCGAAAATAAAAGCAAAATAATCTTCATATGTGTGTTTTTTCGTTGTTTTGTTGTCTTCTTCACTGCCTTCCTCTCTCTCTCGTGCAAATTGTTAAAAATGAACAACAATCGCACACAAATCAAATCCAAAATGAAAACAAGCACTTTGTATCGGCCGAAAGTGAACGAAGCCTTGAAACTGGCTGGCCGGAATCGATTAAATTCACGACGGTATTTATGCGACTTGCATCATATGGTGAAATACACCCTTCATTCTGAATCATTCGATGCGCACAGCCAATCGCGGAGAGCAATAAAGACGGGTGAAGAAAAAAAACAATGTGGCAATTTCGGTCGATTTGACTTTCATTTAAGTGGATTTCTGATGCGCACAGATGAGTCACTAATCAAGCCATTAATTTTGATTCAATTAGAAAACTATTTCGACACTGTCAAAACAGAAATTCGGTATAAATTTTTGTTCATACATCAATTGAATCAACATTGACGAATATATAAATTCCGATTTTCGAACATTTGGTCAATTGAAAATTTAATTTCGTGTAAAAAACTGAGTATCACGAATGGATTTGACGTTGTAATTGAATTTGCACAAAAATCCCGATCAATGACAATCATCTAAGTGTTTCAACATTTTGACTAAATTCTAAGCTATATTTGTACTCAATATTTTTACTTTTACTACTTACCCTTTACCAAACTCATCAAATTTCATCACAACTCTATTCGGTTTTTGGACAGTGAACAGATTCACAAAAATAACTGTTTGAAAACTTTTTTCCACTGAACTTGATTGACTGACTGAATATTTATGCTGAGAAATTTCCAAAAAAAAAAAAACAAAAAAAAAAAACAAGAGAAAAGACCAATGTTGGATTGACGATAGTTTGATGTTGAAATTGGTGTCCTCGCTTTCGGGTGAGCGAATATTGTTTAACACAGTTCATCGGAATTGCGCTTCAAATAACTTCGAAACGCATTTTCAAATGTTATTCCAACACGAACTGCACTCTTTCAATGTAAATACGATTCAGTTCGGTTGATATTCTTTCTCTCGTTCGGTACACTAGCCGAATGTGTACATCTCTTGTTGATTTTGGAACAACGTCTGTTCGAAGGAAAATTTTGCATTGATATGAAAAATGTACAAATACGACAGTGAATTTTCCAACGTCATATGTCCGCAGGAATTGGTTGTTGTATTGTGTGTGGTGTGCTGTGTCAGGGTCTTTTGCTGGCTATGTGTGCATAATGTGCCTATATCATTCACATACAACACATAATGTGCTCAGTCTCTTTCTTCTTCGCCTTCTCTCTCCCTCTGACCCTTTCTCTTTCTCTTTCTTTCTCTCTCTGTCTCGCTCTGTCTCGTTCTGTCTCTCGGTGAGCCGCCGTGTATATATTACAATATGCATTTTCATAGACATAGATATTGTAATGCCATTTAGATTTTGTTACTGTTGTTGTGTGAAATGGTGTGTTTTTCCCTCTCTCGTTCACTCTTTATCTGTTTCTCTCTGTTCTTTTGTTTGTTTGCTGGTTATATGATCTTGCATATATAGATTTCGAAACGAGTCAACCTGTTCGTAATGGGACCAAGTGCAATGCTTTCGTTTCGATAAGTGCAGCGCATTTTTTTTTCTCATCCCCAATCATCGTAGCTCACTTTGGTCCATCACATCAGATGACAAAATCATCGTACAATTTTCAGATGCTGTTGTTGTTGTCGTGTTTTTTTGTTTGTTTGTTTGTTTCACTGTTCTCTCAGCTCGATTAATGGAGGGCTGCACTTTATATAACACAAACTATTATCACTAGAATCACGCTTGCGCTATTAAAATACGAAATTATATGTACGCATACATTGTTCGCAACTGTAAAAGACTCGTCACACCAACCAGTTTCTAATAATAATAAAGCGCACAAGCGACTGAAAAAGGGATCGAGATCATGAATTATGTAAATAAATGCATTTGTAAATGCGACTTCGTTTTTTTTTCAACAGAAATTGTTTGTTTGTCTTTTGTTGTTGTTGCGCGTTTGCCGTGCTATGAGCAGATGAATTTACGGGACACAACGACGAAGAATATGACGAGAATCATCCAGAACTGTAATGAATGTTACGAATTTCAATTTCATCCAGACGAAGAAAATGTCAATATAAATTTAAAGCCATGCTTTTACTGTGCACAATTTGAAACTTCGTCAATTCGTTCTCACTGATTCTTACATTCCTTAGTCATCCATGCAAAAAGTGCAGCGCATTTTACTGTATCAATAATAAATTCTTGAAATGGTTTGAAAGCTCGATAAATCTATTTTGAGTCGCAGTTTATTACATAGTCAAGCCACGAATCATGTTCGCCTGATTGAATTGACGTCGATTCGAGCATTGGGTTAAAATGTGTTGTTTTTTTTTGGGGCGGAAACAATATTCCGAAAATTTTGGAAAAATTTCCGAAATAGATTTTTTCTATTCCGTTTCACGTAAATTCAATGTGAATTGGAGCCACGCTTCGGGTAACATTATATTCGGTAACACAGTTGGCCAACGTGTAAATTGAAATATGTACTGTGCATACACTGCACATACATGCAAGCAGGATAAAATTGTATTTGGAAACTATTGGTTTGAGCAAAAATTGAAATGCAAACATCGAATGCAATGCAGAGAGAGCGAAAGAAGAAACACATTTGCCAATTTCAAGTTAAATTGCCGCGCGCGCGCTACCATTTATTTTCACAAAAGATTCGTTGATGAATCCTATATACGTCGGTTTGGCTTTGGTTTGGGATTGGGCTGCTTGTGATCGTGTTCGTTGCACATAACACACACACACACACACACACGACTTCGACAGAAACCACAAAAATATTTACTTTTTTCGTTTGCGATTTTCTGGCCGTTCATTGTGTGTGGAGCTCAATTGTTCAACACAAGACACCCACACATTGATGCAAGCACAAATATAAGCATCACAACCACAAATGTGGCGCTTATTGTCAAAGTATATATGCGCGTAATATTGTTTTGACCTTGGCCTCCAAAATAAATAAAACCGACGTCAACACCGCACTTGTAGTTGTTTAAATGACGGATTTTCGATATGGACTATTAGTCTCATCACATTTTTTTTTTTTGTAACTCAATTTTGCTCTTATTCAGAAAAATGCACAACTTATTACGGGGCGATATGAATGTTGTTAATATTGTGGAAACATACTAACCACTAAGCAATCTATTATTATTCCAGAAAATATATATTTTGGCACTCCGTGCTGCGTCATAGATTCACAATATTTTTAAAACATTTTTCATTCAAACAAATGTGAAGTCGCACACTGGCACTTCTAGCGCCATCAAGTGTTCACCAGAGAACCATTTGCGAAAGCGTTTGCAAAGCTTATATTTTATACGAAAAGCTTATGTAAGCATTTTTCATTCGAAAACTTTTGTTCATGGCTTTTGAAATTCGTTCGAAATGTGCAAGAAGTATATCGACAATTATATTCGAAGAAGATTACCGTTTACAAATGAAATCAAATTCATTTCATTTGACGGAACATTTTCAACTCCAACTAATAATTTATTGTTTAAATTTAATGGGAAGAATCTTCTTCTTATGTGTTCTTATGCTGAACATATAAAATATAATTAGAGCTATCATGAACTGAAATCAACTCGAATGGAATAAAATCAAGTACTTCAGTTTTTACACAGTACATTGTGCACTAATAGATGTGCTCAATGTAGAGCAACTCTGGAGCTTGCATTTACTTAAATCAAAGTGTAAAGAAGTTGAATCATTTCATATTTTCGTTTGAATCAGTACTTATATTTTATGATAATTGGTCTAGGAGGAAATCGCTAATCAAATAATGCAAAAATATTGCAAATATTGCGAATATTTGAATATTAGAACACATGTTGGAGTTATATTTGCAAACATTTACTTAGCACCATTCGCATCATTCGTACCATTCGCTGTACACGCAAACACTGACAGTTTGTTTGGACTGTCTATTTAGTATGCGCGGATGATAGCATGTAAATACACTTGCGAATACGATGCAAATATTCGCAAATGCGTCGTCTGAATGCGAATGGCGAATAGCGATTTCTCCCTAGTAATTGGTTATGTTTCACCTGTTGAGTAAGTTCCGGGTGCGCGCACTCAATGTGTGTTGCACTGTCATATGCGGAAATTATTTTTCCTAGTGATAGGCAATTTACATGATTTTGGAGATTCGGGTAAAAACCCGGAAAATTGAGACATTTATGGTTATTTATGGGAATTTATCATAAATTTGAAAATGAAACTGTTAAATTATGACTTCTCTTAGTATCATGAACGTGTGAACGAGAAGCGTTGTTTGTGTTAATTTTGTAACTTGCTCGTTCACACGACATGTGAAAATCAAAGGAAAGATTTGAATGAATGTTAATGGGATTTGATTGGGGTCCATGGTTTTTAGCACGTCTCAAGGCATGCATGATCAGAAAATCATTGAAAATTTAAAGAATATTGAATTACTACGATATTTTAACTGTCTATAACTAATATGATTTATGCGACTGTGAAATTGAGTTAGAGATGTAAAATGTTGACGATTTTGTTCATTTTTTTTTATGGAATCAAAATACTTTGTAATAGAAATGTGTCTACACTTCACACTGATTTCACCGAATCAATCATGCCAATGCGAATGCTATGTTGTGTGAAATATTTAGTCGTTTTGTGTTTGTGTTAGTGTGCGAACGTCTCGAGAAATCACAAATCTTGTGTGAGGCCTTAAACCCTCAATTTTATTCAATTCTTTCTCAGTTGAATGATACACAGCAACAGGAAAACAGTGATTTCTAAAAACGTCCGTTATTATGCACGTCCGAACAAAACCCAAAAGTGGTGATTTTTTTTAACACAAGCTCTAGCTCGTATTTGAACTGAATTGAGTTGGTCGTTGATTGGGCTGAGGGTCGAACATTTACTGATTTGAATAATAATGAAATTGGACTGTGATTTCCATTTACTTTGGTGTAATTTTCAGGTTGTATGTTATAAGTCCAATTGAAATAACTCCACAAAAAAGCATGGAATTCCGTTCAATTCACAAAAATGGAATTAGGTCCATAAATGAAATTCATTAATGCTGGAACCACAAAAAAAATCACACAGGCCCACTCTCTGTCGATATTTTGATTATTATCTATTTATCTATATATATAAAAATCAATGTAAATTCGTGACGTTCGTCTACATCTCGAGAATGGCTGATCCGATCCAAACCAAATTTTCACCATACCTTGGGAACCTCCTGGAGATGGTTTTAGGCTATTAAAAATCGGTCGAGTCGTTCCCGAGATATGCCACTTCAAAGATGACCCCTTCCAGTTCCATACAAATGCAAAAAAACAACAACAAATACACGAAAACGCATGGCGTGGTGAGAAAATTCAAACGCTTCTGTTTACCGTATGTTCTTTGTTGTGCTATTCATACAACTACGTTGAGAAAAAATCTGGAAGTGGGTTTTGGTGGACCCAAGGATTGACCAGAACTGCTCTCAGTTCTGAAAGTGGGTATTGGTGGATTTTCAGGATTGGCTAGATCAAATGTCCCAAATTTCCCAAATGTCCCAAATGTCCTAAATATCCCAAATGTCCCAAATGCCCCAAAAGTACAAAAATTCGGAAAAATTCGGATAAATTAGCGCAAAATGAAGTTTCAACATGGACAAAAATCGGGAATCTATGCAATTGAATGTAGTGTTTGCAGGAGACGATACATAGGTCAAACAAAACGCAGTTTAACGACGCGATACAAAGAGCATTGCGCTTGCGCTTAAAACGGTAAACATAGGCAATCTGCGTTTGCCGATCATGTGTTGAATATACGCTTATGAGAGTTACTTTATTGAGAAAGAAAAAGAGGCATTGAATGCAGAGGATGGTGTTATAAAGTCGACTCTATTTGCGCTGATTTGACAATTTCTTTTTTCACCCGCGTTCGCAATGCGCATTCATTTTTGTAAGTTTGATTGAATTTTTCGTTTGAACTCATAGGTTCTGACATAGCCCCCAAGGTCTCAGATGACCCCCCCCCCCCTTAACTTTTCGGACCCCCTGTGAATTCGTGGACCCTATATGAATTTTCGGAGCTGAGGACCTTTTGTTTAGGTCTTCAACTTTTCTGAGACCCACTTTACACTAGATAGAATCGTTTTTTTGGGACCCCTGTCGCATTTTCGGCCATGACCCCCATGACCCCCATGACGTGTATTTCGTCAAAAAGTCAAAGATTATCAAGAAAAATATGATTCACTGCCCTTGCGGTGCACTAAATATAAATTCACGGTGCATGTTCGATTGAAAATGTTCATAGCGGTACCCAAGGGCATTGACTTCTGACGATGGATACCCGTTGTATCGACGTCGGTCGCCAGAAGATAATGGCCATACAGCAACAATCAGAATGCAAAATCAAGACATACCCATTGATAATCGTTGGGAAGTGCCATACAACCCATTGCTGTCAAAGACATTTCAGGCTCATTTCAACGTAGAAATGTGCAATTCAGTAAAGTCAATAAAATACATCTGCAATTATGTCAACAAAGGCAGTGATATGGCTGTATTTGGAGTAGCTGATGCCAACACAAACGATGACATTGTACAATACCAAATGGGCCGCTACATCGGCACAAACAAAATTTTTTCATTTCCAATTTATGAGCGATATCCAGCAGTTGTACATTTGGCAGTTCATCTCAAAAATGGTCAACGTGTTTATTTCACGGATCGAAATGTACTGCAGAGAGCTGCACAACCACCAGAAACAACATTGACTGCATTCTTTAAATTGTGCGAAAGTGATGAATTTGCAAGAACATTGCTCTATTCAGATGTACCGCATTACTTGCGGTAGTTTCTTAAAATTTCTTAACACCAATGCTAGGAGTTTTCATGATGTTTTCTTAATTTTTTTTTATGAGTGTAGCGAAGCGCACCGGGAATTAGCTATTTGAAATATAATAATAACACTGAACATTGAACATTTGAGCCTATCCCATTGAACCAAAAAAAAATGATGACAAGCCCACTTTCTGCATTATTACGCGCGTATCTGCATTTTTTTATGGATTTAATTCCATTTTTTTTATTTCCGAATTTTCGGAAATTGGAGTTATTTCAATTGGACTTGTAACATACACCCTAATTTTTGCAATCAACTTTCAAAAGTGTCGTTCATAAGGAAATCATTTACAGTCAGTATAACAAGTATTTGGTCGCCTGTTTTTTTTTTTTTTTAAATAAAATTGAATTTTTGAGGAAACTATGACATGTAGCTCATAAATTCTTTCTCCATAGGAAAGATCAAGTAACTTTACTATAGAAGTATGTGTATTTTACAGATTTCATAGAAGCATTCCAAAGAACATTGGGTCAAAAAAGTATTCGGCCATCCATACAATAAAATTGACTTTCCATGAAAGAATTGATTATTTGTTGAGTTCAGCATTTAGCCAAAACTACACGTCCCATTCAAAACAAATACAGATTACAATTTGATTTTTCGAGCTAATATTGCTGATGACTGATTTTCACACCCAGCCATCAACCTAGAAAAAAAAAGAATTTTCCATATAAAATGGAGATGGAAGTTTTGAGCTATATAATTTTATTTCAAAAAAAAAAAAAACAGGTGGCCGAATACTTTTTTTACTGACTGTACGTCAAACATTTTATCAAAACAAAAATGCAAAATAAAATTTAAAATTAGAAGTCGAGTGAAAACGCAATACCAATCAATGATGCACATTTTTCATCGGGGATTTAAAAAAAACGTGATGCCGTTTAATCTCATAGTTCATAGAATAGAATTACTTCATCTCGATGAAATAATTCCTTTTGTTTGGATAAACAATTACTTATTTGAAAATTTGAATTTATTCATCCGATACAATTCTGCATCCTTCATAATGTTTTTTTCATTCATCGGATGTGTTAATTCAGTTTGATTGGATAAAAAAATATTTTTCTATTTCTGCATTTGTTCGAATTCATATTTTCACAATTTTTCATTCTCGAACGATTGAAACATGAATCCTTTACTTCCAAGAAATGGCAAGGCTTTTCCAAGAGATAAAATATTAACATACGATGTTAATATCGCTTAACTTTATTCACTTTATGTTAATACCAAAAAAATATTCTATTAAGTGCTGTTAAATTAACAGTTTTAATACTGCAGTTTATACCAATTGACTTAATAGAAATGTTAAAGCCATATCGTAGTTAATACTAACCATCATAATATCGAAATTGATCGATTATTAACTTTTAAATAGTAAATTTCGAGCTGTACAAAGATGAGGCGGGTCTAATGAATGATAAATTTCCCTAAAAAATGCTTTAAAGCAATGTACTTCTTACGGAGAGCGACTAAATTTTTTATACAAACATTAGAAAATGAACAAAACAAAAATCACCATTTGACAATGCATTGACGCAATGTATTTCATGTGGCGAATTCTATAACGGAAAATTTTCGATTGCTATTTATTTCATTAGCAAACAAATTTGTCGTAAAAACTATTCAGTGGAGCGACGATACAGGAAGTGGGCTGGCTAGCTGGTCAGCTGTACTATGAATTCAATTGAATCGCAGAAAAACGGCGCTATCAAAACGGAATGATCTTATACTAATACGGCTATTCCTACCATGATACATGGTAGCCTTAAAGAAATTATGACGAAGAAGCATTTGGTAAGAAAACAAGAACATTTTCCATATTTTCATTTCAATCGATGTTTGTTTTAAGTATTCAAATCTCCCGCAGCTATGATGCCATTACTTCATACAGATGATATAATCT
The DNA here is from genome assembly GCA_030463065.1 of Aphidoletes aphidimyza. Taxonomy (NCBI): domain Eukaryota; kingdom Metazoa; phylum Arthropoda; class Insecta; order Diptera; family Cecidomyiidae; genus Aphidoletes; species Aphidoletes aphidimyza. The sequence goes on along the minus strand of CM059997.1, from coordinate 11,660,054 downwards.
CACAATCGCCATTTCTTGGCATTATACGCCACTTTTGATAGTGTATATAGCTTCATTTAATAATAACATTTCCTTGGAACCCTCGGTTTCAGATTGATAGTTTATTTAATTTTTAATGGAAGAAACTGCATCGTGTACAAAAATATGCGCACCCCTGTCCCATAGTCAGTTGTCGTTTCCGTTTCAACAGTCCACTGATTTTTTTTGCATAGCCTTAGTTTTTACCTGGACATACAATTTCCGTTTTATGATTCTATGCTGTCAATCAAGGGACATCAATAGCTTTGCCATTATCAACTACAGTTAGTTGTTTGCCATTATCGATATGTTACCGTATGTTTGTCATCTAACCGAAAACAAACAATCATTTGATATTGTTTTTAAATGAAACTCTGACAAATGTCACAAGCAGATTTTTTTATTTTATTTTTCACGTGACATTCATAAATGAGGGCGGACAGTTCGATGTGATATTTGAAATTGAATTTTGCTTTTTTGAAAACTCAATCGGTACTTCCGTACAATTAAAATATTCGTCTGCATTTCTTATTTAGCAAATGCTGAAGAATAGATTATTTTTTATTCCATTTATGTTTACTGTCCATTCCCAGCCAATTTAATTTACATGATGAATTTCTATGAAAGGATTCAATGTTGGTATGCACACTTCAAGCTCCAATTTCCAATTAAATTCGAATTACTTTACTTTATTCCATGTAAACCGACCGACAAGTTGTTGTCACAAGGAAATTAAAACATTCATACCCAAAAAATGGCATACACTTCGAATCGACATACATTTCATAACTTAATAATAGCGAATTGATTTTTCTTGCATTCAATTCAGTCAGTTTTACTGGTGGAAGGTGGAATATCATGATTCATTTTTTATGATTTCTGTGATTGCTTGCCATTGTTTTTTTTCAATGAGACTTTCCGATTTCTATATTTAAAGACAAAGTGTGAATGAATTTGTATTGTTTCACAATCAAAATCAAATTAGAGGGCACAATAAAGAATACTGTCAACACATCCAATTTGTTTGGTATTCATAAGTATAATGAGCAGTTTGTTCATGTGCTTGCGAAATGAAATTTCGCATTGTTTCTCGGAATTTTTTGTGTAATTTTTTCTGTTGTGCATCAAATGTGGTGCATAAAAAAAAGCAAAATTAAAGGGAATAAATATTGCAAAATTGATGTGGACGTTTTATATAGAGTCATATATGTGTGGCACTTTTTTTTTACTTCACTTATTAACATGCGGCTTTTTTTATTGAATAATATTGATTTACTTACTGAAGGAGTAGACAATTTTGAGTTTGTGTTTTAACCTGTCAAACAAAAGATGTTGGTGTTTAACACACTTGACTTTTCATAGAATAGATGAATTTGGGGTGTTTTCAGGCAAATTGCAATGTCGTACGAAAGCAATTTTCTTATTGGCTCCAGCAAGGACACGGTATTAGTAAAAAAAAAAAAAAATTTGCATAAAATAATCGGTTGAAAAATGAATTTCGGTGTTAAGGATTCAATTTGATGGTTTGGGAAATGAATTCGATTGAATCGTTTAGGCTTTGAAAAGGGGGAAGCGGCACAAAGATTGCAATTATTGTTCAATAAACGGTCGGAAATTTCAGCCCCCAGAATGAAAAAAGCAAATTCTTGCAAACGCATACACTGAACATAACAAATAATATTTGGTAAATTTACCATTTTCTTCTTTTCGAAAATAATTTTGAGGTGAAATTGGTTCCATTATGTTTGAGCAGCAAGTTTAAAAATTGTAATTGGAAGAGTCAAGATGTAGTAGAATCAGTACCAAACAAATAGAAGTGCACCATGAAAATTGCTCACAAATACGCAATGTTAACTTGCGTCTGTAATGGACTGCCATAAGCGTGTAACGCAGGAAGACATTCATACACAAACATATGCACAGCTTTTCATGGTGCACTTTTGAGTGATCGATAGTCACATTTTGCACTAGTAAAGGTTTTATAAGCGAGTTAAAAGCAAAAAGCTTGCAACTTCTAAATGATCCACAAAACTCATTTGTTTTTATATTAAAATGTTCATCACTTTGGAATTACTTACAATAAAAAATACCTGTAACATTAAGCCAAAAAAAAAAAATACTGAGTTTTCGCATGAAGACTCATTATCTAGTCTAGAAAAGTCTCCAAAAACTGTCTCTTCTAACATTACGTATATATCAACTGTAATATTTATGAAGCTATGGAACATTCCAGGTGAGTTAAGCAATTTTCTTATCCAACGAACAATTTCAACAACGACCGGAATCATTGCCAAATACTAATCAAGTTGAAAAAACCAAAGTAATACTGTTATGATATTTGTCTTTATTTTACAATACATTGTTACGATAATATAGAATATGTACGTATTTCAACTAGTCTTAAAGTCTAGTGTGTGTAGCTATACATCAGTGTGCAGCAATTCGAAGACTTGTAACCGCAAAAACGGTTGAATTCACGAACTGCAACCGATAATTGGATTTCAAAAGAATCTAATTTTTTTGTTTCTTTAAACATAATATACAAAATTGCTGCTTGCAGGCAACGCGTTTTTGAGAGTTTTATTGTAGAAAAAAAATACATTTCTTACCCAGAGCGCGCATCGCATACGTTTGGTAGAGAACACCGAATAAATAAAAACTACATAATCAAAAATCAAATATTGTTCAGAATTTGTTATTTATTTCTTCAGAAAAGGTGTAGATCATGATGTAGCGATTAATTTTTCCCAAGAGGTTGACCCCAAAAATGACCCCCAAGAGGTCAGAAACACACTTGAATATGAAAAATTGGGGGTGGATTCAGTTTTTGGAGTGTTTTTCTAAGGTCATTGAACGAAATTGTTTATAAATCCAAAAACTTTGCTGAAAACAGTAAAATCGAATTCGCTACGGTTAACGAAATATACCTATGTGTATCATAGCTTATTCAACAAATCGTCCTTTTAACATTTTGGTTGGAAGGACCATGAAGACGTGACAGTACAGAGACATGTCTACATAAAACCAAAAATTGTCTCCCATACAACCATGATTATCGAAAATACACATGCACATTTTTCTTCAGGTCCATGTATGATTTTATTTATTCGCTGCACCTCTACCAAACGTATACAATGTGTACTTCAGGTGCGATTTTTTTTTTGTTCCACCGTGTTTTAGACTAAATTAGTTTGAATGATCAAAGTTTTTTTTTATGCAGTGGTAGCTAGATTCATGGATTAGGATATGCATAGAATTTGAATATTTGAACTTGAGAAGACGATGAATGAACACAAAAATTTACTTATTCGCTATGTATTTTCGTTTACTTTCTGATGTAAACAGAAGTGTTGACCCTCTGCACCTGTTCAAAGTGAAAATGTTTGATAAGTTCCCGTTTTTTTTTATTGCATTCCAATGTGATTGTTAAATGATAGTTGTTCATGCGGTAGCGTCAAACGATTTGAAGATATGAAGGTTTGAGGTGTTGGACGCGCATCCAACTTTTCAACATCTTTGTTAAGCGATTGCAGTGAATTGATCGTGTGTGGCCAGCTCATCGGTGGAAGTCTCGGCACTGGCCGAAAAATTTGCTGTCATTTGTCGGGTGTTAAATGATCTTTTTGATATAGATCACTAGAGAAAAACAAGTATATGTGAAATTGAAAAGCTGCTTTATGGTTAAACGCTCACCCACCTCACACTTACCTTTTGTTATTTTTCTCAAGTCTTTGATGCTGCACAAATTGAAAAGCCGATAAGCATTCTCGTTGCTGATAGTATAATTCACGGATCTGATGTAAATGGCGTTGTTCAGCATCTGGAAGCATTGTTTTGAATGATGTTGGCACCTGCGAACCACTTCTTATCAATTTATTGTACTCCAGTAGGCTCAATCTCTTTTCCATTTCGCATACCGAATATTGATGAACGATTGCATGCTTTTTGAGGTAAGCCATTCTAAAAAGGGATTGCAATCACAATATTACGATTTCAGTTTTTGAAATTGAAATTAGAAATGTTTCCTCTGTAAGCAATAATAATAAGCTAACCGGCGAAATGCTTTCCCACAGTCTTTGCACACAAAATTCCCCACTTGGCAATCATTGTTTGTATTCTCGTTTGATTTGATGGTTGGCTTTTGCTTTAGCTTTTGATTTCCAGCTGTTACATTCTTTTGCGTTATGCCGCTTTGTCGAGGCTTATGCCATCGTCGATGTGATGCCAAATTTGCCGGACAATTGAACACCTTTTTATTCGGAAGTAAAAAGAAAACACTTTTCACGTTAATTTGGTGCTCAATGTGAATACGGATAAACCGTGCACAGAATTACCAGCACGAATTTCAAACATAATAAATGCTTCTGATTTAACTAACTTAATCTATTTGTTTTTTTGGTGAGATGAGTGTTAAAATAAATTAATGATCTTCGCCTTTTGAATCATAGGTTCAGAAAAATGGATTTTAATGTCCAAACTTGTCTAATCTGATTTGATTTTTAAAAATTTATCCAATGGAGAGGAGATGTTATGAAGTCTTTTCCTATAAAATTCGTTTTCATCTAACATAATTGTTCACTCTGAAGAGACTTCAGGTTTTTACTTTTGAATGCTCACCAATAGAAAAGTTTCAAAGATTCTACAAGAATCAACCTGAAAAAAGAACAACTTGATCCATTTGATCTAATCTTCCCTGAATGATAGTTCCAAAATGAGTGACCTAATTGTTTCCTCACTAAATCTGAATTAAGTATTACGTAAATTTATATATAAAGTCTTAAAACAGTTTTTTTTTTTTATTTGGGATATTTTTTTGAGTGAATTTCTATCGTTGAAGTCATATTTGTAAAAACCAACGGCAGAAAACCTTCATTGTAAATGAGGTAATATCATTCATAGGAACATTTTGGCGTCTATAGTCTTCAATTAAGTAAAAAAAAGGGGGATTTACTTTTTCTCAGACTTTCGAAATGATTCCATTAACACTTTAATGTTTGATATCTTTTGAAAAAGTTTTTCAAAATTTGAAAAACCAGGCAATGTTCCTCAGAGGATTAGGAAATATGAAGAGGCCATTGAGGATGAGGAGAGGGTTGAGGAAGTCCCTCTTGCTCAATTGAGGAGAATATAATATTTTTAGTGCAAATACAAATTACATCAAAAATATTATATTCTCCTCAATTGAGCAAGAGGGACTTCCTCAGCCCTCTCCGCATCCTCAATGGCCTCTTCATATTTCCTCCTCCTCTGAGGAACAGTGCCTGTGAAAAACAAACGATTCCATTGTGAGTGTATTGACAAATTGAAACCGGATCAATAGGTTCCTTTCGGATCTTTTCGATTCATTTTGAGTTAGTCATAGCTTTGATATCCAGATCAAAGACCCTATCTAAATCAATTCATGATAAATTAATGCCTCAATCATTTTAAGAGCAGAATCAAATTGAAATAAGAAATATAGTATGTTTGATTTCAACTCATTTTTCAAGTAATATCACCACAAGTAATTGAACAAAGAGATTATTCGAACCTTGTCACATTCAGCGCATCGATATTCAATATGAACAATTCGTGAGCATCTATGTTGAGCCAATTGAAAGGCATCATTATACAATTCACGGCACAATTGACAAATATAAGAACCAATTTTGTTATCGATCTGCGCTAAAATTTGTTTGGCTTCTTCGGTAATTTCAACAACATTAAAGGCTGGATCAATGTCACCACGGCGAACGACCAGCTCTTCATCATCCCGTAATCGTCGAATAATCGTGCCCGAAACTGGACTGGTGTTATCATCATCGGGTGGTTGTATTCGTTTATGTTTCATTCGCTTTTTAAGTGTAACATTCGGTGATGTGTCCGTTGATTGTTTATCAAAGATGCGTCGATTTTTCAGATCATTGCACAATGTCTTTTCAAATAGTTTTGCAAAACCTTCGATGGCATTTTTATGTAGTTTTTCATCATCATAACATGTTTTATTTCGATCCAGCGCACAATCAATCGATTGTTCATCATCGTCATTGTCATTGATCAATACAACTGGAATGTCTGATTCATTTGTGATATCATTGTCTAAATTGTGATCAATGTTTCGTGGTAAGACGATATCATCCTGCGTTAACACATCCACAAAAGCATCTTCATCTGAATCGAAATCATCATCAATGCTCAAATTATAGGTGAACTTTTCATTCTGAACGTTAGACGCATTATCTTTCGAACTCTCTGTTTTACGATCAAATTCATTGTGTTGTTCACTTGACACATCTTCTGCTATATTGTTGGCTACTTGTGTTGCATTAAGGCATACACTATCCGTGGTGTGAAAGTATGCAGTGCTTGAGTGTCCAATTTGATCCCATTTCCAGAATGCCGGCGAACTATTCACTGAATTTATGTCCAAATTTTTGTTCACAAATTCACCAATATTCATTCGACTTTGAACCGGTGATGGGGTTGTTGGCGGTGTGATCGGTGTTAATGTTCGAATTGATAGATCAATGGGCGACGGAAATCCGGTGTGTCGTAAAATAAATGGCGGAAAATACGATGGATTGCCAAGAATTGGCGGCATACGTAACTGATGATATGGAAACATTGTTCACAAATGGATTTTACTCACTTCGCTGCACGATACAATCAAATCGTTGTATTAAATAGTGTTAATTGTTTGTTCACTCTCAAACATTCACAGTCAATTAATGTTCACACAGCAACAACACCAACAAAACCAGCAATTTTATTGTTCCGTTGTAATTTTGTGTATAAAAATGCAATACATCAAACCATTAAACGGGACGCAACGGAACGCAACGGAACGCAACGGAATCAATGATCAATATTAACAATATTCAATTGTGAATAGCTATAATAAGTCAATAAGCGACAAAGCGACACACCGAAAACCTCTGGAATCGTGTACCGTTCGACCGCCTCTAAGGACAATTCGCAATCAACTAAATATGTTCAGTGAGTACGCAACTCAATTTTCCCATTTTTCCATTCTGGATGGATATTTTCTTCGATGACAGAAAACAAGTGCAGGGCCATAGAGGCAAGGCACACACTGGGCGCACAACACAAAGGTTTTGATTTTATTGTATTAAGAGAATAAACATTATCATGCTGTATGTATCCGAGCTGCGTGTATATGGAGCGATTTTCAGTTCGCTTTTTCTGCATCGGCATTGGATCGCATTAACATGTTTATAGACAAACTTTTCAAAACTGCGCATATTCGAAACGCCTTCTTCACTTTCCATATTGCATCAACAGCAAAAAATCAACAAGTTACAGAAGCTGAATGTTAACGGACCCGCCTATATTATCCTGTCTTTCTACCAATTGCAGTACCTCTTTGAAATAAACTCTGTCTGGTATCATCCAAAACCGATTTTCTCTCTGCACTTTTTTTTATTTAGTTTTTTTTGTACAATTTTGTTGTTGTTGTTTTTGTTATAAATTTTTTATTGAAAATCTCTATCAGGATTTTCTAATCAAAAACATAATCATACATTAAATTTTCACATTTTATTGGAATATCGCAAATTTAACAAGAAATTGACGAGAAATGTACAATTTAAAATCAACTTTGAACCAATATTATGAACAGACAAGCTTTTCGCGTTAATCTGTTTAAAGCTAAATATTTGAAGATGGATAACACGTAATTATATGCCCACTATACACAATACAAGATGGTTCTAATGCGCTTATACGGTTTTTGTTAACACAGATTACGAAACTCAAGAAATATTTTTGTTTTAAACATATTGACAGTTAGCGTTTCCATAACTGTGTGCTGCATAACAAACTGTTTGCACTTCTTGATTTCCTTGTTTTGTAATTTTACTCAAATGAAATTGGATGCTAAATTCGAGATTCGAGCTGACTTTGTGTTATCCAAACACGTGTAGTTCTACTTCAAATATTGTTAAGTTGTTAACAAATAATCCAAAATCCTTCTGCAACATAATAGTTTAATCATTTACAAATTTAATTGAGATTTCGGGTTTTTACTTGAATACTTGTCTAACGTGTACCAATATTATGAAATATGGTAGTCGTTCCCCGTATGCAAAAGAAGTCAATCAAAAATAAAAGATTTGAGACTGGTCTAATCGATCAAAGTTGATTGAGCTGACCTGTCATTCGGCTAATTTGGGAGGTTAGCCGTCAAAAGATTTTTTTTGTTCGAAACAGTCACTTTTTAGTCAGCCAAAAACATCCCATATTAACCGGTTGACCAGTCAGCCATCAATTTTCACATGGAAATGGGGTCACATTATTGCTGGAAACAGTAAACTCGTAATGCTTACCATTTTGTAAGTATAACAATCTCCAAAGAGATTTCTGCTTAATTTTGGCGTCAGAAAGAAAATCGTAGATCAAAATAATGCAAAAAAATGTGTAGACCAAAGTTTATTTTAATAAACCCCATAATAGGGTCAGAATCTGTAGGAAATTGTATCATTCTGCCGTTTTTGCGATTTTTTCAAACGTCATTAATTTTTGCAAAAATCATTGCGCCAGAGTCTAACTTTTAATTTTATAAACAAAAACTTATCTATCTAATATTTACAACAGTCATAATGTCACCTACGTTTTATAAGAGGGAACGAAAATACATCAAATTTTTATACAAATATCTGATGTAAGTGCGATTCGGGAAATCGTTTTGAAATAGGTAAAGACTTGTACAGAAAATAATCTTTGAACATAAATTATATTGTTTCTTTATTATTAACATTTCAATTATTCTTACAAACTATATCGGCAATATTTTATGAATTTTTCAAATGTCTCAATTAATTTCTGGACAGTGGGAACACCACAGATTCAATATTCTATAAAATGGTGTTTCTTTTTTTTTTTTTGTTGAATATTGATTGATATCACACATCAGGGTTAATGATTTTTCAAATCATAGTACTTGAAAATACTTATGTCTTTATTGAAAATATGTTACTCAATTATCTGCACTTGTGCAATAACAGGCTATAGCCAAATATATTTGGCGTCTACGAGGGGTGCAAAACATTTACGGTATGCAACAATATACCATGGAATTCCATATCGGACTCATTTATATGTATAGCCAATTTGTTGCATTTTTACGGTCCCCTTCATTTTAGTTGTGTGGTTAGGGGTGCTCGCTATTCAATACGCGCTATAAAAATAACGTCAGTGGAAGAGAGTAACAAGAAAAGAAGCAACAACAACAACAACAGCAACTACAAAAAGCAGAAGTGGCAGTATGTCACTTTGTGCAAACGGGGGAAACAGAGTCAAAATCACTTTCTAAAATAATTATATATTCATTGCATTTTTCAATATTCGTATGCTAATTTTTACATTTCCACAAATCAAGTATGCCGAAAAATGATGAAAGGTATTGGTATCACTCAAAAGATTCGAATTAAATATGTCAATATTTTCGTGGTACTGGATTCTATCCTTTCGGTAATACTACTTCTTCACGATACATTGTGCACATTTGCACACACATGCATATAGTGCGTAAGTTCGCAGTCACAACAGTCACATTTTGTGGAAACATTGTAAAAATGTAATGTAAATGTTTCCATAAAATGTTTTCCCGTGTGACTAGACCCGAAAAGTTCGTCTTATGTTATGAGCTAAATTTATTTTAAATTGGAATGAAGTGTATAATTAGCATAATTTAGTAGAATATGCTCTCATCCAAATACTTGAGAATGAAATGGAGCAAAATATTAGAAAAATAAAATATTTACGCACAAAACCAAATTGTTTTCGTTTCACCATGAAACCTGTTTCAATTTTCCCATATTAGATTATTGATGTTCCATTAAAAAAAAACTGTAACATACTATTATGAAATATCTAGTACGTGAAAGGATTTAATGTAAATATGAAAATATTTTAATTTTCCAATGACATTTTGATAAAATGGCCTTAAGCTTTAGCTAAAATCACTTTGTAAGAGACCTTTTCATTAATACATCATGATTATTTATTACATCGTCAAATACTGACTGAGTAGAATAGGTAGAATACATAATCTGTTGAGTATTAATTAGTAGTTTGATGTGAATAGGTTGAAAAAGTTAGCAGTGGAAATATTTCACCTTGCAAAAAATAAATAAGTTTAAGTAAATTAAATAAATAAATGTTGAAAAAATGATTGTCAAATAAATGATCACATCAAAAAAAGATTGCTTCTTTTCTTTACATGCACAATATATTCTTCTGTTCTGGATAGCCTATGCACTATGTATGTAAAAATTATTTAAAAAAAAAACTTGTTGTAAATCTTACGTTTATTCGAGTGGTAATCTTGGAAAACTTTCTAACGGCATTTTAAATTGATGTGTGGTTCGCTGCGGTCATTACAAAAGAAAGAATATAAAAGAAAATTCAAGAGGAAGCGCATGGAGAGAAAAAATATGAACACATGAAACGAACGAATGGACGACCAAGCAATCGACCGAGCGAACAAAGCAATTTCAATCAACTTAAAATACGTAAAGATAAATCCCACAATGGTTTGTCGATCTTTCTACATTTAATTCGATTGGCGTTGTACAAGTGACATGCATCATATTCACTGCCGGGGATTTATTTTGGCTTGCATTAGCGCACAACAAAAGGTCATTCAATCAACACATTGTGATTCATTCATGTATACAATGTAAAGTAAATTTATCTGGTTATGCCGTTATTTTTTCTGTCCGCATTCGTTTTGCTCGAATTTTTCTCTATATTTCGCAATTTCTATATTTTTTGTTTCCCTTCTATCTATCATCGGTCGAATTCAAAGCGGCAATGTACTTTCATCGTTCGGCCTGGCGATGAGGGTGACAAATTTATTTTTATTGAGTCAGTAGCAAAAATCACTCTACACCGTCCGTATCAAGAATTGTGAGTGAAGGAGGAGAATCCATGCACATTTTGCACATTCACAGGCACAAGCACAAGCGATGGTAATGGCACATCCATACACTGCCTTTACTTAAGTACGACTCAGTACAGCGCACGTGTGTATAGCATTTCGACTAGGCTTGGGCATAACATAGCATGATGACAGCCACAAAAATACCGTAAAAATTGTCAAGGTAAGAAAGAAAATAAAAGATCAAGAGTTCGACGGATATAAAATGTTTCATGTGAACAAAACGACAGATCGACCGCACATTTATAGAGAGACAGAGATACACTTTTCACTCTTGCCGTTTCTCGATATCACATTTGAAAGGTATTTAAGAATGAATCTAATAAAATGATTGCCGCGTTAATACAAACGTGACTGACTAGAAAATCTAGAAAATCCCTAATCAAAGCGAACCCAAAGAAGATTATGTTAGTACGGTAGTACAAGTGTATTCCGTCTAGATATTTTTTTTTCTTATTATTGAATATTGCATATGTGTGTAAGTGAATGTATGTAACATTGTACAATGCACATGTTCAACCTATTTTCACATTCAATTTCCTTTCATTTCTTAACTTCATTTTATTCGATTCGTGTCGTCGCAATTCGTCAATTTCAAAATGAAAAATTGAATTTTTCCCTATTGTTGAATAGACACAGCAACAACAACCACAAAAAGAAAAGAATCTTTTAATACGTATTGTTGCGCATCACACAACTTTGCGACAGCATTTTTCTTTATTATTGGATTTTCGCTGGAATAACATAAGTCGAGAGAGAGAGAGAGAGAGAGAGAGAGAGAGAGAGAGAGAGAGAGAGAGAGAGAGAGAGAGAGAGAGAGAGAGAGAGAGAGAGAGAGAGAGAGAGAGAGAGAGAGAGAGAGAGAGAGAGAGAGAGAGAATGAAAACAAGAATGGGCAGTATGAAAGCTAAAGTCAACGTTACACACAAGTCTTCAAACGATTAACGTGATGCAAAAAAAGCTGAGTTAATATGCTTATCAATTGATTAGTGGTGGAAAGGTATACCAAAGAGAAACTATCAATCGATACAATAGCTTCGTATTTCTTGTCGGTCAAAATGAAGTCATTGTTACCAGAATTAAAAGTTAATCGACTATCAATGCAGTGCCATGTCATCGACCATCCCATTCCCATATGCAAAAATTTTACACGGTTCATCCAATCGATGGTATTTTGACCAGTCGAAATATGTTCGTAGCATTCTATAGGGGTTTATTTAATCGCATAGATGCCCAAACACACAATGATTGGTAGTAGCTTAAGTGATCGAGGCGCTGTTTGTCAGTGCATTTTTGCGACAAGTCAAAACAGTTTAATTCACCGAAATTCGACGATGGACTCAATCGAAAGTAATCGCTGTTTCAGTTATCCATTTGTCTGTCCATAGCATTTTCACTTGGGTTCAGTCAATTATGGAAAAATACGTATAATTAAAATCAACATATCAAATTATTGCACTGGATAAAATTGTTTCTACCGACAACATTGAAGAAATGACGATTTACGACTGACATAATTAATATTATTATATTCGAATAATGATGGCTTTTCTATTGCAGACATCATTTTATGTCTTCATTGGCCGTTCTTAAGTATTTTGGACGTTAGATTTTCGATATTTTGCGGTTTCATTGCCGTTGGGAATTGGTGGCAAAAGTCATCATTACTCAACGATATTTGCGTCTGTGTTTTTGAATAATTGCTAATCTGATTGTATTGGTCAATAATGCATGAACCTTTTTATGCGCTTTACAGATAAACTCGATTGAATTAAAGGAAATTTGGAAGGTTGAAACAATCGAGGTCGGAAAATGAATCCAAAATTGAAATAATCATTACAAATGCATTTCATCAACACAATTGTTACATGAACAAACACTGAAATCATCCTGAGTACTATAAAGTTGTTCATGAGTAGAAAACATGATTCAATGCCCAAATTCGAAATGATTTCCCAAACATATTCAATATCACGTGAATCAACCATTTTTCCAATGGTTTTTACGAAGCATTTTTGAAACAAAAACGTGATTCAATTTTTTATGGATATCCAAGTTATCTTTTCGTGAAAAAACTCTCGTCATAAATTTTAATTAAATATTGTGAATAAATGGTAAGAGAGAAAATCATTTGTTCATGTTTCATTTATGCGCATTCAAAATTTTTAAGTCTTGATTATTCTCACACATTATAAGGTCATTGTAGTTTTTTAAATTGATGTGTATTTTTGTGTTCTTTTGATTTTCAGTGCAAAAAAAAAAACAAAATAAATCGAAAATGAAAGGCGAAATTGAAAAAGTTAAACTATGTGAAATTTCACTTGGAATGTCTACTCGTGCTATTGCATTTAAAATCGCATTAAAACCTAAATGATCATATTTTTTTCACTAATATTTGAGATTGTCTTGAAATGCAGTGAACCGATTTACACAAAAAAACCATATTCAGAAAATTGTCTCTATCTACCAATGGTAGTTGGCAAAACTGTATTCTAACAGAAGTTGCGCATCATATCTAGCTATGACTCAAAACAAAATACGGTCTGAAAAAAAAACAAAAAGTGGAATTACCCCGTCCTCTCTTATTCACATTTTCTTAGGGTCGATTTATGTTCTACAGGTTAAATTTTAAGCCAAGGGTAAAAAATAATTTTGGCAGAAATTGATGGTCTGAACTACTGACGCCATGGTCTAAACATGAACTGAATCCGAGGTTTTGTAGAAGAAAAATTAATAACAATTTTGGGTGACAATTGATTCAAAATGTGTGTTTTATCAATACTTTTGATGAAAAACTATGAAATCTGGGTTTAAAATTTCATTGACTTGTGCATAGGGGGTTTTTGGAGCCAACATTTACCAGTGATTTCTAGTTGACCCTCGGGCTGTTAATCCGGGGGTTAACGTTTTTGTGTGTGGAATAAACGTATACAGTTTTGACAGAAATGTCTATTTTTATACAAAATCATTTGATTTTCGATCTTTTGACATTGTATAACATTGTGCAGAATATCCAACAAGTTTCAAGTAAAACATATTCTTTTTCTTTGAGAGATACGTGTTTTTCTGGTTTTCTTGGGAATGCTGTGCCAGCATTTTGTACAAAGAATACTTTTCAATTTTTAGCCGAAATTGGAATCATTTGACAGTTCATGTATAAACACTATGTAAAAACAGTGGCAACACTTATGTATTTCTCATATATTTGTAAAATGATTCCAAAGTGTTCATCATTCTTTCAATGTGTATGAAAACATTGCCAAAATCAAATGAGTCCACAGATGCAGAACGTAACATTGTGACAAAGATATTGGTATGTCTATCAAAACTATGCAAAGTGCACAAATTTTATGAAAAACAACACGAGTGAAATTATCGGAACAAACTCCTGTTGAAATGTTAAAGACTAAAATGAGTCTGTATAACGAGCAATCCAACCCCATTCCCCATTTCATTGATTCAAGCATTTCAAGGAAAATTGGCACAACAATGGCAAACTTTGAATTTAAATAATAAACAAAAAATGGCCAAAGAGTTTTAACATTAATTTTTCATGTATGAAAAAATGAAAAAAAAAAAATCGGTTTAAGTCACAAAGTATAAAGATTGTCTGCTATTTTATGCTGTACAATGTCAATACTTCAACAGAAACAGCTCGAAAAACTGACTACTCCACAGATATACTCACACACGAAAAAATACGTAGACGCATAACTTATGGATGCTTGCATATTTAATAGGAATTTAATGTGTCTTCATTAAGCCGCTTATGCTTATGAATTTTGTGTGTACGCAAGTTCGAAAAAAAGTGCATTTATGGAAATGGCCAAAACGAAATCACCAAAATGGTATAATACGATATTAGTAGTTAATACTTTCGATGTTTTAGAACATTTTCATTATCATTGACAACGAAGAAATGGTGTCTTAAATCTGCTTTTATGAAAAATTTAAAGTCGAATAAATCAACTGCAAAAGGCACATATTCAAATACTGTGAAGGAAAATTGTGTGATGAACCATAACCGCTCATAAACGGTGGCGAAAATTGTTGAACGTAACATTTTGGGCGTCCAGGAGCAACACTATATTATAGTCTCAAGATTAGAAGAATAACATTCCACTCTTTGTTAAGTGAGCTAAAATGAACAAGGTAAATTGTGCGGTAATTATTGATCTCATAAAAGTAGATTTCAACAGAAATCCCAATATTATTTTTCACTGGGTGCTTTAGCAACCACCACATTTTTAATGTAATTTTATTATCCTAATCATTCTAAATAACCGGTATCATAAACATTTATTCGGCTGCTATTTATACCATTAACATATCGAATTTCATAAATAATATTTTCATTAAGTCTGAAATCACAATACGCACACAACATAAACATGCTGGGTAATACCGTTAGGCATAATGTCATGTTATGCGATACAAGGAACGGCAACATGTACTCAAAAAATGGGCTTGCACACCGAAGTTATCTGAAGGCATTACTGTCATGTAAATTCATATTTTCAATCCCATCCATCTATTAAATCTATTGATAAAGCTAATAATGCGTTTTTTGCTTTTTGGTAATCGAGCGTACAATTGCCGTAGCATTTGTTTTGTTTTTGCCAGTCAGTTGTATAAATATAATGGATTTTTCACCCACACACTAAAAAACTACTATACTTACCTCTCGCATAGTTGATTGCAGTTGCAAGGGCGAGCAACAATTTTCTATCTTGAGCTAAGGAGCAGTAATTTCAAAGTCCGCAGTACAATTTATTGTAGTCCATTGGTTGGTACATGCCATGTAATTGGATACGCACATAATAATATTATAGAATGCACAGGTTAACGCAGTTCCTCCATTTACGAGCACATTTTAAAGTGTGACAAACGATCTTTGCCATTCCACATGAAATCTATTAATCAGGGTATGAAATTAAACGAAAAAACAGATCTTTCGAATTGAGTGTAATGTTATATTTTGAGCAAAATTCGTTAATTGCCAATTACCAATTGACTGATGACCTTTTTTGGGACTAATTGTCATTAACATTTCACTCACATTTTGACTCGATGAAAACGATTAAACTCAGATTATTAGAGAAAAATACGTCAATGTGTCAAGATTCACTCAGGAAATCTGTTCTGTGAGGGGGCTCTTTCGATTGACTCGATTCATCTTCAATTGATGCGACCGGAAATTCCATACCCTGCTATTAATGCGGCGCATATTTTGCAAAGACTTACTAAGAAGTAAAATAATTACTGGAAAAATTTCGTGAATTTCATTTATACAAAATAGCGCCGAACCAAAGAAGCATGCCAAATGAAATTATATACCATCAACATTGGTTTTGTAGATCCATTAAATCGAGAATTTCCGTCAATTTGTGGCTTGATGGCTTCCTTTGACATGATGTCAAGGCTCTCGAAAATAAATTGGTGAAAGTGTTTGTACCATGCATTATATAACTTGCGAATAAACGAAATTTCGGAAGAGAAAGAGATAGAAATAGAGAGAGAGACAGAGACAGAGACAGAGAGAATGTAATCGGTCTGTGTACGTAAATCAAAAGTGGGAAAAATGCAGGCAGTGTGCGCCCGTTAATGTTCCTACTTGAATCACATGCAAGCCACAAGATGCGACGGAATGAAAGTTTCAAGCTGAAAATCATGCTGTGCTCAATTGCTCCAAAGATAATACATTCTTGTGGTGAGGACACCAAGGAAAAATGAGCGTGAGTTTTTTTTTGCTGTTTTCATTATTATTTGTCGTCATCATATCTTTAACTAAATCGGGAAGGTTGAACAGATTATATAAATTCCATGTGCCGAAGGGTAGCTATTTTAGTTGACTCAATGTAAACCGTAATTTTTTTTGTATGGCAACATTCACTGTAATGTAACGTTAAATGTTTTTGTTAAGCTATGATGTGATAACATAATATAGAAGCGCGTCGCATATTATGGCTCCGACCAGATCGTTTTCTTCTCTTCATTTCTTCTTCAGCTACACGATTTTTTTTTCAGAATTTGTCTGTGATTTCATAATTCTATTTATCAAATATGTATTATGTTCACATAAAGTGATTCCCGGATACACAGAACATTGTGATTCCCTGAGCGATGAATCTAAATTCGCATTTTTGCGAGTTAAAACACTCTCTTGTGTGCGTGCGCCCGTGCGTGTTGTGTGAGCAAAAATGAACTTCAACAAAGAAAGAGAAAAAGAGAGATAAAACAAAATTAGCACACAGAATCTATAAAATCGATTTTGATTCGATAGATGAGATATGGCAGGGCTAAGTGCATTTGAGACGGGATTTTATTTTCTTCAGTTCGTTCGGTGGTTGGAACCGGCATGATTAGCCGTGTATGGCAAAGAATAGCAAAATCATATACGATAATCTACATACAAAAGGTAAAGTGCATTTCAAGGTTCATGTATGGTTTGATTTCGGTTCCGTTCTCTCGTTATCTGCATATACATCTATCATGCTGCCTTTTTGCTTACGCTCATGTTTCCCCTTCCATTCGAACATCACCAGGTCGAGTTCACTTCACATCAGATTTTAGATTCAATAATCTGACTGGAAAATTCGCATGAGGTGAATCTTTCTCTCTCTCTAGCTCTAAAACACACACACACCCATTAGTCGTGTGTTGTATACGTATGTGAGCACCAAACGCACTGAATTACTAAATATCTTTAATATCGCATTATTATCGGAAATATAATAAAAAAAAGCGTATTACGGATAAGCCATCCAAGTGCATGTTTAATGTTCACACAACAGAATTGAATCAAATACGATATTTCCGATGACACACACACACACACACACACACACACACGGGGACATTGAGTCAAAGAGAGGAGAAAGACAGGGAAAAGATGAAGAGGAAATAAAGAAAAGACGATGATGTAAAAATAAGCGATCCCATAGAGCAACTCGTTTGAAATATCTATTTTTTTTGCCAAAGAACAATTCATTTTGCCATCATATTTTTTGCAATTTTTTTTTTATAAAGAGATTGGCATTTAGACGTTGAACGACGTTAGGGAGAATAGCGGAATCTTATTTTTCGAATAAATATTCCAAGTGATCAAAACTTTTACAAACTAATTTTATAGGAATATTTACGTAACCCGTGTCAAGTCCTGTTGCAAATTCAGTTTTAGGAAAGTGTTGCTCATAATTCTTTTTTTCTTTCACTTTTCCATTGAATCTATTACGAGAGTTGATTGCAGAGAAGTAACAACAACAAAAAAGCCAAATGTACGCTTAGAACTTGAAAACGCCTCCTTCAATGAAAATTGAATTTTTCCCACTCAGAAAAATCGGCACCCAAAACTGAAACAGCTAACACAATTCTGACGAAGTATTTTGACATGGCAAAGATTATATGCGATGTGCAGACATTCATCAGGATTTGGTGAGCAAAATTGGCTTCGCATTGATTGACACTGTATATTTGATTTAATGTGATTGAATGAGACGTACGTTTTATGTCACATATATGCGATTTAATGTTGCTAAACTCCGTTACAATCGCAATATTATTTCCGAGTTTATTGTTTTCAGTTTTCAAGCGAAGGCGTGCACAATGTAAAAGCAAATGACAATTAATGCAATTATTTAATCCTTTGGTTTGAGCTTTATACAACTCGAAAATTGTATTAAAATTTTTTCACACAACCAAATTCAATGGAAAATTCGATCTATATATCATTTGAATATAATAAACACAACAAAACTAATTACCGCTCGTAATTGGGCTATAGAATGTTTGCAAATCCGTTTTTGCGTGTTTCACTGATGCCGTTTTTGTGAAATGTGAAATTCAAATGAAACTAATATCAGCACCACTTTTGTAATTCGCAAATAAAATAAGCATTCAGCATAAAAACACATACACATTTCCTGATGGGGTTGGTTTCTCACTGCCAATTATTCACATTTAAATAAAATTTTGACAAAATGGTCAAATTTACGTTCAAACAACCCATTTAAAATTACATTGTTTCATCAAAAATGCACATGTTTACGGTTGACCAAACAAAGACACTACCGTTGTAATATTTCTTGTGATCAAATAGAAAAGCCACATTATTAAAAATGTATCACTTGGATGACCAAAGACACATTCTCTCAACCACAGCCTTGATTGCGTACCTCATTTTTTTTTTGTTATATCTCATGTAAAAGTGTTTGGTTAGAGCGGCTGAACTTCAATCAGTCAATTTAATAAAGAACATCATTATATCCGTATAAAGGACACTGATTCTTCTGAACGATATAAATAACAGCATACGCCTACCTGCAGTCCAGCTCTTCGGAGTCATTGGAATGTTTTTATCAATTTAAGTCCATTATTCAATGCAACAACTTAACCGTGTAAAGAATTCTGAAAATTTGTTTCGAAGTGAATTTTTTCAAAGAGAACGAGAAAAAGAGAGCGAGAAATTAAAGGAACAAATGACGAAGGCTAGGTCACTATCATAACAGTTCTCACCAGTAGAAAATTAAAGTGCAAGGCATCATTACAAAATATGCTTCAATTTATTCATTCTTGAAAAAGTTAGCTCCATAAAACTAATTATACTTGCGTTGAGCTGTGAACTGTGTGAGTTATGTGTGTGGGTGGGTGTGTGACTGTGAAGTCAAAGTCACCCATGGCAAACACTGTTTGCCAAACAGTAAATTTTATAGAATTTTCACTTAATTATTAATTAATATTCATTGTGTAATAAATGGACAAATGGAGCAAGAGAGAGAGAGAGTGAGAGAGACTGAGAGAGTGACGATGAAGTTAAAGTTGACGATGAGTATATTTGTTGTAAAATCGGGGTAAAATACAGTTTGTTGATGTCGCACGTTGTGTAAATGAATATACACTCTCAATTTGATTGAAAATACCAGTTACTCTCAATTGGGCCAGTTCTCTTTACACTTATTCTGCGTAAATTGAGAAAAAATGCAATATGTTTTAATATGAAGAATTCACCGTGCAATCCGGCGTGCTTTTTGATCTAGAAAGTTGTTAATGAAATTATAATGTAATATTCCGGGCGATTCATCCGTGCAAGTGAGCTGAATGTATGCGTTTTTCGTTGCGTCATTGAATGGAATGGAACCACTCGTCGAATGGACAAGCCAAACCAAGCCATCAGTTTAAACTGCTGTGGAACGTTTTGCTACCGGGAAATAACGCATTCACGAACACACACGCAAAAATTAAATCAGAGGGGACGTCGTAATACATTGTTTACAACATAATAAACAGTAAACATCGGTACGTCGGTTGTATTTGGAAATATGTGCAAGTGTGATATTTCCTTGTGTTGTGTCGACGTTCAACAGTTTATTCCTATTGTTATCATATTACCATCATTTTTTCACTGCTCTTCCTTCTTATTGCCGAAAGCAAAATAAAGACACAGAGAGAGAGAGAGAGAGAGAGATAGGGAGAGAGAGAGATAGGGAGAGAGAGAAAGAGAGACTGTGTTTTTTTATGTGTTTGACTTTTCATGCGGAAGAAAATCTTTTTTCGAGCAGAAGCTGCATGTGGTACGTTGTTTTTTCCCACAACGTACAACAATCAGAGCGCGCAATTGGAGCACACGAAGAACAAATTCAAGTTGAATATTTGAGAAATGAAATTTACGCTCTTTACGCTTTCTATTAAACGCCTTTGATTATAGTGTGGCACAAGCATTGTGAATTTTACTCAATGGGGACTAACTAATTGGAAAGCGTTTGCACCAACATTGACAACTATTGAGGAAATGAAGGGATGGTGCCGTTTATCACATTCAATTTAATCAATATTTTTGGGAGATGACAACACCAATATGAATGATATTGAAACGCCGACCGGATCTCATTTTTTTTAAACCATTCAATTAAATTCATCAAAACAGTACATGAACAATAGACATTCTTTGACGACAGTAATCGCTGTTTTTCTTAATGAGCAACTGCATTTGACAAATTCCTTTTTGGATATCAACCAAAAGTAAAAAAGCAACATGTTGAAGGTCTTGACATATCGAATCGTCATTGTCTTGTGAACGACTTGCTTTTGTAAAATGAAAACCACAATTCAACATTGAATATATTATTCGATAAATTGTCTTACAATCTAAATTCTACCACGAATCGAATATGCAATGTACTGCTTTCAATTATTTAGCGTTTGGCTTATTATTCCTAGCTGTGAAGAATACAAGAACGGTGAGATAAGCAAATGAATATTCTAAGTAGCTGAAAATATCAGATAATTCTGTGGCTGATTTATGTCGTCTTCATTATTTCGCTATACTTGACTTTCCAAAACCAACCAATTAATTTGAACCGTTGGATTGACTTTTGTATACGACTTAAATGCTACTAAATTTTGTTTATATAATTTAAAAAATTAGTCAAATATTTAAATTTGACAGAAATTAATACTAAAAAAAATTCAGACTGCAATCTTAGCTCATTCCAAGAAATCAATATTAGGAATTACATGTTAATGAGGGCCAGTCGATTTTGTTTTTCAAATCGAATAAAACATTCAATTTCATTTCACACAAAGAAACCTTAAGCGGGGTATGTAGTACATACTATGTACCCTTGTACTCACTGAAACCGTATACGGTTCGGTAATTTCATATTATAATATGAAATCACATTTTATTTTATGACATTCGATTTTCCGTCGGTCAAACAAACGTATAGAAAAACAATAGTTGTTGGCGCTGTTCTTACTAGCAATGAAAAGATTTTTGAAAAATATGTTCCATTTGGTCAAGAAAATATTCTGTGACAAAAATTAGCGTCGCTGAATTTTGTTTTTTTTTTCCTGATAAACAAAAATCTAAGCGCCAAATTCAGTTTGTGTTTGAAATTTAAAAAAAAAATCCTAGACAAATCTGGCTTCGGAGAAGGTTTGAATCTTGAAACAATCCAAAAAGAAAAATGAACAATCACAATCCAACAATCTACAACGAAATCCAAAGCAAAATAGTGATCGAATCACATGGAATTATCTGAAAACTGTATTACTCAAACCTGTTATTACGAATAGTTTTGAATGAAGTTTCCAAGATTTACAAAGACAATGCCTGCATTATTAGAAACATATTTCAGTTAATTTTAATGAAATTTCCGTCAATTTTAGTATGAATAATTGACGCAGTTTAAAATGCTGCAAGTAAGCAGCTTAAAAATTTTGATGTAATTTCTGTTTGGCATGTTTTCTTACATTGTTTTTGAATGAGCTTTGTCAACCAATATTCATTATAAACAAAAGGTTAAAAAGCTACATTTGTCACGCTCGATTTTAAAATAAATTTCATATCATTTAAAATCTATAATTCATCTTATAGCCTCTAACACAAAGTGCTTCATGAATAAATAGAAGCCAACATTTGCCGATAATCGTGCTGACGTGGATCTCCAGGGTTCAGATCACCCCCTTCCCGAAGTTCGACTTCAAAATTACCCCCTTGAAATTTCTGGAAATTCACAAAATTCACCCCACTCATTTTTCTTTCATTTAAACGGCCTGTTCTGTGTTTTTGAATCAAAGTCAAAAACTTTAACGGAAAGAAATCGAATGGAGAAAATGTAAAGCACATCATTCGACCGTCGAATTTTTTTCGATTCTGTTTTCTGTCAACATATGAAAGAATATTATGTGACTTAAACACACCAAATTCAAACAAGCCTGAATTATATAATATAGTATAATATATTGTGTATACACAATATGATGACTAAACACATGACGACAAAGTGAATTAAACTATTTATTTTTTTGTTCTTGACATTAATTGCACTCATCACTGTCATTCACCTTTTTATCTATTAATGTTTATACATATAAGACGAATGTGTCAATTTCAAAAATGTGTAGTTGCTTTCTTATCAGTGAACATTCATAATGTGAAACTACATATTAATTTTAAATATAAACTGACTATTTCTTCTTTCACACTCCAAATTTTGCGCATTTAGCTTAACTTATTTAAATTTTACCCCCTTACAATTTTCTGAAATTACCATCCCCCCTCCCCCTCTCCATTTTTCATGAACATTTGGAATTTTATTTTACAACTTTCGAAAATGAAATAACCCGTGTGCAAACACTTTGACTATTCAGCTGAAAAATTTGAGACTTCTTAATTGATTTTGAAGTGACCAACAATTTGTGGCTATATCGCAATGCGTTCACCTTGAGGAATGAGTAGCGCAATGTGAATACGTTTTAGGTAATTTGCGAATGCGTATGTTGTCTGAACTCGTAACCAACTTCACATCGTTCATAGAGGGTCCACGAATTTTCACAAAAGTTCCGAAAAGTTACGGGGGGGGGGGGTCATCTGAAACCTCGGAGGCTATGTCAGAACCTATGATGCGAACGGCTTTAGTGTAGCCGACGGACAATTCTGCGATAACGTTCAACACTAATGATCTTGTGTGGATTGTCCGCGGATAGCTTGCGGACTCGTATTTTCACGCAAATTGTTGGCCGAGAAAGTAGGCGTACATGTTATAATGTATGAAAAACAATCAACATTTTTCAATTTTACTTCATTTTCAATCTCTGTAGAGAAATATTAGTTCTAATTGTTACTACGATTTTAATTCTTTCTTAAATATAAACTAATATCGCAGCGATATTAATTCTTAATTTCACTATTTCTTGTATTGTAACCGATTCGGCATTGCATCATGGGGAAAGACACCGATAGAAAAATAGTATTTATGACAGAAAACTAGAGAAAAATAGCCAAATTAGCGATATTAACATCGTCATAAACAACGAAATATGCATTGAAACCTTCACTTCTGTGTGTTGCATTATCGAAATGTGCGCGTGCGCCTCATTCAGAAGGAGGCGCACGCGGACAAACAGCACGCACAGTATACTTTGTGTGTATTTCTTATGGAGGGTTTGTGTGTATATTGCGAGACAACAACGACCAAAATAGCAATATTAGAGACATATTATTTACATTAGCGAAATTAGCGAAATTAGCAAAATTATCGAAAACAATAGCCAAACTAGCATAGAATAGGACCGTGTCTATCCCCATGCATTGCATACATTCTGTGGTGCAATTGCGCTCATCGATTTACATAGTTTTATACTGTAGATATTATATTTTACCTATGCTATGATTTACACTAAAACCTATTATCATTAGGTCAGCATCATTGCACACAGATACGAAGAAGCACAAAAGCAATGTGCGACCCTTCATAGTGAGTGTACCACACAATGCTCAATGCAACCCGCCGATTGCATTCGTTCTGCATGCAACGCATGCACATGTATATGGCATAACATACATCTGCGTTTCAACTCTCTTTTGATTAACAATACTTAGATTGCGTATTGACTAAGTACGTTACCCTAACACTAACACTAACCTTAGTCTACCCTAACACTAACCTAACACTTCCCTAACACTATCCTAACACTAACCTAACACTACACTAGATGTGTGATGGAGTGGGGATAGGTTGACAAGGGGAATCATAAAACAACAATATAAATAGGATATGTAACATAGAGAATAAGGAATAGCATGGTCAGTAATCGGTGATCGGTGTTAGGTGAACAGAGTTGTTCTTAGAGTTAGTTGGCAGTTGCCAACAGACAGTTTTTTAGTTGTCTCTCATAGGTGAATTGTATTACAGAGAAAGAATTCAAATAAAAATCAAAGTGAAATAAAATAAAAGCGTTTTATTTAAATCGTCGATTTCCTCTCTATCACTCGGGTACAGTATTATTTCTGTCACATGAGCAGACTTTTTCGAATTCATACTGTTTCGATGTATTTTCATAGGAGGTTGGGTAAAAAAATAAGCCAGCAAAAATTTCAGCAAGTTCCAGTCTTACTATTTTGAGGGAAAATTCTCCTTTTTAGCCAATCTGTACATGTAATATAATAGTCCGATTGTGTTCAAACTTTCTCAGAGTTACTTTAGTACTTTAGTTATGGGTTATGCAAAGTTTGAAAGCAATTGGTAGATTTTGTTGTATACTTTTAGTGTATTAAATCTCAAAAATTGGCACTCTGAGGCGAAATTTCTCATTTTTTGGCTAAAAGTGCAGAAACAAAGTATATTTTTCATCTTTCGATAGAATTTTCAGATAATTTGGTTCAAATTAGCCCAATTTGATGTGCACATCATATTTTTCGTTGAATAGTACGGCAGTTATTTATTTTTTTGATTTATTTATTTATCAACACCTCCAAGTTCTGGCTGATTAATTATTAATTTGGCAGATGAAAAAGGTCGCCAAAGGCTTCCCTGAAGAAAAACCTGATCTTTTCATTATACATAGAGGATCAAAACAGTGACTTTGTCCAAATAAATAGCCTCAATTAATAACACTTTGTACAATTATTAGCTATCAAGTATATCAATATATAAGAAAGAGTGGCTAAACCATTCTAGAAAGAATTGCGTTGGACCTTATCTGACCTTATCTTTGTTGATCGAAAAACGCACTAGTTTCGAACAAGCTTTCCATATCACAGAAGTAAATTCATTTCACAGCTTATTTTGCATGAAAAGTGAAAAAAAAATACGCACTTATTTCAGATAATTTTCACTTATGATGTCATAAATGTATCTACAGATGATAGGAATGCAAATAATTGAGAATTTGTTGCTTATCTCATGCAAAATAAGCTGAAGGTAGTAGGAAAGTCAAATCCTTTTTCGTATCCCAAGTGTGAATGATTTTATTTATGCCAATTCAATCACTGCAGATTAAATGTGTTCAAATTACCCAAGTTTGTAGAAGAATCACAAGCCTCAAATTATGCATACCTTTTTTTTGAATGTTCATCAATCAGATGATTTAGCACATTAAAATTCAATTTCTTTCTAATTCACTTTTTGCGAACGGTTTTTCCATGAGTATGAGATTATTAACAAAAATTCAATTCTAGACAAAAGCAGCCAGTTTTCTTAGTTGAAAAAAAGTTCATATCATTTTTCAATTGAAAAACAAAGAGTTCAAATATTTAAATACACCTTAAACGTGAGCTCTTCAATTCATGTTTGCAGCACACAAGAGAAAGAATCGACTTTCAATCTAAGCTTTCGAAATGTTCAGTAATTCATTAGGCACTCATTATTTGTTATTAATTCTTAACGACAGACTATATTTAGTTGAACCAGTTGTATGTTTTGTATGCATTAAGAGCTTTCTTGTACTTAAGTCATGATGTCGACCATTTGTTGTCTCATCGTTGGCAATTTTTGTGAAATAAATCCGTAAAAATCAATTATAATTTTTATTCAAGATTTATTCGCTCTATGGAGCGTATGTGTGAAAAAAAATCGATTTACAAATGCGATGAATTAATTTCAAATTTCAATTTTTTTTCCCAATTTTATGTCAATTAAAAAATGTCTTGAATATAATTTCCAAGGGAGCATTGTCTTTTCAATGTTTGAGTTTTTCATTTGAACAGCTTATTTTTCACAACAGCATTATATTACTTTAAGACATATGTTGAGTGCGCTTTAAGTACATAGAACGAAGAATAGTTGCTGAATCCTACGTCAGAAGTAAACAATTTGTTTTCTCAATCGGATATTTTTTTCGTATTCAAAAGATTTTATGGAGAAAAAAAATTTATTCTGTAGAAAATAATACAATTCAAATGGTTTTCGATATCAATCAGAATCAAAATATGATATTGAGAGTAAATTAGAATTTCAAATCGATAAAAAAGTGTAGATAGTTTGGTTAAGTACACACAAACATTATCTGGCACACAATTGGCGGCTGTCATTTTGGGTATAAATGTTTGCACTTTGACGTGTCTCTATCGTATTTGACACTAAAGCTACAGCAATATACCGTGCATTGTATGTGTTTGCTATAGTATCGTATCTATGAAAATTTGTGTGTGCCGGCCGAGAATGTATGGCGACGTGTCACTGTTAGAAAATTGGTGTTAAACATAATAGCTGTGAAAAACGTTGTTATTCATTATTCGTTCTTTTTGATAAAGGACAATTAGTCACCTAGAAACGTACATCAATGGTTCAGCTTAGTAAATATTCAAAATAATTCAGTAAAATGTATGAGTATTGCTTGCATTTGCATTGTGTTGTGTCAAATTGAGTGTTAAGCCCAATCTCATAATAAATACGCATTCTTTTCTCAACATTTTTTTTTCATCTCTCTCGATTAGATTTTTTTGGTTTATGGACCATGAAGACCTCAAAAAGTACCGTAATCAGCCGGAAGGCAGCGGGCTGGAGTAGTTTAATTACTTTTGCCGTTCTCATGTTGGCATGGATATCTGGATTTGCATCACGATTGTTCGCTGTCATCCGTTTTGAGAGTATCATTCATGAATTTGACCCATGGTATGATCGATTACATTGATTATCTCACATCATTTGGGTTGAATAATTGACACATTTTTTTTTTTTTATTTTGTTAATGATTTTGTCAATACCACAGGTTTAATTATCGTGCAACGGCCTATATGGTTGAGCGAGGATTTTATCAATTTTTAAATTGGTTTGATGAACGAGCATGGTATCCACTTGGACGAATTGTTGGTGGTACCGTTTATCCTGGGCTGATGATCACATCAGGCGGCATTCATTGGCTGTTACATGCTCTTAACATTCCCGTACACATTCGTGATATTTGCGTTTTCTTAGCGCCAATATTCAGGTATGCATTCAACCATTCATCATTGGTATTTTAATTAAAATTCATGTTCAAACACTGTATACACGCTGACATACTCTGACATGGCAATTTCTAACTGCACTATCAACAAAGTACACAGGGTTATGGTTATCAACAACCAATCTATGACTAAAAAATCGATACTTTTTTCCCGTTTTATTTTGTTCTAAATTTTCGATTGTAAAATAAATGTTGGCTTCGCTTGATTTTATTTTTCAGTGGCTTAACAGCAATTTCAACATATTTGCTGACAAAGGAATTGTGGTCGCCGGGAGCGGGTTTATTTGCAGCCAGTTTCATTGCAATTGTTCCTGGTTACATAAGCCGATCGGTTGCTGGTTCATATGACAACGAAGGAATTGCCATTTTTGCATTGCAATTTACATACTACCTCTGGGTGAAATCCGTTAAAACTGGTTCCGTATTTTGGGCTGCAATGGCTGCACTCTCATATTTCTACATGGTTTCAGCTTGGGGCGGTTATGTGTTCATCATCAATTTGATTCCGTTGCATGTGTTTGTGTTGTTGCTCATGGGACGTTATTCGCCACGTCTCTTTACCAGCTACACCACATTCTATATTTTGGGTTTGCTATTTTCAATGCAAATTCCATTTGTCGGTTTCCAACCGATTCGAACGAGTGAACACATGGCGGCATCTGGTGTATTTGCATTGATCTTGGCTGTGGCCGTTCTTAAGCATTTACAAACGGTTCTATCGAAGCAGGAATTTAAAAAATTATTCATTATTGGTGGTTTAGTGGCGGCTGGACTCGTTTTTGCTGCTGTTGTCCTATTGACCTTATGCGGAGTGAGTTCATTTAAATAAAACTAAATCCATCATTTGTTATGATGAATTTTATCAAACGTTTATCGTTCATTTTCAGGTGGTTGCACCATGGAGTGGCCGTTTCTATTCGCTCTGGGACACTGGATATGCTAAAATTCATATTCCAATTATTGCATCGGTGTCAGAACATCAACCGACCACATGGTTTTCGTTTTTCTTCGATTTGCATATTCTAGTTTGTACGTTCCCAGTTGGCATTTGGTACACAATTAAACGAATCAACGATGAACGTGTGTTTGTCATTTTGTATGCAATCAGCGCCGTCTATTTTGCCGGTGTTATGGTTCGTTTGATGCTAACACTTACACCAGTCGTGTGCATTTTGAGCGGTATCGCATTTTCTGGCCTACTTGATGTGTTCCTACGCGAAGATAATTTACCAGAAAAATCACAAAAAGAAGAAACCGACGAACAACCAACGGAAAAGAAACAGCTATACGATCGGGTATGTGGTATTTGAGTGCAGTTAGTTCAGTGGGTTTAGCGACCTTTTGAAACCTTCACAAAATCCTTATCACCATCCATATCAGAATTGACATAATGAAAAATGGCACGCATTTGATTAAATAAAAATTGTTCTTTAATTATCTAGGCTGGCAAATTGAAGCATCGTCCAAAGCATGAAACATCGCATGATTCAAATGGTGGAATTGGTTCGAATTTGAAGAGCATCGTTGTCGTTGCAATTCTAATGCTGTTGATGATGTTTGCCGTGCATTGTACCTGGGTCACAAGCAATGCCTACTCTAGTCCGTCAATTGTGCTGGCATTCTATAATGGCAATGATGGGTACGTACTTTACAAATTTCCAATTGCAATTTCATTCGGCGAATTAACCGGAACATTTTTTTGTTTTTTCGAATATTTCGACTTTATTTTTAATAACTCAGAACACGAAACATTTTGGACGATTTCCGTGAAGCATATTATTGGTTGTCACAGAATACAGCCGACGATGCGCGAGTGATGTCCTGGTGGGATTATGGTTATCAGATAGCGGGGATGGCAAATCGAACAACGCTTGTGGACAATAATACGTGGAATAATAGCCATATTGCACTTGTTGGCAAAGCCATGTCATCACCAGAAGATAAAGCATACGAAATTATGACCTCATTAGATGTTGATTATGTACTTGTAATATTTGGTGGTGTGATTGGTTACTCAGGCGATGATATTAATAAATTCTTGTGGATGGTTCGTATTGCTGAAGGTGAACATCCAAAAGATATTCGCGAAAGTGATTTCTTCACCGAACGCGGTGAATTCCGTATTGATTCTGAAGGTGCACCGGCATTATTAAATTGCTTAATGTATAAATTGAGCTATTATCAATATGGTGATTTGAAATTGGATTACCGTGGACCAGCCGGCTATGATCGTACCCGAAATGCAGTGATTGGTAATAAAAACTTTGAACTAACTTACTTAGAAGAGGCATACACATCGGAGCATTGGCTTGTTCGAATCTATCGAGTTAAAAAGCCACATGAGTTTAATCGTCCAAATATTAAACCAAGCGAACGTGTTGTTCCATCAGGAGAATATGTATCGAAAAAGGTGCGTGAAATCAGCAAATACTGAAATTACTAAATGTCAAACAAATACTAAACCGTAATCAAACCCATTGCCTATTGCATTATGCAATTTACATATAATAAAATTAATCGATTCTCTTGATTGTCCCATTTAGACTGTCAAACGAAGAAAGGGCATCATTGATCGGCCAACTGTAGTCAAGGGCAAACGACCTGTAAAGTGAGGAAAACCATCCGAAACAATTGAATCGTTTTAATTCGATAATTTATAATTACATCAATATTGTTTAACATTGTGTGTGACGACCGAAAGATGGAAATAAAAAAAAGAGATGAAAAAAAAATCACTTTCAAAAACCTGAAAAAAAAGAAACACAAAAAATCACAAATCACATTTTTTTTTAATTTTCTTGAAATTTTTGAAAACTCTGCATGGTATCTCCATTTACGTTTTATGCACTAATTTAAATTGATTATTTGCATCATTTAAACAAACAAACAAAAAACAAACAAACGAATATTTGCAAGTATTCAAACTAGACTACTGTGAAGAAAGAGAAAATAAAATCAAGATGCATTAGGTGTAGAAAATTACGTTGATTAAAAAACCAAAAGAAAACTACATGTAAAATTTCATTATGAATAAGTTTGAATGAGGCAGAGATGTGGAATTAAATAGATTGCAAATTATGTTTAGTGTGAAGAAAAATTTCAAATAAATACGATACAAAAATAAGAAATGACAAGCATTTTTAGTTGGAAGTTATAATTTATCAAATGAAAAACCTCTGAACGAGGTAAAAATCGAGTGACAAAAGCAAAATGCAAAATACAAAATTTGTGATATGAAATTTGTGCCGAAAAAAAGTTATTTGAATTTTGTAAACAATTTTTCAGTGCATTAGTGCGTTCGGTGCGTTGCTGAAATTGTGTTTTTTTTCCTATCGAAAACACATCACAACACACCGAACGCACCGAACGCACTAATGCACTGAAAAATTGTTTACAAAATTCAAATAACTTTTTTTCGGCACAAATTTCATATCACAAATTTTGTATTTTGCATTTTGCTTTTGTCACTCGATTTTTACCTCGTTCAGAGGTTTTTCATTTGATATCATAGATTTTGGCAATGCATGCAATTTCAATGTGTGCGCTCATTGAAATTATATTAAATGAAACCACAAACTGAATATTGACAATGAATGTCTTGCATTTTCGAATTTTTGCTATTATTTTGCATTGTACGAGTGAAAATTTATTGAAAATACTGATTACTTTGGATGAAAATTTTATTTGGCTCCCTTTAATTTGCTGTAAAAATCGAATTAAATATTATTACAAGTATTTGATCCCCGAAATTAGTGCATATGTGCCAAAAAATGCATTTTTCGGTGTTTTTATGGTGAATTTTGAATAAATATGTCAATATCTCGAAAAAACGAATTTTGTGGGATATATGCGATATGGCTTATTTTAGACCAGGGTTAGGGCCAATAACCCTGAAAATATGAATCAAAAGTCTTGGGTCATTTTCGAGCAAATGACCAAAAAGTGGAGAAAAAATCTCCAAAAAGTGGCCGTATTTCAGTTTTTGGCCAAGAATGGCCTACCAACTTGAAAATTTAAAATTCAAGTGGGTGTCATTTGGAAGCTTATCTCAATACCTTTCCAACGATATGCGTATGTCTGAGAAATATCAAGTGGTTCGGCCACAGTGGCTGTGGCCGTGGTGGTCACTTTTTGGCCTCTAGAGGCCGGCCACGGCCAAGATGGCGGCCAAATCAAAAACTTCCAGAACAAAAGTTGCTTAGTTTTTCATGTACTACAATCCCTGAAAGTTTGAAAAAAATCGGGAGATGGTACGAACATACATACATACATACATACCCAAAAAATATTATAAATTGATAGATGGAGGCGCCACGAATAAAATTCAAATGGCCATAACTTTTCAACGTATGGTCCGATTTTAATGGTTGGGATGTTGTTGG
The DNA here is from genome assembly GCA_030463065.1 of Aphidoletes aphidimyza. Taxonomy (NCBI): domain Eukaryota; kingdom Metazoa; phylum Arthropoda; class Insecta; order Diptera; family Cecidomyiidae; genus Aphidoletes; species Aphidoletes aphidimyza. The sequence goes on along the minus strand of CM059997.1, from coordinate 11,627,987 downwards.
ATTCGTATTCACGCGTAGAATCATAGAATATCAGGTTCAAAAATATTTAATCTATTTTTACCCGGGTTATGGCCGAAAAACTGAAAATTAGCCGAAATTTTTCCACCGCGATATCTCCACTTGTGGTTGATAAAATTTCGAGTGTGTATACTTTTTTTGCGCTAATTTTCAAAGACCTTTCAGATGGTATATGACACAAATCGCTCGGACTCATAGATACAAAGTTCGAAACTTGCTGTATATATACTGAGTAGACTTTTCGCACTAGAGGTGCTTTCGTCACTCGTGTGGACTGCCGTCCACTGTGATTTTTCAGTGAAAATTGTTTGTCCAAGTGTTTTATTGATTGAAATTAATCTGTTTCTTTGCATGAGCCCTTTTTTTCTGCGTAAAATTCTGATAGAAAAAAGAAGATGAAAAATATAACTTCAGAAGAACAATGAATGAAAATACGTATATAAATATGAAAAATGAGCAATATTGTGAAATGCAATTAGAATGTGATGGTATTAGTGCAAGTATTGGATACCTTAACACTGAAGTAATGAGAACAATAATCATGTTCAAGATTTGTTTGTATAGACAAAGAATTGAAAAAAACAATCAAATTAATGAAATAACTATAACCAGTTCCGTTAAAAGCAATGGTCTTGTTGAAAGCAACAAGAGCCAAGAAAAATCAATATCGATTTCTGGACGCAGGAATGATTGCAGGAATTGGGGAAGGCAAACCAGCTTCGAGCACAGACGAATACATACTTCATCACTTCAACGTTCACCATCATCCAAAATGATGAAAACATCGACTTTTGATTCAATCAACAACAAAACAATTGAAATTGAGTTTCAAAGCCGAGAACCATCGGAATTCATGAATGGGGGAACTACCTTTCGTGGGAACAGTGAATCAATAGGATCAAAAAATTCCGCCAGAACTGGTCACATATTGGCTTTCTTTCGCTTTTTTCTGAATTACAGTAATTCAATTACTACAAATTGCCAGAAATAAAAAAATCAAATGCAAAATTAAAAGGTAATTATAAATAACATCGAAGTACGCCGATCAAAAGACAACTAACGGACTTTCAAAAGGAACTCTCTCTCTATCGCAGCTTTGAATTCCATCAAAAAAGATTAATAATATAATTACCAATTAAAAATTGAAAAAGCAAAACAAATGCGTCATACAATTTAAAAATGCAAGTACGAAACAAATTGATTTGTTGCGATTTAAACCCATGTGATATCATACATACAAGATTTACATTCATTTAATTTAAAAAATGAAATCAATTCATGATATATTTTGTAAAAATATATACATAAACATTGAAGCAAATGAAATACAATTTGCAAGAAAATGATGAATAATGCACAATACTTTTAAAATGCAATACATTCTGATTATACGTGATATTGTGAAGTCACCTTCAGAAAATTCGAAAAATCATCAAATAACATAAGAATATAAAAAAAACATGGAGCGGAATTGAAATGTGCCAAAGATTTTTTTTTGTTTTTTGGAAATCTAAATCGTACATTATTTATTCAAAAAATTACATAGAATGTATGGAATGGTAGTGATAGTGATGATGATGGTGGAATAAATTCAACTTTTAATCACTAGCTGGAGGATAACGTTCAATCGAATCACGTCTAAGCCGGCTTTCAATTCGGCCGTTGTACCGAATATCTTTTGATATTTTGAGCAAAAGATCACCATCATGCATTGCTAGGGTGGGATTTAGAAATTTAATATGCATTATTTTTTTTAATGTTTTTCAATATTGATTATTATTCAATGTAATTTGAATCATTCATACCAGCCGCTTGGTTTAATGCGGATGCCAAAATATTGCGATGCATCATAAGCTGTCGCAATAGCATCTTGTACCATCCTTTTGAAACTGAAAATACATACGGAGAAATCGTTTAAACTCATAAATTTTAAACTCATTTTGCTCATCGGGATCCGGCTGTATAGCAAACATTCCGATGAATTCGTTTTGTTGTCTGATGGCATCTCTCATGTTGGCTAAAAAGTCTTTGCTCGACGCAATTAAATTATCATCGGTTGTTTCCATGTGTTGCAAAACTAATACGCGTGAATTGTTATTTAAATATATCATTGACTCAAAGTAAGCCTTTGACCCTAAAAGCAGAAATATCGATATTATTTTTGGTCAGTCAGTTGAATTGTTTGATTGAAATTTCCTAATCAAACTAATTAATTGATTTGAAATTAATATTGAATGCATACACAAATATAGAAATATTTACCCGTTTCCACATCATTTATTTCCCTTTTAATACACATTCCTGACAACATTATTTCTATTCGAAATACAAAATTAATAAAATATGTATAAGAATGGTATAGCATGTGCATGCATTGTTTCAGATGTAAACAAAAAGTCAAAACAAAACGAAACAAAATTAATTATAATCGAATTTATACCAAGTGCAGATGGATCGCCTGATAAAAGTCCAAAAAAGCTCATTCTGCAAAATATCATCCACTTGGATGGATTTTTGAACAATTTCTACGCAGATTTTCACTGGTTTTAACACAATTTTCTTCAAATTGACAAGGTTGAATACTTTGATCGGAGTGTTGTTTATCTTTAGAATGCATTTGTCACAATCATTCAGAAATAAAATGAGTTATGCACGGCTGTATATGTCAAATGACCTAATAGCAAGTGTTGCCACAAGAGTTTCACACATTTACACACTTGATACTGAGCGCATTCAAAATAATATATATAAAAAAAAATAAAACAAACGTTTGTTTAAATTTCGAATCTTCGGGTATATGCGAAAACTCAGTAAATTCAATGACACATTCACATTTGATAGTCTTGCGTCAACCGTCAATGAGGTGAGTGAGTGTGATAGAACGATTGAGTTGCCCGACTGAAACGTTGTGCCTGGGTATGGGTGTTTTTGATGTTGGTAACACTGAACCCAACTATTGTGATTGAATGTCATACAGAGTGAACACATTGTGCGAATTGTATTCCACATCGTGAAGTTACATCGCTTCAATATCGTGTGGTGCTTATTTTTGGACGTTTCAGTTTATTTTATTCTGTGAATAATTTTCCGTTCTCTTTGTGATAAGTCAACAACAAAAAAACTTTGTTCTGATTTTTTTCCCGCCCTCCTCATTTATTTGGTTCGTACATTTATGGTTTAAAAAAAAAGAACCAAAGATCGCTGTGACAAAATCCAAATTAACCCCAGTTTTTTTTATTGTATTAAAAACACAAATACGTATAAAAATTGAAAAAATCAAATAAAAAATATTTGAAGACGGTAACAGATCCATACACAATCACAGACAACTGATGGGAATCATGTCATCAAAGAACGCTCAAGAGAATGGAAATGGCATTAATGCCAAACGCAGTAAACTGTACAATTCCAAAGTAACCGTTGTCCTAGGTAAATAAAATTGCATATTTTTTTGTCTTTCATCAAAACAAAAATCCATTCGGTCATGTGTACTATGATCGATGCAAACAGAACCTCAATAGCGTCAAAATTTAAGTGGGAAAATTGTTGTCATAATCGATAGATAATTCGAGATAATATTTTATTGTAATTGTAATAAACATTTCTGGTTTTTCGTTTTCTTTTTTTTCTCGTTTGCAGGCGCACAATGGGGTGACGAAGGGAAAGGGAAGGTCGTCGATATGCTAGCTACCGATGCAGATGTCGTGTGTCGATGTCAAGTAAGATCTTATTTCTTCTTCATTTTTTTTTTCTCTTTATCTCTCTCCATTCTTGCCGCATTCATTGCAATTGTGTCGAACATCGAGTGCAGTAAAAAATATTTGTCAATTCATCGATATTTAAGCATTTATTGGTATTTTCATTGACGATTGATTCACTAGCAGAGACAAAATATAATATACGGAATTTAACCTCAGCCAAAGCACACAATGCGCGATGTCGCAACAAAAACACAGTCACATGTTCATTGTCGCTCGTTTTTTTTGCGCTTCAATGGCAAAATCGGTGATAGCGAATCGTGTACAAAAATCGCCGCGCTCTCGTTAGTCATTCGGTGACATGAGAATAAAACGCAAATGGAATGAAATGAATTATTATAACTTTGATATTTAATACGGTCACAAAATTTAGTACTTTAAACAGAAGTTACAAAGTTCTTCAATTATTACGTCACTGGCTGCGTACATTCCGTGCATAACATCAATAATTAGAGTTAAATGAAATGAAATGAAAAGAAAAGAAAAATCAAGAGCAAAAAGACAAACAAATAATAATAATGAAAGAAAAAATCCAAGTTTTGAATGTTATTTATGTTTATTTTTGCTTATTTTTTTTAAAATCCAATATGATGATATTCTCCTATAATCATCACTTCGAACGAAAACTCATCGAAACGGATTATATTTAATTGGCAAATTTATATGATGTTCAGATTAAACCAAAACGAAATGCGATAAATGAAAAATGAAAATATTTTCTTTTTCTTTCATTCATTTATTCTGGTTTTTTTTTTGTTTTTTTTTTTTTTTTTTTTTTTTTAACCATAAATTGTTTTGTTCAATTTACCATGGCACACAAAATCATGTTGGGTTGACTTTGATTGTGTCTCCGGTATCCAAATGGATTTTATCATACTGTTTTGATAATATAGAAATGAATATGATGACTTTGTTTTGTTTGCTGTTGAACAGACATGTAGCAGCACCTAGCCGCCTCATGTCCCGTAAAATATTAAGTTATCTTGAGTGGTGCCTTCTGTTTATTTTTTTACTTAGCTCAATCTATCTCTTTCTTCATAGACACACAAACACACCGAATTATATAATGCCACTTTTTTCTTTCAACTTAGCAGACACAATATATGGACGTGACGTAAAAATTGTGACCTAACGCTCCTGTACATATTCATAAAATTCTAAACCGTATGAGAAAAATAATAATAGGAGAGAAATAGACTGATACGCGCTTTCTCTCTCTGTGTCTGATCCAAGTAAATTGGCAACATTCCAATAGAATAAAAAATGAAGCTGGTTTTAGATTGAACATTGTTGGTCTTATCAAAATTCTCAATAATTCAACCATTAAATCAAAATATGAAGACAAAAAATACAGAGAATGAAGAGAAAAAGAAATGGCTAATTAGCTTTAGTTCAGAGTGAACATGAATTCAAGTGTTTCAGACGATGGCTTTCGCCTCACAAGCTCTGTGCCATTGCAAACATCAATGAAAATTATCGACAAATGATACACAATTCCCCATGTCACACTCTACTATATTAGACGTAGTCATAACCATGTGATAGTGACGTTTAATCAGTGCCTTTTGATTATCTCTCGTTCATATTTTTGTCTGTTGTAATTTTGATTTGTGTTTTTTCCACCAGCCATTCGTTGTCTCTTTCACGTTCACGGGCACGCGCGCTCTCCTTCTCTCTCTCTCTCTCTCTCTCTCTCTCTCTCTCTCTCTCTCTCTCTCTCTCTCTCTCTCTCTCTCTCTCTCTCTCACACACACACAGAGAAAGCGCAATTTCACTATGATTATATTATATTATAGCCAAAGCATAAAACACTTTGAGAACGAAAACAAAAATGTCATAAAGTTTTCAAGTTTATTAGGTCTTGGGTTTGCCTTGTTTTGTTTTCGGCTGAAATTTCCCAGCGAAATTCATTCAATGTGGCATCTTTCACGTTAAATGCCTAAAACATTTGCACAAAAAAAAACAACATTTGGAAATTAGCCAATGGTTTTACGTAATAACATTTGAAAACGCCTTCAAGCGAAAGCAAACTGCAAGGTGTTTCATTTTTTTTATTGTGTTTTCTTGTTGTTGTGTGCGATGAGACAGCATTTATTTAAACAGAGTCAAAATATTCCGATTATTGCTTATACTACCGCAGTACATACCATTATCATTTTTGCGTATGCAATGCACAAGAAAAAGCCGTCCAAAATCTTGACGAACTTGTTTATTTTTCTAGAATATATCACGAGGAGATTCACAATTGAAATGAATGAATTGTGCACACAAAAATTGCGAATGAAATGACACCTTTGATGATTATATCATTATTTTCAACATCTTTATTGTTTCCAATTATTATTTCCAGGGTGGTAACAACGCTGGTCATACAGTTGTTGTTGATGGCACTGAATTCGATTTTCATTTGCTGCCAAGCGGTATCATCAATGAGAAAGCCGTTTCCGTAATTGGTAAGTGACGTTCAAACTAGATGTCCGGTGATCAGTATTGATCAAGTTGAAGCGAATGAAAAAAATGCGAATGAAAATGCGTTAATTTGGTAATCCATCTTAATTTAGGAAACGGTGTGGTGATTCATTTGCCCGGCCTCTTTGAAGAGTTGGCTAAAAATGAAAGCAAAGGATTGCACAATTGGGAACAACGTTTAATTGTTTCGGATCGCGCACATTTAGTTTTCGATTTTCATCAACAGGTCGATGGTTTGCAAGAGGCCGAAAAGGCCAACAGCGGCAAATCATTGGGCACAACAAAAAAAGGTATTGGCCCAACATATGCCAGCAAAGCCAATCGTACGGGCATCCGTGTTGGCGATCTACTTGGCGACTTCAATTTATTTGCTGAGAAGTATGTTTTCTCTCGTGATTTCTTTCACGAATTGCGCTCATTTTAAACAATTATTTTGCATTGGCATAGATTCCGATCCATAGTATTATCGTACCAACGGATATATCCCGATTTCAATGTTGACGTTGAAGCTGAACTGGAAAAGTATGTTCGATTTTCTGTTTAATTGTTGATGTTGATGACACTTGTTCATGTTCATTGATTGGAATTTGTTGTGATTTTGATTTTTAAGGTACAAAGAGTATGCTGAAAAAATGCGGCCGCTGGTCAAAGACACAATTTCTTACTTACACAATGCATTAAAAGAAGGCCGCTCAATACTTGTAGAAGGAGCCAATGCAGCAATGTTGGATATTGATTTTGGTATGTATTAGACGGGCAACGTCTGGAAATCTATCATTGTTATCAAATAAATCCGGTTCGATTTGTTTACTCATTTCGCATTTCGAATTGTTCGACCCATACAGGAACCTATCCATATGTAACCAGTAGTAATTGCAGTATTGGTGGTGTTTTGACCGGTCTTGGTCTGCCGCCACAAACCATTGGTGATGTTATCGGAGTGGTTAAAGCCTATACGACACGTGTTGGTGATGGGCCATTTCCCACAGAAGATCTTGAGGCAGTCGGCGATCTATTGCAAACACGCGGCGCTGAAATCGGTGTCACCACAAAACGGAAACGACGATGTGGATGGTTGGATTTGGTGTTGCTAAAATATACCTCAATCATAAATGGCTACACAGCCATTTGTTTAACCAAATTAGATATATTGGACACATTGAAGGAGATAAAAATTGGCATTGCCTACAAACACAGTGGAAATACATTGGATCATTTCCCTGGTTCGATCAGTGATTTGAGTAAAGTCGAAGTGGAATATGTTACACTGCCGGGATGGGAGCAGTCAACAGAAGGTGTTCGCGAATTTGATGAGCTACCGAAAAATGCCCAAGACTATGTACGATACATTGAACAATATTTGGATGTACCGGTTAGATGGGTTGGAGTTGGTAAAGGACGTGAGTCTATCATTAATGTCACATAGAGATGCCTAAATACAAACACCCGCAGCCCCCATGTACAAATTAACAAACAAACTACAAACACAACAACAACAAACAACAAACAACAATGAACCACAACAAAATACGTTTGGTAGCCACAATTACACCTCTTTAATCCTGCGGCAATCGCGATCACAATTCAATCAAAACTGAATTTTATTACTACTTACACATTGATGGAAAATTGTTCCAGCTTTGACAGCATTTTGCTCACATTTTTTTTTCTTTTTTTTGAATACAATTGTATGATTTTATTATTATTTTTTCTCTCTTTTGTTTATTGTTGCATAGATTGTGACTTTCGCATGATTTTCGTCTTGGTGCTAGATTACAAACTGCAAAAATCGAAAAAAATACACACTTTCGATTGATGATATTTGTTATAACCACTTAAGATACAATAAAAAGGAAAATACAGAAAAAAAACAAGAAACTTGTTTCAGTAGAATTTATTTGTTTGTTTTTTGTTTGGGTGATTCTATTGAATTCAACACAAACCAAACCAATGAAGCCAGTATTTTTTATGGTTATCTGCATTTTTTTTGCTAATAAGTTATTTTGATTTTTTATGCTTTTTTTGTATTTTTCTCTTGTTTTTTTTTTCTAAATATTCTAGTGCAAACAGGCTCTACAGTCTACATGCGCTAAAACTATTTTGTAATTCAAGCTCGAATAAAGCGAGCGCAGTATAGCATTCTATGGAGTGGAGCAAGTATTGGAAAGCCTATGAAGAATCGTGACAAGAATCGTTCAATCAAGGGTTCAATGTTTGCTGTTCGAAATACTTACGGTAAATCTAATTTCATCCAAATCAATTGACAGCACATTGGTCGCAATTTTGGCTCAGCAGTATAAAAAACATGCGATTTAAATTGTTAAGTCAAATAACTTTTATTCACACTTGATTGTTGACACAGGATCTTTCTCTCTTCTGTGTGGTTGAGACTGTAGAATGTAGATGCAAAATGTTTTATTTCGATGCATTTTGTAAAAATCTTTCATTTTTTGTTTGTTTGTTCTGTTAAGCTTAATCTTTCTTATTTACAACATAAAAAAACACGTTTCATTCGACTAAATTACTTTAAAATTCTACATTTTCGGTACCCGAATCGGTTGCATCACATTCAACATAATTATTTCCCAGCAATGTGGTCGCATCTTCATCCATCAGCTGAATCGGATAACTGATTCCATCGCCCAAACTGCAAGCAACATGCGAAAAGAAGAGAATTTTCAATGGGATCAATCAGACAGTCGCAGCAAATTGCAATAACAAACAAAAAAATATACCGTGTTTTCTTTTTGTTCAAAACATAAGACAAAAAAAATATTTATTTTGTTGTTGTTTTTTTTTTTTTAAATCGTATATTCACTAAGTGTACAAATTCTCTATGCATTTTACAAAGAATATAAATCATAAAAATGTTTGTTTCCCTTTTTTTTCTTTGCGGTTTTTTCTTGCATTGACTAATAAATTAACGAAAAAAAATTGTAGTCGCTTTCGCTGTATGGAATAAAAGCTAATATGATATAATATATGAAAAAAGTAAAAAAAAACAGTTGCATTTGGCAACGATTTAACGATTGTGCGTCGATATTTTTTATGAAAAATAATCTATATTAATTTGATCAAATTATAATTTGATAATTGCATCGAATAAAAATCGTTGCCAAATACTTACTCTTCATTTCGCACTAAATTTTATCAATAAATGATTATAAAAGTGAATAAAAGATTTTTCATTTTATTGTTCGATGGCAAAACTATGATAGGGGCTCTATTAACGGTGTAAACGATATATAAAGGATTCGATTCAAAAATGAAACAAGAAAAAAACAACAAATTGAAATTGTATCTAATTTGTGATGTCTTAAAATGATTTTTGCCGAAGATGTGAATAGCCAAAACCTAGCACGTCCACTTATCAAACTGTTGACGTCATGCATATTGAATGAATTAGATGTTCGTTGAATTGATTCATTTGGATCAAAATCTACTGCAACTCTTAATCACAAAGGTCAAATTCACCGAACGTCTTTGTTCAACACTATTGAAGCTATAGGGATCGCAATCAGGCCATTTCACGCGTCGAATCAAAAGGATATAAAAATGTTCGGAGTTCTGAATTCCTCGACATGGAAAACAAAGTGGAACCGCTTTGGTCTGAGACACCTGAAACCGAAGCTTCATAACGATGTAAAAGATTCAAAATTGGCCTGATTGCGAACACTGTAACAGTGTCAATGTTCAACAGTTACCACACTATTCATCGATTGAAAAGTGAAAATTTTACTTTCATTTCTATCGATTACTTTAAATCATTTATTCAACATTTGTATCTAGTTAGTCACCCATTTTTGCTCTAAATTTGCTTAAAATCATCAGACTATTTCCCATAAAAAAAGCGATAATCATAGAAAAAAAAACAATGATTTCACATGGATGGATCGTTTCACACGAATCGTGTGCTCGGCTCTTCTGTTCTTAAGTCATTGCCATGTTTACATATGTTATGTTTAAACTTAACCTCGATTGTTATATCTCAAACGTGTTATGAAACCTGAATTAAACAGTTTTATAGAAAAACAATTGTTTGTGTTCAAATATGTGGTATAGTGTCCGATCGTCTAACTTATGTCAGCCCAAATTCAATCCACCACAGTTTTAAAGATGTTTGCTATTTTATTCAAACATTTCAGTCCTGTTTCGAGGGAAACAAACTTCAAAATGTTCCATTTCATTGTTATTTTTGTTGCAAAGAAATGTTCGTTGGTTTTTGTTCTTATTATCAAGGCATAAGTTTACTATGTATTTGTTTGAGGTAATGTCCCAAATGTCACCAAAATGCCAAAAAGTTAAAACATTTCAAAACATTTGAAGATTTTTTTTGAACAGACATAAGCTATAGATGATGGTATTTCGATTTGAGTATTTTGAAAAGTGTCTCATTTCATCCGATAGAGAGGGAAAAACTGCATTGTTTGGCAACATTTTTGTGTCAGCAGAATTGGTATACAAACTTCCTGACATGAAATCAGGTAGCCATACCATATCAAACTCTCGGAAATACCCAATTAGATACTAAATAAGCTCGAATGCTATACTACTTTTGAACTTTCTGGAAAAAAAAAATTGTCTGTAAAACTGTGTCTTTGTGTGAGTAAGTGTTGCTGCTTCAACCATAAATTTGATTCTAAACAACACTTGTGAATTAGAAATAAAAGTGATTCAATTCAGCAACAGATGTTTAAATTGGTGCGATGATAGTTGTTTTTTTTGTGAAGTTATGAATAGTCCATTGGCAGAGCTCATACTGATCGAGCTTTTTGATTGTTTTTGTTTTGTTTTTGTTTTTGATGTTGATAACATTAAATGGTTCGGATTCATCATTATTTGCAATAATGTCTTTTTGAATGTTTTAAGTCATTTTGCTGTTAAATAAGAAAATTGTTCGTTTGAATTCAATATTGTTCATGTCACTTTCGGATCGTCTCATTAACAACATTTAGTTCAGCGTCGACTGCATCAGTTGGTATAGTTCGATCAACACTGTTGACCGTTTCGTTGACGGGCGTTGGAACGGCCTCTCGATAACCAGCACTTTGGTTGAGAAGATTTTTACGTGAGTCATTTGATTCATTTGTTGCATTTGGTTCAAATTTATTCAATGAATATGAATTTCCCATTGACTCATAATTCGATGTGTTGCCAATATTTCCAGGGAAATGTTTTATTTGCACTGGATACTGCACGCCATCACCAAAACTATAATCACATTTACAGACAATCATTGTTCATATTGTTTTTTTTATGTTTTGTTTGTTTGTTTCGAGATTTGTGTTTGTTTTGCGAAAAAAAAAAAAATTTAAAAAAAATTAAACGTTTGAAAAGATCATATAAATTTATCAAAATTTTTGTTGTTGTACTGTTGAAAGTGTTATGACTCAGAAATTGTGTTTGGCTGTTAAATTACTTCAGAACGAAAATACACACAGACACTCGATTTGCTTATCTGATAAAGTGTTCAAACAATAATTTAAAAAAAAATATATATAGAAATCGTGAATAATCGCGTTGATGAGGGCATTGTTAAAATAAATATCGGTATTTTAAATGCCACATAAATGTTCTACAATTCATTTTGTCCATGTAGTCATCGTGTTAATATGAATGGGCCTTTGTTGATTTATGATTGTTTAACGATACACAACGAACCGAATTGACGGTATGAAATTTCACTTGCATGCATTATATGAAATTCGATATTTATATTAAGGGAACTAAGGTATTATTTTTAGTGAGATTTAGTGGTGCAACTTGCTACTTAACCGGTTGCAATTGCATGCCTCTAAACAAGCTAGCAGTGTGATTGCTACCGATTGTTGAAGTAGCAAGTGTGATTTCCATCTTATCCATAGGTATTCAATCAATTCATTGATTTTTTTTTTTTTTTGAATGGAATCTGGGTTAATATTTAATGACAAAACGAAATGTGCAATGAATGGTTTAGTTGCATTTTTTTTGTTTGTTTTAGTATACATCAAGTACTGCTATCAAGCCAACATCTAACGATTCATGAGTCACATTTAAAGCATCATATTTACCTTGTAAAAACTGGCAACAGCCATAGCCGTTTGTCATCACCAAACACCTCTTGGATGTTATTGTATCGGCCAAGATTGAAACCGTTTTTATCGGGACCGCCAATCCGGAATATTGGTGTTCGAAATGCTTCTGTTTATTTTCAAGATAAATCAAATATAGCATTAGCATTAGTATTAGAAATTTGATGCGATGCAACATTTTCCCCCACCTAATGTTGTTCGATTCAGCGCAACTAGATAAATGTGATATCCAAATAAGCTAACTAGACTTAAGGCGAACATTGCAGCCACAAAAAATAGAAACAGAATATGGAATCTGCCAACGCCGCCGTCCAATTGGCCCTGAAAATAAGCATTCAAATTTTTGTGTGTCTATTTAAAGTGATCAACGTACTACGTGGATATCAATGCTGATGCTTACCTCCCAAAATAGAATGAAATATTTCAGTACAGTTGCTGCAACGTAGATGCAGTACAGTAAACCATAACCAAGGAATAGTACAAAATATTTGTAATTTGTAAAGTTGACACAGTTATTGACCTGTTAAGAATACAATGTGTGAGTCGGTTTGACAATTGAAATTCAACAAAAAACATTTAAATACTTTTAACTTACCCACGGGCAATGATGGTCCATTTTCAGCACGCACATTCCACACACACTGCAATGATGTGCTCGGTCCGGTTTAATTACTAAACATTTGTCACAGTATCTTAGCGAACCATTCATTGTTCTTTGAATGCAAAATTAAATTTCGTATAAATAATTTTACCACTTCGTATTAAATTGAATAAGTTTTAAGGTATATAAGCTTAGTAGCCTGATGTCAGGTGCTTAACGACGTATAAAGGGTGGAAGCCATACATCATAGGTTGATGATTCATAGCAGACTAGTTATCAGACTACTTAGTTTTAACTACCGCTTAGCTCTCACCAAAATAAATGGTCTAATAAATTTGAAATACAAACCGATTACTAATAGGTAAGTCTTTAGCAAACATTTCCAAAATTCGTTTCTGAGCACTAGGATTATCAGCCTGTGTCAAACGTTCCAATTCGGCGCTTGGTATACGAAACTAGAGAACGGAAAAAAATATGATGAAATTCAACTTCAATTGTAAATTTGGCTTATTATGATAGTGCTTAGAATAATAATTTACCTTAGCCGGAACTCCACCAATAGCGGTAAAAACGGTCTGTTATATTTACAAAATCAAATTCGTAAAAATAAAAAAAAAAACGAATTAAATTTTAAAAATTGGCAATAAACGGTCTGCCAACTTACCTGCCAATAGGACCAGATAAACATCGTAAATACTATGTGATAAAATAGTAAATAAAGTACTTTTTCGATGATCGATTCAACTGATACTGTAACAATTGGAAAATGATTAAATGAATGATGAATTTGCGAAAGTTTGAATTCGTTTAAATCGAACGAGATTCGGTTTAAATTTGTAAGATGCGGTGCGAAAGTAAACTTACAAAAACATAATTGAACGACATAAGCGTAATATGACCATGCAATGACGGCTACAATGAATAACACTGGAATCCATTTAACGGCTCGGAAAAATAAAAAGCATGGTCCACGCCTCGGAAGTTCGGTCGAGGTACTAAAGATATCGTGATGCGATGATGAAGCTCGCTTATGTGTATAATTTTCTGCCATTTGGAACTTTTGACCGGAATTTTTACGTTTTCAATTTGCTATATATGTTTGTTATGTTTATCAAACTTAAGCTAAACCGTGTGTTCTCGATGTGTTGTTTGAAACAAAAAACACTGTTTATTTGTTTTGTTTTGTTTTTTTTTTTTTTTTTTACTTTGTAATTATCGGGTTTCTTTGTAATGCTATTTATTAATCACACACTTTGTTACAATGCAACTTTCATAATTTGTACAATTATTTGTTGTTTTTTTTTTGCTTGTAGAATTTGCGGGTGAATTTATTTATTCGATATTTTGAGGGAATCAACCGATTCATTGGTATTTGAATGCGGCATGATTCCATTCATCGCATTTTCAAGTAGCTAAATATTGGACTTCTTTTATTTGGTGATAATAAAAAAATACTATTTAAACTGGTTACAATATGAAAAATATATATAAAAAACTAATTTAGATGTATATACATGTCGTGATTGACATTCAGAACGTCATGTCGAACTCCCATGTTCAAATTTTCGTTGAATCTTGAATTTACCGTGAAGTTGGTTACATGCTTTGGCATCCTGTTGATGCATTTTATGTTCTTTAAATCGGATCGAAAAGGCGGTTTGGTTTATTAATGGAAAAAATAAATTTGCTTTTATTTTTACAATGAAAACAATGAACATTCCAAATGGTTTTTTTGATTGGAATAAAAAAATGTTTTAAAAAAAAAACAGAAAGAAAGAATTTTCCTCTGAATGTTCAGCTAAAATACCCTTCGAAACAGCGCCAATATGACGTACTAGATTAGCCCGAGCGTATTTTGCTTATTAAACATAAGAAATCATGAGCGGCAATTGACAGTGTTACTCGCTTTCGACAAACTGTAAGTCAACTTCTCGCTCCGTCTCTGTTACTCGTTCGGGTGTTCGTTCGACATTTCATTGCTAATAAATGGCAAGAAGTGAAAAAAAACTTTTGAGGCTACACTGTCTGTGATAGTAGCCATTTTCGATTTTTTTCCTCTCTATGTCAAATCCGAACGAAAAAATAATTTTGATTGCGGTCGTATAGGCGGGTATATTGTGTGGATGTTCGCACTCACTTCTCAATGAAGATTGAAAATAAATCGGTACTGAAGTGAATTTGAACATAAATATAATAGACAAATTATAATTGAATTCTTGAAATTTTCACTCGACGCAATAAAATACACTTCGAACAATTTCCCATCCGTAAATGGTCGATTAAAATAGCCGAAGTAAAAATCCCTAAATGCTTGAAAGCGATTTTTTTTTTTTATGTGAAAAATTAAATGTGTGTGAAGAGAGAACGAAATAAGCCCGATCAAGAAGCCTGGATATTGATTTTTTTTTTGTTGTTTCTATAAATTCAAATAAGAAACAGTGAACAATCGAAAAAAAAATTTAAAAATATTTAATTTGACACAAACAAGTCAATACATTGACCAATTTAATTCAATAAAAAAAAAATACGCAAACGAATAAGATTTTGTTTTAATTTAAACTAACAAAATTTATATGCTTCGACGGCACATTTACGGTGGACAATAAATAAACGTAGAGAAGAGAGTGAGTGATAGAAAGAGAGAGAAAAATCAAATTTTAAATGATCGTTTCGGATATTTACAGAATATAATTTGCACGTTTTAGAGGCTGGCTTAATTGGAAAAGTGGTGTTTTATTGTACAGCATAGCGAGTAAGTGTTGTGTATGAAAATTCATTAAAACATTTTGATTGTCAGGCTAAAATGTGTGTTACATGTGTTTTAAAAAAGCAGCAGAGGCAATAGCAGCAAAGAAAAACGAAATATGATTTAATCAAGAGCATTAAATTCAGACGAAGAGAAAAACAAACTAGAAAGAGAAATGTGATTGTCTCATGTGAATTCCAAATCATCGAAAAACAAAAACGAAAAATTTGCACCCCATGAAGATTTTCTGTGTGTGTGAAGGAAAAACTAAATATTAAGATTTCAAAAAGCATTCCTCGCACACTCACTTCTGTGAATGTACATAGTAGGGTGGCTCACAAGCAATGTGAATGCACTTGAGGCAAGTGAGCTGAGAATAGCACAAAATCATGGTGACCTTAGCAACCTGTGTGCACGATGAGGATGGAAACCGTTCTTCTTTAAACAAGATGTCTGATAAGCAATTGATAAGCTGCGTCCAGTTCATCTTCGTTGTTTTTCGTTTTTGTTGTTGTTGTTTTTTTTCTCGTCATTTTCATTTATTTTCTCTCACTCTTCATTCACCTGGTTAAATTGAATTTTCCCGGATTGATTTAATGACGTCATAAATTTTTGCGGAAACTCATATCGCCTTAGAATTTTAATTTTTTTTTCTTTTTCATGACATTAAAAGCTTATGTGGTGCAAATACGAGTAAATAGTCACGTACGTAAATGGTGAATAGAGTAAACAACGAAGTTTTGCAATGAGCTTAGAAATTGTTTGGTTTTTTTTTCAAAGGTGAACCAATTAGAATTCAAGCACACTTTTGAAATGTACACTTAAAAGATGATGAAAATCATAGATGTAGAAAAGCTTCGCTCAAATCATGGACAGTGACAACAGCATTCAATTAAAGCGCATTTTCCAAAAGTCCTTAACCATATAAAAGTTTAATGTTTTTTCCATGCATATTGGCAAAGTTGTTAGTTTTTTAACAAACAACAAGTATCCAACGCTAATTTTGTTGTTGTTGTTTTTTTTATTTTGGTTAATGTTTTGGACACCCTACACACCAACGAAAGACACAGCTAATACCAACATTACATACATTGTATGCCAAGATAATCAATATTATCTAAGCGCAAACTAGAAAAGCAATAAGGCAAATGACGAGCAAAACCGTAACGAAATAGAACAGTATTTGTGTGAACGAACAAAATGAAGTAAATCGCCCAAATCGGAATATGCGGATTTTTTTTAATCAGAGCAAGTCAAATGAATACTGTTTAAATAGCTGGGCTCTTAAAACAAAACAAAACAAAGCCCCGATAAAATATGCTGCAATTAGCACGTTCATATATTAATATACCTTCTGGTTAGCTAGTTGCTATTTTTTTCTGCTTCTATTCTTTCTCTTCTTTCAACGTCAACGATAGTTGCTACTTTTGGGTATTGTTATATCACATGCTTATTTGGAATAAACGCCTCACAAACCATGTTGTCATTATATTATCTATTACACCTTTATCTATTGGAATTATTTGTTTCATTTGTGCGACGAGTTGCGAGCATACCACAGCGGTGTCAATGTTGTGCGTTTTTGTGTCAATTTCAACAATATAAATTAATAGAATGTGTTTGCTTGATGTGTGGTTTGTGTAATTTGTGTGTGTGTGTGTGTTTGGTGTTTGTGATCGAGAGAAAAAAAAAGAGAGCTTTGAAGTTCAAGTAGTAAAGTTTAACCCAACTAATAAATTCACATACACTCATCTGGAATGACATGTGTCAATCAAATGAGTCGTGAACCTCAAACAGTTAATACCCACTAGAATGATGAATAAAAAAAAAGAAACACAACATAGATACTATTAATCCCACCGTTCATTATGCCTACTCATAACTCATGCGCCATCTCGAAACCAAGCAACAGTGGGCCCAGAGAGCAAGAGCAAGAGCAAGAGCAAGAGCGAGAGCGAGAAAAAAAAAACAAATTCACATTAGAGAAAAACAAGCAGCAGCAACATAACAAGTACAAAAGTAGAAGTGGACCGGGGTCGTAGCAACAACATTACGCATTTTTCACATCACCATGCCTCTCTCTCAATCGCTTACTCGTGCACTCATTCCGCGCGTCACTTATATATTTATATATGGCATTAGCAGTTCGGTTTTGTGCTTATTACCTAAAACAATGTTTTCTTGCAAATATTTTAGTACTTGTCACATGCTTGCTTGCAATACTGCCTTGTGCTCGCTGTCTTGTTTTCATACGCCAACTATGTAAATTGGTCGTGAAATTTCGTTTCACAAAAATAACAAAGGAAACGAGAATAAACAAATGAAAATTGTCTTAAGCGCAAAACAAAACACAGAAAAAATTGACATTCAACGAAAGAAAAATGAGAAAAGAAAAAGGATTCACGGTTTGCATGACCGACCGCATGATGATCAAATATCAGGAAACTCAACAACTGGGCTTTTATGTTAGATTCTATTTTATAATGAAGTGATTTCATTGTAAACTTTCAAAATTGTAACAACGAAACGAATCGTGCATTTTGCAATGAATCTACATATTGTGGTAGCCATATAGCTATCAAATCGAATTGATCTTGATATTTATTACGTGGTGTGCTCACGAAAATTGAACGTCGAACTATGTTCCACATGCACTGAGTGTGCTTTTGGTCAGACAGTCGCCTTAAATGCTTCTTTGTATGACTTATGGTGCAATAAATTCATCAAGAATTTGGAAAATGTTAAAAAACGTCGCCATTCTAAAATGAAAATAGCAACAACAACATCAACAAGATATGCTCATGAAACGCACTGCATTCCGTATGATTAAGTGAGCTTTGATGAACACCAAACGCAGTCGTCCCACTGAGAAATGTCGAATTACCGTAAAGAGACAAGCATACACACCGAGCACTCAGTGCATTCAATGCACTCAATGCACGGATGCACAGATTTACAGCGAATAAAAAAAAATCTCTATCGTAACATAATTTTCGTGTTTAGAATGTTCAATGTGTGCGTGCGTGTGTGTGCGCTTTAAAAGGTCAGAGCCGTTCGTCGAATCGAAGCGCATGAATGGACCGAATTCAATCAAACAAATGGAGTTTTTTTTTTTAAATATACAATATTAAATCTGAAGGTTGGATTTTATAAAATAATTCATTACACGCTTTGGTAGCGGCAAACGAAAAATGCAAAAACAACAACAACAACGAAAAATTATAAATCGCTAAAGACATTAAAATCACGTGAGTGATAATTGTGTTACTTTGTCAATTCAAAACCGCTCATGGTACATGGTGGTGTGTTGACGGGCGCAGATTATGAATAAAACATTGTTTTCAAATGTATCGAAGCAAAAGAAAAGAAAACGCACACAATTTATGAATGTGACTATCCGGGCATACGTGAAGCACAAAGAATGCGCAAAATAACGACACTTATTGTTTTCCAATGTGTGCTTTGAGCTTTTGGGTCGTTTTTTTGATCGGTTTGTTGTTCCGTTGTTGTTGTTGGATGTTTTCTCTTTTTTTTTCTTCCCCCAAAAAAATAAAATCAATGTGTGAATGGACTGAATATTCGAGGCTCATACATTCATTACTCATTTTGCATACAAATAAATGATATTCAAAACTGTAATGCAGTAATACACATTTTAAACATGTACAGCAAGAAAAACAAATTTGTTGGCCGTTTTGTTCTCTCTCGTTAATATGTTCAGTATTTATTTATTCCATTTTTTGTTGTTGTTGTTCTCTTCCCTTTTTTTCGGCAATCTGTTTAGCATTCAGCGGAGTAGAGGCACAACCAGAAAACTAAATTAACAAACCCAAAACAAATACAGAGACAACCATACAAAACATTAATTGGTCACAATGTCGAATCAACCAAAACAACGTATTCAAGTTCCTGATAGTCTTCGAGATATTTTACTGGAATTTTCAATAGCCTATTTGCTTGAGCAGCCCGGTGATGTTGTTGACTATGCCGTTGAATTCTTTACGAAGCTGCAAGAGAATAGAAAATCAAAAATTTCACACGATGACGTTCCACCATCACCGGACGAGAGTATAATGTCATTAGATGAGGGTATGTATGTCATAATTGTTTTGTAGTTTTGTTTTTTTTTTTCTTTCGCATGTGTGTTTTCAATCAGGCGACACAAAACAAACGAATGAAATAAAAAACCATTCGCCATATTTTTATGATTCGGTTTACGAGCGCTGCCTCGCCGTTCAGTTGTGTATTTTGATGTGTTACAATAATACAATATATATTCTATGAATTCGACACGAGCTAAAAAAAAATCCATTTGTGCAAAAAAAAAAATAGTCAAGCCATTCTCGAGCGTCAGCTTTGGCTATTTCTTCCACTCAGGGTTGAAAGTATGTAGTGAAAATTATTGTCATATGCAATGGAGTTAACTTTAAAATTGTCGACACAACAGCATACACAAACAACACGGAGTAAAATGTATAATGCGTTGTTCTACTCGATTCTAACTACAGAAATGGGGGACACATTCGAAACAACGTTAGAAAAATTGAAACGAACAAAAAAAAAAAGAAATAATAATAGATTTTCCATATAAGAACGAACATACACAGCAAAAATTATTCATATAGTCAGAGAGTTCGCGCGATGTGAACTCTCCGTATATTTTGTTGTTGTTGTTGTTGTTTTTTTTATTTTATTTTTACTTTAGAAGAAAAACAACACGAATTGTGGTGCTTCGTGCTATATTCTTTACATTCGGCGGATCGCGTGCGACAATGCACTTCATTCCATTTATATCCGAAACACCAAATGCGATTCTTTTATGTAAATGCAAAGCTATCGTTAGCTTTTGTCGAAATGAAAACGAATGAATTGAGCGTACAAATTTGAATTGTGCTTCCAAAGTACACACACACACACACACAAACCAAGAGGACAGAAAGAGGAGGAAAAAGACGCACCATTTCAAAATATGAGCCATTAAAAATACATTTTTTTCATGAAAGTCGATTTAGAATAATTTGTTGCAACGATATTTTTGGTTCAATTAATATCATCCGGTATCTTAAACGCAAACGTTGGATAATCGTTGGCGGTAGAAGTGCGCGCTTACTTCAATGCTTAGTACTTGTGTGCTGAGTGTTATATCGGTTATATCATCGTGAATGACCGTTTTGTATAAGAGTCAATGTGATTCAGCCGACAAAGACTAAAATAGCGCGCGTTGGCACTTCGTTGTTCTTTTTTTTTTGCTCCTCTTGTCACAGTAAATAACCAATTTTGTATTCATTCTAAAAAGTAATTTCCAGCCAATTCTGACCACAACCAGTCAACTGGTTACTCTGATGCAAACAAATCGATATATGAACACACGAAACGAAAAAAAAAAATGCTCATTGATTGAATTCAACAGCACACGGCATTAGCCACTCCAATGTTGAATGCGCTGAGCTATTACAATTCCATTGTACACACTGGAACAGCGCGAAAACTGTGATGTCAAAACTCCTTCCCGATTTAAAGTATAGCTTTTGTAAACCAATATTTAGATTACGTTGCACACTTAAAACGCTATAATTCCCGCTTTTCTATTTATTCGACTTCTCTCCATCTCTCACTCGTGTTTTTTTGCTTTTCAATCAGTAAAACAATAGTTTGCCCACTGTATTGAAAAGCTTTCTCTGTCTCTCTACACCCCCTTCCCCCTCTCGTCTGCCCCGTCTCTTCCCTCTTCTTTCGTTCCATACACCGCCATAGACTTTTTCGCATTTCAAGAGCTGCTATTCTCTTTGCTAAGCCGGTTGGAAACTTTTCAGTTTATACTTCATTAATTATATGCGTTTATAAATATGAATACACACATCTATTTGTCCTTCCATATGTTTTGCGTCTCATTCTATTGCTTTATTTGTTCACTCTTTTCCACTCGAATCTCAATCATTGCTATCATTCCATCTCCTTTTCACTATGTGCATGTTTCCATGTTTCTTTCTTTTCTTTCTCTCTCTCTCTCTCTCTCTCTCTCTCTCTCTCTCTCTGTTTCTGTTTCTCTCTTCATCTTTTTAAAAGGCACGTTCAAGCCTTGAAAGTGACTAGAATTTGAAGCAAACTTGTTATTGTGTTTTTTTTTATTCTGTCGTTGTTATTATGTGCGTTACGAGCATGGCTTTTCAATGATATTTGAGGGAGAAACGCATATTGTTCAAGGGGCACATCAATGGTGGCATTACTAATCGAAATTACCAAGAATTTCATCTGATTTTAGTGGAGATTACCTTTCAATGGTGCATTCATTTAATGGAAGAAAAGTTATCTTGGCTGTGACATTATTTATTGTGCATGTAATGGCCGTAGTTCAAAGTGAATTCTTCTAAGAACAAAGTTATTCATAATGAGTAACTGGTAATTCCAACAAATTCATCAAGTAATCACAATTTCAAAAATGACAATCATTGGAATTTGTCGGGCATTTTGTGCATCGGATTAGTGAAATTGAATTTCTCCACGTGATATGAATTACTTTGCATTGGAATTTGAGTGAATTGTTGTTGGATTACATGTAAAATATGAATAATTTTCCAGTAATTTTCCCCCTTGCGCATATTTTCCACTGCATTATAGATGGTCCTGTCACTCCACACACACACATACACTCACACAAAATGATCTTGGATCTATTTGTTGCCTAATCAATTCAATGCCCAATCTACTTTATCTATCGCCAAAGCGTTAGCAGTAGCCGTAAATTAGCTGACTGAAATTTCCAGTGAAATTTACATGTGGTTGCATTGCCCAACCACAAGCATGGAAAATAAACACCACAAAATATCAAAGAGCTGACAAGAAACAGTTCAACCATTGGCAGATATTAGCCAATGATACACATATGCTTGATATAGTACGTCCTATGAGCGACTGTACATTTGATACACATTCTTTACATGGAATTTGATCTTCTTTGAATGGTTGCGCAAAAGAAAGTTCCACTGATGAAAGCATCAGTTTACATTAAAAGCTGAGCGACTGCAACGCATTTAAGAAACTCTTTTGCTAAATTGAATTTTCTGTCGTCATACGCGTGTCTATCGTTTCAATGTTTGATTAGCCCATCAAGTTTAGTCAAACTGCAATTTTACGCAGTGAAAATTGTATCACCTCGTTTTTTTACGGCAAAGACCTAATGAATTACTGTGTACACGTGTGAGTGTGTGTGTGTGTGTGACATTTGCGATGCTTCATCATTCATTTCACAAGCGAAAATAATAGAAATAATATGTAGAGAATAAAAAAAAAATAACTTTCGTTCGGTATTTTTCCGTTTTTTTTTTTTATTCACCAGTAAAAAAGGAATTGTTATTTTTAAACGACATATAAGCGGCTGAAGAGCGATGAACGGCTTTTATTTTTATTCGCTATTTTATTTCATGCTAAATTATTTCATAGAAAGGGGATATAAATAATATTCATTTTGTATATGCGAACCAAAGTATGCCACTGTGTGTGTGTGTTAGTGCGCTGTTGATGCATACATAATAACTGTGAATTATGTTATGCGATGGGTATAAGGTGCCTATCGAAGGTAGTGCGTTGTCGAAATGTCCTATTCAGGCTGGGGAGGGAGCGCACAGCAGTCATTTCATTTTAATAAAATGGAAGTAGGCATTTTTCTGTTCAGTGAATCTCGATTGCGATTATCTATTGATACACACCGTGGCACCGTGTAATATGCTTACGACCAGCAGCTATCAATTCACATCATAAGGAACAGGATGCTTCTATTTACACGCTATCACATATACACTCACTGACACACATACACACACTCGCACACACACACGTATATACGTGAAGGCATTTCGAGTAGGCAGCTGTGCTCTTTAATATTTACATAAAGCTGCGCTCAAACAGTCAATTGTGCCTGATCGGAAATTCTCATCGCTGATATATTGTTGAAAATGAGTGAACAGAAGCGCGCCTTCGTACAATATGTAACGAACCTAATCGAATGAATTAAAGATATATATATAAAACAACATTTCAATACTGAATTTCTGCATTCCACACTTGAACCGCTGAATAGCACTTTCGTTGAAGCGCAAAATACGCTCCTAATTGATCAAAACCTAATGAATTTCTCACAAACGAACGAATAGACAGTTCTTTTTATTTGCTCCATCTCTCTCTTTCTTTCTTTCTTTTTCTCTCTCTCTCTCTCTCTCTCTCTCGCTCTCACTCTCTTTCTGTCTCTCTCTTTGTCTTGCCATAATTTTTATTTTACATGCATATAAACATCCACATCCTTGTTAAAATTGACGAGAAACGTTTTGAAAATATAACAAGGGTGAGAGTGAGAGATTTCATGGCTCTTCAACTGAGTGTGTCCAATATTATCCGCTCATCAGTTTTTGTTTGACCGTTGATTGATTCAGATGCGTGATTCAGACAGTGACGATTATTGTCGTTAATAAATATTTCAAATATTAAATGTACTTGATGATCTGTCGGCTGTGTCTACCGTTGTGTGGATTAAATGGATTAAATAACATTAAATCGAAGAAAAACAATAGAGAGGCCAGCCTTTTTCTGGAAAGTGAAATTGTTTCGATTGTGATTTGAATAAAAAAAAATTGAATTACTGTGATAGTTTAAACTGCGAAAATGTTGCAATAAGATTGTGGACCTGTGCTATTGTATGATAGATTCTTTAAAATATTTTAAAAACGAAACAACAACAACAAAAAATGGAACTGAAACTAGTTTGTTGGATTTCAGTATAACAAAAACATAGTGAATTAGATTTGAGTATAGTGTTCAGAATTGAAAAATGGTGTTGCAAGAGCAAACGGCAAATATGCAAAATTATGATGTTCTGTCTGGTGAGAATCCGTTTGTTTGTAAATCTCGCATGCAGCGTATCGTGTTACCAATATATTTACACAACTGAATTGGCCAAGGAACTGGCTCGATCAATTGCACACTTCACACCAATTGGCCAATGCACTCGCTGAATTATTTGCGCTGTCTTCAATTTGGATGATGATGCATTCAAAATGAATGGCACAAGCACTTATGTGTACGCCATTCGAAAACTCCAATCAATCAAGTGAAATTAATGAAATTGTAAATTCTTCTAAACCATGTTTGTTTGCTTTTTCTTTTTTTTTTATTTGCAGAGCCTTTAGTAAATCGATTCGCTACTCGACGCAAATCCGTGTTCGCTGAAACCTATGACCCAGAGAATGATGCTGACGAAGACGAAGGAGCTGCTGCAATATTCCCAAAAAGTGATGAGCAAAGAGCACGTTTAATAGAATCGGTTAAGAACATCTTACTCTTTAGATCACTGGACAAAGAACAAGTAATTTCACATTCATTTTTATTTCGTTGATTATTCGTTTTTCGTTATGTGTGTTTATTTTGTTTATTGCTGTTGCCATCTCGACCATAGACATTACGTCCGTGTGTAAGAAATCGATTGTTAATGGCATTTTCGATAAATTGAAATGAAAGTTTTGACCTTTTTGAAATTTTCAAACGGCCAAGTTCGTAGACGTGATACATGTTTCAACAGTAAAAGTTTCACGCATCGTTGAATGTATATATGCCACAATGACTCTATAATATTACAACCATTTTTCCGGATAAATTATTCAAAGTTAACGACTTTCAAAAAAAAAACAATTATTCAAAATTACGTGCAAAATCATCAATCGATGAATGAAAATTCAAAATATAACGGACTCGTGTCCGTGAACACATTTGTCCACACACACACACACACATGTGCTCACATCATTTTACAGTCTCATTTATTTTTTAACATGAACAAAAAAAATAATGAAATTTTATTTCCTTGGGATTTTTATTTACTAATGTATCGATTGATGAGGTGTGACGTACGGCATGCTTTTCGAAAAACGTTTGAATCAATCGGAATTAACGAGCATTTTTATTTCTCTGCGTGGATATATTTTCGCGGAGAAAAAATACTTTTCAATTGGCGTCTGAAGAGTGTGCTGATTCGATGCCATTGAAAACCACACCAACAATGTGAGAAATACACTTATTTCGATCTTCAAGGAATAAATCCCATTTAAACGCAACATTATGTTACGCCGTTAAGACTCAGTCTGAAGCATGAACTTGATCCATGGCATCATGACCGGTATTGGAAGCAAACTTTTGCAAATTAGATTAAAATAATCAAGCGTTTGTTGGAAAGATGACAAAAATATCTGACGTTTTCCAATGAATTTTGCATATGCTGCTCTCACTCGGAAGATTATTTCGTCATCTTTCTCGCGAACGCTTGATTATTTTCATCTATTCGTAGAACTCAAATAGCGATCAATTATGTCGCAACATGTCGTAACGAATGCGAAATTTCGCTTCCGGGACTGATTATGAGCTTCATTTGATCACATTTCCACCTCTTTTCATCTCCTGCGCAAAAAAATAAAAACATCTTTTTTTTCACAAAAATATTTGTTCCGGAAGAAACTCCAAAAATTAAATAGATACGGAAAAGAAATGCGAGTTTCGAATGTTTTCACTTCAAAACTTGAACATTGTGACTTTTTATGTGTGTGGTTTGAACTGAAATGCATAATCATTCCAGTGAAGCCCAATCAACCCCAATCAACCCCAACATTTTTTATCTGTACCCAGAACTTAGGAACACCTTGTCGTTAAAAACAAGTGACGAAAAAAAAATCAAATCAAATTTCAATGTAATTCTTTTAGGACATGAAAAAAAAACGAATGACCAATTTACAACAAAAAAAAAAAAATAAAAAAAAAAATGAGCTATTATGGCAACGTGATGCGATAAAGTTAAAGGTTGGTCAAAGAATGTTCCGTGTAATATCATTTGCACGTGGTTTCAATGCAATTTTCACATCAAAGAGAGTGAGCTTTTTAAAAATTACGCCATGAAAATACCGTCCCACTGTACTTCATTTATTATTAGTGTATATTTCCTTGGTATTTCCTTCTTTTTTAAAGTTCACTTGTCCATGCATTCTACGGAATTTATTTAGCTCGCCTTTCATCTTATTCTTTCAAACTTAATCTTATATTCAACGTAATTTGCGTGCAAAAAAAAAACTTCAAAGGAAATTGGTTTGAATAAATTTTGATCAATTGGGTCATACAAGTTAATTAGCTACTTGAGAGGGAGAGAAAAAAAAATATGAATAAACAGTGTGACAGAAAAACAAAATTCATTTTACTTGAAAAATCAAGAAACAAAAAAAAAATGCCAAACGCTATTATGCATCGATAAAATGACCGTAAAGTCATTTATTTGTTGTGATAAAAATCGAAGGTAATTAAATGTTATTGCTTTTTGTGTTTTTTTTCCTCTCTTTCAATTATAAACTTTTAGATGAATCAAGTTCTCGATGCCATGTTTGAACGTAAAGTGGCGGCTGGTGAAATTGTTATTCGACAGGGTGACGACGGAGACAATTTTTATGTTATTGAATCGTAAGTGGTTGAGTTGGTGTTGTTTGTTTCAAAATAGATTGAACAATTTCAAAGCTAAAATATCGGTTTTTAATTTTGAAACAGTGGTAAATACAAGGCACTTGTGGGTGATAAGCATATTCACACATACAATAACAGTGGTAGTTTTGGCGAGCTTGCTTTATTGTACAATATGCCAAGGTAATAAAAATGTCTCATGTTCGATTCAAGTCTCTCTATTTAATCTCTCTCTCTCTGTGTGTGTGTTATTATTGCGTAAATCTAATCGTAAATTGTTATGATATTTTGTATTTACAGAGCAGCGACCATTGAAGCTGAAACAGTTGGACATTTATGGGCCATGGACCGGCAAACATTTCGTCGAATTTTACTAAAATCAGCATTCAGAAAACGTAAAATGTATGAGAGCTTATTAGACAGTGTTCCAATGTTGAAAACACTCCAGGTGAGTCGATGTTGATGATGATGTGGCAACTTCCGCTGTTTCACCGAAATCATTCATTGGAAACATATATTTCAAAATTGATTCAATGTCATTTTTTTTCATTTGCAGAACTATGAACGAATGAATTTGGCTGATGCACTTGTACCAAAATCATTCAGCAAAGGTGATAGAATAATTAAGCAAGGTAATTTTCACGTGTGTGTCATTCAGTTCATTTGTATTGGACTGGACCAAGCTAATGTGCAATTTTATTAATCTCCAATTGGATTTATTTTGTGTTTTTTTTCTGGGGGGCTGATGACACAGGTGACGCAGCTGATGGTATGTACTTTATAGAAGATGGAACCGTTTCAATTCGCATTGAACAAGAGGCTGGAGAAGTTGAGATTTCCACATTGGGCAAAGGTCAATACTTTGGTGAATTGGCATTAGTCACACATCGACCACGTGCTGCTTCTGCCTATGCAGCATCCGACATTAAAGTTGCATGTAAGTGTTTTTTTGTTGTTGTTGTTTTTCAATTGAAACCATCAAATTATACTTCTAATATTCATAAATTGTTCATCAATAGAACGATTGCTAATTTGATGTACCATTAAGCTCCCTTGTGAAAATAAAACGATTGAACAGACAGTCGTTTGGTAAACGGCTAAATTGCGACAAAAAACGACTGGCAATCGATTGAAAATCGATTGAAAACGATTGGCATTTGATTGAAACCGTCTAAAGTACATAGAAATTGGTTTCAGACGTCTATTGTCCCAAATCAAACGACTATAGTCGTCTAACAGTCGACTGGCTGGCAATTGTTTTTTTTTTCACAAGGGCTACTAATGAAACTCTCATTTTCAACAGTGTATGGAAAAAAAAACTGACTCTCAGCTCTTTACTGAAAAGTCAGTTCAGTTCACGCTAATAGCGTACGTAGTGATTCCCCGCCATACTGAATACACAGTGATGTGCTATGAAGGGGTAGTGCATGTCTGGCACAAAGAGCTCGTTCACTTCCCCTTCATAGCACATCGCTGTGTGTCGGGGAATCACTGCGTACGCTGCTAGCGAGAAATTGACTGTACTGCCTTTTCAGTTTCGAACTGAGGCTCATTTTTTTCCATACACTGATTTTTAAATTGCTTTAGCACAATAATTTCAATAGATGATTTCATTTTACTTTGTTTTTATTTTCTTTCCTCAAATCAAATAACAAATAGTCTTGGATGTAGACGCATTTGAACGGCTACTCGGTCCATGTATGGAAATAATGAAGCGTAGCATTGGCGATTACGAGACACAGCTCATCAAAATATTCGGCAGCAAAAACAACATCACTGACATCCGATAAATGCAGATCATTCAACATCCGATAATAATATCTATTTATACAAATTTAAACAAAAACAACAAACACACACACAAAACAAAATTCATAGCTGAGCAAAGAGAAATGAGAGCGTGAAGCAGCAAATAATATTGAGGAAACTAAAAAAACACACACACACAAACAATCAAATTAAATTGGTTAAAAACATTTTATTTTTGATTGGAATAGTCAAATTGAATTTAAAAAATGAAAGCAAATGCAACAAAGTTAAAGATCAAGTAACAAACATACACATAGTTATAACATTCTAATTCAGAACAAACAAACAAAAATAATAAATTTTCAACAACAAAAAATGCACAGCACAAC
This sequence comes from Aphidoletes aphidimyza, assembly GCA_030463065.1. Lineage (NCBI taxonomy): Eukaryota > Metazoa > Arthropoda > Insecta > Diptera > Cecidomyiidae > Aphidoletes > Aphidoletes aphidimyza. The sequence goes on along the minus strand of CM059997.1, from coordinate 11,598,705 downwards.
AAAAGAATTGAGACGAGACACACACAAAAAAAAAACACCGATATCAGCTCAAATCTGTGCAAGTGTTCCAAAATCAACAGCAACTACACAAACTTCAAGTCAAATAAATTAGTCGAACAATTTTTGCCAACAAAATACTGACACATCCCATCACCAGCGCTGCTAGTCGCAACACATCTGGACACGAAACGCACGGTGCTACAAGCAAAACTAAAATGATAAATCGAACTGTTGCCACAACATCTCAACAAAAGAACAAAACAAAAACAAACAAAATAAACAAACTAACATGCCATACAATTTCATTGAAATGGATCGTACAAAATATTTCGTCGAGCCACAAACAACAATAACAACAACAACAAAAAATCGCATTTTGTGTTTTGTATTTTACACCGAATTTATCGATATAGAATTTTAATTTTTTCGTTTTTTTTTGCATTTGTTACATTTTTTTCGAAATCGAAAAGAAATATAGACCAAAATCAACATAGAGTTTAACAACAGGAAAAAATTATTCGGAAAAAAGTTGCTAAAATCAAAGGTGCAAGCCAATCTAATCAAAGAATTGAGAAAATCCATCCCCCTGCATAAATCAACCATCATATAATTTTAATCAAATCAACACACAAAAAAACTAATGCATTAAAAAAAACAAGCAATTTGTTTGAAGAGATGAGGTAGTTAAAAGTAAAGAACAAAAAAAAATTTAAAAAAAAACTATACAAAAAAAAAATGAGAGGCTACAAGCCCAGCGAAAGTTGTGTGCATGTGTGTTAGGGCGAGATAAAATGAAAGCAACTTATTTGACATGAAAACAATGAAAATGGATACAAAAAAAACACATGAATAAATTTAAAACAAAATATATATATATATAAAAATAGTATAACAATGAGAACAGGACCTATGTTCCATAAAAAGGTCTATAGCGGTTTGGTGCAATATGCGCGTTTCACGGCACACCGCGGCCCGTGTGCCGCACACACACATACACATCCACGGAACACGCTTCATATTTTCAAAACGCATAGGTCCTGTGCAACAAAGTGAAAAAAAAAACTACATAACGTTGGTGTTGTAACACGAAACAAAAAATAAACAAAAAAAAAACATATTGTGTTATTACTGTAAGTGTTATTATTTATTAAAAAAAAAAAAAACAAATTACTTTTATTTTGCATTTGATGTACATGAATTTAGTTCTTTTCTCTTGTTTTTTTTTCTGTTTTGAAAGATCTTTTCTTGCGTCTCTATTTATTTAAATTATGTACAAAATAAAATGAAAAGTAACAACAACACAACAACAAAACAAACGACAAACACACACAAAAACACAAATGTCATAATTTTGCAAATAATCAAGAAAGAGCGAATTAGTATTTCGGGAATAGTTTTGTCATTTAATTTCCATTTAAAAAAAAAAAAAAAAAAACAATGATATAGTTGAAGAAGAAAAAAAATGAAAATATGAACAAAATGTTAAATTATTTATTTGTTTTGCCATGAACACGAACATGAACGTCATATCAAATCGGCTCATGAGTCTTTGAACACAAAACATTAACAAAAAAATGGTTAAGTATAGATAAATTACAACTCTAGAAGAATGTTTAATGATTGATTTGTTGCTAATTTTTGTGTGCGAAAAAAAAAACAACAACACATTCAACGCCATCATTTGATAAACAAATCAATGATAATAAATAAAAGAACAAAAAAAACATAAAACAAAACAAAAAATTGTGTACGATTATCTAGCGACCCGACTTAGAAGCATAGCAATATATGATTTAATTTTAAACATAGAACAACAACAAAAAGAGAACCATGCATTAGTATCATACACATTTTGTCAAACGAACGTTTCTGTAATTTTTTTTCTCTCCTGATTACATTAAGCAAAATGATGAAATGAACAAATGATGAGGCACATACACACATACAGCTGAACATATTCATAAAAATTAAAACAAAAAAATTGTACATTAATCGCATAACTATACAAATATACTGTATCTATTTCGTTGGTTTAGTTTTTATTGAAGCCATAATTACAGTGAACACAAAAGCCAAACAAGCAAATCAAAAAAACAATAGCCCCCTCCCCCTCCCCTCTCTCTCTCTCTCTCTGTCTCTCTCCACTTTCTCTCATTCTCTGTTCTCCCTTTTTAAATCCTCGAAAAATATACCTCTTTTACAGTGAATTGAGCACATTACTTTCGCTCTTTTGGGCATTAAACAGTCTGCGGTCCCAAGTTGCCCAAAAAAAACAATGAAATTTGTTTAAATGTCTTTGAAAATCGATTGATTGAAATGCGAAGCTACATGAAGCCTCAAATCACGCGTGATAATTCAATGGCAGATGTGATTTCAGCTTTTTCTTATTCACATTCGTTCTGCATTTCATTCTTTTTTTTCTTTTCATTCGTTTTTCCCCCGTCTTTTCTAACTCTTTTATACCCTTGTGAGCTGATCGAATTTCGCATCGCAAGCATTATTATATTTTCTATTTTATTTACAACAACAACATAAAATATGTGTGTACAAAAAATTACGAATAAATTAGCTCTTTTATTTGATTTCGACTTTTCATCGGATTATTTGACATATGATTTGCACTTGCTTCAGCAGTCGACCTACCTTAATAAATGAACAAATGAATACACACACACACAAACAAACAAACATAACATGAACTTGAAGCATTAGTTAGAATAAGACAATTCGATAAACTGTATCCTATTCACCTGTCATACACATTCATTTTCATCAAAAGGGTGAAAAAAAATCAAGTGTAGGCTGCCCGTCGTCAATTGAATCCAACTCTTTTTTTTCGTTTCGTTTCGTTTTGAATCGATTGACAAAGTGGATTTGTTTTCGGTATTCGATTTTCTTCCTGTTTTAATTTTATTTTAAATATTTCAAATTTGTGCGAATCGAACGCACTTTCAATTCTTCCAAGACAAGTTCAGTGAAATTCAAATTTATGTTAGACAGTTCTTCAACCATCAAGGTTTCACTAAAACAAAATACATTCTGTATGTCCAGACCAATGCCAAAATCGTCAAAGAGCTATTTTCGCATAAAAAAAAACAATTACACAACCACAACAACCAAATAAACAAAAAAGAAACGGTACTTTTTTTTAAAAGACAGAAGAATAAAAATGAGATTTTTTTTTCTGTGCGATACAGAATATGCACAAAAAAATACAAATCAATATCATAAAATAGCAAACACTCACTCACACAAAACACACACACACACACACACACACACACACACTCAAAACACATTAAACAATGTTGACAAATTCTATAAATTAGGGTATTTCTAACTTTCGAGATCTATTTTTTTGCACTGCTTTATTTTTCTATGTGGTAAGTGCTGGTCATTTACGATACAAACAAAAACAAAAACAAAACAAAAAAAAATTGCAAAAAGCACAGAATTTTGATTACTACTTTTCATCTTTCAAATCGGATGAACCACACCGTTCACTGCCTACACATATATTTTACTGTAAAATTCTCTTTTCGTCTTGAAAACAAAAACAAAACAAACAACAACAAAAGAACAAACGAGCGCACGATTGCATAACCAATAAATAAACAAACAAAACAAAAACAAATAAACAAACACAACAACAACAAAATCAGAGCAACAAACATATAAATTATTATGGAAATGAAATGCATAATCTGTGCTCAGTGGCTTATGAGCACTCATACCCAAACAGTTAAACACACAAATGTCAATAAATGAACGAACAAAAAAAAAACCGAAACAAATACAAAACACAACCAATTTTAATAAAATGAGATAATAACCCGAGTTTATTGCGGTTTTTACATGGAAAATTTGTACATGTAATGCACCAACTTCCATTGAAACAAGTTCATACACTCCACTAGAGTGAACAGGATACACACTTCATTCAAGTTGTTTATTTTATTTATATGCGATTTACCGCGATCTGGAGGATTTATTTACCAAAACAAAAAAACTAACCAAATCAAAAACCGGAGCCTGCAGATGCGAATAATAACCAAAATTGGACAATTTTCTACAGAATCTTCACTAACAATATATCGATGGTTTTGGAATATCAAAATTGTATAAGAAATCGGTTGTTCAAATCATGAATGAATTCTCCCTTTTTTTTATCCTCGTCTTGCATCACATCTCTTCCGGAGATTTAATGTATTTTATAAACGAACAACCATACTGGTTTTCAATTTCAAATCCTATGACAAATAAAACTTTGAACATTAAACAAAATGACGAATTATCTGTATGCAGTTTATCACTTACAGCAAAACACACACACACAAAAAACAAACACATCGAAAGGGCTTACGATGCATTTAAATACGTCGCATAGTTTAACACCAGGCAAATAGAGTAGCTGTGGCTAGATCAGCATGTGACATTTCAATGTCCACTCGACGACATTTTCCTACAAAAAAGGTAGTTTTCACCGAATATAACGAAACATTTGACCTTTTCTGCATGCATTCCGAGCATTCAATTGTTTGAATAACAATCGCAACCAAAACTATTTATACACGTGAGATTGTTCGTCGTAAGCTCTGTCGACATACAAACATACCCCAGCTAGCACAACTATGCTTAGTGCGCTATCACTGTGCTCTAGAATAGTATAAAGTATTCTTAACTGGGCCCCCCAAAATGTGCATGCAAATATGTTCTTATATAATTATATAATAGCACACTAAGCATTCATTTATTTAGTGACTGCTTAGTGTGCAAATTTCGGGGGCCCCAGTTATGAATACTTTATACTATTCTAGAGCCCAGTGATAGCGCACTAAGCATAGTTGTGCTAAATGGGACACACCATCATCAGTTTGAAATAAACTGAAATTTAACCATTAAAATAAAAGTATTCCTGTACAATTGCATTTTTTGATGAAAATCATAAGAGATAATAAATAGGAAATCTATATGTACTGTATAAAGATGGAAAAAACAAACAAACTGTAGAACAACAAAAATGATTAAATCATACACAAAATATATATAAATATATATATATATATATATATATATATATATATATATACTTGTCTCTGCCCATCCAGTTGAATCGTGTTTCGGTGAATTCGCATTTGATTTGCTCGACCAAGTTATGGGAACAAGATTTGCTCGCCGCTCTTTGATCGCGTCCGTTAATTTATTTTCACACATCGCTTTTTCACACCATTTTTAACGAACATTCAAAAAATAAAAAATATGTGATTCATTCGTTAGTTTATTTTCCAGTTCAAAGATCTTAACGAGCATATCGAATTCGTTTTAGCCGAAACTGTGATTCACGCTCAATTTTAATAGGTCTCGTCTTTTATTTGCCATAAATACATGAATGAAATAGAAAACGAAAGTACTGGCATTAAATATATTTGAGCCAAAAGTGTTTCAAATAATCCCAAAACAGAAAGAGATACAAAACAAAAAAATGAGCTGGAACGTACTCGACGATGTTGTAAAACATTAAACGCATTCACATCCGGTTTCTATAAACTAAACATGCAATCCGATTAGATAGAGAAATGGCTATAGATTTATAGTATCATTTAAACGCGATGATTCGTTCTTCATTATTCTTCTTGTTTTTATTTTTTTTTTATCTTCTTTGGTTTTCGTTCATCGGCTGGTCCAAAATGGTTTAACACGGGAATGGAACACAAGAATAATAAATACTAAATGAGCTTGTTTGAGTACGTTCCATAACCGCTATTTTAATCAGCATTTTATTTGACAATGTTCAATGGCCACCTTGCGATCATTTGGTTTTTAGATTTTAGTTGAATTTTATTTTTCTTTTAATTATCACAGAAATGTAAGTAGAGCTATTGTATGTAAGATGAATAAAAGGAATTACAAGAAAAACAAAAATTACAAAAAAAAAACTATGTTCTTAGATTTAAATACAATTTGTAAACTTGAACTATTCATTTCCAAGGCAGCTATAAAAGAAACAACACAAACAAGAAATAGATAAACAGATGATAAAAAAGAAATTAAAAAAAAATATGAAAAAATTATTTTAAAGAAAAAAAATCTTCGAACTTTCTGTTCGTCGCAATTTGTTGTTGGGCCACACGAGTTGAAATTGTGTTGTAATAAAAGTGTTCTCTGGACCTGGTTTTTTTTCTCTCGCAATTGGATCAAAATATACGCAGTTGGAAAAAATACATCAGAATAATAAATAAAAAATAATTGCTCATTCATTTAACCAAAAAAACAAAACAAATAAAAGGAACTTGAAATAGAGCTACTTCAATGATCTTGAAATCCTGCATATAGCATCCACATTATATACAAACTTACAACAAAAATATACAACAACAACAAAAAAAACAAACTGGAACAAAGTAGATGTGTAAATTTTATGTTGAATGATGTCAAAATATTAATTAGAAATATTATTATAATGAATACACTGCAGAGATGAAATACTTAAATAAAAATCCAATGAGTTTTTATTGATTTCTTTGCAATGAAGAAACAGGTATGGGAAAGATACGAATGGTAAAGAAGAAATGTGTCAAACTAACCGTGTGATCCAACCAAGGCTGATTGCTTTCCCTTCCGCATTGATTAATTTGCTTGGTAGTGATTAGTCATCTCTAGTCATCTCTCAGTCACCTGACTGTTCAGAGAGTTTTTTTTCTCTCTTCATTGTTATAACAAAAAGGTAAGTAGCAATAAAGTGCAATAAATCTTAACCGATCGAGAGATAGTCATATGAACTTACAATCAAAATGACATACATTGTTTCTGTTCAATCACATGAATAGAAGACAATACACAATTTAACAACAATACATCTCATTATATTAGAACTGTATTAGCAATAGCTCACTTGCAAAATAGAATATTTTATTCATACTCCAAACATTTCCATTAAATATGCGCTTTTTTTGGTTGTGTTAATGTTGAATAGTCAAACATTTTAGCAGCAAACAAATTAGCATGCTGTGAAATGTATCGAAATTTTCCATAAAAAGCGTGATCAAATTCCATTCAAAGCGGGATCTTGACAAATTGAATTGTTGAATGAATGGAATTGATTCACCTTCAGACACCCTTCTCCGCCTCTTCGGCACATACTGAATAAATGAAAAACCATTGTCGATTATCTTTAGAATAAAGTTTTTTGTTTTTATTTGCAATTGTTTGTGTTTGTCGTTTTGGCTAAACTACTTGGCAGATGTACAAATGGAAAATATACCCAGCTGCTTGTTAGAGCAAGTTGTCCACTCCTTGCGGAAATTTTCTCCATTTGAATTTGAATAGTTGCTAATAAAATGCTTGCTCCCCCAAAAAAGTGGAAAACACGCCGAATGTGACTGGTAATTGCCATTTGGTGGTGTCTATTTATGTTTATTGTTTTTTTTGCTCTACTCTGTTTTGTTTGTTTCGAGAAAAACGTTCCAAAAATCCTTTCAAAATGATATGGAACAACACATGAACCTCGTCAGCTCTTTCATTTGCCTTAAATGTAAATTAACTAAAATTCAATTGCATCACTTTAACATTGTGTTTTTTTTAAACGCTCCCTCTTCATCACGAAGAGTGTAAAAATGTTTGGCGTTTATGTTTTTTATTTTTGTTTCATTTTCTTCTTTTTTAAATATCGCGAAAGAGAACGCTTTCTATGCAATTCAAATATAAAATTGCCCCAAAATGCAATTTTTTCATTCATTAAATAGTGTATATATATATATATATATATATATATATATATGTGTGTGTGTGTGTGTGTGTGATCTTTGAGGCGATCGAAATTTCTTTTCTACTTTTATATATCTTTCTTTGCCATCATTTTTGCTGATAATATAAATTAAAAAAAAAACAAAACATTTTCATCGAATTTAAAAAAAACAAAAATGCAATGGAATGTAAAATACGGAGAGCATCAAACAACATGTTTAAATCTTATGGATTTAATTGTTCACAAGAGTCTAGTGATAAATTCTTTGTATTCACAGTAAAACTGATTAGAATAGATTGAAAAGCTGCGCGTCAATTTGTTTCCACGAAAATAAAAAGTTTAATTGCATTAACTAAGAAAAAAAAAACAGAACAAGAAATTGGCAATCATCATAAATTGCCATCGTTTTTTATTTGGTGTGTGGTTCTCAACCTTACGAATCAATCAAATTGGTAGGTTGCGGACAAAAAATATATTATCTGTTATTAATTTGTTTATCTGTTTGGAACGTAAGAATATGCTTCATAATTTTTAACATTCTGGCACTGTACGCGAACAATGGAAACAGAGAGCAGTTTTGTGTGTGTGTGTGTTTCGTTCGTTGTTTAAATTAACTTTAAACCAATAATTTAATTAGATATTAAAATAAAAGACATGCTGAATGTCAGTGTTCAGTGTCTGTTCCATGTGTGCGACAGGTACAATTGAATGACAAATATTGTAAAACATCATCCTTGCGTAAGAATATCTTCATTTTCAATCCAACTAGTACTTTTTTCTCTCTCTCTTTCTTCAAATTGTGTATGCTTTTTTTTGCTGTTTTCTTTCCAATTAACGAATATATCAACAATATTTGCTGTAGTTGTTGTCAAAATTTACCAATAAACATTGCACCATAACTAAATATTCATAATAATTCTTCCTCCAATAATACGTGAGTGTGTAAAATACTTCAATTTGTTTTTTTTTTATATTTGATATTTCTTTTTTTTTCTTTTGTGCTATTTAAATTATCATCGAAATGTCTCTTGTTTGTGTGTGTGTGTGTGTGTTTATGTACAAATTACTTAAATTGAATATCATATTTGGCTCAAAAATACTAAAACATCCTAATTTCAGTGTGATAATGAACATTTTGCAGTTCAATTATGATTTTTTTTTCTTTTCTTCCATTCCATTAAAAGAATGTGTAATTTTTCGCGTGTTTTTTGTCAAACTTTTTAAATATCAATAGATTTTGCATTCTTCGGTATGTTAATGCGTAATCGTCCCACGGATTTCGTGACATTTGGGCTAAAATTGTGTTTAATATTATTGTTAGCATCAGCACTACTCGTTGACTCTGTAATCGAACTGCGATTATTTCGGAAATTGTTGTTTGTTTTTCCGCTATTTTCATCAAATCCCGATTCATCACTGAATTCGGAATCTTCTTCATTGGAATTGCGCATGGAAGTGCCTTCATTATGCTGATTGTTGTGATCCAATTCGGAAACTCGCTCCAAATTGGATACCGGATGTTTTGGTGGTAAACGTGACAGTGACATTGTGATGGCGTCAATTTCTCGCTCTGACTTAATTAAATCGTCCATATGAGCCGTTGTTATAATGCTAGACGTTTCACATCCACTTGTAATCGATCCTTCGTCGCTGTCCATAATAAATGGCACAATCGTATTGCCATTTGAATGTGAAAAATGATTCACATCATTTGAAATGCCTTTTAAACCGTTCACCGAATTTGGGCTGCGTTCACTCGAATTTTCCGTCACACATTCCGTATCTTTTGAATGTGGTGCATCAACTAAATCATTTAAAATGTCATTTTGATTGAATTCTGCATGTTCATTGTCTAGACTACAAAAGCTATCCGTTGAATTGTATGACTCAAAATCAAATTGACCGTTGGCTGCATCATCATGATGCGGTTCATTTGCAAGTAGTTCGCATGTGTTGTCAGCCCCCATCGGATGCGACAATATATTATCCGTTTCATTTAACATGGACGATTTACTTAGTTTGGTATCAAAATATGATAAAATTTCACCCGACAGTGATGATTTCATATCATAATCATTTGTCATCAACAGATTATTGAAATCATCGTCTTCGTCATAGTGATTTGCGGGCACTTTGTCTAGGCTGCTATGTGTATCTAATTTAATGTCGCTACTTTTGCTAGCTGATAATTCTGTACAGCGTGACTTAGAATTTTCCGTTTGGGAATGATATCGAGTGAATGGCATTTCTGGGCCATTTTTATTACGTTTACAATATTTACGATCAAATGTGGCGGTTGTAAATAGTTCCGAATTGTAATACGGCGAATGGCTTTGGCTCTTTTTAAATGATGGTGCTGAGGAGATTTCTTCTTCTTCGCCAACCGCCTCTTCAATGGCCATTAATTTTGGTGCCGATTTTGAGCGTTCCATTGGTGGACGATAATTATTAGCACCAACACTTAACAATATCTTTCGACGTGGCATACTCGGATTCTCATACAGTGAATTTACTAATGATAGGCGAGCATTTTGTCGATTTATTTTGTCACGCTTGAATTCCTTTAAGGCTTGCGATAAATTCTCCTGTTGACAAAAGGGCAATTATTATAAACATCATTCAATCAAATGTATCAATTCATTAGACATTCAAAATGAACTGACAATATACAATATACAAAGACAACCCCAAAAATATGTGATAATCAAAGGTTGAATGGTTAATGAATGATTGGCTTACCTTTAGAGTTTTGCATATCTCTTCAGCAATTGACTCCTTCGGACAAAGCACCGCATGGCAACGAAGTTCATGCTTTAGTTTACGGCCCTCGTGCCGATAAATCCAACAAAAGACTCGTGGATAATTTTTTGGTGAACAGCAATATGTGATGCGATTGGCCCAATATTCGGTCAACCCGTGCTGTCTTGTGGTCGCTTTCAATCCGGATGAGCACACCAATATTCGCATCGCCACATCTGGCTTATTGATTTGTGTATAGTTTCGCCATAGAGTTGCCAATGGTTTTTCTATGCAATTGTCACCTGTGCATCACAAATTACAAAATTGAATAATTCCAATGTTAAAATGTGTGTAATTTTTTTTCTTCTTTATTTTGATAAATGTAATATATTCTCGAACTAATGTCATAAAAGAAAATTTATCTGTCAACTTGAAACTTCATTTAAACAAAAATTGTGTATAATTTCATAAACAACGTTAACGGCGCCCATAATCACCCAGTTCAAGCCGATTTGATTGTTGACTTTCGACTTTGGCATTTCAGCTCAGATTTCAATAGCATTTGTCTTTGACAACTTTTTTGTCATTAGGCGAAAAAATGTTTAAAATAAACTATGAATCGAAAATTAACAATCGATATCGATATTGTTTGATTATTCCAAATGCGTAATCAACGGTTTAGAAATAACCTTATCTATTCCGATGATGCGTTGCGTTCGCACGCGCGCTCACGCGCACATACGTGATTTACAATGTAGAATTTTAAAAAGAAATAAAAAAAAATCAAAAAAAAAAAATTGTGTTGTTCGTCAGGTTATCATTGAAATGTGATCAAGCCTTTGCATCAAATGCCGATAAATTGAACATGACGGTGACGACGTCGATGCTGATTAGGTGAACAACAGTTTCACAACGATAGTGACAATTACACCATAATGAGAGGTGATTAGAGGTGAGGTGAGTCAACAAATTAAAAATATTTTATCAAAAAACAACAAAACAAGAAGAATAAAAGGAAAAAGGAAACAGCTAAAATTGAAATAAAAAGGAATCACGTACCTTTTGCCCATCCGGTGAGCACGTTACCCAAATAAAATACTTTGTATTCGGGATCCGGTGTACTTATTTCGACGCTGTACGATCGGCGCCAAATAAGTCCCAATCCTTTCGATATGGTTCGAATGGCGCGTGCACTCAAATCTTTTTCATCACAGAAATCTTCGATTGGTAATTTATCGGTTTTACAAAAATCCACACAATCCGTACCCATATGGTCGATTTGACTTTCGGATCGATTTTTAAATCGTTCAATTTTCAATTTATTTGCAACATTTGAGCTTCGATTTTTAAATAAAATGCGCGCTTTAGCTGGTGTTGTGGCGTCGTTTTTTTGCCGTGACATGTGTTGATGCGTGCTATACGCATTCCCAAATAGACGTGCTATCGATACGCACTTGACAAATTTTGGTTTCTCCTTAATGATATTGCAATTGGTCGTTTGCTGTTGCTGCTGAACGCCGGACTCGCTTTTCTTCCGTGTAACGTTAAACATTTGTAATTGATTTGTTTGTTTTGTTGTTCTTATTGGTTTGGCTGAATTATTTAGACACTTCACAGTTCATAATTGATGTCATTTCGATTTTATCCTGGATTTTGTTTGATTTCTGCGTTCACGTTGTTAGCGTTCCGTTAACAAAATTACAACTGCTACGGTTACTACTCTAGCGCTTGGTGTTATGTTATTGGATTGTGGTTTGTATGTGCGCTCAATTTCCCCCCGTTTTTTTTACCAAAAAAAAAAAAACAATCAAATATATGCTCGAATCTCTAATTGAAACAAGAGAAAATAAACCAAATCAAATCAAACGAAAAGAAAAAAAAACAATCAAATACCGTTCGATGGCACAATAAATGTGTGCTACAATGTCTTTTTTAAAATATGCATTCGATTTTTTGGATTTCAATGCACGTTTTTCTATCTTCAATTACTTTAATTGAATTTTTGATTTTTTGAAACGCGCAACCGAGCAAATGCTTGGAATTTCACGCCACTGTGCAATTGAACCAAACAACAACAACAAAATATCGAAATGTGTAGCGGAGAAATTGGTTTTAGTATCCAAATGATGTTCTATCATAAAAAAAAAGAGAAATGTGTGTATTTCATTTCAAGTTTAAACAATCAAAAATGTGTGTCACATGCTTCTGTGTTCTGGTATGTATCTGTGTATACGTGATTTAGATATATGCTGTCGATAAAACAAAACGGACCAACAACAACAACGAAATTGAAACCACGACGAAAAAAAAAAGAAAAACGAATAATATTCAGAAATTGGATGGGCTCGTTAAAAGTAGAGGAATGAATTAATTATTCAGGTAAAATCGGAAAATTTTTCATCGCCCATCCACCATGTGTCTGTATGTGCTTTTAATCGAATATTTTTCTTCGTCTTGTATTACTTTTTTTTGTTTACGATATTGTTGTTAGTTTATTATTGTTGATGATTTTACCCAAGAGATTTCGTCGAAAATCGATTCTTGACTGAATTCCAGAATATAGACGGCCGATAGACGAGAGACGAGAGTGAGAGAGAGTGAATGTGTGAGTGTGTTTATATATATATCGATTTCTCGCTTTTGTTGTCCGCCTTATCACTTGTTTTTTTGTTGTTTAAATTCAATACAAGGTGCTGAATTACGAATAACACAACAATATTCAAATTATTCAGGCAAAAGTCGTTAAATTGGTTTAGTTGTTGTTGTTGTTGTTGTTATGTTTCGCACATTAAATCAAGTGTCGGCTGGCAGAGACAATGCATATCAAAACAACAAAATATAATGAAGACGAAGTAGAAAAAAAAACAGAATAATAATTTAAAAATGTGAACGTGAATCATACGTGCGGGTCTCCACAATGTGTGTGTGTGTGTGTGTGTGTGTGTGTGTGTGGAAGTGTGCATCCATGTGCAACATACTTTTTGCTGTTGCTTCAGTTCGGAGGTTCGAGAAGAATGCATATACACATCGACATTTGGAATTCATTGATCGGTCGCGAGGCTCGCACTCGCACTCGCACTCGCACTCGCACACCAACACACACACACACACACACGCAAACACAGAGGAAAGAAACACGCACAACAACAAAAACTGGGCGCTCACAGAATCAAATGTCATTGGTGCATGTTCTGACACGAAAAATCGAAGTGATCGTCGACGACGTCGTTGTTGTCCGTCGCCTTCATTCATTGTCTCATTCACTCTGTTCGCCCCATCACTGTCCCTCTCTCTTGCGCCTCGACACTGAACCGAATTGAAATATTGTGAAAGTAATCCATTGGAATTGGAGAAATTTTTACTGTTCAGCGAGTGAGATTTTTATGTTTTGTTATTTTCGTTTTTGTTGTTGTTTTTTGGTTTTCATTTCGGAGACAGACAAATTTTCTCAATATAGAATTTATTCAAATGAAATTTATTATTGTGCACGAAAGCTGGATGCTCGCACACAAACACACTCACAAACACGAATTCAACGATTTTGTGCGTTTTTTTTCTCTTCTTCTTCTTCGTATATTCATTTCATTCACAAGAATTAGGCAATACCATACATGGTCGTTGCGATCGAATGGCCTCTCAATCTAAAATGAAATGCACACGCAGAATGTATGGCTTTTGTGTGTTTTTGGTTGTTGTTGTTGTTTAGCTTGTGCTATACGAACAATAACGAACGAAACAAAAATTTCAGAAATTGTTTCATTTTAATCCAATCGAACCGAACCCGAAACGACAATGACAAAGTGTTCAAAGCAATATTTTGGGTACACACATACACATTACTCTCTTGTCTTAATTACGAAAAGTGAAAGGTCAGAAGCACGAATGAACTTTAGTTTGGTTGCGATTCTCAAGTACCACTTAATCACACATTAGGCGAACTAACACTTGTTACAAAATGCAAATCAAGCGTTCGAGTCTTTCAATTTCCGATACAATTTTGTTTCATGTGAATTGTGTCGATGTTTTTTTTATTTAGTTTTTGCTTAAAGTACACCGCTGTTAAGCATCAACGCTAACGCAAAGATTTCTTCTGAATGAGAGAAGAAGAAAAAAACAAAAATTAATGCACATACACTATACATTTCTTTACAGCTTAGCAAATTTATGAATTCCAGCGGAATGTAAATAAAAGAAGAAGAAGCAGAAGCAGAAGAAAAAACTTTTTCTTCGTTTAAAAAACGCGCATTGAGTAATCAAATTTATTGAATCACCAATATAAAATGCTCAGGTATTCGAGTAATGCGCCTTTTTTTTTCACGCTGATCTGCCTTCATGTGATCATTTAATATGTTTGTTTTTGCGAAATTTTACCAGTCGATTTTTGTGCTCGACTTGAACAATCAAAATATATGTAGTAAATATAAAAAAAAACTTTCTTCACTTCGATATTATTTCACTTGGAAAACCACATTAGTTTCGTTGGCTATTTTCTCATTGATCGATTTGTACATTTGATTTTTGTATATTATTCGCTTCTTTCATGTTTTTTTTTCTCTTCTCTTGCTTACGATTATATTTTTTCTCTTGGTACTTTTTTTTCTTCTTTTTTTCTCTTCAAATTATAGGCAATTGCTCTCTTTGCATCTCTGTTATTTGTGCTTTCATTTCCTTCTCTCATTCAACCGCGATCGAAAGTATCGCGGGTTCGTAACAACAAATATGCACGTCAAATAGAAATTCTAAAGGTAAAGTTGTTGTTTGTATTTGTTTTTCTTCTCTTTTTTCTATTTTTCTTCTCATCATCTCAATCGAACGAAGAAAAAAAACAAACTGATGGAATTCGCCCATATACGATCACTTTTCGTTACATAGTTTGTGGTTTGAAGAAGCAAAGAAAAAATGGGAAAATTTTTGTATGTGTTCTGTTTCTCTTCTCGTGTTCGAATTTGATCACGATTTTCATCCAAACATTTGAAGATACAAAAATTCAATGACAATTTGTTGTTGTTGTTGTTGTTGTTCGGTCTACTCCCAAATATACAAATCGATACACACTCAATAGCAATAATACACTCAATACACTCCCGTGTATAATCGAAAATATTATTTGATTTTTTTGTTTTTTGTTTTTTTGCTTCTCTCATTAGTTTTCGAAAAGGTAAAAACGCAACAGCAACACAGAGGGATAGAGAGAGCAAAGAAACGACGATATGAAAAAATGAACGAGCAATGAATAACGTTTTAAATATGTTTGCCAGTGTGATCAAGGTACCACTTTTTTAATTGCTGCAGTTATTCGTCGCAAATATATGATTTTTTTTTTTCTCTTTTTTTCAGTTAATGTTTTTTTTTGAACACTTCATCAACAAAAATAAAACAACATAAAAGAAAAATCTCTCTTTTCTTCTCAAACACTCTGAACAACACGTAAAAGAATAATAAAAATTTTGGAAAAAAAATTAAGACCAACAACAACAAAAATTCAAAATAATAATGTTGAAATAGCAAACAGTGAAACAATTAATTCGAAAAGATGAGTTTCTAACTTCCTAATTGTTCTTACATTTTCGTATTACGACGATAAACAACCCATGTATTCAATTTAGTGAATACAAGTAAACTATTTTAATGTAACTTCCAGCGAGCTTCATTTACCGTGTCTTGTTGTATTGTTGAGAGCCGTCTCTTTGAGGCAGCAGCAAACACGATGAAAAAAAAACTCACACACACTTCACATTCAAAATAAATATCGAGTTGAAATGAATGAAACGATGAACACGGGAACGGGAATAAAAAGCAGTCAAGCTAACGAGAGATAGATGAAAAGAGACAGGTAGACGGGCAACAGCAGCGCGAGCAGTGTGAAGTGAGAAGAGAAATAAAGAATATACATACACACAAAAAATAATAATAAACATTCCAATTTCAGTTTTGTTATATGTCTTAATATATGAGAAACCACATCACGTTTAACATCGAATCGGCCGAACAAGTGTGGCATATTACCTACGCAAGCTGTGTGCTGTTCACTTTATTTTGTTGCTGTTTCTCTTCTCTCTTTGGCTGTATGAATGTGAACGCATACAATCACAGCCAATACAGGCAGATCGGTTGTATGCAAGCGCACACCGTACACCTCCCGCACTCTGAACCGTGATTGTGAGTTTGTTGTTGTTGTTGTGTTGTGTTGTGTGTTGTGTTGTGTGTTGTTGGTTGAGTGAATGAGTGAGTGAGCGAGCGAGCGAGTGTATGCACATTCACCAACAGGCATCAAAGCAAGTGTTCACACGCAAACGTAACCGTACGTTCACGTTCACGTTAACGTAAATAATATATACAATCAAATGCGATCATTCAAACATACACACAGTCAGGTAGACCGTTGAAAAAATGTTAACCCACAAATGCATAGCAATGCTCAAAGGTGATTTAAATGAGCTGCCGACGAGAGACCGGATCTCGTGCAATGGTCACAATTCAAAACAACAACAACAACAACAATAACACCAAAGCATACACCGATCACTATCAAACATTCATTATGCAGACATGTCAAAAGCATACTCGAAATTTCTAAATTAACATTTATGATAAACAATCGGCATATTATCGTGAATTTGCTCATATCGTTTCATATCTATTCTCTTTCTCTCTGTTATTTTTGTTGTTGTTGTTGTTTTCTGTTTATTCTGTTCATCGATGTGCTGCGTCAAATCCAATAAACGTGTTTTTTTATGGGGACAACGCCGTAAGTCTTAGAGTGTACACTACATTTTAATGTGTGTATACGACATTTTTTTGTTCTGTAATTTGTGGAAGTTTTGTCAAATTTTTTCTTTCTTCTAAAGCAATCCGGTAGTCGGTGGTCTGTTGGGGCAATGGGATTTTCCAAATTGTCTGTGCAAACATTGACATGATCTTGCGCCATCAAAAAATATTCCAAGTGATATTTTTTTTTGACAAAGCAATTCAGATGATGTGAGATAGATAAGTTTAGATCGTTGTTGTTCATCGGCTGAATAAACACTTACCTGTAATGAAATACCACATTTTGCACTCTGGCACAACGAAGTGCCATTTTTAATTGACGAATATCCCTTGATAATAATTTTTCAGGCATAACTAATTGGGAGAAAAAACAAAATGTCTGGGGGGATTGAATCAAATTGGAATTTCGTGTTTGTGTGTTGTTTTCTTTTTCACTTAATTCCAATGGTTCAGAGAACAGAGATCGAAAAATTATGATGCATTGAAAGGGGGTTTACCTGCGATGGTGTGCGTGTTCAACACACAACATGCACATACCTTAACACAGTTAACAATTCACAGGCCAAAGAAAAGAGGTGAATGAGAAAGACACTAGAGCCCAACAAGTTGCTGTGTCTTTCTCTGGTTCTTTATTATTTATCTTCAATAAAAAATTGACGTAGACGGTTAAACTTCATTCCATGCAATTAATGTATTCTTTTAATGTGTTTTGATGTTCTATATTGTGGAATGACATTACAGAATTTAAAAAAAAAAACAACAACCAACAACAACAACAACTCAACCGACCTGAGAATCAAAACGAAAGAGTCGACGAGTCGAGAGAAAGAGAGACAAATGAAAAACGAGAAAACGAGCAAACGAGCAAAGAACCAACAACAACACAAATCATGATTTGTGTGTTGTTCTGGACGTTAGTCTATGACAAACGCTTTTTGATTTTAAAAAAAAATTACATTTTACAGAATTAATTACATTATTCATCTCAGCAACAGAGAGATATTAACTATAGCAATGCCCGCACTTGAAAATACACAATAGTTCCTTTTCGATTTCGTACGTCATCACTTTTGAATGGAAATTTATTCAAAAAGAGAAGAAATGAAAAAAAAACAGACACACAAATTGTTGGGGGGAGGGGGAAACTTGCATGCAACAGATATATACACACACACATGCAGTCTAGATTCAGGCGACTGAACGGTTTCATGGAATTAAACCAATGAACTGCAGCAGGTCGAATTTATCGCATAATCTTAAAATCATTTGCGGATTGCTCTAGTGAAGGTATGATTTTTCGATGGGAATTTTTTATTCGATAAAAAACAGTATTACGGCACCGATTACCGTGCGTATATGCATTTTACATTAAGTTCACCTGTTCACCAAAATGCACAGCGTGCAATCGCTGCGGTGTACTCCGTCGTCATTCAACAGTGCAGTCACTTAAAAAATCGTTTTGTGGACACGCTAAATGAACACACACCCACTTGCGGTTTGTATCTACCACCATCAAATAAAATTACTAATGACTTAAATCAGTTGTCTATTATTATTTATTTCCTCTTATTCAATTACATTGACAACGGAAGCAAAATTGAAACAAAATAAACATGCACGCTCATTTTCGTGTGTCAAAGTGTACAATTTGGAATGTAATTTTCATTTTTATTTTTAAAATAAATAATAAAAACAACACACAATTTTTTGGAATTTGAACATGTGGGGGACAGATAGAGACAGAGAGACAGAGAGAGAGAGCGAGAGAGAAAGGAAATTAAAACCGATGATAATAAATCTTAATTGAGATTGGTGTGTATTTTGTTGTGTCTGGTTTACAATCCAACCACTTCGCCAGCTTTTCGATAATCAGCATTCGCAAAAATTCCCGATTGATTTTGTGCTATAGCACAAATCACCGAGCCGCGGTCACTGTATCGATTTGTTTTATGACCCAATAACTCCAGGCCAGTAATTAATTTCTGAAAGAGAGAATAAGAAACACACAAATTTAGCCGCGTGCAATATTTTATTTGTTTTTGTTGCTGTTATGTGTATTGCATTGTTATTGTGGATTGTGGATTGCGAATTGTATTGGAAGGGTAAATCGATATAACTCGTTTCGCGACTTTGAGCTAGAGGCATAAGTTCATTCGCATGTGTGTACATTGTACAATCATTCAATTACCTGTAAATTGCCGTACTCATATTGCACTTCCATTGGCATTAGTTGGTGATGGATTCGCGGCGCATCTACGGCTTCTTTGATACTTTGATCAAACCATAGCAATCGTGCTATGACCTACATATATTTCAAATAAATAAAAAAAAAAAATAACAACAACAACAGTAAAACCGAATGTGTATATTGGTATGTTGGGTGAATTTGCATTAATTGTGTGTGGCTGCTGTTGAAAATCAAATTCATTTTTTATTACCGATGAAATGGCCGTTGGAATTTTTGTACCACCGGCCGCTCCAATCACAAGTCGCACACTTCCATTTGAATCGGTCACAATGCTTGGGCTCATTGAAGAAATAGGACGCTTTTGTGGTGCAATATAATTACCAGGCGATGCCGGCAAATCGAATTGATTTTTTAATGTTTTCACGGCAAAATCATTCATTGCATTATTGAAAATGATTCCAGTTCGTTTGCCTGTTTTTCCAACTCCAAAGCTATAAATGGATGGTATTTAAATTGAGTTATTAGTTACTCTAGACAACTTCAAACCTTCAACAAAACAGAAAAACAACAACTACAACAATGAAAAAAGCAATAAAATGCATGAAATTTTCAGCTTACTAGAAATTAATTGATGATGTTACAGAGATCGCGTCACCATTTGGAGCGAGAATCGAAACATGTGATGTTCCCTTATCTGCGATCACATTATAGTTGCCGCCATAATGTTTTGGATCGGTTGATGTGCTGTCGTCATTAATTTGCTCACGTATTTGTTTCGCAAATTCAGCCGACAACATTTTTCGTACCAACTATATGGGGAAAACAAAATCATATGTATATACATTATAATTTTTGTTCGCCAGTCTTTCAATGCTGACTTTTGCTTATTAAATTTAAATCAAAAACCCCCAAAAATACCAAACAAAATCTTACCTCTGTGTTGTTTGCCGAAGAATCAGTCATTTGTGTACGGTAACCGAAGGCTAAAAATGCAATTTAAACGGTAAGATGAAGGATGTTCACTGTTTTTTCTTTTCAGTCTTATGACCAACAAATCATTTGCTGTGAAAATAACTCATTAAAAAACGTTAATGACCATAAAACGATAATCATATCGAAAATTATCGATCCATTTTGATACCATTTTAGAACTTTTAAGGTTTTTTTATAGACACGTTTGAATTAACACATTCGAAATGCGCTAATTTGTGGTAGAAACTTGATCTGGAATTCAAATTCGTATAAAAATAGAATATTCAGTTCTGGCTATTTTAGTTTTGGTTTATGAAGTAAACAATACCAAAGTATCTAACGTTTTTTTCCCATATCGAATGGCTTTTTGTGTGGTCAATCGATATGGAATCCATTATGGGGAAAAGGACCAAAAAGTATTCACACAATTTTGGTTGAATCGGAAATGAACTTGAAATTTATTCAAAAAGGGAACAGTTCCATTAGTGGATATGTAAAATGTTCACTTGATAAACAAAGACAGATGAAGGTTGATCTGCTTAGAATATGCTTTTCTTCTGTTAGCTGAAAAGATTCCGTAAATTCTACTTGGGAAGAATGTAATTTTATGTCGTTTTTTTTGTCACCAAAAATGGTCGTTTTGATGACGCGCACTTACGTCTTTAAACATCATCCAACAACAGATTCATTATCTTTTTGCTTGAAGTTCGCTTCTCGTGGTTTTCACACATTCTCTCTTGGTTTTCTATGTGTATATATTCTATTTGATGCTTTTATATCGATAAAAGGCATATGCAAATTGAGCACGATAACTATGGCATTAACCTTAATCATGTGAATTGATGATTCATTCATGTTGCTATTAACGTTTTTTTATTTTTTGGACAATCGAACCGTTGAACATGTTTACCGTATGTGGCGACCGTGTGCTCAGACCGGCATTATATGCCATCATATGGTATTCAAGCACAACAGTTTTATTTGTGTGTGTGTGTGTGTGTGTGTGTGTGTGTGTGTGTGTGTGTGTGTGTGTGTGTGTGTGTGTGTGACAAAACACTATTGCTATTTTCAAATACTTACCGAATTTAAAAGATTCAATAATTCGATGATAAGTACGTAACATCTCTTCATCATTTTCAATGGATTTTGATGTAAAATTAAAGCCACGCAAAATATTTAGTATAAACGCTACAACTGGTCCACCGGCTGATGGTGTTACATAAACGGTATTATTGTTGATAGGCAATGATAGTGATTCTTCCCAACGTGCTCTGTAGCAAATTTCATCAGAAATAAAACATAAGTATACCAAATTAATTGAATTTTTGAAGCATAAACGGTGTACGCAGTGAAAATAGTATTTTGTTTTTGTTTTTTTTCAGACGAAAGCATTATGGTGCGTATTACATCATCACATTTACAGTAAAAGGTAAATTAAATCATGCTGTTAGCAAATAGCAAATAGCCAATGATTACAGAAAAAAAATTCCAAATTAAGTAATCCCTATATCTGAAACGTGGTGACAAATTAAACTAGCGAATAATTTTATCAAAGTAAGAAAATTTTTGTTTTTCTGTACACAAAAAAAACGAGTAGTTTTACCGCATATTTACTATTTTCTCGGCAATAATTGCGAATGAATTTTCTTATTCAACTCACTTGTACGATTGCAGATCTGTTTTTGTAATGATACTGCCGAGATCGCGTAAATCGTCAGCAATCAAATCAGCCAATGTGCCATTGTAGAAATCGTCACCACCATTTTCGGCCAGAAGTCGATACGTATTACATAATTCGGTTGGCAATTGAACATATTCACCTTGTCGGCGTGGAGTGGTTGTTCCATTATTGAAAAGTGAGTTCCTACAAAAGAAAAACAAATCAATCAATAAATGTACTGCTTTATGTGCCTTTCCACCCAAGTAAACACTTTTAACAACTTCGCACTAAACGAACGTCATAAAAATGAATCTATTCGTGGGAAATAACACATCTTTTCCACACTGGAATTTGATTTCAAATAATATAATGGCAGTTTACCGTAAATGAAAATCTTTAAGGAGTCGCGGTTCAATAAAATCACCCATATGCTTTGACACCCTAAATCCTTCTTCGCATACTTTAATTGTAGGTTCAACCAATGACTTCCAAGGCATCGATGCGTATCGCTTGTGCAGTTCCCAGTATCCTTTGACTTCACCTGGAACACCAATTGCTAGCGCACCAAAGTTGTATTCGTCACTTGTTTTGAACATGTCTTCGGTGGCGGCCAACGGAGCCACCTCTTTTGCATTCAATGAGATGGATTGTTTCTCATTGTGACGATAAATGTTCATAAGAAATCCACCGCCGATGCCCATACTCTGCGCTGTTGTTATTCCATTGCATAGCAATGTTGCAATTGCTGCATCGAAAATATTTCCACCCTTATCGAATATGTCACTGTTGAAAAATGGCAAAAATGGAATGTAATTGTAAATACTATTTACTAAATAGTGAGCAAAGTTGAACTGGTTTGTGGGACACACGAACAAATTCATATCAGCAACCAGTTGGATTGGCTTTTACATTTTTCATACAAACCTGCCTATTTTACTGCACTGTTCGGAATCCGAGCAAACGGCTCCATTCTTAAATTGATGTAGTATCGATGCAGATGGTGGCAATGGATATTCAACATTCGGTATAATTTTATGCAATTTTTTGTCATTTTCACTGGAGCTTTTTAAAAAATTCACTAGCTTTTGTAGGTACAAATATGAAACTAACAGCACAACTAAGAAGATCACGATTAGAAAGAATTTGTAAGGTGGAGGTAAAATTTTAAACCATTGAACGCACGACCTGAAATGAGAGAGAATGAGAATGAGAAAGAGAAAGAGAAAGAGAAAATGAAAAAAATGACAAACTCTTTGAATAAAATGTGTATCATTTACATTCCACAAATTGATAATGGATCTTACACAACATAATAAACTTTAAAATTCTTTTCAACATTGCTGATAGTTTGTTTGATTGAACATGTGATATGTTTGGATAGATTAACATGATTTGTATGATTGGAATGTGTTGATTTTATGGATGATGTGCCATTTATGTGCTTCCTCAATCTCAACATCAGGAAATTCTTTTCTTTTTTGTTTTATTGTGAAATGCCAAAAATGTGATATGTTTTTGTATTTGGACGAAACGCTTCCCAATTCATTTGCTTTTGCATTACGAAGCGATTGAGTTGTTTACTATAATTACGAATGTCGTTGCGCTGACACATGTGTGTGCTTTTCATTTTAACGGAGGAGGAGGCGGCGTGCGGGCAGCACAGCTGCTATGAAAGGGGCCTATTGATTATGTTGTTTGTGACCATGCGCATAACCGAATCCATTTTCGATGCCTGTGTGTTTTGGTTAGGGTATTTCAAAATACCGTTTACCGTTATAAAATAGAAACAGATTGTCAACATAACGTTTAATGAATGTCGTTCTGAAATGAAAGGCCTTCAGTCTTGATACGGTCAGAATGATGATTCGATTGATTTGAACTGTATGAACAAAAACCACGGTGTGCTTGCTGTTTAGCCATATCTCATGTGGCTGTGTTTGCGTAGTGTGAGTGTTGTCATCGAAGTGACACATTTGTTTTTGCAGGTTTTTTTTTGGATGGCAATTCAAATTGATTGCTATAAATGTTCAATTGGCTTAATGCCTAACCATCGATGACTTACAAAAGTCACCGAATACAAGTCATCAAAATAGTTTACATTTATAGGCTTAAGCTACGTACAAAAATGCAATCAATTGAAATTGAAATTATGAATTTTAATGAAAGTTCACATTTATTTGGGGAGCTCAACAATAATTGTTCGTATTATTGTTGTTGTTGTTGTTCTTGTTGTTGTTATGCTAACACTGCTAACGATTCGAAGTAGTCACGTGAAAATAGCCAGTTTAGCATTTACATTGGATTTTGCTGTGCTGGTTTATATATTTGTTTAAAATTGTGTTTCACCACAAAGGTCACGAGATTTACAAGACAATCTACTAATCGGCCGTTTATTATTCTTATTTTTTCATATTTTTTTCTTTTTGGAGGCGTCTTGAGAGTGATTGTGATGAATACATCACGATCCATTTTCGAATTTGAACTATTGTCATGTGAAACCGCACACAAAACTGCTCGGGACCGGTCATGAACTGTTTTTTTGTTGTTGTTGTTCTTTTGTTTTATTGTGTATCGTTGTCGTTGTTTGATGATAATTAATGAGGATCGTAATCAATTCTAATGGAATTGGATGTTCGCTTTAAATTAGCCTTATTTATTATATCTACGGTTACCAACAATAAAAAAAAATTATGCGTAAAGTAAACAATGCTCTGGCTATGCATTGTCTACAATATTTCAATTCATCTAATTTGTTTTCTTATTTCGATTGGATTTTTTTATTGTTGTGAAATTTAGTATATTATGATTATATATATTTATATACCTTCGGTGTTTATGGTGATGTCTTTTCGGTGGGTTTATTCGGATTGATTCCGATTGTTCAGCTAGCGGTGCTGATGATTCGATTTGTATCGTTGCCATGACTTTTTTTGTTCACGTGATCGATGCGCACTTCGTATCAAAACTGTGTTGAGAAAAAAAATAGACAACAACAAATCAAGTTTATGAGTGATTAAATGCGCTTCTGTATTATCAGAATTGTATATGTTTACAATCTCAACACAATCATATTGATTTACATTAATGACATGTATGTTGAATGGGTTGCCTCATCCAATATTTTGGACAAAATATGGCATTTGACCAAATTTCATCAGCAGCAAATCAAAGATTTGTTTGTTTTTTTTTTTCAGAAAATTATTAAACTGTAACTTTTATGAAAAAAAAACTATATTCTGTACCTACTGTTCGGACTCATATTATATGTTTAATCTAGGGAAACTTATTTAAAACCAATGAATCCATATTAACGTCGAACTTGTGAATATTATTCGAATATAAACTGAAAACTCATCACAAATTTCAGGGTGAATATCTGTTGAAATGTCATGCTGTCCACTCAATGCCAGCAGTTTAAAGGAGAAACGTGTTTATAATAGTCTTCACAATATTGGCAAAAATAACTTTTGTAAAATTGGGAAGGAATTCACAAGAATTCTATAGAATTTTAGAAATTTGTGAGGTTTGTGAAGCTTTTGTAATGTTTTGC
This sequence comes from Aphidoletes aphidimyza, assembly GCA_030463065.1. Taxonomy (NCBI): domain Eukaryota; kingdom Metazoa; phylum Arthropoda; class Insecta; order Diptera; family Cecidomyiidae; genus Aphidoletes; species Aphidoletes aphidimyza. The sequence goes on along the minus strand of CM059997.1, from coordinate 11,573,084 downwards.
ATTCTGTTGAAGCGTATCAAATTCTTCCTCAGTTCCATGAATTTGTTCTACGATGCAAATTCGTTTCAATTTCAACGAAATGTAAATAGAAACCAATCAAATTAATATGAATTCGTGCATGCATAGACGAATCATGAATTTCTAGTATTGCAAAAAAATGAATTTTATCATTTTCATTACTGGGAATCGCTATCACAGGATTCATTCATTGTTTCTATTTTGTTCTTATCATTGTGCGCTGGGTTAAATTTAACCGGATACAAGAGTTGCGTTCCGTGTCTTTGCACTGCGACACTCTGTTTCACTTTCTTCATTTCGTTAAATGTCAATAGTTTGATAGGAGTCAATGTGATGACTGGCATTCCACTTGACTGATATTGAACTTTCGACTGTAATTTTTCGATCGATCATTTTTGAATTATGATCTTCGAATCGATCTGTTGCTATTAAGAAGATGGCTTGATATGAGGTCAATAACGGAACTAGAGTATGATAAACACTTCAATAAATTTCAATATATCCGTAGTTTTTGCATTTTTAATGGAAATTTAAATCGAAATTCGTTGAAATGTTTGTGTGAAATTGTGAATCTATTAGCAAAGCCAGGAATTTATCAGGGAAAATCTGAAATTGTGAAAGCTATTTTTATTACTGCAGCACATCAGGTCTTTACTGTGTTTTTTTTTTTCTTTTTTTTTAATTGACAATATCTGTGTTTGACTTGTTTGTTTTTTTTGTTGTTGAAATTTAGTAAATTGATGTAATAAATATCAATCCGCCTGGGTCGTGGTAATATTTAAACAATTGTCATTCACCTGTTGCACACTCACTGAATTCACACTGTACACTCCTTTTTTTTCATTAGTTACAGAGGCCAGAAAAAAAACGAATAAATTCAATCGAATCAAGTAAAGATTGAATCGAAACGAACAAAATCAATATCACATACAATATATGCGTATGTAAATAATGTCTTTTATTTTCAATTATTTTTCGATGAAAAGGAATGAAAATAAATAGGGTGAAACAAATGGATTGTATTGATTCCGTCACCCTATCAATAAATACACCAACCAAATGTTATAGCTAGTGTATTATGCCATGTGATAATTTTGGTGATGTGCGTTGTTCACGATTTTTATTTTGTTATTTTTCAACAGAAAATGTTAAACTATTTCTAATTCAAAAATAAAAAAAAACACAAAGCAAGAAAACGACAATGATTTTCTTTTTTTCGATTTACGAACGAAACAACAATTTGCTAAAGCTCACCTTAAAAACGTAATAAAATTATAAAAGAAATTCAATCTCACAGCAAACAATTTGCTGTTTGAAGAAAAGACAAACTGTTAACACGCACCGGCAACCAACCAACTAAATCCACAGAACACAGAACAAGCTAATTTGAATATTGCCCATTAAGTGAAGTTGCTTCATTCATTCCATTTGAAAACACGTTGGATTCGTTTTCGAACCTCTCTCTCTCTTTCTCCCCGTGGAAAGAATATATATATATATATATATATATATATATATATATATATATATATATATTATATTCTAAATTGGAGTCTTTTATTTCTACTTCATTCTGTGCGCTCTCTCCATACGAAGTAAACAAAGATTGTATGCGTTACTCTTCATTCGTATTATTCTTCTTTATTTTTTTTTATTCTATATGTTTTTCGGTTGTTGTGCGTTCTTCTTCATCGTATTCAGTTGTTGTTGTTGTTGTTTTGTTTTTTTTTTTATTCTGGCCGAATATATTATATTCTCTCTTTCGCTGTATAAATGTTTCCAATTGTATCAATGTATGCGTGATGGGAATGTGAAAAAAAAATGTTCACAATGAAGCCAGTAATTAGCATTTCGACAATCAAGATGAGTGAACACTATCGAACGTTTCGTATAATATTGAATATAACAACAACAACAACAACAACAACAAAAAACGACGACAACGAATACTGATATAGGAAGGTACTTAATTAGTGTATCGAACTATCGACCGCATGAAACGCACGTACTTTAAATAAGTATCGCCTGAATGAATTGAACGCAGTTGCGCTTACTTTTTAAATGCTCGATTAAGGAATACATCGAGGAAACGCATAAAAAGAAAAATCAACGACTAGAAAATCATTTTTCCAGTTCAATGTTCTGATTCATTTAATTTCATTGATATTTACGTCTTCGATGTAATGTTCGATATTCATTCGACACTGTTGCTATTCTGTGCTGAATAGCAGGTGGTATAACGTACTCGTGTGTGTGTGTGTGCGTAATATTATGTGTGTGCGTGTGTATGTTTCAATAGACAACCAAAACAATCTCAATTGACGTTTTGACGTTGACATTTATATCATCACAAGACATTTTTTTTGTGGCAATTTTTTTTATTGCATATTGTGGACAATGCGTGTTGCATGTACACAAACACGGTGGAGAAACATTGAGAAGAAAAACAACACTTAACACACTTTTGTTTACTTGTTATAGTTAAAGCCAAGGATCATGAAAATGGAAAACAATTAATACGGATTCATCGAATCGGCCGGTGTTTTCTTTTTCTTTCCTTTTTCTTTTGTGTGTGGTTTTATTTAATTATCGTTTTCAATCGATAGAAACACTCGTATTCGTATTGTGATGATGTGGCTGGATTCTTGTTATTGTTATTGTCCATTAAACTCCAACAAAATCTATAGATTAGGTTTATTTATTTTTGCGATATTTAATACTCTTAGTCCGATCTATGGCTTACGAAAATATTCACGCGCCGATGTAATCAAATTAAGGTAATTGCTTATCATTCATTAAATTCGTTTCGAATTATTTCCATCTCGTTTCCACCGTTGATTGCGGTCTGGAGGCTGAAGTTAATCAATGATAATCATTTAAAATTGAATTGCAGAGAAGAAGTACGGGATATGTTTCAGCATGCATATAATGGATATTTAAATCATGCATCCGATTACGATGAGCTACGACCGCTAACGTAAGTGTTATTATTTTCCTCTCGCTTTTAATTGTTTTGTTTATTTGCGCGCCGAACAAACCGTGTTTAGCGAAATCATTTCAAAATCAATCGAAATTCAATGTGAATTTTAACACAAAATAGGTGTGACGGTGTGAATACATGGGGCAGCTACTCACTTACACTTATAGATTCATTAGATACATTGGCTGTGATGGGAAATTTCTCCGAGTTTAGACGTGTTGTGGATATATTGATTCAAAAATCGAACTTTGATAGTGATATAAATGTGTCCGTATTTGAAACAAATATTCGCATTGTTGGCGGCCTCTTGGGGGCACATTTGATGCAACATCGTTCTGGTGTCACATTGGAGCCCGGTTGGCCATGCAATGGTCCATTGCTTCGCATGGCAGAGGATGTGGTATGAAGACACTTTAACTTAGACACTTTTTAATTACAACAAACAAATAATGTTAAATACGTTTGATTTGATGTGGTTTTGTTTTCAGGCCAAACGACTGTTGCCGGCATTTGACACCAAAACGGGTATGCCATACGGAACAGTGAATCTGAGGTATGGAGTACCCATCAATGAAACTAGGTAGGGCATGCGCAAGCACCAGTGCACCCTTTTCAATTGTAAAGGATGACAATTGACATTATTGTATTATTAAAATTGTTATTGTTTGTAGCATAACGTGTACGGCAGGTGTTGGAACGTTTATCATTGAATTTGGAGCGCTCAGTCGTTTAACTGGTGATCCAATTTATGAAGAAGTTGCCATGAATGCCATTTATTCGCTACAAAAGCATATGTCAAGTATCGGCCTGTATGGAAATCATATCGATGTGCAAACAGGTCGTTGGACGGGTAAGTAGTTACTTGTTGTTTTTCCATCAACGGTCGGTCGATTCCTGTATCCATAATTTGTAACGTTTTCATTTCAGGTGTCGACAGTGGGATTGGAGCTGGTGTCGATTCATTCTACGAATATTTAGTTAAGGGTGCAATTATGCTAAATCGACCCGAATTAATGCATATTTTTAAAGAGGCCAAATTTGCAATCGATAAATATTTAAGTAAAAATGATTGGCACATTTGGGCTAGCATGACCAAAGGTCTAGTCACGATTCCAGTGTTTCAATCATTGGATGCATATTGGCCCGGTGTGCTGAGTATGGTCGGTGACATTCCAAATGCAATGAAATCCATTTACAACTACCATTCCGTTTGGAAACAGTACGGTTTTCTTCCTGAATTTTATAACAGTAAGTGGATCTTTTGTTTTTATTGAAATAGTTTGAATGTTTTGCAAAAGTCACGTATAATTAAAATGGATTTTAATTTTCAGTACCCAATAGTGAAGCTGGTGCGAATAGAGAAGGCTATCCGTTGAGACCAGGTATACAATTTTCTGCAAAAACTTCAAAAATTCAATATCATGTAGAATATATGTTGTTGTTGTTTGCTTTGTTCGTGTGCATAGAGCTTATTGAATCTGTGATGTATTTGTATCGAGCAACCGGCGACTCATACCTTTTGGAAATTGGCGAAGATATGCTTCGAAGTATTCAACATAGTGCAAAAACATCGTGTGGCTTTGCAACGGTGATCCTTTTGTTACAATTTGCTTTTTGTTGCGGCTGATGCGTTTGCCCATTTCAAACTGTTTGATTCATTTTAGATCAAAAATGTTCGTGATCATCGGAAGGAAAATCGCATGGAATCATTTTTCTTGGCTGAAACAACGAAATACCTGTACCTTTTGTTCGATCCCGATAATTTTCTCAATAATGATGGCAGCAGCGGAACAGTGATTCAGGTGTTGAATGGTGAATGTGTTATAGATACGGGTGGTTATATATTCAATACCGAAGCGCATCCAATTGATCCAGCTGCGTTAAGATGCTGCCATGAAACTCCATACAGTGATTTAATTGCTGAAGATTTTACGCCATCCCACTACTTGGGTGAAGTGGTGGAATTAAAAGCTGAAGAGGAGATCGAAGACATTCAAAATTCGAATGAAGTAATTGATTTATCGAATGAAGTAAGCTGATGCATATACAAATGAATCCTTTAATGTTTAAACATCCAAATCCATTTTTTTTTCATTAATAGGATTTGTCATTCAAAGTGACTGAATGGCTTGATAATGATGAGGGCACTAGTGAGCTGCTTAAGTTCATTGACGAAATGAAAGAGATGTCCAATAAACAATCGAATCGCATAAATCCACTACTCACAAAATCATCCAATTTAACGGAAACATTGGACAAAAGTAATATTTCTTATGATGATTTAATACTCTTCGAAGAAATTTTGACGGCTGAAGTGAACAAAACCATTGCAAATCCAGACAATGACATTATCAAGGAAAGTGTAAACAAAACAACAAAATTTATAACCAGAAATTTACCACAATCACATGTTCAGAGCTGGAATTCGGAGATCGATGAATCGGCCAAAATTGATGAAAATTCAGCTCCAATTGAAGAAAAATCAACCCATTTGGAGGAAAAAGATACAAAAAATCCGTTTGATTCGCAACGATTAATCGAACGAATTCGACGTACATACGATGAAACGCATGTAACTCCAAACTATGAACTGTTAACTTGTAAGTCACAGTCATTTTTACAACGTTTGGCTGTGCTTGGTGAAATGCTAACTTGAATCTATAAGAATTCGAAAATTTTATTTAACAAAAATCGAAATTTGTACGTGAAAACGGAGACAAAAAAAATAAAAATAAATGATGTAGAAAGAAATGTATGTCGAGTAACGTATTTGCTTTTCGTTTATTTGTTTTTGCTTTATTTCCAACTCTGAATTTAATTTTTCACAACGAAAGTGGCCGGCCCAAATGAAGCGCCTCTTTAGCTGAATGTAAATCAAATCTATTAGTCAATCTAATTTTACAATATGATGAACTATTAATTTAATGGTGGCGGCGTGGTTTTCCTTCATTTGGATCTGGAACTTCATATCCTTCAGGCAATGCACTGGTGAATTTTACAAAAAAGAAATGAAGAAGTTTGCATTAGTCATATCGCCCTAAATAATTGATTTCAGACTCAAGCGGACGAAATTGATACATACTTTGTAACTGGATTGTGGAACAAGCTGTGGTTTCCATCACCCCATGGGAATCCCTTTCGGCGGATACGCAAATGTTCATATGCTACGAATTCTGGACGTGGTTCATCAGCGTGCTCTTGATGGGCCAAGTAAGCGTTCAACATTCCCAAAGCAATGGCTGGACCACCGACAAAGAATGTCAAATTTCTCCACAAAGTCACTTTTGCTGTAAACAAACCAAACACATATGAACGATTAGATTTTCAGTTTTGGGCTTTTCTATCGACGACAGCCTCGAATATATAAATGTTAAAGAAGGTTATGTCCATTGTTTTTTTTTCTGCGCATCAAACCAGATATGGTTTTGTCTTATCAGGTCAATTTATATAACCCCAAAAATCCAACTGATTTCCATTTGTGTGAAAATGTTCCTCAATTTGAAATGCAATGGAAATATTCGACAACAAAATTTCCTGCTCAATGTTACATAATCTCAATTCGTTTACGAATGATATTCCGTGTCTGTCAATTGTATTTTATTTTCAGATATGTGGAAAATAATAATAAATACCTGGGCTACTTCCATGGTCAGCAGCTGATCTACGGATAGCCGTTGTTTGGATAAAACGACGGATTGTGTAATTCCACATCGATGCCATTTTTCAGATGGTCTTTTTTTTCCTTATTCCTTTGGCTGTGAATTGAATCAATGAAAAATATTATGCGTAAAATTGCAGCGACTGTCACAAGTGGAAATTTCGTCGTTTTGTCAATTGACAGCTTACGTTAAATGGCGAATCATGAGTTTACATACGTACACACGAGATGGCGTTGATGACAGATTCATAGCGAAATTGGTTAAATTGAAGAATTTGAAAATGGAAAATCATTTGCTCAATGAAAAATATTTGAAAAATTGTAATTTGACGAAACATAGATCATAATAGCTAAAATATAATCGATAAAAATCAAAATAACGCACTTGCCGCGTCATTAAAATGATATTAGTGATTTTTGTGTACCGATTTCGCTTGCTGCACGAGTTTTTACCACATCAAACAGTTTTTCATTTGATATCAACACTTTTTTATTGAAAATATCGTACAAATCCTGAAATTAAATAAAATAAATATTGCTAACTTCATAAATTTTCATTTCTGTAATAAATTTCAAGGGGATGGAGGTTAAATTTAGAACATGTCATATCTTTTGAACGAATCAACCGATTCTCATGGGTTTGTATTCAAAATAAGAATCGATTCGACGTATTTTGCAAGAGTCATTTTTGCAAACCTCCATATCAATGTTTATCAGGGGTCATCGGAGATAAAATTTCAAGTTGCTATACTTTAATTTACTTACTTACGCCTCTTCTTTCCAAAACATTTCCAATGATACTCAGCTCATTATGATCAGTAAATTTGAAAGTTCTAAATTGCGTGTATATATACATTTGCACTGATATGCAAGAGCATAGGGGTTGCTCGCGTCGAATACCGTCCACAGTGATTCGCAATGAACAAATAATGTCGATTTCATACTTTTTTTTTTAAATTATCAAATAAATCTTTATTTTATTGAAGTTAACATTTGAAGTTGATAAAAATTTAAAAATGCCGTCTACTTACATAAAGAAAATGATTGAATTTATTATTAATTTAAAATAAAATTAAATTAAATTTTAATTATATGAATTCTTAAAATACACATAAGAGACTATAAAATACAAACAATTTAAAATTAAGTTGAAAGTTTTACTGTTGAAATAAAACACAAACACTCGTTCATTGTAAGAACTCTTAAAAACTGTCTTTATTTTGGAATAGCAAAAAGCCATTAGCTAACAGATAAATAACATAAAGGAAAACAAAATGAAACATAAATATGATTTTGGTTGTGAATGTATGTGTGTGTTTAGTGTGTTAATATGTTCTTAATAAATATGTTGACCGTACCGTAATGTTGTAAATCGATAAATAAAGTGTTATGTATTTGATTAAATTTCTTAGCATAAATAACAATTACATGCATTTTGTTTCTCTTTGGTATATACAAATTTGACTGATTAAAAGTTGTTTTAATGAATACGAAACACGATAAGGATAGAATGAAATTTCGTGTGTCGACCTCTTCCCTCAGCTGAATAAGACGTCTAATGATAGCAATCACTTCATCCGCAGAATTATGAAATGTGAATTACATTTACTCGAAAAAATAAAGCTTATCCAATTACAAACATTTTTTTATTCTCGATTTCAGAAGCCATTTTAATACACATTCATTGTTGCTTTCAATTTGACGCGTTTAATCTCATAAACACAATTAGAATTTTGCGATTCCTAATAAATCGCTAGCGTTCATCGTTTTTAGTTGTTGTTTTTTTTCTTTTTAGAATGAATTGTATGATACAAACATTTATATATTATTTATTTTATTGATTTATTTTTTATTCACTCTTTCTCTGCCTTTTTGACAAATAATTACAGTTTTAATTCAATATAAAATCACAATTGACGTTTGTTGAATATTGCATGTAACTGCAAGTCCATTTTCTTTTCTCTTCTACATGATGATTAAAATTAAACAATATTTTTTTTATTATTCTCATGATTTTGGAATAGTAACAGGCTCTAGCTAAGTTACAATTTGTAACTCATTGTAGATGTGTTTGGCAATTCACTAGACACATAATTTGTGTTAAACATCCAATATAGCAGCGCGTCTATCATTTGAAATATCGGTGTGTATGTCTATGTGTCTCTTGATGTTATTAAATTACAATTAAATGTCTTTTATTTCATTTAGAGTTCAAATTTTGAAGTCGACAATGAATTTGTTATGTTTTGGACACTTGTTTCATTGTATTTTGCTTTAATATATGAATATTATTTTAATATATTGTATTTATTTTTTTTCCTGGCATAAAGTTATTGCTAACCTGGTTTTATTTTGTTTATTCTTTATTTTTCTTTTAAATTTTCATATAATGACACACCAAATGCTCCAATATTGCTTTTTGAAACGATGTGTTTGTTCAAGCAATTTTAGAATATGAGAAAATGTTAAATCTCCTATGTGGATATTATAATTGGTCACCAGAATCACAACGGGCTTGTTAGAATCACAACGGGCAACATATTTTTTTTCTTGTTTTTTTTTTTTTTTTTTTTTTTTTTTTATTTGAATATAATTTTTAATTAAAATATTTTAAGGTGGCGATGTTGGTTGGTTTCTTTTGTTTGCGCACGCAAATCGCCAATGTGAATAATAATCAGAAGTCTTGAGTAAAATATTTATACGTGTGTGTATGTGTGTGTGTGTTTTAATTTTTGCTCTTGGCTCACATTGAATGCACCGGAAAAAGCATGACGATTTCAGTTTACTTGTATAGCTTTGTTTAAATGGTCTAAAATTTATAACTACGTTTAATTGGACGATTTTGCCTAGCAAAATGGTACATATTTCAAATATTAAATCAATTTACCGACTCAGGCATACTATTAATTCTATCACTAACCTCAATGTTCGGATTGATTTTTTCATTTTGATTCAACATGGATTCCATCGTCCCGTTTGAGTTTTGCTTGATGTTCGTCTGACTTGTTTGTCGGTTTGAGGTCAAATATATAATAATCAATAGCTTCAATGTGGCACCCGCAATCAGTTCAATGGGCGCGTTTATTTTGAAACTATTCGGGAACTCGAAGCAGATCAACTTTAATATACTGGTTCGAAATTCAGAGACTCGTTTTCTTTTCAGTTGACAATTTTTGATTAGGAACAAAATTCGACCAGTTTTCAGTCTAATTATAGTCGAAGGAACATTCGAACCCTTGACGAGATCCTCATAGATTTGATTGCAAATACTTAAAAGTCTGATCGAATGCCGTTGGCCGCCTGCTGCCAACCAGTCATTTTCCAAAGTCTGCTTCGAATTACGCGTTATAAAATGCATTTTGTTGTGTGCCACAACACTCTAGTTTCTAGTCTAAACATCTTGAATTTATATCCTAGAAATTTGATTCATAACTTCAGAAGAATTGCGATCAAATATTTTGATGGAATTTGTTTCCTTTTGATTACATTTGTTTGTTTTTTTTTACTACACGAGTTGCAAACCACATTCATAGAAAAAGGAAATGGAGAAAAGATTGCTGTTTTTGTGTTTTTTTCTTTTTTTTAAGTTTTAAGTGTAAATATATTTTCATTCGAAATACGATACGATCATTCGTTCGAAATGATTTCCAGTTTAGGAACTAAAGACATCGAAATATCAAAATCAGCCAACACTATCGAACTGGGTTTGGATTAACCCAAGGATCTATTCAGAAGAATCACTAACCGAAAACATTTGCAAATGTGAAAACAAATGAAATGAATTCAATGTCGGAATCAAATTTCATCCATTTATCGTTGATTGGTTTGGTGAATGAAAGTGGCTTTTTTTATATTCACTTATCATACAAATGTTTGAAAGCAGAACTCTAGCGTTTTCGTTTGCAATTGCGCATCACAGCGGGTATGATTTTGTATTATTGTAAAATTACTCATTTCTTTTGTTTTGTTTTTTTTTTTTTTTTTTTTTTATTCAATTAATTTGTCCACTGATTATTACACATGCTGAGAGCAAGAGATTTAGGATAAAGACTAGAATCAGTTTCGGATTTTCTTCTTTGTCCGTTTATTTTAATGAACTATCGGTTGCTCTATGTCGTGGGTTATCATCACTAAGAAATTGGTTTTATTTTTCGGCTTAAGTCACTCAACTATCAGTAAGTTCAATTGTTTAGAGATTCATAAGAAAGAGAACATAGGCCAACAACCAGATCTATTTTTTTTCATCTTTTAATTGAATAGCACCTAAAATTAAATTAACGTTTACCAATTTGTTTTTTTTTTTGTTCTTCATATCTTGTCTCTTTTAAGTGTTTCATCTAAAAATGTTGCTCTCTCTCACAGAATCCATTCGATGGAGATCAAGAGATTTTAACAAAGTCCTTAGCTAAAATCAAATGTGCATTTACGACCACATTGAAATAGTTTAGAATGAAAACAAAAGTGTGTTGAGTACACAGTAAGTATTTCTATAATAGAAACAAACAAAAAGAAAAAAAAAATAAAAACATCCCACATCTAACAAAATGAGAAATAAAAACAACACGTCGACCGATCGTCAATAGGCAATAAAACAACTATAGGATAAATGTTGGAATACGTATAACTATTGCTTGAAGGTCGCTCTTTGCTTCACTCCCTCACAAAAGCACATACACACAAATACTGAACAGCATTCTAACTGCGTACGGCATTTTATCTAATTCTTTTTATCTTTTGCTTAACCGTTTTATCGCTGCAAACGTTGATTTTTGCTTCATGTTTTTTTGTTTGCATTCGGTTTTACAACTCGTCCATTCTATTTATCGGTGACATAAAACTTTGGTCATAGTAGTTGACACAATTTCGAACGTTTTTTGTGCTTTTCCGGCTTTTCCATTTTATTAGTCGGTGTTGTGGCTAAATTTATCGTTGATTCGGTATTCATGGCCGGTTTTTCTCTACTACTAAATTGAACGTCACTCGTTGATTTATCGCTATTGGCTGCTGTTTGCACATTTACCGATTTTTCAATCTTATTACTACTCGAATTGCTATAAAATGACTTGGAAATTTTTGATCGTACTGCTTTTGATAGTGCGCCCGTTTTACGTAAACTACTAAATTTACGCCGTTGCTCTGGTGCCGCATTGTTTTGATCTTGTGCACAATTCAATGTGGTTACCGTGAATTCGATGCCTTTTACTTCTTCGGCACAAGCTGCAAATAGAAGAACAAAAAAGGGGATTTCAAATGGTTTTACAGGTTTTTTTTTTCTTCTTCTTCGAATGTAATAATAAATTCAGAGATAACAAATACATACATCCAAACTCTTCAACAGGCTTATCAATTGTATCATGATCGATCCAAGTTAAGCTGGAAGACAAATGAAATGACATTAATTTTAATGAATTGTTGTTAATAATATAATAGAATTGGCGAATGTTTTACCCCATTTCGACTTTTTCGGCCAAATCTTGCCAATGATTTCGATTGTTCAGCGTTCCAGTGTAAAGTGGTTTAATCCATGGGAATGTATCCGACAAAATTTTGTACAAAGGCAAACAAATTAAATCGATGAAACTCACTTGCATCTGTGGCAATTCATCTTTGCGCTCTCTGTAAGATATTTTAGGGTAGAGATGAAAAATGGATGTTAACAAAACACTATAGTGCTATAGCATTGGTGATATGGACAAAGAGTATCAAAACGATGAGATTAACATCATATAGTCATATCTGATAAATTAAGCAAATATTTAATAATATTATGTGTAAGTTTGTGCAAACGCTTAAGTGGAGTACAGTATTAACTATCTGCTAAAAGTATCAAATAAATGTATGAATGTTGCTGAGTGTGTCGTTGTGATATTCTCTGGATAAATGGCTAGTGAGGAAGAAAAAAATGCGTTACCGATCCATCATCGCGATGGGTTTAGTATTAAGTTGAAGCTTTTCAAGGTCACCTTGATCAAAGAATTCATCAGCCACCAATTTTGCAACACGATGTTGAACCTCCCACGGTTTAGCAATAGCACTTACATCGCATGCCGTCATCATTATTCCACAAAGTAAATCTTTTCTATCCTCGTTTTGCCAGTCGAATTCGCCATTTTCCACATAATTGGAAAATTTCTTGTACTTATCGAAATATGTCGCCAAATCGGTTGATAGAATTGCCTCTTCAACAATCTTCATTACGCGTCTGTAATCTTCGGGGGACAGTGCCTGCATACGAATCAAATGTACTTGTATACGTTATATGAAATAACCTTGGCCAAGCCAAACGGCTCTCAATTAATTGAACCGACAATAAATTCTCTCAAAATGAGCATTCAGTAGTTTTCATGAGCTCAATAAATAAAAGCATTATACGATTTGTTTACGCTGTGATTAAGCAGTATTCTGAGCAATGGGGGCTCCATCATAAAAAAAAAGAATCGACTCAATCCAAAACGATGAGCTAATTAACTACTGGTATCGATGGTATGAGGTACGAAGGGTCGACCGGAATTTTCTCACAAAACTCACCTGAAATATATTGTTTCCTTCCGAGCTCAGTATCATAATACATTGATCGAAATGATGATGTTCCATGGTGCTGGTCGTATATAGAATAGCCAATGGACTCGTTGTTTTTGTTTGAAATGAATTATTTGTTCCTCGATGATCTAAATCATGGCACAGGCACGCAACTAGCAATCCAAGTATTTCCAAATCAGTCACAAATCTCTCCATTTTTCCGGTTTTCATCATTGCAAACATGGTTTGTGTAACATTGAGTGCATGTCGCCAATTATGGTATTTAACGGGACGGTAATTCTTCTTTACGCTTAGTACCCAACGGCACAGAACCTATTTATTAAATCGAGAGACAGAGAGAGAGAGAGAGAGAGAGAGTGAAAGGGGGAAGAGAATAAGAGAGAAAATGAGAGATACAACTAGAAAAAAAAGGAATTCATCAAAGAATCAAAAGGCACGCACACATTTGTATAAATACAAAATTCACCAAACGACCAAAAAACCATTCGGACAAGGAAACGAACGCGGATAATAGACGTTATGAGGATAATCGAGGTTTCAACTAAAATTAGTTATAAGTAATTGGTTCGATCTACATGCGTAACGATTCTGAAATTGCCCGTTTCAATGCGACACAATCATTTTCTTGTCGATTTTTTTTTTATTATTGTTTCGTCTCTATATGAATGTTTATTTAGAACAATTGAGTGGTGTGCAAACATAGGATGGAGATATAAGAGGGATACAGGGAGAATGAGGAGAGCGTGGGAAACGGAAAGAGTTCATTTCGAAAATCAATTTATTGTGACTAGCAAACACTGCATATCACATCTTCTATATCTCTTTGTATATCTTTATCTCGTGCTTATGCTCATTTCAAAATTCTGCACACGTATATCAAATGTTGTTCGAATTTGATTTGACAACCATTTATAAGCTTGACTGATTTATATCTAGATATATTTGATTCATAGATAGATGTTGAACTTAATTATTATGTTGTGTGTTGTGTTTAGATAATTACATGAGACCATTAAACGAGGCACGTTTACTGGTTGTGTCTGTTTATATGTATGAAACCAAACAAATGTATTCTAGATCGCAAAAATATGATTGCTCAGCATTCAACGGACGCTGTCTAATTTAACCAGAGGTGGGTCATCGGAGTCACTAATTACTGGTTCAATGGTGAAATCAAAAAGAAATAACATTCACAAATGAATGTCAAGTGTTACATTGGGGGGGTGACGATACAGTATAAAAAACACCGTATTTCAACTGTTCCATTTTGAGACATTTATTGATTAGATTGGAAATGATACCGGGAGGTGTCATAAGCACAGAAATGTGAAACTAACAGTGTCATTGCGAAATTCGGCCGCCATATTATTATTGTCTGTTGTTTTTTTTTACAGTGGCACTTGAAGCCTATTTTTGGTATAGACACAAAAGCTGAAATTATTTTCCCAATAAAATGAGATGTGCGTGACAGAATTTGTCCCGAGGTCCATTTTTCAATCTGATATACATAATCGATATGAATACTAATGCTTTCCAGTTTTTTCTTGTGTCAATGAAAACTGTCTAAGGTAAAGTTAAGACTTTAAAACCATATTTATTTCATTGCTTGCCAGATGATTAGGTTAAAGTTTGTGTATTTGAAATATACAAACCCAATGAAAGCTTCCGGCAAATACTCACTCCATTTTTAATACAATTTGAATCGAGAATTTCGGTAAAGGAAAATTGTCCATCCAAACAACACAAAAATTTAAAGTTTTGAACGTTCAGTAAGGACACGTTTCAGATGGATGGACATATTTTTATCACCATTTATGTATTTATGGGTGCTAACTTCCGATATTGATTTGTAAACATGAAATTGTATTTCTTGAAAAGACTTTGATTTTTTTAAAGAAAAAAAAAAGCTTTTCACATCAGTAGCATGAACATTGATGGCCTTTTGTTCAGAATAAGAAAGAAGCACATAATTGAATTAATGTGACATTGATTTCTGGTCTATTTATCAACAACAACAAAAAAATCAAATTGAGTCGGCTCTCTGTGGCTCTCTGAGAATACAAAATATCATGTCTGCTGACTTTATTCATCTGAATGGATTCGAATATTTGAAAATGCTGTTTTAGGACGGATGCTCAAAATTCACTGTATCCACCTTTCTGTCAGACGGATTGATTATATTATCGGTTCATAGTGTCTAAGTTTTATACCATAAGTTTGAACAGCAACCGCATACCACTATGCAAATGGAATTACCGGAGGCAATTTTTTGCCTTCCCAAAAACTGATGCTTCTAATTTGAATTTCAATTTCATCGATCTACCACAGAATACACAACTGCCATTCAAACTATACTTACATCGTACGGTATGTGAAATTGTTGAACCAAATTACACTGAAGAAACATCCGAACGGTGGCACGACATGTGTCTTCATCGTCTAGATCAAAGTCTGTAAACAAAACAAGAAATTGATTTTAAACCAATTAAATTTCAATTCATATCAGGTTTATCAGGTTTAAACACATAAATTTAATCGAAAAACAGATATATGCGATAGTTGGTGGTTCAATTAAATTTGAATGGTTTTGCTCAAATAAATGTATAATAAGTCTCGAATAAAATGATCTGTTTGATATGTTTATAATCGGTGAATATGAACATGGCTTAATTGAAAATAACTTGTTGTTTTCATGTGTTTGTGTACGCATACAACGAAGTTTCTCCAGCAATGTTTTACGACGTGTTGAATGTTGTCGTCGATGAGCGACAATCGTGCAATTCATAAACGAGACTGAATTTTTGCGCGTCGCTTACCGACGAAAGCAATATTGTCGTTACATACGCAATGACAAAAATGAATAAAATAATATGCCAAATCCAGGATATTTTGTTGTATGCGTTCACAAAAACATTCAGCGTTGTCGTGAATATGAACAGAGATTGTTTGTAGTTGCTATTTTCAGGAATTAGTGAACACAAATTCCGACTCCCTAATGATGATATTGATTTTGTTTCTGGGTTACAACATTGTCACCCGGGAACGACAGCAATATCATCATTCAGTGAAAAAAATGAATATAGTAATATGAAAGAGTAGTTTTGGTTGCATGTGTTCACCATAGCATGAAGATAATGACAGCTGGGCAACCAACGTATACATTCTCACATTGTGCTAAAAATGGCACAATATTATGCTGAAAATGGCACATTGTTGTTCGAAAAGTGGTACAAAATCAGCGATTGTCGTTAAGCAACACGCTCAAATTTAGTCTTGTTAATGAATTGCACGATTGTCGCTCATCGACGAAAACATTCAACACGTCGTAAAACATTGTTGTCACTACTGGACGACAGTATTGATGTGGAGAAACTTCGTTGTATGCGTACACAAATACATGAAAACACCAAGTTATTTTCAATTAGGCCACGTTCATATTCACCGATTGTAAACATATCAAAAAGATCATTTTATTCGAGACTAGTTATACCGATTTTAATTCAAAATATCGAATAAATTATTTTTGCTAGTTTCATATCAAATGATATTACTGTCTTTCTTTATACTCTATCTGACAAGAACTAATTAAGGATGCCTGATGGTATCATGAACAAAGCCATCTCAAGGACGAACAGAAGGTTAATTGGATTGCAAATCAAATCTTTTAATAGGAAATCCCGTTAAATGCAATCCTTATGCCCGAAACTTTATCGAAACTTCTTCCAACATTTGAATTGAATACAATTTTAACTCAAACCTTCATATTTATGCAAAAAGCTTTTCGTAAATCCTTTCAATTTTGTAAATGATTCGTTGTATTTTGTTGGTTTTGTATGATTAATAAGCTGGTGTTGTTTATTTCATAAATACATCACATTTATCAACTAATAAAGCGCATTTGGTTGCTTTTGTTTTATTTGGTGACATTTGCAATGTAATAACCGATAAAAAGCTTTGATAATAAATGGAGTATAAAGTAACAAAATTCTATATCATTTGCACCGTTTCTTATGACAAAATTACTTATATAACATCCTAATCTAATATTTGAAATGCGACCATTAAATCGAATCAAGAAACAAAATACACTTATTCACGCATAGAGAGAGAGAGAGAGAGAGAGAGAGAGAGAGAGAGAGAGAGAGAGAGAGAGAGAGAGAGAGAGAGAGAGAGAGAGAGAGAGAGAGAGAGAGAGAGAGATGGCAATAGAATCGTGATTCTATTGATAGAGAGAGCATAGCAGCAGCAGCAGCAGCAGCAGCAGCAGTAAACTTAAATGGAATGGGGGTAAAAATATATTCAACAATGATGTTATCGATCATGTTACGTACTCAAAATGATATTATCATATTTGGCCAGATGTGCCTGCCAAAGAGTCATTATGTAATCTAGAGCATTTCAGTTTAGGTGAGGTTTTCCCATCCAATTCACCCCCAAAGCTTAATACGCCGATGTTACAATTACATTGAATTACTGATAAAAATCTATGGCTGATACGGGAAAAGCATAAAGCAACAATATAATCTCATTTTTATCGTGTATTGATTCAAATTTAAGTAATTTACTATCTGTGAAAATCGATGGAGTAATTTTCATTTGAGTGTCAGAATAGAAATTGATACTGAGAAATGACCACGAAACAAAAACGTTGATTGGGTTGAAAACGATAGTTGATGTATATATTTCATCAAAAATAATGTTTGATCTAAGCAGATATAATCGTAAAGAGAATGAAAATCTAGTTTGAACTTACCAATAAACTTGAAACTGTATAGACAATAGTCTTCGGCCGATTGAATTGTGTCCTGAACTAATTTCATTGTTTGGGCTGGTGTCGCAGTCGCATGATATGACAAACATTCCAACGCAACTTTTTGCTTGGCCATCAATTTGCACGCATTTTCATACATTTGCGTGTTATGAATGCCAAGACCGCAGAATATAGCGAATGCTTCAATTATTGAAACATCAGTGTCTGTAAACGGGGTGCCATTTTCCTAAATAAACACACCAAAGCAAAATCGTTATTCGATGCGATAACAGTACGAGTACAATATCAATAACAGCAACTACAACTACACAACGAGCAGTAACAATGGTTATGACAACAATCTATATGGATCCAAATCGTCAGGATCTCTTTCTCATTCGCATTCGCATTCATTGTGTGTGAATGGTGAATGACTAATATGCAATCGGCTATCGCGACAACGATGATCGTTTCATAGAATTCTATACACATAGATAGCAAAGATACATTACCTTATTAATAAATTGTACGACACCAATAACACTTTTCTGTGCATTAATGACTGGCATACAAAGAACAGCCTGCGTTTCTTTTAGTTCGTCGTCAAGCGGAATTTCTGGATGCTCGGTTGCCCATTGTGTTATGTCAATTATATTGAAGAGTTGACTCGTTGATGCAACCAACTGTGCTATTTGCGCTAGAGACGATGTACTCAAATCGTTTATGGTCGGCCGTGAAAT
Source organism: Aphidoletes aphidimyza (assembly GCA_030463065.1). Lineage (NCBI taxonomy): Eukaryota > Metazoa > Arthropoda > Insecta > Diptera > Cecidomyiidae > Aphidoletes > Aphidoletes aphidimyza. Next base: position 11,554,398 of record CM059997.1, on the reverse strand, counting down.
AGTCGGGGTGTGACAATCTTGTGCAATGTCAAAAATCATGGTGAAACGTGCACGTGAATTCTAGACAACAAAACATTTGCCAGTTGGAGAGAAATATGACGAAATTGAAGGGAGGAAGGATGGAACAAAAAGAGAACGAAAGAAAGACGAAGAGAAGAGAAGAGAAAGCATATCTATTAGAAATGTGTGTTTGTGTCAATAATCAACACTTGAATGCGTAAATATCTAGGGGGAAGACACGGATTTTTCTCTCACCGAGTTTGACTTACTTCAACCAATATGAACCTATTAATCTTCAGTTCCACTAATATAGACAAATTTGACCGAGTTATTTCTAGTAAAACCGAGTTGACTATGTATTTATGATGGAATGCACAGTACCGCTAGGTCAACATTTGTGTATACAATGAACCGCTACAACTCAGTTCGTTTTGATGTGTCTAACCGTTATGTACGGTTTGTTAGAAGAATTTTAGGTCTAGTTTTACCAAAACTGGCCAAGTTAGACCGAGTTTCTGCTAGTACAAATTGGTATCTTCCCCCTAGGTAAATATCGTAAATTTCCACCGAGTGATTCGGTGTGACTGGGTTAGCGTGCGCTATCTCACTCACCTGTTGTGCAATAATATCCTCGACATTGACATTATGACTTTGACGTCGTGACAACGGTTGATGGCCAGATGCTTGTGGTTTTTCAATTATTTTTTGTATGTGACTCTGTTGGTGGTTTTTGTGCATGCAAAATTACAATTATTTTTTTGTTGAAACAATCCCAATTTAAATGCTTTGGAGCAAATGGAAAATGCCGAAAAATACGTACCGATTCACAGCAATCCAAATCCAACAAAAATACTGCACAACGTTTACATTTGAGTAGTTCACGTGCTTCGGTCAATATTTTCGTTACCAAACATTCTAAATTGTTTTGCTCTTCAAAAATGCTCCGCGCTAAATTCAATAAAATTTGATTGCGCCGATACTCTTGAATGGACATTTCGAATAGCTGTGCGTTTTGAATGCCAATGCCACAGAATGTTAAATATCGACGAAACACTTCGACATCATGATCGGTAAATTCACCCGGCGCTAAAAGCACATCAAATACAAACATTTGAATTTCCGTTTCAGTCCATTGCATTTCAAATATCTACTCTCGAAAATGCCCAATGGCCATTTGCTCGCTTACCATTTTTCTTATTGATTATTTGTGCAACACCAATGACATCGCCCTCATAATTGCAAATCGGCATGGATAGAATGTTTTTCGTTTTGTAGCCAGTTTTTTGATCGATTTCACAATTGAATCGGGGATCCTCGTATGCATTCCTAATGTTGACATAATTTTTTGTTTGGGCTACGGTACCAGCAATACCAATACCAAACGGTATGATAATCTCTTCTCCACTTGCTTTCTGCAGAGCATCGTCAAGTGCTGAAAATTAACCAAAATTTGTACATATATTTTGTTTGGCCATGTTACATGTTATGTGGCTCAACAGATTGCCCATCCAATGCTAATAAATAAGATTGTTTTAACTTACAAGTATCTTGTGTAACATCGAACAGCTTTGCCACTAAATATCGATTTTTTGTTGTTCCTTTGGCCAAGAACAATGAACTACGATCGGCCTGCGTGAGCAAACCAACATTTACCAATATTTTATGGCAGAGTACGTTGATATCTAGTTCATTTGAAATATCACGAATTAATTCCATAAATAGTTCGCTTTCATCCAAATTTTCCAAATATTGTCGGCTAGTCAACGAGAGTCGTGAGCTTGACGATCGTTTCTACATTTATTCATATTGTTGTGATGTTGTAATATTGTAATAAGCGAAACGTGTACAGTAAAATGTATGTCGCGAGTGTAACCGAAACCCCGTACATTTATTAACATGGGTTGTTGTGTGGCCCAATTTTTGATTAATGTCGTTCCCATGAAATGACACCGACCGAGCAAAAGAGAGAAACAACAATGAAAAATTACAAACAATTATTGCCTGTTCTAAGGAGTTTGCTTAATGTAAAGTAATAAATATAAGTGGATGGGACAAGCATACTTGTACGGGGGACGTGGCCAACCATTGCTGAAATAAATCCGATGTAACTGAAGATGTTCGTAATTTTGGACTTTTTGGCAACGCATCGGTGGCATCATGAAGTTTTGATTGGACTTCTGGTGGTGCGCGATCCCGTAGCCATTTTTCAATGACGTGCAATTTTTTATCGAAAAACCTTTTAACCTCATCATATTCCTCGTCTGTGGTATTAGTACCATTGTTGGGACTTTCATTATCGCTGCACGGCGATAAGATAATTGATGACGGTGATAAGGCAGCTGCTGGGCTATGTTTGCCATTGGTTTCGGTTGTATTTACTTCAGCGGTCGTCGATGACGGTAACGATGTCGGCGGTAGTGGTGACGGTGGTGGCGGCTGCGGCTGCGACGTTGATTGTATGGTAACAGCGTTCGTTTGAAGGACAATATTACGTCCACCGTCATTATTTGGATCCATCGATAAATCCTTTAATTTCTCTGTTCGTTGACACATCGTTCCACACGGGTTTCAAATCGTAAGTCAATCATTTGATGTGGAAAAAATCTAAGAGCTTCATTCGATCTAAACCAGCCAAATAATTGAATATAACACCATTTGGGGAACAGATGATAATCTCCTCCTTCCACCCTCGTGAAATCACTAATATCACACTGTCGAGCAAAAAAAAAAAAAAAATCCACGGAAAAATTCGTCCAAATCTTGTTGACAAATCTTGTTTCAAATCGTCTTCAGCTGCTACTTGGATGAAACTTTAAATGCGATTATTTCGTTGAATTCTCATCATTGTTTCACCTCTGTGGCCTATTCCACTGTAAAAATGAGATATAATATTGGGAGTTGAGCATTGATTTTACAACGTATGAAATAAATAATTTGGTGTTGGCAATGGTTCAATCGATCAATATATGATAGTTCGGGTACTTCTTTCAAGCTGTCAAAGCTTAAGCATGCTTATTCGACAGCGTATTCTATGGCCTACGAGGTATTTGCGGCAATACTGTTTATTCATTCAACAAGCTCAAATATTAGACCTTTTTTTCGACCATTGTCAACAAGTCAAAGAAATCTTTATGAACGGCGATTAGTGGACGATTCACGACTATTGAACTTTCTTGGTTTGATTAGTTTCACTCAAACTGACGGGCACTGAGCGAGTGCGTTATCGTTGTTTTGGCATCAAGAATATGCGAGGTCTGACTTTTGCACGAGCTGTGAACAAGTACCAATCATAAGGTGATTGGCTTTTTTTCACTCTTCTGCTCCCATTCTCCCTCCACCCGAAAATTCCGATCTTTCACTTTCTGTGTGTGATTTTCGTTTTGTTTGCATAGGATGTCCGATGTTATCTTCTAACTTTCTATCGCATTTCTCTTACGACATTCAACGTTCAACGTTCGAAGTTCAATGTTGTTGTTGTTGTTGTTATTCTATTTCTGCACCGATCCAATGATAAACGTGAGGCTAAATGTGAATTTATACCACGTATAACGTGGTAAATATTAATTGTAAATTTGGGATGAAACCGCATACGTTAAACAATCTTGGCAATCGGCACACTCTGGAATAATGTAAAATCAAAATATTTTCGTTCGTCTCAACAGCAGTACAATCTGAATGAGATGGGCGAGAAAAGTCGCCGACAAATGGATTCATGCAGCTTTTATATTGTGTAGTAATTTGTAATATTGAGTGCCCGAACTGCGCGTAACAAACCAATTGATGTTGTTTATCATTTGGCGCGTCAACCGTAAAATCTCGACTATTTTCTCGTTCGTTCGCTAGAAATGCGCAATGTTTATGTGGGCTGTGGCATATCACTCTACTGTGGAGTATACTGTAACACTCTGTACACTCGATGTGGCACAATATGTCATCATATATTTTATAAATGTCCACTTGAAGTTTTATACATATTAATATAGAAAAATGCAGCCATCTGTACGGTTACGTATGAGTGAGAGTGGATATGGCCCCAGTTGAAATAACAGTCAGCAAACTGAACATGTGTAAATACTTTGTGTAATCGGCGATAAGCTAATAGCGTACACATAGAGAGAGAGAGAGAGTGTGTGTGCACTACTAACCATTTGTAAATCTGTATAAAAGCGCCACACGCTTCTTTTTTGCCACATACGCAGCAACATATGCACTAGGAAACACAATGTCCCACACATGCCACACACACACACACACACACACGGGTTCGCAAGTCTTTCTATCTCATTTGGTGAGGTTTTTCAGATCAGAACACTTTTCCACTCTTTCTCTATTGCTCACTATTTGCTTTCACCCCAAGAGCTTGAAAATGCGAGAAGAAGGACATCATACCGTGTTTTGTATCGGTTCGTATATGTGGTGAGAAAATATGATTGATTCCACACAAAAAAGGAAGATAATCAATAAAAATGCTGTGTTTTGTTGAAACTTTCGAAATAAATGCAAAACAACAAGTAAGCAACCAATTCAATTTGTTTGTATCTTTATAGATATAAAACATGAAAATACCCCCATGAAACAAAGTGTTTTACATGTAATTTTCTCTCGACCCCTTTCAAAACAAAAGAGCACACGCTCCACGACTCGGTTTCCGTTTTATACTCTCATTCTTCGTTCTTCATTTTTTTTTTGCTTTATCGTTTGAAAATCACAATCACTGTTCGGATGGATAATATTCAATCATCCATTCGTTGAGAAAATGCGCGGTGAATTTTATTAACTGACGTAAATGAAAGCAACAGAAGCAACAACAAGAACCACTGAAACCAAAGTTGAAAATGGAGAAGAAAAAAAATCATAATAACGAGTTTAAATTTGTTTCTTTAGCTAAAATGAAGTTTTTTTTTCATGCAGCAATTTTTCATGGTTTCGCTGGTTTTTTGATAATGCTTTTAATAAAGTCAAGTTGAAAAATGATTTTTTGCCTAATCGACGGTAAATAATTTACCGCAAAGACTGTTCCATCAGTGTTCCGTCTTGTCGACTCATTCTTTTTCGTCTTGAATGTCGGTTTTTACCCCGTTTCATAAAAATGCCTTAAAAAAAAAAATCATGAAATCATGGTTTTTTTGCAATACTCTTCTCTTTCCGCCGCCGAACATAATTATTGTTTACATCATAACAGCATTTTTACTCTATAATTCTGCATATAAATGCCATGCATGTCTTGGTTTTCCATTGCGAGTATGTGTAGGTTTATGTGTGTGAATGTGCGTTTTGTTCGCTCAAGTATTCAATCAAAAAAACGTTACGCCAACGAAAACCCCCATCAACAAAGGATGAGAGCCATATAATCGCATTGAATCCAGTGAAAGCGAAGCGTGGCAAGTACACGGATTTCAGCATTTATTCACATCAAAAGGGTAAACTCAGTTTGTCTCTCGTGCACATATTACGAATGAATAGCACTTCATCAAAATTTTAACGAATCTCCTTTATCCGTATGAGTTTATTCTTTCCTCCTATCGTCCCAAAAAAAAAATCCAAGCCCCAATCGAGTTGTAATGAACCCATCTATTCAAGCCGTCAAATTGAAAGCTAACACACTCGGCTATCAAACTTTTCTACAAATTCAATTTTCATTAGTTATTTGCTTAGTTTTCAAGAATTTAATCAATATCTGTATCGCCTCGTTCCGTTTTATTTGAACTGTATTACAATACATTGTATTGTTGTCATTTCGTTAGATGCTTAGCCATATTTCTATTATGCTTACTGTACAGTGTAACACTGTACATTGTATGGTCATATTTTATGCGGAAAACTACCTGAAACCGCAATACTAAGCACATAAATGCAGAACAATGAAATTCTATTATCCAGACTTGACCAAATGGCCAGCAAATCACCAGGGTTTTATTCGCTTTGGTTTTGCTACATACGGTCACACGTCCAAACACAAACAGTCCATAACATGTAACTTGTTCGAGCAGTAAGACTTGGATTAATAACGTATTTATTCCGGTATCTGTAGTGACATTTGAAATTGAACAGCTAACGTCAACTTTGATATTTTCTACATACAATTTCAAAAGCAACAGCATAGGAAAAACACATAAAAAGAAAATCGAACTATTTTAGCTTTATAAATGTTAAATTATATGAATTTTTATGTTAGCACATTTATTTTTTTAATTTTTTTTTTCTCTTCTCGTTCTACTTTAAACAGAACTATTAAGGTTTTTGGTTTATAGTCATCTACCAAGAGCGAGTTTTGTACTTTCTGACTTTGCCCGTATCCATTTTCTCTTTCTTTTAGTTTTAAAATGTTCAGTGGTTGAGAAGTTTAAAAAGTCGAGTATAGTTTCGAGTGAAGCGCATCACTTCCACTCAACTGGATTCGTTCTGCAAATGCGATAGCTTGCATTAGCATGAATTGATCAGCTTGGATGTTTGAGTTGAAAATTTTCATTTTTCTTCATAAGCACACTTTTCGCTCATGCTTTATTTCTAAAATGAAATTTCGACACACACGCAAAAAAGGTCAAATATTTGCAATGTGTAAGTGACAGCAGCGTGATATTGATCGACCATTTTAGGGGTTGATTCTTTAAGCATTGGCCAAAAGCACACACACACACGCATACATTGATCTATTTGATTTCAATTCGATGCTTTCAAAAATCATTAATTTTCTATTCGAAACAAACAGATAAAAAATAAAAGATATTTAAACAGATACACGCTATCTACAGTTCGATGTTTATTTTACATTCGATGATGAAAAAGTTGTTTAACGTGACCTATCAACCAATAAATCAACCACCAACCAACCGATCGAACTGCACGAAAGCCAAATGAATGGACCAATAGACAAATCTATGCGCGCTGTAAAATTTTGACATTTGGGAAAAAAACGGCGTAGGTGTAAAATGTGCAAATAAAGGAATGAAAACATAGCAACAACCAATGTAAATATTTTGTTTGCATTTTGATTGAAATGCCCCATTGAAACCAACAGAGGAAAATGGTAATACGTAATAACAAATAATAAAAGTTCAACCATCCGTTCACATGCACAACAGGATGATAGGGAGATATGTCGAGCGAAATTATCGACGAAAAAAAAACATGCTTAATAAAGGACAAGAAGACTAACTTTATTATTTCTAATAAAATGCAATTGCTGAATTAATTGCGTTCCATAATTCACGATGCATGACGAGAGCGAAAGGAATAGCGAGAACGAGAGCGGGAGAAAGAGAGGCAGATATTGACCCATGGTCAAAGCCGAGGGATAAGAAGAGGAGGATACCATAAGAGCTGACTAATATGGAATCTTTTTCATTTGCTTTGATGTCAAGTGCCACATGCCTTTTTAGCAATGTGTGTTATGCGTAAGAGATATAATGTACACCTCCCTGTTCATGTCAACAAAAGCAAACCAATCGATATAAATAACTGCGAGACAATTTTTTGTGTGTTCGCTCTGCCTGCGCTTTTATCGTCTATAACAATAACACCTTGGGGCAATATTGGCGCTTTGATGACCATGCGAGATATACACACGCACATGCACAAGTACATTCAATCCGAATAAGATAGTTTTGCCTGGCAGGTCCGCTAGCCATTCGGGGGCGGCCTCATTTCAGTTCGCTTACTCTCCCACATAAAGAAGTATTTCATTATTTTGTGATGATGCAGTACTGCGAACTGAATTAACAGCCCACAGAACGTGATAAAAGTGCGATCATAAAGATATATTTAATTTCAGCTGCAAAACAATGTGAGATATTGCAGTCAATAAATGAACTTCATTTTGCTATTACTCGAAGCGGAACGAGTGTATCTGTGTGTGCTGGTGTGCATTTATCGCTAGAAATTATGCGATAGTGTGGTAAAACATGGTAAATGGAAGATTGCATTTTGCAAAAATTGCAAAAATAGAATAGAAAAAGGGGTTGGATGGGGAAGCTTTTTTCGATTGCACTTGTGTGTGCAAATGAACAAACATTATTATGAAATGTTGAATATTACTCTTGGGTATTGCATATGAAAGAGAAAAAAAAACGGCAAAATGGGCATGGATTGGATTGGTAGACCGGTATGCACCATGTGTTTACGTTTACGTTTCATCATTTTGCTGAGTCAAATAAGCCGTTCGTAAATTACAATCCATAATGTATTTGCCGAGTCACATTCGTAATTGTACAAAATATTCGGCTTGAAATACCATGTCAGGCTACAATTTGAGAGAACGCTTCAATATCCGTAATCTAGCAGCATATTAAAGTGTATTTTATGATTTGGATAATAAACATAACGTTGTTTTAAAATAGACCTAGATAAATACCTGATGAACTGTGCAGTCAGACTGTCGCATGCATAATTTGCACACATGTAATGACACTGGACTTGATCAACATCATAAATGCATGCATATGAAGCGGTTAAACAACAATTAGCGCAAACTGTTTATGTAAAACGATAATTTCCATTAGCCAAAACCATTTTGTGAATACAATGTTTAATCATCTCGCCCTCTATTTGTGTGTTACATGATATTACATTATATTCTATTATATTTGTCAATTTAATTAACGTTTGACGTATGCATGCAATTTTGTTGTTTGAAATCTGGGCTTTTGTCTGCCATTCACCAATTGGCTAAAACGCTTAATTGCATTGAGTATTTTTTTCTTTTATTTTTTCGTTTAAAACTAGCTTTTCTCCCTTGTGTGACGTTTTCCAGAACTTTTAAATTCACTCGGTTGTGTTTTTTGTTTGTATTTTTTTCTCTCTCGCTTTAGCAAGGGATTTTGACGCTTGTTTTTTTTCTTTGTTACCCAGTAGCTCAAAATGATTTCTTTTTTCGTTTTATTGATGCTTCTTTTCACCGACTGTGGTATTTGCGTGTGTGTAATTTTTGAATAGTCTCGTTTATTTTTCCCCAAGATCAAAAATTTCACTCACTCCGGCAAAGAATTCACAATGACGCTAATTTACAAGCTGACGAGATTTTCATGTTAAAATAGATAACAACAACAACAACAACAACATCTCTTTCTCTTACTCAGAAAATTCGAAGCAAATGTGATAACATTAAAATTTTTTGGTGGATGAATGGGCGCACAAAATTACGAACAGACACAACAACACAAGTGAAATGCATTAAGTTGAGAGTATGGGGTTTTTTCTTTATGGTTTGAAGACAAAAAAAAACGAACAAGAGACCTTTTTTATTTGGTATGAAGCTTTCACTAAAAAAAAACAATCCGCAAAAAAATAAATAAAATTAAATAATTTTTGTGTTATGTGGCAAATAAGTGCAGTAATCGTACGCACACACGCACAAACTTCAATACACAAAAAACGCGTACCAAATGGATTTCGATGCGACGACACAAGGGTTTTGATTGCTCGATTGTTAGCATAAAACTGAACTCAAAAATTTGTGTGTCTAACAAGTAAACGAACGCAAGGCAGAAACAAGCAGCATGAGAACCGATTCGCTATTTTATCCAAACATTGTACACTCTGTGTGTGCTTCGCTTCGTTTTTTTTATTGGGTCATACGCATACAATTGTATGCTCATGGCAATTTCAGTCGCGCGTTGTAATTTCCAACACATGTACATTTGTACATGCACGCACACACACACACAATCGCACGGACGTACAGAGAGACACAGAAACAGAAACAGAAACAGAAACAGAGCAAAAGCACACTTAAAATATACTACACCATAAAGTGGATGCCTTGCCGAAATTGAGAGCGAGATGGCACTTTGTGTATATATATGTGTGTCTGTGTGTCTGTGTGTGTCTCTCTCTGTGTGTGTGTGTGTGTGTGCGTGTACCCGTATCAGATACTGAGACTGTATGTGTGTCTGTGTGTGAGTATATATGTGAAAGGTGTTTAAGCGGATATTCTGCAACACATAAGGTGACCAACTAAACATAGGCCAAATGGATTCTCGCTCTCCGGGAGCCTGGGGTAAACCATTTAAATTCAGTTGATTCAAGTCAAACTGTGAATGTTCCACCTATCAAAATACTGGCGATTTCCAATTCAATAGGAACAACATCGCCTCTCATCATCATTTCACATTGCTCGTACAAAACCAAACAAAAAAAAAGCTCAAACCGTAAGCTTTTTGCATAGTGTCAAATTGTTTTTATTTATTTTCCATTGTCTCTCATGCTTTGAATGCGATACATTTTCGCAATACACAAACAGCGATCTCTTTTGCACTGAAATTGAAGGGCTTCGATGCTCGACGTCATAATTCGAATGGGCCACTGTTACATTGCGCGTTGTTTGTATTTGTGTGTGGAAAAAGTGAAAGGCAAGTGGTGTGCGTTTAAAAAAAAAGCGTGCATGCGTGCACGAACGTGGAAAATTGCAAAGAGAATACAGACCTTCATATCTATCCGGAAGGCTATTCAGTCACCGAATGCGAAGCAAGGAAACAGGGAAACCCCCGATAGAAAGTTGCGAGAAAAGAAAGAAATCCTCAAAATCCACAACAAATAAGACAAATTCATTAGAAAGTCCATTAGAAAGTCCAGTTGCGTATTTGCACGTTTCTGTGGCTGTAATGTAGGCTTCAATGAATCTCGTAGCACTGAAACAACATCAATTAGCCAAACCATGCATTAAACAATAATTTTTGTGGTTTAAAAATAAATTCAATGTATTTTCGATCGAACTTAATGTAATTAAATTACAAAACATGAAGCGTACCGATTGCGGTGGATTTGAGAATTTGGACCTTATTTTTGGAACGAAACAGAAGAATCTAACGAAAAATGTTTTACGTCCGAAAATTGCAGTTATTGTCAAAACGTAATAATTGCATACTCGAGCAGATAAAATGGGTAAGTTTTGTGTTAACTTGGTTTAACGAGGCTATTTGAACTTGAGTTTACGTTCGCTCGCAATGTTCGTCAATCTGCGCGTATAGAAAACACACAAAATATGTCGCTGGTTCGTATGTTCGTTCGTTCGTTCGTTCAATCTCAGCACAACTGAACCAAAACCAAACCAAACCAGCCAACCACTGTAGTCAGTTTGTGCATTTTATTTTTATCAGGCATCAAACTTTGTTGTGTTTTCCGTTCGCTTGTTCTGAATTGCAAATCATCTTGAGAGCAATAAAATTGATGATGAGCGATTCTGTCGAATGATTCTCGATTGCATGTAATATTCATGGGGATTTGACTGAAGCTTGGAAAACATCTCGACAATTATGGAGCTGGTTGATGTCACTGTTTTGAGTTTTCTCTGCGTTGCTGCCATCGTCATCGTAACCGTGGGCCGCCATCCATCCTTTCAGACAATTTTGTTTTTTTTTTTTCACATAAACAACGCACGCACGCACACACATCCATACATACATACAAACGCAAACACAATTTATGCCAGCCAATTTTCTCTGTGAAATTGTTGCATTGTGCGGCAATGACGCCTCTTAGCCATTCTCCGCAAACACAATAAACAGAAGGTTTTGAATGCCTCCGGATATAATTGAAATTCGGATACCGAGTCGAATATACTAAATGTATGCATACTATGTACTGGCTGGTTCTTCGAACAGTTGAGTTCGTCATTCAAGCGTTTTGATTTTTCACACAGATTTCAAATTACGTTGAATATTTCAATCAGAAATTTATACAATGTGCCCTGGTGCCCTCTTCCCCCACCCCCTTCGGTCTCGTAATCTCACCCTCCCTCTTGCCTCTCTTCATGTTTTTGTGATGTTTTTTTTTTGTTCTCTCCCTCTCCAGATTTTTTTTGTTACCTTTGTTTACATTTCCATCTCTCCATTCGCTTCCACTGAATTTCAGACAGTTTTTATTTTATATGTTGCGTTGCCTGGGCTTTTAATCCATTACTCGTTTTATTTAATGAATTTTTTATGAAATATAAAAAGCAATTACAACTTACCAAATACCACTTTCATTGTAAAATGTGTGTAACGATAAGCGGAAAAAGCGAACCAACAACAACAACAAAAAAAAACACATTATAATGCGGGTTGATGAAATATACGATGAAAATGCGTAGTAGCTATTGCAATATAACAAGCTCTCTCTCTCTTAATCAATAATAATCAATTTAATGTAAACTTTTAATGAGGGCAAGAGTTGTGTGCCATTTCCAAACAAGTTCATCTGTTGTTTTGCACCGAAAACTTCAAGACACACACACACACACACGCGTTCGAAAGAGCGACAGAGACTGAGTGCGATAGAAAGAGAGACAGAGAAATGGTGGAACGGTATCATGTTTCATTGAAACATGTGTCGTCAGTCACGCTTCGAAAGAAAATAGCGGAGTGGTTGATTTTGAAATTGTTTTTTAACGTTATTTGTTTGTGATAAGAAAATTCAATTTTCATTTAAATTTACATCCATTTTTCAACATCATGCAATAGTTTGCTTCAACATCAATTTAAAACGCATTAAAATGGCTACGGTGCAACGATTATGACAGCTACATCCGAAATCACCTCTGCGAAACTGTTGAGTTGTACGAGTTTATTATACCGAAGCGGGTGGATTAAGCGTCATATTTCTTTAAGGTCGTTCATGCTTACAATCGAATATCCGAGCGTATGTTTCGGTATAAAGTAATGTGCAACGTGCTGCATTATTATCAAAAGACATTTCGCCAATTTTGAATTCCGGATTCACGGATATTTTGATTGTATAGGTGCCGGTTTCCATTTCGCTGACATCAACCCATTGGCAGTCGATATTAAAACGATAGATATCCGAACAATTCACGGAAATACCTGTTGAAAAAAAAGAGAGCACGGTGTGAAAAAGCCGTCGTTATCGAATACAGCATCGTTTTCCCATTATGGCAGTGATGGTGTGTTTTTACTTCAATCATTTACCTTGATCACCGAAATTTGCGCAAGCATATCGCGGTTTTATATCATCTAAGCATTGATTATCCTCTAAGCAAAATGAAGCTTTGTGACCTTCGGCTACACGATGTCCAGTGCTATTGTAAATGTTGAACGTTGCGAACACTTCCATGCTGTGATAATGTCTGGCAATAGGAACATGAAATGAGATAATGATGAAGAGAACCAGCAACAATAGAAACGAAAAAATTGATTCGAAAATGAAAGCGCTTGAAAGCACGTAATCGAGTGAATATGGAACATTTGTATGGGATACGCCGAAATCAATTCGGCTATTCAATTTAGTAACTATGCGGCGAAGACTCTCTATTACAGAGTCGACCCTTTTGAGTATATGTTTTTAATTGATATAATTGAAATAATTGAAAGTAGTCAATCGATTACGTGCATTGTGTCAAAACCACTGCCCAACACCACATTCACTCGGATGAAAATAGCATTGAATGCAATTTAAATACATTCTAATTGACTTACTGATGGCATAAATGCCATTCCCACAGATGCTTTGGAATGTTCGAACGAAAATCATCAGTGCCAGTGTTGACTGTACGAGCGGTAAATTTTAGCAAACGACGTGTTTCCATGTGCCAATCACTTGAGTCACGTTGTATTTCATATGCTCGGGATGCTAGGCAATTTTCCTCCATGGCACATTGAAGTAAAAACATCGGACGATCTTCCAAATGTGCACTTTCCATTAACTCAACATAGTCAAACACTAAATCGGCCATTTTTTCCGTGCAAATCACTGCAGCCACTTTCGTTTGATCGCCCGGACAAATGACATTGCCAAATTCATGATGTTTACAGTCCTGAAGTGAGCTTTCATTGCCATAGCATTCGGTTCCACTTATTAAAATTTTCGATAACGTATCATTGCTGAATAAATCGGTTTGTAGGGCATTGCTAGCATAGCCCAAATTTAGGGATCTGCATACAACATTTGCTTCAAGCAGCGACCAGCCGTCCGCACAAATTCCGCCCCAATGGCCTTTTTTCATTAATCTATTGAAACGAATCTGCCAACAAGAAAATGTTCAAACAAACACAAATTTATCACTTTCATCCAGACTACATGTCTATTAACACTTTGATTTTTAACTACATTCAAACTCCTCACCTCAACTTGACCCTCATATTTATTTCGGCCACCAATTAACCGTAATTCAACATCATGCTTTTTGCTGAGGAAATGTTTTCGTGCCGTTTTCACAGCAACATTTGAATTTTTTGGCTCCGCATCGGATCCTTTACACACAACACCAGCTGCCTCTGATGCTTCGCAATCATTCTTACCCCAACCATCAAAGCGACAGTTTTTAATTTCAGTTTCATTTCCATCGCAATGAATATTGTCCATCCAGAATCGCCCTGAACGCAGTTCAAATGAAAACGAAAACAAAAAAAAAAACATAATTGGATCTAATTAATATCGGTTGGCGCTACCTGTTAAATGCATGTTTTGTTCTTACTTCTTGCTACTCCAAAATATCCACTATGCGTAATCCGGTTAAATCCAACAAAACCAAGCTGACGGCATATTACTTGACCCTCATCTCGATCCCATTCATCATCACAAATATTACCCCATTTCAAATCATGAAGAATTTCAACATTGCCTGTATAAAATGCGATTGAGAACCATGTAAATTATGGCATCATTTTAGTGTCGGACCTAAAGTATTTTTTTTCAAACACCTAAACATTCCAGCCATCTTCTTCGTTCGATTACAGATGAGTGATGGTGACATTGAAACCATTCCATCATTCGAAGAAGAGAAAAAATAACAACAACAACATATATGACGAAACTAATGCCAAAATTGGAATCTATTTGTTTATCTATTCATTTGTTGTTGTTATGTATTTGAAGATTTCGCAATGAATACATTTGCATATGAGATGTTGACTATACTCTTCCAAGTGCACAACATCAACAATTGCCACTGAAAATATTTTACCAAAATGTGGACACAACGAATTGTTGCGAGTGGCAACGGTATCTATTCATTGTGAATGGATAGAAGTTGGCTGGAATCTTTGATTAAACAAGCCTATGTTTACTTCTTCGAAGTAGGTAATTATTCAAAACGGGTGGGCGCTGTGCGCTGGGCTGCACCAACAAATCGTCAGTTGTTCGTCACCAACATGTCATTTCAGTTATGATTGCGATTAAATATTCAGACGGCTCATTTCAATGCGGTTGATGTGAACTCTAACAACCGATAATAAATCAACATGCAATGCCATCAAATGAGCATATTTTTATTTATTCCATCTTTGAATAAACAAGCTGAAAATGGCCAATGAGTTTGGTGACTTGAGTGGTTGCTCCGGGGAAAAATATCCAAATTTTAAAACTGTTCACATTCAATATTCCTACCATGAAAAAGGATAAGTTTGTTTGCATTTGCCCGAATGGATTCTACCACTAAAAATTATTTTCCGTATTAAAATTGAGTTTTTTTCTTTTAAATTGAATTTAATAGCCTGATAACAAGACCTTAATGAATTTCCACAAATATACGCAAAACCACTAAAAAAAGGTTACAAAAATGTCAACCACAATAACCACATACCTTCGTAATCATTTGAACCGCCAACCAACCGTATAGCACCCTCTTCTTTGCGTAGTTTTTTTTTATATTTTTTGGCTGGACTAACATTGATCTGTGTTGCTTCATCCACTGTTGAATGTGGCATCACATACGTCGAACACTGAAAAAAGATCACGGTATACCACAAAATGTGACCTGTTAGCTCCATAATGCTATTGCATTCAATAGAAAATTGCCAATTGGATGGTTAATATTTCCTTCGACAACAACAACAACAACAACTGTTCATTCACTTGACAATGTCTGTTTTTCACATTCACACTTGTTCGCTTCAAATTAGTATCATCCGGATGAGCTTAACTGATGGAATTTTTTTGTTGTGCGATTGATATTAACTGTTGAAAATCACTTTCCAGATGATTCGTTTAATCAATGGCTTTTTGATGATTCAATTGGCAAACGGTAATCGGATCAGGTGGTCATGTTTCGTGTTAAAATCACAAAAAGGTGTCTCAACGGCACAAAAATAATGGAACAAATAAAACTCAAATATCGTATGGTGTACGAATCAAACACATTTTGACCGGTTGCTACAGCAATCTTAGATAGTTTGCCGTGTGTTGAGCGTTCACACACACACACACACACACACACACACACACACACACACACACACACCGTCGCTCATCCACTTCATTTCACATTTTCGATCAGATGATTTCACTTTGCACAGATTCACGTAAAATCAATGATGATAGGCCATTTACTTAAAATGGTCACATTAAATAAAATTCGATATCTGTTCAATAAATCAATTGGCATATTTGGTTATAAGAGACATTTTTTGGAGGGCGTATCATTCGGGCGATCGGTTGGCTGGCTGGTTTGTTAGGTTGATTGCATCACCGATTCTGTCTAGCCGAACTATTTCAATTTGGTAACCAAATAGTTATTTCGCATAAATGTAATCGAACACAAAAGCGCTAAGCCACGTGGAAACTCCCCAGTGTTTGTTAGCGGTGAATTACGTGACCTAACGCACATCACACATTTTCATATGTTTATGTTGTACTCGGCTAAGAACGTGTTCTATTCGCACTATTTATGAATTGTCAAGCGTTTGTTCGTAATTAAAGCGAATCAATCAGAACATTTTTTTTTGTCACCCAACCAACTGAACATAATTTGAATGGAGGCGCATATTAAATGTTATAGCAAAATATACCAGCAAACATTCGAAAAACGGGATAATGAACTTACATTCATGCTGTCGCTGTCGGGCGTTTATCATGTTATCCATGCAAAGGATGTGCTGCGACACACATCTTTTAAAATGCATGAATGTTCGGAATGATGCGTCATTGCTTCAAATAAAAATATCATCCGAAAATTTAAACGAAACACTTTCCCAAATATTTCTCGCAGACTGTTTCGAATCGTCTTACAGGCTGCATTGTCATGGTTGTTTTAATGTGAACAATGACAAAATGAATGAAAACAACAGCCAAATAAACGGAAAATCATGTATGCTTTGAATTACTTGCGCATTTCATTTTTCCCTCGTGTAAATGTGATTTTGGAGGAATGCGTAAGAAAAAAAAACACAACATTTTATGGATTGTTTTGCATGTTTCAACCGTCTGTCTGGGTGTTTTCGTATCCATTCGCCCTCCGGAAATCTCACACTTCAAAACTCATCATGCTCTTTGGTGAAGTGTAAATTTTGCATTATCAGCTTAAAATTTTCTCTCAATATTCCACATTGAATTGTGTTCGTAAATTTAACAACAACAAAAAAGAGGAATTGTTCAGCTTATGTTGCATCATATGAGATTTATTTGTGCTTTGTTCGCCAATATTTGTTCGTTCATTGATTTATTCATTCATTTATTCGGTTGTTTGTTTATTCTTAATCTTTATTGATTTTCAACATTTTAATTTCGTTTCGAATTTATAATAGACATCCATTTCGTTCTAAACGAAAAAATATATAGTGTTATAACAAAGGGGCAATTTAATGTCAAATAGTTCACATATTTCACTTGTAATTTAATATAATTTGAATGTAATTTAGCGTCTCCAACCAATTAATTTGAGGCAAAGTACCCGGAGAATTTCCGACGCAGCCTAATTGACTAACTCTATGGGATTATAATTTACTGCTATACAAGTAACTTTGGACTGCAGACATTTCTTTTGCATTAAATAATTTCAATCTAATTGATTAGTAAAGCCCTCAGATGACTTGCCCCTTGGACTTAACACAAATCGATGCTTTTGAAATGGAAATTATTTTCATGAACGCTTTTATGTATAATTTGTTTTGAATAAAATGGCCCCCATCAGGAAATTTAGAATAAAACGGTGATTGCTCTAAATTATTCATTTCAAGTTTAGATTTGAACATCAGCAAACTCTCAACATATCATCCCAAAAAATGAGGACAAATTCAAAAAATAAAAAAAAAAACGAGGAAATGGAAATGATTTAAATTGTATTCGGTGCACAGCCGACACAAAGCCAACACGACAGATTTTATTTCCTTTTTTATGGAAGCATTTGCACAACAAATATAATATAAAGCTCACATAGTTTGACACACATTTATTTTATATCATTTTTGAATCCTGTCATATCTGTTGCACCATTCATAATAAATGATTTTATTTAACATTCGGTCATTTAATCTCTGTGTTTTTTTTTTCTCAACAATCTCCATAATCCATTCAACAATCTCCTCTTCATGAAAAAGTAAATTATTTATTTCATTTCCGGACTCTAGTTGCTTTTTTTGCCCCCAAAAATGTGGCTGCGATGTTAATGAAAGCCACAGTCCACAGTGTTGATTTGAAAATCATCTCTCTAGCATCATCGATCATGTGATTGTGCTCGTGATAAATTGGCTTGGTCAACATTTTGTAGGGTAATCAATTCGAACATTTATTAGTTCATGTGAGAAAAAACAAATCACCAGCTATATTGTGGAGGCCAAAACAGCTGTCAGAGGAAACAACGTAGAAAATATTGTGGTATCAATTCTCGTGTATTCTGAAGAAAAAATGTGCAGAGTTTTCAATAAAACTTGTAGTGAAATGTTATTTCACCACAAGATTTTATGTCCATTTGAAAAATGTGTGAGGTTATTTATCAATTTGTGTATGTCAAATATACCGATGAAAGAAAACGGCCAATAGTCCATAAACTTATAGGTGGGCTATAGCCAAATTGTTTTCCTTCAACTATACGAATTTATGGCCATTTCCACTACAAGTATGTATATTTACACATTAAACCCCCTAAATTTTTCAAATGCACATACAATTTTGTGGTGAAAGGACATTTGAAAACCCTGAAAACGTTCGTACAGTTAGTACTCTAGTCGGAAATCAAACCAGAATATCAATTCTCGAATCATAACGAATCTCGTTGGAAACGATTCACCAAAAAAGCAGCAATAGTTTTTACCGCTTTTCATTCTTCTAATTATAAATCCAAAGTGCAGCAAAGAAATTAAATAAATAAACAGAGAAATGAAATTTCGTAGATGTGTTTGTTTTGTTTATATTGACCATAATTGTATGGAAATTATTCAACCTTTATTTACATGACTCTTTTCAAATCAATTTTGAAGTACTAATAAATATGTATATATTTTTAATATATATATTGCTATGCTCTGCTACCATAAGACTGGAGGTTGGAAAATACCACCAAAGCCGAAAAAAAAAATCGTTTTTCTCTTCATCTTCAATTAATCAAATTCCAAGAACTGTGTGTTTTTTTTATAAATATGTTTGAAATTGCATAAAATCTTGTTTCTCTCTTTTTTCTTAATCATATATTTTGTGTTTCGGTCATATTTATTTTATTTTATGTTTTTTTTTTTTTTTTGAAAAATTTCATATTTCCACAATGAAGAGAAAAAAGGTGTTCTTTTTGTTAAAAAAAAAAGAAACAAAAATGCATGGAACGTATTTTTAAATTCATTTCGTAAGTACACTCTCAAATTCAAATAAATAGTAAATGTCATATATAAAAAACCAATGGAATTAAAAGAAAAAATGGCATTAGCGAGTTTTGAAATCACGCCTCCGAAGAGACTGGTACATAAACGCTATACAACTGATTGCTACAGAATGTGCTGGGGTGAGAAAAACACTAATCTCACCGAATAATATGACGATACAATTTTTAACATTTAATAACTCACGAATTTGCGAATTTATGTATAAATTGATTTTGAATCACCATATTTATTGGTGGCGTGCTGTAAAAGGCTTTCACGGTACTGCTGATGACTTTCTTCTTCTGCTCGTTCCATTCTGAGAAATGTTGCAAGAATGATAACAGCGATGCTGTGACTTCGAACGTGTACGAGCGGCGCTCCAAATTGAAATCGCAAGAATAAGAGTAAGTACACTCTGGACCGATAAGTTAGGTGGATGCAATCCACTTGACTTTTATCATAACACCATTATTGAAATGTTGTATGTGTAACGTTAGATTTAATTTACACAAGTGGATTGTGTAGGACCAATGCAAATATGCACATGTGAGGAGAATCTTTGATTGATGCTGTTGTGTTTCGAACGGAGCGTCAAGAAAGACAATAAGAGTTTTATAAATGAATATAATTTGTCTTTCCATACGTCTAGATTCGAATCCATATAGCATCAGTTGTCGCTTGTGTTTTGTAACTTCGATTCGTATTACTATTGCAGGGGAGAATTTCTCTACATGAAAACGGAGAGAGAATTATAGTTTTCCCAACTGATGAGATGTGCAAAATTCAAAAAACTATCATTTTTTGTTTGTCCACTAGAATCAATGCAATTTGTTCTGGTAGTTTTAAATTAAAATTACTGTCTGTTATTACATTCGAAATAATCTCTCGTTTGTTATTTTTCAATTGAGAACAAAACGAAGAAGAAGGAAAAAAGAAACACTCAATTGAGTTCTACTTTGAAACAGATAACAATTTCCAAAGTAATACATTTTATGAATACTGATTCGCTGGAAGCGAATTCATTAATTTTGCATTTGACTAAAGTGTTGAAGAAAGTTTCGACGGATAAATTGTTGTTTAAGTCATAGAACGATTATCCAATTTCTTTCCGTTTGTTTGGTTTTTTTTTTTGCTACAGAATTAATTGAGATTTCAAATGTTTTTTTATTTGAAGAATACAGAAGATGAAACGTAAACTTGCTCAAAACGTAAATTCAATTGAATTTTTTTTTTCATTCAATTTCAGTCGTAAATGCTATGAAAAACGAACGAGAAAAAAAACGAAGACAAAAACGATTCTCAAACTAAACAAAATCATGTGGTATACAATTGATAAAACTAATCTAGAGATTTGAGGATTCCTTTGTGCAATACCATGTGTCTGCTGTATAATAATAGTAATAGTAATAATAATGGCTTTTGATTTTGTTTCGTTTCATTTCATATGCTGTTTATCGCAAATCACGACACTCATTTTTACATATAAATATAAATATACGTTTAATGCGCGCGATGTGTATGCGCGCGAGCAAGCGAGCCAGCGAATGTATGACGCAGACACAATGTAACAAAATATCTCTTGCTTGTTGAATGAAATTAAAATGAGACGTAAATGTAAAATCAATTGTCGCTCTTCAATATTTTATCTGTTGTTGCTATCAAAGTGTGAGGGAAAAGAAAGAAAAAAATATATACACACGCTCAAGGCTTTCAAATGGAATTCCATTGAAATCATAATATGCGTCATTTTCGAATGCACGCGTATAACCAATTATCAATTGAAATGTGTATACGAAAAAATATATGGAAATCAATTTCAATATTGAAATATTTATATTTAATATATATATTTGTTCGATTATGTTTTGTGCCATGTGAATTGATTTGTTGAACGGTATGTAATCACATTCACACCGATCGAATTCCATGTCACACAAATTCGGTTTGGTCTTGGGTGTTCCACACACACACACATTTTGATACCCGTATTGAGGGATGGCATAATTGAAGGTGAACTGAAATGTTGATAATATGTCTGAAGAATTCCGAAGAAAAACTGTCTTTCTTTCATTTCTGTTCAGTCATGAATTGGTGGTGAATGGTGAATCATCATTTCACCATCAATGACTAAAAAAACCGCACGATACCCATGCAACATTGACCAAACTGATTTGCGACTGACACGTGACAACAATTCTTTTTAATTGATGATGAATCCACCTGACTTCATTTTACTTCATTTCAATTTGATTCCACTTTCGTATGCTTAAGAGAATTCAACAATCTAAACGTGACATTTTCGTACGATTTCTACAAGAGGTAATTTCACTGTTTTTTTTTCTGTTTACAGTCGATAGCTTTGGTTTTAAACCGCAAAATCAAATGGTCAAATGAACAAATGTCATCCTTTAACAAATTTAAATTTAACATCGATTTTTGTTTTTAAAGACGCAAATTTCTATACAGACGATCCTATTCAGTATTGCTTTCTAGTATATGCATTAAAATTAATTTGGTGATTACATTTAGCACACCAAATAAAGCACTAAAACAAACCAAACTATCGGGAGAAAAATGGTTCGAAATAATGGGAAATGAGGACAAATTCCATGACATTTTGATCATAATTATTGATCGGTGGTTATGAGTAAAAAATCAATTCAAAGAAAACAATCTTTACATTGGCTCGTATTCCGAAACGAAATTCAGTATTATTAAGGGTTTTTTTTTGTTGCTGTCTGGGCAATCGTTAATTCGACTTAAAAAAACGATTTCTACGAATGATTCAAATGATTATGTTTACGATCGCGAAAAAAACTATTGCCATTATCAACTGTGCTGACAAAACAATGTTTTCTTTCTTTCTAAAAAAAAAAACAACAAAAAATATATCCAAAAAAACTGAACTTAAGTTACAATTTTTGTCTTGCACCAGTTCTGCACTTAAATAATCTACTTTAATTTCTCTGAAAACGTACCGCTAGTCACAAAATTATGCATAAGTAAGTGTTTTTATGTTGTTGTTGTTTTTTTTGTATGTGAATAATTTTTCTGTTTTTTTTTGGTTTATTTCTTGAAGAAAAGAAATGAAATTCGATTTCAAAATTCACATGAATAATAATTTAGAATACATTGACTAAACGTTAGTTATTTATGCAGAAAACAGTGTGTTTTGCTTGGCTTTCTAATGCAAATATTTGTTCTTTCTTTATTCAAATACAATGGATTAATGTTATAAGACATTTTTTGTTTCTTTGTTTTTTTTTTCATTTTTTTGTGTGTGTTTTGTTTTGTGTTTTTTTTTGTTTTGTTTTAACAGACAACAATTTCATTGGTAATGATTATTTTGTTCAATAAAATCGTTGGGAAGTTATCAGCTTTCGACTTTGGCTGTCCGCCTGGATTCGCCTGTTGTCAATAAGTGAGCGGGTATCGGCACCGGTCGACTTCTGGCTGGCTGCTTTTTCTGAAAAATTGTTGTCATTATAATTTCAAATGAATCGTTTGATAGGCGACAAAAGAAAAACGAAACCATAGCAAAAATCATTGAATAAATGTAGCGGTTACCTTTCGTCTGAATGGAAAACAGCCAGGCTTTTCTACAATTGGTTGTGCATTTAACAATAAATCAGGTGTTGGAAGATTATGAGTTCCAAATACATTCAATTCGCTGAAACATTCTGTTTCAACCATTTCATTTTGCCAAGATATTGACACAGAACCGGTATTGAATTTTGAGTAAAAGTTTTCATCTGATGCATCTAGGTTAACACCTTTCACCGTTGAAAATTGTTCTATATCTAATACATCCTTGGCATATACAGCGTGTGGCTGAAATAAACAGTAAAATTGTTTTAACATTCAAAGAACAACTAATTCATTTACTCGATAAATCGTAGTGATATACGAGAGATACTTACATCTGGAACAAATGGTGGTTCCACCATACCAGCTTCAAGACGTTTCCAATTGATACAATTGAAAAAAAATTGATGTAATTTCACTTCACGGGCTCCATATCGGCCATTTCGACAGCCCAAGCGAGTTTTTACAGTCTTTGCTAATAGTTGTTGGCACAGTGATTTGGCTTCATCGCTGAATTTGTGCGAATACTTCTCCGCTTCCTCCTGCAAATACGAAAAAAAAACGCAAAACAATTTTCACAATACACAGAAATGTTTCACATGCTTCAAATACAATAATAAATCCAGGTGTAAATCAGTCGAACCTTAACTCGCCTGTCAACTTCTTCACGTTTAACTTTTTCTTTGCGCAGCCGAAACGGTGCCTGACCTTCAATCATTTCATACAATAAACATCCAAAGCTGAACCAATCCGGTGAAAATGAATATTTTTCATTGTCTATAACTTCAGGTGCCATATAGCCTGTGTCGAACACACATTGAACAAATCGAATAAAAACACATAAAATTCAAAAGAAAATAAAAACACACACAAAACAATATTAGGAAATTTACATAAATTGGACATATGAAAGGAGACTAATCAACTCATCGATACATACCAACAGTACCAACTCGACCGCGCACCATTTCACCTTCGGGAATCTCAACGGCTAAACCTAAATCTGAAATGCGCACATGACCATGATCGTCGAGCAAAATATTTTCCGGTTTACAGTCACGATAAACAATTCCTTGTTGATGTAAATGCTCCAGACCGCATGCAACTTCGGCTGCATAAAATCTCGCCCGAACCAATTCAAAGCCCGGATCACCACCCATATTATAGATGTGAAACTTTAAATCCCCACCTGGAAAAATGTCGTGTAAATATATTTGGAATTTAAATTTTTGAATAAAAACAACAACAAAATCGATCACCATAATAACAATGGCATTGAATTAACCAATACAAAAAAAATAAAATATATATATATATATATATATATATATATATATATATATATATAAGTATATGATAGCACATTCCATACCGTTCATGATAGTGAGCACAAGACATAGCGCATCTTTTGTTTCATATGCATAAGCCAAATTAACAACGAATCTCGAGTTGATCTTTTGTAATATTTGCTTTTCAATTAATACCATCGATTCACCTTTACGCTTTTTAATACGTTTCTTTTCTAATTTTTTACACGCGTACATTTTGCCAGTGGCACGAACCTTGGATTAGGCATAAGCACCGAGTCACACATACATTTGATAAACACACACACAGAGAGATTGAGAGGAGTGAGAGAAAAGAAATAAAAGTGTGAGACAAAAAAAAAGAGTAAATATAAATGCGATGATTTATTTGAATTCGTTTATGGAAATTCATATATGGAATGGACTTGGCATCAATTTCGATGTCTCTCTTACCTGGCATGCACATACTTCACCAAATCCACCTTTCCCAAGTACACGGTACATGCGAAAGGTTTTATACGTAATTTGTTGAGCTTCTAACCACTTCCATTGAAGATATCTGCAATGCAAATCAAATTTCGTTGCACAATTTTTAATTTTTCGTTTTGTTTTGTATGGTTTTCGTTTGGTTTTGATTTAGTTGTGAAATGCACGCAAAATGCGATTGGCATGCAATTACATTTGTGATTTCGAAAAATCGATTCGTAAACCCGTTCCTCTCGGCTGTGGAACGAATCAAGCAAAACACAACGAAATCAAAACAAATCAAATCGAATAAAATAAATTCGCACACAATATGAGACATGACGAAGAGAGAATGTTGCTCACCTATGAAAATACATTGACGATTCGAATTCACTAAATGGTTCTCCAGCTAGAAATGATTTAACTGCGGTAACACACGGTTCAAATACCTCCTTACTGCCTACTGCAGGGGGCGAAAAATTAAAACAAAATAAAAGATTAGTTATTTAATACCCATTGAAAATCCATAAAATTTTCTTCGCTAATAAATTGAAATATATATAGATTTGATTTGATTTTTTTTTTTTAAATAGAGAAAAAAAAGATTGAGTTCAAGTAGTAAATTTTACATACGTCTCTGTAAGAGCTGTTCTTATTTATTTTTTTTGAATCGTTCAACGAATTAATTTAAAAGAAAAAAAAACAAAAGAGTTAGAAATAAAAGAGTAGAAAATTCAAAGAAACGAAAAAAAATATCACACAGACATACATGAGTCGAAAGCAAGAGTTTCAATATGGTAAATCAAATGAGCTAATTATTTAAGAATGCAGCCTTGCGATGCTTGCAGTGAGTGCATAAAAATCGCAACAATGAATATTCGAGTCGATCAAAGTTGAATTGAGTTGGTTGCATGTGTGTCGCTATCGTTTTGCCATGTTTTATGTGTGTGTGTGTCTGTGCTTTAAACAGCAACTAGCCAAACGAAACAATATTGAAATCCACTAGAAAGAACTTGACTCACATGAAATTTTCCCTCGAACTTTTTCTATGAGATCGTCATTTAAAACATCTAACACGAGTTCATCTTTTTCACAATTTAAATGCGTTTCCTTCGTGGTGCCCTTATTATTATCGGTTGTATGTGTACTTCTGTTGTCACCGTCATCTGTGCCGGCATCCGTTACATTCACATTTTCTTTGGATAATTTGTTCGAGCTAGTTGTGCTGTAGTTGGTTGTGTTTGAGACTGGTTTTGTTACGGGCGCTATGGTCGTGGTTGTGGTGGTATTGGTGCTGATGGTTGATGTGGTATCTGGTTTTGACAATGGTGGCGGTGACGGAAGTGACGTATCATTACTATTCCTTCGTGAGCTTTTGTTGAGGTCATCACTGTCGTTAATTTGGAGGCGAACGTCATCGTGACATTCTTTTACCACCTCATCACCGCATCGTGTATCACTAATTGGATTATTTTCACATTCAATGCCAAGAAATCGTCGAGCAATATCCCATCCAATTTCTAGACGATTTTCATCGTATTCAATCTCATATCTAAAACGTCGCATCACACATCAAGAGTGCCGAACAACATGAAAGAGAAGAAAAAATAAAAAAAAACACACACACAAAACATTTTGATATGGTTTTATTTTTCTCAATCGAAGAGAAATGTGCGTCAAGGCACCCCACTCACCTGGTAACATTATCCAAAAAGGATATATATCTATAATAAATTGGCCGCTTATTTTCGCAAAACATTCGAAACAATATTCTTCCAATGGGTTGTTGATCTATAACGTAGCCGTAACTTACATCTAAAAGAGAGAGAGAGAGAGAGAGAGAGAGAGAGAGAGAGAGAGAAGGCCGAGAAGAAGAAAAAGAACGAGTTCAGTGGCAAATGAATCATATAAAACGGACAGACGTATGGCCGGACGGACGGATGGGTCGGGACAAAAATTCAGACAACAACAACAACAAAAAAAAACATATGAAAAAGTTCAATGATCGTACCTATTTTGTCTTTGAGATGTATGCACTGTGATATGTGTGGGAACTGTAAAATTTTTCGCCATTTTTTGCTTTTACCTTTATTACTATCTGATCCTCCTGAAATGAATTCAAAAATAATAACCAAAAATAAATACCAATTAAATGTTTGGTGTAAAGTTGAATGGACCGGCCAAATTGGAGCGGGTCCCCATAAATACCTTCTCTCGCTTTGAGGTAGACCGTATTGGCCACAATATTCTCCAATTCCATTAGTTCCAGGTTGGCGGATTTATTGAATTTCGGTATATTTTCAAATCTAAACAAGTCTTTGTCCCCCTGTGAATTGAAAATCCTTGGGTTCAATTATGGTTGCGATGTAATAAAAACAGAAAATTGATTGATTTGTACACTGTAATGTGTTCGTATGTATATGATCATCAGTGTCTTATTGTTCCGTAAAAATGTTTCAAAGACTTAACAATCCTAATGAAAAAGTATATCATTTCGGTAGATCGCATTTATTTGTGATCAAACGATTTTCATTGTTTTTATATCTCTATGATTGGGGAAAAAAACGCCAATGTTTCAACAAATTATAATGGAGAAAAGGCAAAGAAAAAAAACAGAAGCGTCAACGTTATACGATGTCATATAAATTGTATCACAATTCACGATTTGTCTAAAATTTCAAATTATGAAAATGGTGAGAAACACACAAAACAAAAAATAAACCATCCAACACCGAAAAACACACACATACTCGGAAAAAGCACTTTTCACTTCAATCGCACTGCCAAACCGTATCAAATTTCACGTGAAATCGTTTAACGAATTCAATGTAATATCATTATGGAGTCCCTTTAGCTCTCTGAATCGAACTCATTGGAAGAGAACCAGCGAGTGAGTGTGTGCTTTATGACGATGGCGGTGGCGGTGGCGATGGCGGCAGCGGTAGCGGCGGCAACAGCGGGGACAACGACGAAAACATGCGGCATTCCTATTGCGAACGCGAATGACACATTTCATATTGTCAAACATGCTGCGTCTATCAATATTTGTTTTCAATCCCCATTCGGAATTCAATTGATTTGTCCTTTTTCTCTCTTATTACTTCTTCTTCTTTTTACTTTTCTGTGCTCTTTCGTTTCTCTTCATTTTATTTGATAAAATCGTATAACACCACTAGAATGTTTGCCGTTTGCTTGTACAATTTGTCTGTTTCTTTTCATTTTGTTTTTGTTTTACTTCATGAGTGTCAGTCATCGTGTGTGCGTATAGATGTGTGTATGCTCAAACATCTTAGTAAATTTTGCATCGCCAACATAATTAGAGCAAAATATAAGCAAATGCAATTCAATGCAAAGTCCCACGCAATCATGAATTTTGTTTCATTTTATCTAATATGTTATTTTCATTAAATTTTGCAGCAAAACGAATAAACACGCGTGCTCATCTTCCGTTTTTGTGTGTGGTTTTTTTTCTTCACTCTCTCTCAGTCTCGCTCTCGCTAGATCGCTTGCATTACTATTTATCAAATGGATTTGAATAATTCATTTAGTTGTTGTTGTGGTTGTACTTGTACGTCGGCCGTTGTCGTTGCTGTTGTTCTCCTTTTTGTTTCATTTTAATCATCTCTTTTTTTTACATCATATTCTATTTCATCAATCTGTAAATTACGCTATCTGTGTGTGCGCATATGATCCACACTGTAACATCGTGCTCTTCACAATATCACGATTCTGATTCAAATATAAATAATAGATAAATAAAACTTATTGTAATTGATGGGTAGTTTGCTATCGTTTGCTCTATGTTTGGTCCGGATGACATGAGGTGACTTCATCGAGAAACAGTATGAATGGAGATAGTTAAAATGTAACACAAAATAGAAAATGAAAATAATGAGAGAGCGAAATAAAAAACAACACAACAAAAACAAAATAGAAACCGAGAAAAAAAACAGCCAGCCAAATGTGTGCCATGAGCAAAAAAATTCGTTCTGACGTATAAAAAAAAAAATGTGTAAGCATAAAAACCCAGTTTACGGTGTGCAATGAGAGCGAGCACACAATGTGTGAGGTGCTAGGTAGCTGCAAGGCTTT
Organism: Aphidoletes aphidimyza; assembly: GCA_030463065.1. NCBI lineage: Eukaryota > Metazoa > Arthropoda > Insecta > Diptera > Cecidomyiidae > Aphidoletes > Aphidoletes aphidimyza. Next base: position 11,525,450 of record CM059997.1, on the reverse strand, counting down.
GGCGCCTATGGACTTTATGTATTTTGCTGTATTGGGCGGCTGGCATATTCGAGCACATTCACTTGCAGCGCGCGCGTTCACTCTCCAATTCGATACGGTTTATTTATTTACTTTAAATTAAACGTTATGTGTGCATTTCATCTGTTTATATTTTAATAAATCTGACAGTTCGACATTTAGTGTTCAGATGACCCGATATGACCTTTGAATGGGAAAAGTCGAATTACAGCTCTCACTCTGGCACATACTCTCATGTTCAGTCACTCCGTTGTGCATGTTTCAATTGATACGGGCTTCTTTTTTTAGACATGCATTTTCGCACACATTTTTGTTTTGTTTTTGTTTTGTTTATTTGTTTCTTCTAATTTACTACTAATTCATTAACGATTTTGTGTTGAGATTTGTGAACAACACACTTATAAAATGAGAGATAGAGGCAGAGAGCAAGGAACCGAATTAAAGAACGATGAAACAAATGACACAGCGTCGAAATGTAAAACAGGCAAATTTGCAATTGAATCCATGATGCGTTTGAATTACATAGTTTCAATCAATTTTGATCCATGCACAAAAAAATTAGTTTAAAAAACCGCACACAGACAAACAGCATGAGTGAGTGAGTGAGCGAGCGAGAAAGAGAAGAAGTAGCGACGAGATGTAACATAGAAAGATTCACTCATCGTGTATAGTGTGCTCAATTTTTCGTGTTGACGCCGAATCCCCATCACTCACTTATTCTATTGGGCAATGGCGTATGGTTGTGTGCTGAGCTCTTGTTTCTTTCTGATATTTCACGTATTTACATTTTGATTTGGGACGTTTGTTGTTTATGAATGGTTGAATTTACACGATTTATAGCATCGCATTCTTTTCTTCTGCTTCTTCTTCTTTATTTTAGCTACGGTCTTTTTGTTGTTGGTGTTTTGGTGTCGCTTGTTCATTTACTTTTTATTTTGTTGGTTCGCGTGTACCAAAGGTATATACCAGTGAAAGTTTGTTTTGCACACTTTGCTTCTTGACTTAAACTTTTTTTTTTGCTTACGATGTTATTTGTTAACTAATTCTTCAAATTGATTTATTGCCTCTTTTTCATTAATCGTTTGATATTTTCGGCTTTAGAACTTGTCACTGGCCACTATTTACCGGGATCAATGATTAGAACACATAACATACAGACAGAGAGAATTTCGGAAATAAAATAAACGAAAAAAAACAACACAATACACGCGCACACACATTTACAACGACACATGAACAACGGGATGATGCAGACTCACACACAAGTGCAACGCAAAATATATCGGAATGGACAAATCCAAAATGTAAAAAGAGAAATTTGGATTTTTTATTTTGTTGGTTTCTTTTCATTCATAATTGAATGTTTCACTTTGATATTTGGTGTAAAAGATGACAAAAAAAAATTGGAACGCAAACGAACAAACGACTTCCAAAATATTTACAAATAAAAGACAAAAAAAACTGACAAAACTTCGAACTGAATTTTTTTTTTCGACGATACGATTTGTTAGTAACGACAACCATTGCTGTGGTATTGGTAATGATGGTATTGTAAACTTTCATGATTAGGTGTGTAAAAATCATCATCTTCCACATTCAAAGTCCTTGTAAATAATTCTTTAGGTTAATTCGTCAATGATTTATTGGATGGTAAATGTCTTTTGGTTTTGTGTGCGGGAGCGTTATGAGCATTTGGATGTGTGTTTCTCGTCTCTTTTTTTTTCTTTTGGGGGGGAATTGTTTGTAAACGGGTGTTTATAGCACATACACGGAAAGGCAACAAAAAAACTTTATGGTTGAATTACGATGGCATCGAAAAAAGACCCAATATTCAGGGGTGTGGTGCACAACTTTCGGATTGAACAGATAATAAACATCCATTTTTCGGGGGGCAAGATAAATAAATTTAAGAACAAAATAAATGCCCCAAAATATCAGCAAACCGAAAAAAAAACAGAATTGGAATGAAACTGAAAAATTACTTTTGAGTGTTACTGGTCACCAACTGAGCACACGAATACGCAAATTGTTACGACTCTCTCGCTTTCTCAGTTTTTTTTTTGTCAAGAATCCCGATTTTCGAACACAGAATCTACAGCAAAATCTTTACATACAACACAAAATACACGAATTCTTTCACTATCCTTATTTAGATTTTCTTTTTCGTTTTTTTTGTTTGATGGCAACACATCGACAAACGTTAAACTAAAAATGTAATAACATTAATTTCGACGACTGGCTCTCTGGCGTTTTTTTTCTTCTTCTCTCCTTTAATTTCGTGTATATATGTTGCACAATATATAAATGTGTATACGCAACGTACACCTAGTCCAAAAACTCTCGCGTACTAAATCGAATACTTTCGTTCAATTCTTCAAATCTGGTTGTCAGTTTGTATTTCTTTCTTCTTTTTCGTTCGTTTTTTTTTGCTTCTTCTTCTTCTTTTTCTTTTCCTTCTTTTTTTTGTTCAACGGGGGCTTGCACACATAAGTGAACGCGGCTGAGCAGCTAGTTTCACTTACATTACAATGAGTTGGACGTGTGTGCGGAATACAAAATGCACACACACTGTCACATTCTTACACTAACACACGCACAGACCCAAAATGATGCACGCACACCACATACACACACACACACACACACCATCCAACCAACCAACCAACACATGCACACCGAGGCCCAGACTCAAAGACTATTCGATACTATTCACTCGGATATTTTAAATGTGTGAGAAATGAATGGCTCTCGTATCGTTTGAAATAAATGAAGTCCGACAGAGAAAGCATGAACGAGAGAGACTGAAGGCTCCGACACTCGTTAACTTGCCTGCGTTCCGAGCTCAATGATTTGCATATGTCAATGCAGTTTTGGATATGGCGGCATTTTTCTCGATCACATCTCACCTTCTCACTCTAGCTCTTGTTTCCAAACAACTTGATTTTTGTCATCGCTTTGCATTTCAACATACATGCATGGAGCAGGAGTTTGCTTATTTCAACCAATACATCGGTGTGTCGGCCATCGTGTGGTTTAAATATTTCATGAATGGAATTTCAATGCATACCGTATCCATCACACAGTGATTGGCAATACTGTTTGTTAGCAAATGTCAAAATGTGTTTTTTTTTTCGATGTGCTGTGCGCTCACGAGTGTCATGAAAGAAGTTTGAACGTTTGAATCAAAGACGTTGAAATTTGTGTATTGTATTTTTCTTCATGTTTTTTGGTTTGGTTTTTAATGGCAGTTTTATTCAACTCAAATTTCTTACACTTTTTGGTTTACCATTTAGAGATTACAATTAAATTTTTACTTTTTTTTTGTTGGAAATACGTTAAATAAATTGGTGGTGTCGACTATTGAATTTATTTTAACCGAAAATGTCCAATTTCAATTGTTGTTGAAATGTTTATTCTGTTGCTTAAACACCTGCACAGGAAATAATAAATCAAAAATCAAAAATGCTCACATTTGTTGTTTTCATTACTAACGTATGGAATGGAACTAAAACACATTTAGAATAAGCCAGTTCAAAAATGTTTGTTTTTTTTTTAAATAATTCGTATATTTTATCAAGCCTCTCTCTCCCTGTCTCCATTCTCAATGCACGTCCCAATAGTGGGATGATTTTCATTCATAATTGTCTCACTTAAATTCAACATTGAATATATTTCTTTCTCTAGCTTCTGGTTTTTTGTTTTTCAAAATAATTTCTAAAATGCTTAAAATTTATTATTGTCAATAACATCTTGTCTTTCAATAGGTTTATAGGTATCGGCTAATATTTATTGAGATGCAAATGTCTAAAGCATTGCATATTCAATACATGTTTCAATCAATTTGTCTTTGTATAATTTCTGTTATTTTACACATAATGCGTTTTATGATAATTTACGATGAGCTTTCAAAAAGATGACATCGAATAGAATTATAATCACTTGCATATTAAATGTTATATTGGCCAAATGGCCAATTTGCAAAGAAACAAAAACAAAAAACAAATTGTATGCTTGACATGAAAATCAGTCAGGTGTTGGCGTGTTTGAATCGCGGATCTCATCTCTCAACATCGATCAATTGAATAGATTTATGTAATTTACATCAACATTTTACATAGAAATTGTGAACTGGATTTTATCATCATTAGCTATGGCTGTTCAAACTATTTCGCTTCAAAAAACAGTTCAAAATATGATTAAAAATTATGATGTTTAATTGTATTTTTTTTTTGTGAATAAAATTGTGCTATTTAACAGTGTCAACCTCAAAACAAATGTACTTTTCCCATTCAAAAATGACTTATAATTTTGTTTTTTTTTTCATTCATCATTTGACAACAAAATAAAACTTATTTGTTTTTCTAAGCGCATATTTTAGTCATTAATTAAATCACACTTATAATGTAAATGTGTGAATATTTTTTTTTACAGGAACCAAAATCCTTCCATGAGAATTAACGGTGATTTATGATTTAAGATTCAGGTTGCTTTGAAATAGTTCATAGTAGTGTTTTGTTGTTTTTGTTGTTGCTGGTGGTGATGAAATTTTCACGTTAATTTTCCAATGTTGAAAATATCCAAAATTGATTATTTTATTTGTTGTGCAGTTTATTGCTGGACATTTTTAGACCTGAGCTGGTTTTGTCTTTCCAACTACCATTATCATCTTTTGCAGGAATCTCGTTGTGCTTACTGGAAATAGATGCAAAGAAACATGTATGAGAAAATATATACAAATCTAACGTCCAACAGACTCCCAACAATTATTAATTATTTAAAAACATTTTTTGTGAACTTTTATCAATGATGATTGTGAATTTAGTAAAAAAAAAAAAAAACATTTTCGGCAACATGCTAAGAAAACGTAATTCAACGAAAAATGTTTTATTTTTATTTTACAGATTTCATTCAGTGTCTATAATTGATTCAATTTACTATAAATTATACAATCAAAGTATTGTAAAAGATTTCAATTCTTCTGTGATCTTTAATCGAATGAAAATAGACGTTCTTTAAGTGTTCAATCTCAAGGTGAAAAAAAAACGAACGAAAAACTAAATTTAAACGTATTTGAACGATGCATGTAAAAGACTAATTCATTATTCCTTTAAATTGCTAGATTCAGCTAATCGAGTTTTTGTTATCGATGTGTCAGTTTAACCAATTTGGGACGGAAGAGGTTTTATTTTGTTTACATATTCCATCAGTAACGTTCCATTTGTTGCACAATTTTAAGTCAATTTCACACTCCAAAGACTCAAACAAAGTTCATCTGTCGACACAAATCAGTAAACTGAGCAACTGGAAGACTTGATATATTATGTTCATAAATCATAGATCTAGATACGTGCATTTTATATCACTATCACACGGTGCCAAATTGTCTTTGAGAAAAAGTCTTATTTTTTAACGTGCAAAACATATTCGAAATGAATTAAAAAAAATTAAAAAAAAAAATCAAAATTCAAAATGTTAGTTTTAATAAATTTGTGCTAAGCACAAAAAATTGTGTTAATTTCAAATAAATAAAAGTGCAAAATAATATTTAGACGAAAATAAAATGAACAAAAACCTTCGCTTGATTTGTTTTCGGTCGAACAACCAACATCATTTTTTGTAGGGTTTGCGTTAATCCACCTAAAAGCGAGACATGTTTCTCTTTTTTATTTTTAAATTCGCTCAAAAAATCAAATGTTAAGAAATGAGTAATTTTAGAGGAGAAGCAAAAGCAATCCAGCTATCCCAAACTATGCTTAGTGCGCTATCACTGGGCCTCTAGCATAGGATAAAGTATTCTTGATTGAGACTCCCAAAATGGAAAATTTGTTGGGGGGCCCAATAAGGAATACGTTATAATATGCTAGTGCCCACAGATATCACACTAAGCATAGTTGCGCTAGTTGGGAAATTGTACTTACCCATCGTGCTTTGGAACCATTTGGGTTTATTTTTCCATGCAATGAACACAAGATAAACAGGAATACTTGTTAAAATCATGAGCAAACCATAACCAGTTTCAACGGGGCTGGCAATCATTGGAACAATGGTGACAAATGCAGTTGCAATCAAATAAACGACCGGGAAGGCCATATTCACTCGGATTGGTCGGGGCAAGTTTGGCTGCGCGTATCGCAGCCATGGCAAGCATAAAACAGCGACACCAATACTCAACTGAAAAAAAATGCAATTTCGTTTGTGAATTTAAATGAAGTGAAGAGTAAACTTTAAATTCTCGTATTTACCCATGTAGCAAATCCAACATAATTGATCAACGCAAATATATCGGAGACAGTGAGATAGAGCATTGAAAGCAATGCCATCGCCAAAACGGCAGGCGTTGGTGTGAATCGTTGAATTTGAATCATTGTTAAAATTTCGGGCATTTGTCCTTGGCAAGCACCAGCATAAAATAGACGTGATGACGTCAACAGAATACCATTCACAGCGCCAAAAGTTGACAGAGCAACGAATACTACAAAGAATTAGAATGTTCATGAGCATTTCGATTTCGATATGTTATCAATATTGATATGAAATATTGCATCCAACATTTCCGGAATCTTATCATGAATTCTTTTCGAAAAATGCTCCAATAATAATTCTATTGTGCTTGGTCATTATTGGTTTACATAATTCTGCTTATCATTCGGTTTACCTGGTATGATCCATGCAAACATTCCAAACGCACGTTCGGCAAATGTAACGGCAACAGCGTTTGATCCCAAGACCTCCTCCGGTGATAGAATTGTGTAAAATGAAACATTGGCCAGCACATAAACAACGGTCACTAGGGAACATGATATGGCAATGGCACGAGGTAAATTCTTGACTGGATCTATCAACTCTTCAATGATAAAGTTCAGATAGTTCCTACGAAATGCAATAAAACCAAAAGTGAGCTCCTTATTTTTAAACGGTTTCGGAAATTCACGCTAATAATTTAATTAAGTTTAATTTTTAAAAAAAGCAAAATGGAATGTTAGCATTTACTTACCATCCATTGTATGCAAATAGGCCGGAATAGAATGATAGTGATAATGATGTTACTTCGTACTTAGTGTTATCGAAGTTGAAATATTTGACGTTGCCTGTAGACGTTGAACCAAATATAGATGAATATTTTCATAACGGGAGGGAAAAATTCATGTTTTTATGGGGTAACGGCTATTGGCCATTGGTAAATAGAACAAAAAAAGGAAACAAAATACTGGACGCCGACGGCCATTAGCCCATAAAATCACAAGTGTTTTCCTTCCCGTTATTAACATAGCTGTTTTATATGTAATTATTAGTGTCGGTGGATCAAATAGCAACAGAAACATATATGAAGAGCTTGGCTAACAATAACACCAGCTACAACAACACCATCACACCATAAAAACCGCTGAGTTTTCTTCGTTCACGTCATTTCACATGTGATAATAAAAATTGTAATGTATTTTAGAGCAACTCGGTTACCATCCAAGCAGCTCAACGTATAGCTTTAAATCGAAATAGTGCTTTTTATTGGCAGTTTTTTTTTTTGTTAGCTTCATTGGTGATTCAGTCGTTCAAAGACTTGGTTTGGTACGCTGAACGTTTGATTCTTCTCGAATGAATTGAACAAATCAATTTCAATAAGGATTTTTTTTTCGTATCGCATTGAACCTGTCGTTATCATTTTGATTGAAATCTTTGCAAAGGCACATCATCAACCATTTATTCCATTCAATTTACCAATAAATATTTGAAAGGTCGTCATCGTTGTGCATTGAGTTTGTCATTCGCGTTTGAGATTAGTGTGAGCACGCATAAAATGTGCACAAACACACAATTCCCGATTTCAAATTGAACGATATTAAGCTAATTTCGCGCGTGTGTGTGTGCGTGCACACTTTTTTGTGACTCTTTAATCGAAACGGAAGTGTTAATTTAATGTGCTGTGTTCTTCTTCTTCTTCGTCTTCTTCTAGCGTCTACGTTTAATTGAAAAGAAATTGCCATGATTAACTTCAATAGGTAATTCTATAAACTGGCTAACGCAATTGCGCGCTTAAGTGCATGGAGTCTGATACAAAAATAGTACTGAACATTTTAAATTATGATACAATTCAATGTGCCAATTTGTAAAAAAGTGAATGGAATGGAGTGGAACGTATTGTCGTCGTTGTCATGGATGACATTTATTGTCGCATAGTAACGAAGCCAATGTTCATTGCGTCTGTTGCTATTTTAAATCATATTGTGATTTAAAATTGTGTGCACTTACCCATCGCCAAAAGGTAAGCTCCGAAGCCAATAATTAAAAATAATGCAAACAATTTGGCGTATGTGAATACATCTTGCACCGTAGTTGCCCATTTAACGTCCCAGCAATTAACAAATGTTAAAACCACTGTAAAATAAAACAGACGAAGAAATTAAGAGTAAGCTTATTAGCAAAAGGTCAAATATCAAAGATTAATAGCGTGTAAATTAATATTTTACAAAAACAACATTTGTCAACATTTATTGAGCCATTTGATAATGCCATTTCATTGCAATGAAATCGCACTGCAATAATGTTAACTAATTTATAATATCATTTCACCAAGAATGTACAAACATCTTATTTAGTTGTCTGCAAAAGGACGGCAAAGAAAAATGAATCTAACTTCGCAAGTGTGTTTGAGTCCTGAAACTTGTTTCAAGTATTATACATTCCAGAAGACGATAAATGTACAGTTGATGATGAATCGTGTGACTTCATTATCTGACCAGCAGAAATACCAAAATACATGATGAAATCAAAACAGTTGAGAGCTATCAATGGTTACCCATATTTTTCATCCAAATATCAAATAATCACATGTTTTTATGAACAGAATTGAAAAATATTGATTTAATTTTTACACAAAAAAAAAAAAAACAAAAATGTTCAAGCACTCAGCAACAAAATTGATGTGCATTCCCATTTCTGTAGCCTTGGGCGCAAAATACATTTACAGATGAATTCCTGTTGATGTATAAATATGATAATCTGTTTCCAACAAAAATGAAAGCAGACAATCCAGTTGCACAGAATGTTCAACCCTATCATCATTTTGAATATTTTGGCTGTAGCATGAAAGCAATCACAACAAGTTTTTGTACTGTGTGACTGTGTATGCTCAAGTAAAAATGATGATCAGAAAAAAAACAAATGGAACAAAGAATTTTTCGTCGGCCTTTATTCGAGAATTAGAGGAGACGGCAAATTCAACACATCTATCCTGTTTTCGACCTCTTTACTCTTTATGCATTATCGTCGAGAATTTTCGGCGCCAACACAACGAGAATGTAAATGCTCATTTTCATATTTGATCAAAAAAAAGCCCTTTTTCAATAGATTTCAACCGGCAAAATTATGAACTTCATGTACAACACGTCGTTATTATATGCATTGCGACTGTTCGCTTTGAGATGTTAGTCAACGCAAAAACAAGACGAATCGTCAATCTTAATCTAAATCTAAATCTTGAATTTTAACACTTGAATACTGTCTGATCCGTATGGTATGATCTTATTGGTTTATTTGGATGTCATCAACTTCAACAAAGTCGCAGTTTCAATACAAATATATTCAAAGTTCGTGAAGAACGGATTGTGAGTAACCAGACCATCGAGACCTCTATTATAAACATATGTTAAAGGTGATTGATTTTGCAGACTGTTGAATTCAATCACTAACATAAATTAAGAAAAACATTGAAAATTCATTTAGAGTAATGCAAAGAAGCAACAATTACAAACAGTCGAAGATTCGAAGCGAGTTGTACGGTCGATTACAATGTAATTGATTCGATTTCAGACGGAAACATAAATAGATGATATTGCAGCCAATTTTTATAAAGAGTATTTGCGCGGACCTCATTAAAAGCATTGAATGCAACAGACTAACAATAACAGCTGCATTCACGCCTTTCTGATAACTTACAGTGTCATTAAAAGTGACGAAGAGAATTGTGGAAATCACCATTTTTACTCCGGGATTCACCGTTTATGATATGACTATGATTTGTGCACTATGATTCCATTTAAACAATTCATTACGTCAGTTGTGTTGATTGCCACAGATGTTCGAGAATGAGAAACTCTTTGTTTCAATATACAACCGATAAGGGTTAATTGACATCAGTCGTATTTTACGTTTGATTGCGTTAAAACGTCATATTTTCAGAATGTGATTTCTCATTCACCACAAGATGCGATCGATGGTGCAAGAGCGACAGCGTGAATATAATTTAATTTTGTTGCCAGTAGAAACACACACGCGTTTGGGAATTTGATGATGATATTGGTCATTTTCTTATCTCAAGGAATTGACAACGGAATCAAAATATTTTGAATAAACAACATCTCTGGCTGGACGATAATCACTGATTGTTAATCGGTCTCTAGCTATTTAAAATTCAACAACAAAAACATATGCGGTGTTTTTTTTTATATAATATACTATGCACAGGGTGTGTCCATCATTCAATCGACCTCCGATGTTGAGCGCAATGATTCAGGAAAGTTTTGGTGGTGGTCAAAAGGTCATGTGCTCGTATTTAGGTATTTAGGTCAATAACCAAGCTATGAACAGATAATTTTTCGGAAGTAAAACAAACGCTGGATATTTTAAGTGAAATGACTGAATTGGAATCAAGACTCTGGATTGTCTTGAAAACTAACCAAAATGGACTGAACTCCTTAAAAACTATTCGCAAAAGACAATTTGAGTTTTAGATTTCACTAGATATTTGCAGGGGATTCTCAGTTGATAGCTCGAAAATAGAGCTTAATTGAACATTCAACGTAACCATAATGTGGATATGGGAGCATGAGGATTTCGAAGATACACCCTGTAAATATAACGCCACTCGCTTAGATGAAAGATTTTAGGAAATATGTGTCAAAAACTGAACAAGCGCCGTCAATCACTGGAATATCTGCATATTTAAGCAGACAGTAAAAATGTGGATTTTGTCACACGCTAATTACAACAACGACAACAACAATAAAAAAACATTTAAATGTGTTTTGAAGTGTTTGAATTGAATAGTCTTTGATTAATACTTACATATACAGCAAACGGCTAACAAGCGTGCCGAGTCGTCGGGCGGTGCACAATCCGGGAAGAATGGCTTAAGCACGTAGGTACTGAATGTGAGCGCAACAATTGCTTGTGAACAAGGTCGAACAATCATACATTCAATCCACAAACGAATGAATGCCATGAATGGTCCAAATGTTTCCATGATATAAGCGTAATCGGCTCCAGACTTTTTGATCATTGTTCCTAACTCTGCATAGCAATATGCGCCAACCTATTAGAAGCGAACAGGGGGGAAAAAATCGATGTGATATCAGCAAAATCTTTTAAAAGGGCTTATCATTTTCTTTTTATTAAGATTTCAATTTGACTTGAGGAATTTCAAGCCACTTAAATGACAGCGGAGAGTTTTTTTGTTTAAGTTATTGGTTTGTTAATTCCTCAAATAAATAATATCGACATTTTCTCGGCACTTGAGACACCAAAATATTTCAATGAAAATAATTACTACCTACAATTATTCTGTGAAGCATACAAAAGATTCGAGGGGAAAAAAAGCATGCGGCACATTGACTGAGAAACCTTTTATGATGAGAGAACAAGTAAATCAATGTACATGTACATTGCAAGACAAATGATTCTTAATTACACGGATGGAATTCTTAGGGGAATGGCAAAGTACGGTAAATCCTTTGTTAGCGGCACAGACAGATGTTTCTGAATTTAATCCCTTGTGAACAGTGTTCGGTGTTCACTGTGAACATTCTTCAAGTGACAAAGACGAAGCCAAACACTTACGAATTGGCACGTTGAAAGTCGAAAGTCGATTTCTAAGGAGAATATTTCTCGTGTATTTTTTTCATACTGTCATCATCTCTATGGTGATAGCTAACTTTGGCTTATGTTCGATATTTTTGTTGGGAAGGATTTCAATGTGTTCATCTGTGTGTCTAAGCGTCTAAGTGCAAATTATTATTATCACATACGTTTATTTATATGGCATTTCATTCCCGAATTGAATTTCTTCCTTATCAATTAAAGTCAGTCAAACCGACGAAGGGGGCACTTCTTTTTCCAATGTCACAAATGAGTACACAACTTGATTTACACAAAAAAAAACTAAATTGAATATAACAATTGATAGCTTACCATAGAGAATAGTCCGGATATAACCCAAACTATGAGCGCCATATTAACGCTGCCCGTGTGTTTAATGACGCCGGTGGGTGATACAAAAATGCCCGAACCAATGATCGAACCAACAATGACAGTGCATCCATTTAGCAAGCTCATTTTCGCTTTGAGACCGACCTCACCGTCCTGGTCGGCGCCATTCTGATTCGTTGTTGCTGGATTGCCATTACTTGAGTCCAATGGTGAATTCTCGTCTAGCGAGCCAATTCTTTTTTCCGATGCGTCACTCTTCATTTTATTCTTCCTCTTTTTTTTCTCTCTTATTTATTTACCTCTGGTGTAGTTCTCTAAACTACACACCCGCTTTTTTTTCTTTTTAAATAAACAACCAAATCGTATGATGTCTTCGAACTTAATATTTTCAATCAAATAATCGGGATCGATTTAACTGAATGTGATAACATGCACAGATGGCGCACAACAAATGATTTCTTAATTGATTACAACGTTACTATTGGTTGGTTTAAACTATTATTGCTAACACTTTTCCTCATTTTTTTCCGTTTTATTTATTTATTTAACAACGTATTTGCTTATTTTGGGATATGTTTACTGTTTGAACATTATGTTGAGCATTCAAAATATTTGCATTGTGTTCTGGAAAAAAAAACAATCACGATCTGTTGTTTGCAAACGGTTTGTTGGTTACTTAATCGAAAAGAGAAATAAATTCAGGTAAAATATAAAATCACAGGATTCAAATAGTGGAGTAACGTTTGTGACCAAAACAAAATATATTCGATCAAACTAAAAAATGAAATCACGTCACACTTTCAACTTTTGTGTTCACAACCGTTTCTGTTTTTTTTGTCGTTTTTTTTTTAAATTCCAAACAGAACGTCTTATATATGCCGAAAAGCAGTGAGCACGTTTTGTTCAAGCCACGATCATCACAAAAACTGGAAGAATCGTCATTAGACAATATATCCGTATACTGTTTCTTGCGACTGTTGAAAGCAGACTGAAAAACCTTTTGGCTGAGAGCTGTTTTGAGTTCACGACCATTGTATGCGTTTATATTTCTGTGTTATTTTTTTTACGTTTTCGTTTTTACTTTTATTTTTTTTTTGTATTTCTTCTACGTTGCTCGCTTTTGTATAGCTTCTGATCTTTCATCATCTAACAGGGTATGTTTTCTTCTTGTGCGACACGACTGAGTCGTGCGTATTGCCTATTATATGGCGATGTGTAACAATACGCTTGTCGTGCCAGTTATATGTGTGGTTTTTGGTTCTGTCTTTTGTTTTGCTGTTTTTGCTATTTGAAATTGCTCAACACACATCTCAGCTCTAGCCTTTTTAATACATCGTATTGGCACCGTATCACTTGTCGCTGGCTCGTTATTTAGTAAAAATGATTATACCAAATTGACTAGCATTCTAAATATTTGCTCAGGCATTAAATGAAATAAAGATTTATATGGAAGGAAAGAGGGAGAGAGAGAGAGAGAGTGAGAAACATAACTCATTCACGTTTCATTTTTTATGGTCAGAATTCACGTGTGTGTGATTTAACCGAAGCGGTCTTCGGTTGTTGTGTGAAATTATTTCTGCTTTAATCAACACATTTTTTTTTTGTTTGTCACACTGTTATATTATTTTCAATGTCATGTATTTCTGCAGCTATTAAAAAATGTTTAATCGAGGATTAATCGATAATTGAGTCTATGTGCCGGATTGCGGAGGGTTGATACACGGCTCCATCTCAAGACACTTCAATACTATTTTTTAAATTGGGATTGATTTTTCTTTTCTAACAAAGCCTTTTATTTCGAATGAATCTGTTGTTTCGTTTAGCTCAGATTTGAACATTGAACGATTGACTTGAAATCAACCGAAATCAAGATCAAATGGCATAAAAAAAGCGAATACGAAAGACTTACAGTCGGCCAAAATCGGATCGATTTCAAGTATCATGCATTTCATGGTATAACACTGAAATGGCAGCGAATGTGACATTAGGTAGTCAAGAGCACGTGAATTCATCCCTACTGTGTGTGTGCTCCAGCAGCAACAACAACAACAACAACAACAATAAATTTATAAAAGGATGCACTTGAACGGACTGAAACTGTGGGATAACATTTTTCGAATGCGGCAAATTTACAACAGTCTAGATTGAGAGTTGGTTTACGTCTTAAATTGCACATAATAAAAGCCAATGAATTAAATTAGCAATTTGCGATAATCGCTAATCATGTTCAGTTCGTTTGATTCGCAGAATACTTCGGTTTTTATTCGCTCTCTCTCTTTTTTCGTTTTCGTCATCTTCCAGCGGAAAAAGTGTATTTATTTAACCATTAATCAAAGTGATATTATTCACACAGCGCTCTAACTAACACCACACACTGAGAGCATCGAACTAACACCGTATATTTTCGGTGTATTGAAATAATAATAATAATAATTAAAAAAAAGAACAGCAAACACATTAAATTAAGCGAAGATGAAAAAAAATCGTACACGAACACTAAACACTTAAAAATTTCGAATGGTCAAAAAGAATTGGTGTTTTCTTTTTTGATTATTTTCACTGCTTCGGCTGGGCAAAGAAACCAGATATTGTAGATTTTAGCGTCGCATTTGCCGTTTCTTTTCTGTCTTTTGCACAATATCTCTCGCTCTGTATATTCTATTATCATGTCCCTCAAAATCGTATAACATCGAAGAGGCGCGAACGCTAGCTGACCAATGACAATATACGATTCCTTTTACGTCACTCATTTCGAACTCAACACTGGTACACGCATGTGCCATGGCTGCTGTGGCACGATATTTGTGCCTGTATGTGCTAATGCATACGAATCTTGATGTGTTGTAATGTTCCAAATCGCATTGATTTTTTTTTGTGTGGATTTTGCCTCAAATTAATTTATTGAACAGATTTTATTGAATGTTTTGCATATAAATGAGGCCATTTATTGGTAATGCAAATAATTTAACCCATACAAAGACATTATCGTGTTTGGCTAGATGTTTGGTCTCTTTGGCTAATTATAATTTTTTTGTTTTCATGTATTTACATATTATATTTGGTAAAAATTGGTAATATTTACTTGTAAAATGCCGCCACTTTTTCAAAATCAATTAATTTGAGTTTAGTGTGTTTACCAACGAAGAGTGTTTACTTAGTAGACGCTAGGTTGATGGAGTCTATTGAATAAAATTTAATTATAAATAAAATAAACATTTTGGTTGTGTACCGTTAACGATACCATCTATTGAAGCCACTTTTTTTAACGGTTTTTTTCTAAAACCTGTTGATCATGAATTGATCGCATTTGATGGAAATATGTTTGACCATCGATGACCAATGTTAAATCGCAAGGGATTCCTTTGCGAAGAGCGGTGTCGTTGAACTCTTCACATCGCTTACACCTATTGAATTTGACGCTTGAGCTGATCGCCGAAATTGATTGTTTTTGAATTGTATGTTGAAAATTCATTCTAGTACCACAAATAATATCAAGATACCAACATTTGACCTCATTTTTGAAGCGTTGACGTTTTTACGTTCACTTTTGGGAAATTCAACGGCTTGCATCGTAGCCATGTAATTTTCTTTCGTTAAAAAAACCAATTGCATCAGTCACCACCGCTTATTTGTATAGTTATCAAAAATCGGTGCAGTCGGTTGTGAAACTTTGCAACAACAACAACAACAACAAATTACTTAATTCGCCAGTATATTTTGGTTGAGGCTTTTGTCGGTGCTCGCGATAATTTCTTACGTTGTTAAGTTAAGCAACCTTGATGCCGATGCATATAATCATAACGGTATGATTAATATACTCTCCTTTGGCAAATAACCAATTGACTGAAATTTCGTGTCTAATCACACTTTATTTTGTTCACCACCAATTTTACTGCTCTGCACAAGACACGTGACCAAAAGTATTGGACCCATTTGAGAATCGGAAAAATATCGAAAATTATTCTCATTTCAATGGTTCAGTTTTGGGTATCTTGTCTGAATTTGTATTGTTATTAGTATCCACTGGTTCTAAAACACAATTATCACAATTGTTAATGTTGATGCTTACCGGTTTTATCCATGTTGGGTCAGACGACGTAAAGTAACTAAGGTAAAGGACCGTTAACTAGTATTCTACTTGAGGTTCAAGCCACAACTGACCAGGATGAGCTAGTGAGCAAGAAACATTCGAATTTCAAAGAAAATAATTCAAAATTGAGAAGAAACGTTACAATGTTCAGAACAACGACATTTGGTTTATTTACAGGATTATGCACAAACGAATGTGCAGAAAAGTTCGTGTTACGTTGTAAAATCAATTATTGTATTTGTTTTGAATGCGTTTATTTGAATATAACACATTCTGATTTTGCTCTTTTTGCTGCATGTTTTACTTTCGCTTGTACTGCACTGAAAATTGTTCACGATTTTTGCCAAAACCGCACGTAATGTGTCAGTCAAAACAATTTGCAATCGATTCGTGTCAGAATGCAGCCTCATCACGAATGAAATCAGTCTTTTGAAACTGAAACCAACTGTTTCTTGTGTTTTATAAATTGGAGAAAAATTATCAGGTCTTTTTTTTGTTGTTTATAAAATCGTAATTTTTTTTTTCACACAAAACCAATTATACAGCATAAGTTGTTACTACCATTATGCATGATTAAAATCTGTTCTGTCCGTTTGCTACTCTCAGTCCCTCAACAAACCTTCAGGGAGTTTTGGTGAACACATCCACACAAACGCCACTTATTTCGCACACGATAAAGAAAGCATTCCGTGACATACGAATAAAACCACATTCGTAATTTATTTTGAAAACAAATTATTTTTAATTCGAAAGATTTCAGTATATTTTTTTGTTTTACTTACAGAAATTAGTAAGCTACGCATGATTCATCTTCTGAAAGTGAGAGCAAACTAAACGCCAAAGTCATCTGAGTTGAAATTTTTCAGATGCAAAAATTGGGCGTAAGATTAAATGAAACGCATATCAAATGTTAACTCCAACTCAAATTTGACGCCCAAATCGCACAGTTTGATATTGAAATATAGCAAGAGAGAGAGAGAGAGAGAGCTATAGGGCGTATTTGTGTGTTAAAATTTTACTTGAATGCCAACGTAAGTCACCAACAAGATTGATACCCCATAAATGTGCCTTTCTTCACTTTATATATTCTCTTTGTAACTGAACATTAACTCACAATTCTATTGAAATTTAAATGAAAATCAAATTAATTTTTCGCACTTTTATTTAGATGATATAGTTGTTAATTTACATTTTACAATGCATTTTCTAGCTGATATTTTCAAAAACTGAATGAAATTTCACAACAAAAAAAAACTAAATAGCATGCAACAAAAGTGTTGAATAATAACTAAATTTATCCACATTCCATCCGATGCATTCAAGTCATCAAAATGTTGACAGTTTTGTATCACCACATTAATTCAATGTGCCAACCTGACGCAATGGCCGAATTTGAAACAAAAACGTGTCGGATTTCTTGCAGCGTTTCTATTCAACATCAATTTTTTTTTTAAATTGCTTATTCAGAAATTGTAAATGTGAGCTGCTTGCCGCGGCTATTTTCAAAACGATTCGGTGGTTTAATTTCCATTATAAAATTAAGTCCAAGCGCTACAGAAAAACAAATAATAAAACTAATAAAGACACCGGACCAAATTGGGGCCGATGTAAAACCAATACAATCATATGAGTCATTGAACCGTCTGGCACCCACATCCAGTTGCACCTAAAACAAACAAATACACACCAAAAAGATGCAATTAATTTCTTATGCAATCACATCGCATCAGCTATTTTTGCGTGAATGTTTTAATTTGTTGCTACCTGTATGTCTGCCAGCTCCAAATAATAGTTGTTTGTGCCAAAAACTAGCGGCCTGGAGCATTTATATGAAAATTCCATTGGAGCTGCTGGACGATCTCCGGCCAAGTACAACGTTGTTTTATTTACATTTCCGGCTTTTGCGCCAGATTCTTGTTTTCCACCATCAATATCAACAGAAATCAATGTCCAATAATCTCCGGACACATTGAATGTATATTCAACCGCCAACTGAAATTGACAACGTTTATTCATTCATTTTCAATTTTATGCAATTACTTTTCTTCATCAATCTAATGTTATCATCAGCTACGGAATTATATTTTGCAAATAAAATGTCGCAAATGAAACTCACCTTTCCTTTTTTATAGTTGTATTGTATTTTGAGCATTGCCTGATCGGAGGCGGCTACACGATTGGTTGTGATAGTTGTTGTCAGACTGTCATTCAGAAATGTCGAATTTAGTCCATCGAAGAGACGTGGTGGTGCGCTTGTGTACATCAATATTTTGTATTTTGATGAAATTGGATCGCTTGGATAGTAAACGAATTCAGTTTGATTGCCTGGCTCTTGTTCTGGTGTTGTTGGTACAGCAGCTGGGACAGTTGGTGTTTCCTGGCTTGGGATTTCATCACCTGAACCAGCAGCTCGTTTTCGTAACTCATGGTCACTTGCTTTGGTTGCTAAAACGCCCAATACTTTACCATCACCGTAGGTGATAACTGCGTCACGATATAGTGCCGACAGTTCGACATCTTGTTGTGATGTTGGTCCAACCAAATTAATAACCTAATCGAAAATGAATTGATGTTCAATAAACTGTCGTTATCTGAATTCAGATGTAAAAAGGGCCAAACAAAGCATACCTCTGCATTCAAATTGAATTCCATTGGGTCTATGCCAAGGTGCTGTTGTGTTAAGTAGGCATAGCTCGTTTTAGATAACAAATCCTTGAATATTGGGAAATTTTCTTCGGTTAAATGGCTCGATGCATTGCGAACAAACAATATGATAGCTGACGAATCCGAATAAATATCACGCAGAAATTTATCATCGATTTCACTCAACGAGTTCACTTTGGTACGTGACAATTCATCTCGACCCCATAGCACAAATGGACCATTAAAGCTAGCTTTAATTGAAGATACTAATGCAAAAATGCCAATTAAACTTAGTAAATTAAGCATTTTTGTTTCGGTTGTTTTAGCGAACTATTTTCAGATGACAAAAACACGAAATGATTTCAACAAGGATATGATGACTGATGAAAAATCAATTTCAATACCATGCGATGTACACTGAGTGTATTGAATGTGCCAAATTGTTCGCATGCGCAGTTCATGATTTAGACGATTTTGACAAGTTATCTCCAGATTTTCCAGTGATTGTAACAACAACCGTCAAGTGATTCAATTTGAAACACAGGGCTACCAAGCTGCCATTACAAAACATACAATTTTACGATGGTATAGAAGATGTTCATCTAAACACCCATACTTAATTATATGGAAATAATCGTTTTCCATAAATTCTGATTTCTATTCATTTATCCATGAATGGGAATATTTCTTTTTATTTGAAATAAAATTGAGAATTTTCTTAAGTTTTTGTTTTTTTCTTGCATTTTATTTTCATACAAAAATGTCCTTTACAAATTTTGATTTTCTATTGACAGCAATGTACAATGTACATGTACATCCTTGATGTTACTTAAATTTAACATTCAGTCAAACAAAACGTTCCGACGTTAATAACCAAGCTGAGCAACAACTATAACTATGACCTGAAACACAAATAAATTGAATGAGGAGACGCGGTCCAGGACACTCGCGCTAGTCAAACTTCCACCAAATCGACTTTTTCTCAGACCTGAATTGAAACATAATGAAAGAAAATCAATGTTAAAAGAAAATGATCCTGGAAATCATTAACACGAAAAATGAACCATTCTTACCGATTTTTTCATTTGGATCGCGTACACCGCAAACTCTATACGCCAATACCTTCTTTCGTTTTGGCAATGCATATCCAACAATATTTAATGTTGGCGAATCAAGACGGCCGCCGGCTATCAATCGTGATAAATCTTGTTCCATTTGATGAGCCAATGGACCCTTGAAATGCATTAACATTTGAACACAAGCGCCATTATGCAGGATGGTTATTTTGCGAGAATCGACACTCAACATCCATTCAGGTACAGCCATGACATGCCTTACATCTTCCAAAAATTGAGCCCTGCAACAAGTGAAGTAACAATATTAACAAATTTAATTACGATTGATAGTTTATATGATTGTCGTTTTAAAATCTTTATCACTTACACAACGAATTTTGGTGGTCGTTGAAGATTTACATATTTTATAATGTCATGATCCGGTTCAATGTTAGCGCATGCAAATCGTTCACTGGAGAAATTCGGACCGTATAATACAATTGAGCGACCAACTGCACTTTGATCACCTTCGAGTGGAAAATTTTGATCGGATAATATTATACGCTTGTCGCCCATATCTAAGAGAATAAATATCAAAGAGAAAGAGCACATTCAATATAATGAACAAAATTGATAATGTTATCCTATCTCGAATTACCTATAGTGCTAGTACGAAATGAGACATCTCCGACATAGCAACGCAATGGATTGTCAGGACCACATTCTCGCTCATACAGATCCGTCTGAAAAGTTGGACAATGATTTTATTTAGTAAATTGGCTGAAAATTATGTAAAACGTATTGTTGAACATTTACATTGAGTGGATCAGCGAGTTGAGTATAATATGGATTCCATACGTAGCCACCAGCAACACATCGTGTTATCGATTGCTGAACAACCGCATCAACACCAACTGGATTCACGAAGATCTTCCAATGATGATTTCGTGTCTAGAAAAAAAAACAACAAAAAATGTATTTTTCGGAGCGGCCAAAACCTTTGTATCTAATACTCTTACAATATTCCGATCATTTTGGCCTGGATGTCTTAAATTTACTTCAATAGTGGTATCACTTTTGCTTCCATCACTGTGAATCAGCTGTGAAAATCGCATGTAACCGTATGCATAGCCTTTTGGATGATGAAATGATGCAATTGCACGAATTTCTCTTGCCTCTTGTGGACTGTAACCACGTTGCAGGCTACTGCATGCCCATCGCACATTTTTCAATTTTTTGTGAATAACAACTGATCGCCCTAATACCGTTTCATAGCCAAACAATGGAATATTTGTATCGTTAAAACTCGCCAAATAATCGGTTTGATAGTCCAATGTGCCGAATTTCCCACTCAAGTCGCCCATCTCATATGAATCCGTTGAACCTTGTCGTGGCAATGGTGATTGTTTTGGATTCACATTCCGTGGATTCCAATGATCATAGATCGTTGTAGCTTCACATGGAAAGAGTAAATTTTCCTGAATTGATGCTTCGTGAATGTGATATCCACTTGTTTCATTCAATCCTTGAAAGTGCACATCAATATTCGTGATTTCATATTCAGACTGTTGATACAGTTCTAATTTTCCCTTAACGCTAATTGAAACACCATTTCCATACCAATCACTCGCCGACACCTTCCTCGGGAAATGTCGCTCAATACTGAAATTAAGAAATGTGCATTTGGTTTTAAATCGATTCGAAGGAAATATGAAATCGATAAAATATTTACATTGAGCAAGCCAAACGTTCACCACGGGCTTTTGGACCAAAATCATCATAAATAACCAGAGACTTTCCAAAGATGCTATTATAGCCACTTAGTGATAGAAATCCATCGGTAAAAATATGACGGGTCAACGATCTCTCCTTCTTACTTCCGGCTATGGTGAGCGTTCCAATACGATTGCTTAAATCACCTAGACGACAACTGGCACCATATTCTTTTGTACATGTATGAGATGGATTGTCAACGTTGAACATCGCCTGAAATTGGTAACACATTATGAAGACAACATGAAGACATCATGAAGACATGTATTGTATGCATTTTGAATATTATTCATACTTTGTACGGATTAAGCACATTATTTGTGCTCAAACATCTTCCTTGCCAGTCATAAAAGTCCTTTCCTGGTGGACTATTGTGAATGGCCCAACGGTGGGATTCACTTGTATTCGTTGATGATCCATCTGCATGAATCACATATCTGATTTGAATGAATTTGTATATGTATTGTTATTCGATATTATTCACATTGAATGAAAAATCTATTGTTACAGAGATCAAATCTTACTCAATAATTATGGTAGTGTCTTGCATTGGATCGTCTCGAGGCTGTCTAAATAAAATCTTGCCAACGATTGGATAACGGAAGTGCACTTGTGCGGTGATCATTTGCAATTGATACTGTCGATTTTCTTGATACAATGACAGTGTGCCGCATGTGCAAATTGATTTGGTAGTATTTTCGATGTCTGTTCGATTATATCGTTCGATAATAGCGCCACGGTGTACAACACTATGTACCCCTTGCAATGGTAAAAATATATCCCAGTAGATGCCATTGAGCTCATTTCCTGGTGTGAGCGGCAGTAAATATTTGTGCGGATAATCTTTGTTGCGCATTTGAAGTTTACCAGACAAATCACCCACTGGATATTGATCTTGTGTGCCATAACCAGCCGGTGGTATATTGTGACTTTCAACATTGGACGGATTGTAAATTGGACCGGTGCTATCGCAGTATGTTTCTTTGTTGGCTAATGTTGGATCCGGTGGTAGATTTCGTACTTGAAATGATGCTAAATCACGTAGATATTCGGTATTTTCTCTTAGTTCATTCTTTGCGGAGTGCACGGTAAAATTCAACCAGGTCGGTTCGAATGGTGATCGCTGATGCATAGTTATTTCACCTTTTACACCGTTTGAGTTGAATGTTGTCCTACAGAAAAAAAAACGACCAAAAATGATCCAAATGTTAAAATACCAAAAACCGGTCGATATTCAAATGAATGCATGCATTTGTATTCACTTCCTAAAAATTTACTTTGCAATACGTGTGCGCACATTTTGAATTTTGGCACATGCTAAAAACCGGTTTGTGTGCGAATGATCATAAACAACGACAAACAATTGTCGATGCGGTCCGGTTAAATCACTTGGAAGCAAAATCAATTCGCTATCGGTGAAAAATTGTTTGGCCTCTTGACGGTGTACATTTCGAGCGACATTAATTTGTCCAACACGTGCATCAATATCACCTAATGATTTCCCTTGCCCAGCATTATCCGGATCATAAACTAATTGCAATACATTGCAATTGATTTGGGTTTTTTCCGCATTTGTTTCGAAAATATCAGTGACGAATATTTTCCAGGAGTGTCGTGTGATTGGTGTGCGTTCTGTTATGTTGGTGATATGAAATAGGCTGGACGTAATCAAATTCTCTCGGTGCACTGTGTCTTTGGCGGTAAGCCAACGGAAGAATATCGAACCAGCAATCGGACCATGAAATCTGGCTTCAGCCAAATGATCAATATTCTCTTCAGTTGTTGCAATTGTTGCACAAATATGTGAACCAGTGTCAAGATTTTGAAGCACAAGCGATCGCCCCCATATGCTTACTTTATCTGAAGGATGTTTGAAATCAATCAATTACTTTTTTTGTGATCTATCATCTGTATGGCTGAACTTACCGCTCATTTCGGCTGACACATCCCATTTCGTTGATTCATTACCGGGCAATTGTAAATATCCCAAATGATTGTCGAATTCGATTAGCTTTTTACCAAAATTGGCTGGATGACATCGTCGATTTGGTTCAACTTCACGATAATCGGTTGGCATTTCACGGATACTCCAGCTCCAAATTTGATCAGGATACTGTAGAGTGGTCTCAAGTTTCGACTGGATTTCGATCGAATTGTCATTTTGTTGAATAAAATGGAATTCGCCGTGTAGACCATGTTGTGAAATGTACGCCACTAATTGCACGCAATTCACTGAAATAACCAAATAAAACAGATGATAAGAGAGGTAAGAGTGATTTTATATTTAAATAATCTTCGAATAACCCGTTGGATCATTTTATCACGCATCCACCAGATGCAGTTCAAGTAGCTACAGCTCAGACAGACTAACCTTGCAAGTGAAAGTTTACTAACAAAATGACTAATATAACACCTATACGATTCATATTAACATTTAATTTATTTACAATACTTTTTTTAAATACTACGATAAACAGTCGTCATTTGATCAAATAAAGAACGAAATTGTCAACAGACAGACAAAAACCAAATTTAACTAAATAAAAAAGCAAATAATGTAAATTGAGATTCGACAAAATTTGTGTTGAAAACTGATTACATTTTTACGTTGCAAAGTGTTTGTTTTCTCTATTACTACGTTTTTTTGAATGCTGTTTCTTTTTTTTCTTTCGCATGACGTTCACCTTCAGCTATTGGTGTGTTAGGCCAGATATTCCCACCATAAACCAAACTTCATCAACGGTGACTAAATAAAAGCAGCAACAACAACAACAACAACAACAACAACAACAACAATAACAACACCAGCGAATTGTTTTCTCTCTATTCTTATATTGTCGGTGGTAAACATAGATGGACTGACTTGTAGAAAGTATGCTCCAAATCTTTCAAAACACGCTTAAGTATCGTTAAATGTCAATCGTGTTGTTAAGTATGATGACAGCCGAATGACGGCCGAACGACGGGCGTACTTCAACCGCTGAAACCTACGTACAACTTGTACGGTACAAGTAGTAACGTTTCATTTAGTATCATTACGATTCAGATGAACTCTTTAACGTATCTCAAAGTCAACCGAAAATTCATTCAATGAATTGCTAAAAAAAATGTATTTGCTAATGAGCCTTAATATCATTTACAATTAAATTGACTGAAATGAACTTTCATTTCATTTGCATAGCAGAAATCAATTTTTTTCTTGATCATCAGTTAATTTTAGTTCAAAATTGCTGAACAAATAAATAAAACTACATTGAAATTGATATTATTTTTGTTGGTGTTGCTCAGCGCTCATCACATAAAGCAAACATATTAAGCACAAATATGTACAATCCTCAACTGATTGCTCATCACATTCCTGTTTTTTTTTTTTTTGCTGTTCGCCACTTTGAAATAGCGAGCAGTCGAAATCTTGCCGATTTAAAGGGGATTCAGTTGACAGACAAAACTGACTTTTATCTATTGTATTCAAATGTACAGCTTAGTCGTAATGTGGCATTTTTGCGCGATTGACTCTATCTCTCGTTTCGAATTGCAAACGTAATATTGAAATATCGCGTTCGGATTTCGGAGCGAATTTCATTACATCGATCTGTGTACTGAACGTGCTTAAGCGTTTATGTACATCGAAATTCAATAAGTAATTATTTAAAAAAAAAACGCAGAAAAAATAGACAGAATCGTCGGGTGGTGAAGTGTGAGGTTTTTAAGCATGTAACGAATTGAGCAGAGAGAAAAAAATCAACGGCAACACAGAAAGAAAGGTAAACACCAACCTCGACAGATGCAGGAAAATTCGTCGCGTGTACGCATTCACGCAAAGCGAGAAAAGTTAAACAGAATACAAAAAGAAAAAAAAAATAAACCCTCCGTTGTGGCGTTGTACTTGCTGCTACACGGTGGTTTTACGGTACATACAGCAAATCCACATTCACATCCACATATGCACAGGCACACACCACATCGTGTAACAGCAAGCAGTAGTAGCTGTGGCAAAAGCTATAGCAGCCAGCAGTAGAGCTATTCGTTTATTCATTGCGAGCACACATACTCATGCACACAGACACACACTGGCTGGCATAGCAGAGAGCAAGGGAGAGTTGGCAAGTGAATATCGTACAAGCGAGCACACACAGAGAAGCTCCTGAAAACAGTTTTTCCCAAATCAATGTGTACGCAAGCTCTTTAGCACTTTTCTTTCGTTCATCGGTCGTCTCGCGCGCGTATACATCATCAGAAACAGTGAATTTATTCATTATTGTTAATATTTTGAGAGGCGTCTATTTCAACACCGTACAACATACTCTGTTCAACGCATGCCTACTCTGAACACTGTCCTGCTTCGTCCAATACGGATCAAATCACATTTTCAATAAGCCCTTTTCATCGCGACTCTTAGCGTTTTTAGTTTTCCTTTTGTGTGAGAAGAGAATCATGTTGATATCGTTTCGCACATACCAAAAAGGAGAAAGAAGAAAGCTCGAACAAAAAAAAAATCAAATAAAATCGCTTCCGTTGTGAGCGACGTTTTTCAACCAGTGAAAACCAAATTTTATTTTTCCAATATTTCGTTTCTGTTTCCGAATTTTCTGTTTGAGTTTATGATTTTTCTGTTTTTGTTCACGATTCAGTGGAGTACTGCGTAAAATTTCAGGAGATAAATTTCCCTTAGACTATTGTGTGTGACAAAATTAAAAGTGAAAGCTAAAATAAAAAAAAATCGAAGCTAAAATAATGTTCAAACGCTGCCATTTAATGTTGTTTTATGTGTGTCTGTGATTAAATAAAACCAACGAAGAGAAAAATTCAAAAAGAAAACATTCAAGTGAGAGAAAAACAATGGTCAAAATCGATTGAATCGGAATGGGTGCATAAAATATAGGCCTGAAAAAGGGCGAGCCAAATTTACTAAAGATTTAGCAAAAGAAAACAAAATGCAATTAGTGGCACAATCAAAATGCTCATTTTGGCTTGTTAAGTGGCATTCATTGGATTATTGAAGTGTGTAAATGGTGCTAAAAGTTTACTTCTAATCAGACAGTGGCATTCTGACAACATTGATTGGATGCTGTGAATAGACGAAAAATCAAGATGAAATTGTCATCATGCGAGTGAGAGAGAAAGACACGGAGAGAGAGAGAGAAAGAGAGAAAGAGCTTGAGTGTATGAGCGACTGAAAGAACAAGAGCGGAAAGACAGAGAGTCAAGTGCAAAGAAAATGATCAATCAACATGCTAAAATAGTTCCTTATCAGTGACAAAGACACACGAAAAATTGCAAACGACATTCTAAAGGTCTCAAATAAATTGTTGTAGTTGTTGCTGTGGTTAGTCTTTTTCGACAAATGATTAAGTCAATGTCTGTGTGTTTTTTTTTATTTCGCTCTTTCGCTCGCTCGCTCACTCATTCTCTCCGTCTCTGTCGCACTCACAACAAAAAAGAATTTTCCTCATTTTGACAACAGCTCACTCACAAGATTCAGAAAACGTTCGTATCGAATGCATATCTGATAATCGACTCAATCCCCATCACACAATGTACATAGACACATCGATTCATGTATGCGACAGAGACCGAGCAAACAATGTGAGAGAGATGGAAAGAGACAGAGCGAACGCGAAAGAAAGTGTGTGTCTATGCTCTCCTCATAACATATCTATATAACCGTGCATATAGTGTTATGTGTGTGTGTATGTATGTGTGCGAGAGAGAGAGGGAGCGAGAGTGTGTGTAGGATAATGGTCCTATATATACACTCTTGTTTAATTTCATTATTTTCGTTTGACTTTATTTTATTTGTTTTTATTTTTATTTCAAAACAAAAAGCCATACTAAAAATAGATGGATTTTGTTGTTTTTGTTGGCTGTTGTTGTCACTGTTGTTGTTGCGGTTCAATGTGGTTTAATGTATTTTACTGCGAACGATGTTGGTTGATTTTACTCTCTCTCTCTCTCTTTCTCGCTCTCACTCACATACACACAGTCGCTATTTCTCACCGTCGCCCGCTCTTTATCCCTCTGATGTGGTATGCTACGTGGGGCATTCACGCATACAATGGCATACACACAACTAGCCGAGAGATCGTTAATCGCAATCAATAGATTCGGGCCAACAAAACCAATTACAGTTGTCATTGTCCGACACGATCCTTATACATATAATAATGACAAATAAAAGGATTACCAGGTTCTACTTCCTCTTTTTGTGTTATGCACAATAACTGCAACTGCACGTCACATTCAGGTTATATTGCAGCGTGTTCAACTTTTTCTCCCTCTTTCTCTCTCTCTCACCCTCTCTCTCCCTCTCTCTCTCTCTCTCTCTCTCTCACACACTCTTTCAACAGAACGCAAAAGAACTCTACAACCTTTGCCGTTTTATGTTTATCGAATGCATCGTCTTATGTTGCCATTTTTGAATAAATGTTTATACATTTTATGGGTTTCCATGTTAATATTTATGCATTTTCTACCGCAGATCCGGTCGAATGATGGCATAAATACAATCAAGCTATAAGTTTAATGTATCGTACAAAAGGTTCAGGTGTCATAATAAATGGGCAATAAATTGCCCTCCCCTCCAAATAGTGGTAAATAATACAAAAACAATTTATTGGTGATTTACAATTCCATTGAATTGTCCTTCAAAATGTGATGAACAAACAAACATTCTGGTCTCGTGTACTGTTTTTTTTTATTATTATTCACAACATCACAACTACAAATAAAACAACAGCAACAACAACAAAACAAGAAAAAATAGAGGGAGAAAAGAGAAATGATAATTAGAATTATACTTTTAGCCACCTACACCCAACACCACGAACCATTTGCTAAATGGCATTTGGATAAGTTGTAAATGACTCAAAAAACCAAAATACATTCAGTTTAATTTAGTTTCATCCATTTCATTCACAGCTCGTTACCAATGATTAATATGATTTGTGTGCACTTCAATCGATGTGTTATGGTGCATCTAATAAATAGATAAAACTATGAAATTAAGTAAAAAAATGCGATAAAAATGATGATGCAGTTGGATGGTTGCAGTGTAAATTCTCTTCAATGAAAACTGAATGTGAATAATTGAGTGCTAATTGAACAAATTTATTGAATTTTGCACATTAAATACACATACACATAATACAAATTCAATAGCAACAACCATACGCAGTTGAGTACTACTGAGCACCGAACATTGTTAACGGAACAACCAGCTTAGATATGGGATGTGGACAAAGCAAAATACATTTATACCCAAGGAAATCAAAAAGCAAAACAAATGGAAAGAAAAGTGGACACAGTAAGTAAACTAAAGATATTAAAGCGTTTACGAAGAAAAATAAATTTCACATTGAGATAAGGTTAGTCGGTTTGCGGCGGTGGAATACGGCTCGATTCGATGGTATATTCGATTCATTCGGTTCATACGGTTCATTCGATTTATTTTTTTGCCATATTCCAATTTTTATATATGAATGGTGGATTTGTGCATTTCTGAGTGTGTGTGTGTGTTTTTTATGCTGATCTTCACCTTAAATGTTCTAAGTGATTCCAGACCCGGATGTGCCAATTTGAATGGCAACTGACTTCACCGAGTTGAATAATTCATAAACAAGACGAAGTGTTTGTTGTATTTTGCGCGGCGCGCATTGAACAAGGCATTGGATGTGATGGAAGATGGGGTGATGAGGTTGGTGATGTGGAGATGGGCGTCAATGGCAGTGGCAATGGCAATGCGGTAGTGGGTTGGGGCCGATGGTAATGGTAATGGTGATGTGATGGTGCGGATGGTTTGTTAACGGTGTGTATGCACTTGAGAAAAACGAGACATGCAATATTAGAAACAAGAGAGGCACTGGCACATCATAATAAGATACTTGATTGATAAAGGATTTCGAGCTTGAATCCTATGAATATGCATTGCTTTTTAAAATCACAGCGTCACTCCGTTTGCACGCTTGTACAATGTACATACACAGCCATCGAGGCAGTCAGCCAGTCACAGCGCCACCCAGTCCACTATCCAGAGACTTCGTAATATATGAATGAGGCATCGTGAATAGAAAATACCTTCATTTCGTTCCATTGCACATCAATGATAAAAGGTTTACATGCACAACGGGTACACGTACCGAGGTTCACATTAAAATGGCAATGGAACGAAAACAAGTGAAGACCAACTAGAGGTAAAAACAAACACACTCGGCTCTCCCACATTCATTGCCAATCCTTGTTGGTTTTTTTTTTTTTTTTAATAAATCCGAACTTCATGTGAAATGTTCAGTATAACAACAAGAACATCAACAAAAACAAAGCAACCCATCTTTTCGCAATGAACAATCATGCAATGGAAAAGGTTTCTGCATAAATTGAAGAAACTGGTTGTTTTTTTTATCAAACCGATATTTTTTCACTGCCGATAAGACTCTATTTGTTTCGTTCTTCTTAAAAATTATCGTGAAATATTGTTACAGCTGACCCAGACGCCGATGCAGACGAAGAGGAAGGACACATTTCCAACGAAAACGAAAAAGAGATTAATAAGGACAAAGAACGAATCGAAGATGATACACTGTCAGATGAACAAGGATCTCCAGAGCAGCCAAATAATGAAATTTCCATATCACTATTACGGGCAAAAAATTTGTCGTTATTACAAAGCCAGTAAATATTTGCATTTAAAAAAATAAAACAGCAACATCATCTAAATGATTTGTTTACACAATCAATATATAAATTGATGCATGTTTTCTGTTCTCGTCTCTTTTATCTTTTTTTCTTTCATTGCCATGTACGTCTTGCTTTGCATTTCCAGAGAAATTTCGTCCAGCCAACAAAACTTTTTTCGGATGTTAGATCAAAAAATTGAAGATGTAAGTCATTTAATGAAATTAAATTGAAATTTGGTATTCAGATTCGATTAAATTCGTATTCGATTGTATCGTTGCATGTATAGGGTCCTGATTATGATTCATCAAGCGAAACAGAAATGGCACTAGAAGAAGCACGCCTAAATGCGCTAGTTCAACATTGGGAATCGGCTAGCTTAACAGCATCATCACTTTGTTCGTCAGCCAGTCGATCGTTGCAAGGTACACCGGTTCGTCAAACAGGCATGAGGTAATTGAATTGCAATTTTACTTGATTTAATGATGATGCATCCAGAATTTTATCACCGGTGCATGGTGCTGGGTCGCTTTGGACTAAATTTATTTTAATTTTAATTTGATTCGTTGTTCATTTTTACGTGTGTACGTGTATCCACCATGGAATTTTAGGCCGCAAGAGCAACAACAGCAACAATGTGGAATCGCATCAGTTCGTATAATTGGCGGCAACGCTGTAAATGCGAATAGTCGACAACGGCCAGCCACCGTGAATGTTGGCAATACAAATGTTGGAATGGCCGCAAATAATCCGAATATGGTTGGCAATATGCTGCCGCAACATGTTCCAATTTCATACTATACACACTCAGCGCCTCAAACTTCATACTTCAATGATGTGTTACATCCGATGCAGGTACTGATTAAAATTCATAATTATTATAATGGCTAATCCAAACAATGTGCAGCAAATGTGCTCAAGACACAGTCTGTGCACACTGTACAGACATCAAATATTGGAAAATGGGTTAGGCAAGCACATTTTTGGCCACTTTAACGGCAACATTTTCAATATGGAACAAATTGCTTTCAATTTAAAATTGAAATGTTGTGCAATTTGATAATGTGGTGCGTCCCCCCATCAAATATTTGTTTCTGTTTGTGATTCACATTTGAAAGACCATTATGTCATCCCAACGCAAAGAAACAAATAAATTGGTAAATATTGGTTCTGTGGTAGTTCTAATGTCAAAATAATATTAATACACTAACGGTCAATCTATATGTTCCGAGGGATATATTTTACCCGGAGAGATTCTCAGACTGAACATCTCATCGAGGGTCAATGCCAAATTAAACAAGATTATCTTATTAACCTTGGGGTTTAAATTTAAACCCTCAGAATATAAATTGGCCGTAAATTTATCACTTTCGCAAAACTGCTCATAGCAGCTTTTCGAAATATCAGATGGCGCTGTAGATAAAAACCTTTAATATTCGTAATAATAACATTCAAATAAGTAAATTTTAGTGAGCTATTGTCAAATGGACATTTTGACTACCACAAAACAATGCATATTTACCATTTTATTTTGGAATTAAATTTTGTTGTGGGTTCAGACGTTACTTGCAACTCCAATACTTGATTTTTCTCTGTGTACAAATAAAAGTCTGTCTATCTTTTAAATTAATCGATTATTTTGTCATCCCTTTGTGTGATCTGTGTGATCTGTGCGATATGTGTGTATGGTGAAAATTAGGTTCCACAAATGCAACCGGAGCAACCACGATTTCCGCCGGCAATAAGTGTACAGCGCCTAGCACCACAAGTTCAGCGTCAAATCCGTGAAACGCAAGAGCTGATCAAAGATTCGTGTCCGCAATTGTATGCAGCTGGTTATGGTAGTCCAGGCCCACCGATGCGTACACAACCACGTCAACAAACGCGACGTCCCACCCTTGAAACACAGTTCTCTCAAGAATTATCGTGATATTTGGATTACTAGTCTGAAATTATTTATTTAAAAATGCATAATAATTTATTTCTAAATCCATGTTTAAGTAAAAATAATGAAAAACAACTGATTATGATGCAGATGAAGCAGGAGTAAAAGAAGAAAAAAAAAACAAAAACAAAATTATTGCTAAAAATAGATGTTTAAATTTTAGTTTAGATTTGTCCAATTCCTTAAGCGATCTGATTCAACCAAAACAAACCAACCAACCAAACAAACAAATTATATTGAAATTATTTCGAAAATGACAGATGCTTGACAAAATGACAACAACAAAAGTAACAAATTCCAAACCAAAAAAAAAAAAAAAAATTATGCTGACAAGAGCAATTGATTTTAGGAATGTAGCTAATCGAAACAGATATTGAGGAAGCAAGAGCTAAAATTAAACACGCGCGCATATTATACATGACGCAGAGATAAGCAAAACAGAACAGTAGAACAATTTTTTTTTGGGGGGTAATTGACTTTAGTCAATAAACATTCTAGTTTGTACCACAAAAACAAAATAGAAACAAGAATAACAAGAAATGAAGAAAAAAAAACACTCTATTACATTGCAATTGTTTGTTTCCACTTGGCTGTGCCAAAATAAAATTTAAAGAAAAGCAAAGCAAAACAAAAACAAAACACGAGCAGTAAATAAATGGGCGTATTGATGATGGTGACATTTGTGTGTATGTGTGTGATTTTAAATGAAACTAGTAATGGCACAGAATTGATGTCAATGTGAACTTTGGAACTTTGTCCGTTGTTAACCTCTTAACAAGCAATTTTATGAGCTTCACAAATAGCGAATTGATATTCACATTATGTGTATATAACTCAAAGAAATGTGTGACCTGTTCTGAAATCTGTTATCATGGTCCACCAATCAAATGTCAATATACACACTTAATTAACAGTGTAAATGACATTAGAAAGTGACGAATTCTTTGACGATGAAATACGATGGAAACAAAAAAGCGTTTTTTTTCAATTAATGCATTTTAATTAAAATGGCATGTCTAACAGTAATTAGATCAAACTAAATGACTTTGTGCATATATTCAAAGTGCTGGGCACATTTGACGTAGTCAGCGAATACCAACGGAATTAACAGTATTTTATGCTTGAAATTTGTCATTTTTTTGTCTATTTCGTTCACTCTCAAAATCACTGCCAGTTGGTTCGAAGATGAGCTTTAAATCTGCGGAACGTTGTGAACATGTTGCATTGCAACGCTTTGCTATGATTTCGAGAGTACAAATTCAAATGCAATGTGCGTTCAGAGCAGAATGAGGGGATCTTTTGTTTCAAAAAAAATTGAATTACAATGAAACTGAACCTCATATTTACAATTATATGAATTGAAAATGACATTTATAGGTATGTATGCAAAATTGTTAGTGAAATATCTCATGTTATAGAATTGAGTGCAATTTTAATGTTTAGAGATTTGACGAGACATACACACACAGACACACACACACACACACACACACTCACCCACACACCGTTAGAACCGTGTATGTTTTCGATGGAAATTTTCAATATTCTTTACTAACTGTTTGCAGTTTATAACGCGTAAAAAAAATGTAGAAATAATCATTTTCTCAGACTGAAAGTTTCAGGTCGAAAGATATTTCAGGTTGCAGCGACAGTACCAAAAGTCATATTCACATTTTAAGCTCACTTTTTCTTTGTATTTCAATTTAAATTCAATACTTTTTGCTAGTTTCATCAATTGCTGCATATTTGCACATACAATTCAAAAAAATCACTTGAAGGCGCGCCCCTTTTGGCATCAATTAACATCATCAAAAACATTCCATTTTAACATATTTTTTTTTGTATCAAGTGTCAAGTGATTTAAATCGACTTGCCGAATGTATTGCAAAAACTTATCCGAAATATTATATAAATTCGAATTGAATGACAATTATTAGCACTTGAATATTGAAAAGTTGTTCTCTTTTGAGTTTTGAAAAGAACATATATACAACAAAATACACCCAACCCAAGTGTTTGAGTGTGACGATTTGAAAAGAAAAAAACAAATCCGTCATTGCTACCCTCAAAATGAATCACTAAAATTGGGGAATGTACTGGAAATTTGTTGATGGATTGTCGAAGGGAAAACCAAACAAACCAAATTAAAAAAAAAAAGTTATATGTATAGAATATTTTCGACTGATTGTAAGCAATTAGTGAATTCTATTTCGAAATGAGAGTTCTTATATATATAAAAAAAAAAAACCAAATTGAAGATAAAAAAAAATGAAACAAACCCACTATTACCAAATTTATAATCTAAATGTCACAAATAAATTGTAATATTAAAAAAATAAAATATTTAAAAAAAAAATCAAGAGAGAAAAAAAGGTAAACAAAAAGCACTAAATATAATCTAAAGCAAACGTAAATCAATTCGTTTTCACTTATAAAATAGTAACTGGCCAATTGTTAGTTCGATCATTTAAACGTTTAAAAGAGTCAAATAAATTGAATTCCGTTGAATATATAAATTTAAACAACAACAACAAAATACAAAGAAATGCGTGAACTGGAAATATTTCTATTTGTAAATGTGGAGATGATAAGTCAGTCCTCTATCGCACACACTCTTTCCCTCTATCTCTGTGTCTCCATTGAGCAATGACAAAACAACAAATTGACTTCAAATGTGAAATCCAGGTGCATGTAAACATGTATTTATAATGCCTTTGTATGTATCAAATATGATTGAAAAACCGTCCTATTCCCACATTTAGCTGTCACCAAGAAAAAACACTCATGCAAAAACTAAACGATGGAAACACTTCATACTGAAGATTTTTGCAATTAAGAAAAACAACAACTCAAAACGACTTATCAAAAAGTAATCTTGTGAATTTCATTTGTGCATCGATTCGTTCAATTTTGCTCGTTTCAACAATGGTTTCTTTTTATTCATCCATTTCCGTTCCATAAGATTTTTGATTTTTTTTTTTAGTTTTTTGTATATCATCATTTATGCATGAATTTCAATCAATATCATTGATACAAATGCAAAAATCAGGCAATAATCTGACAAACCAATTACTGTTGACAAAATGTAAAAGACACACACCGAATCTAGGCCAAATGTGATTTGAGCCATCATTTATTTTCCATCTATCTCTCACTCTCTCTCTCTCTCTCTTTCTCTTTTGTATGTGAAAAGTGCAAAGTTTTTCTAAATTATTTTTACGGGTAATGTTTAGATCGACTACACTTGATTAACCACAATAATAAATAACAAAATCCACAGAAACTACTTGAAAAACAAAAAATGGCATTAAACTCAACTGAAATCATTGATCATTTAAAAATTTGTGTTTTTCTTTTTAACGAAATGTGTCCTATTTCATCCACTCACCAATTGATACACATACAAAGCGATGATTGAGCGCGTTCAGGTTAATTTATCTTTAGATGTATTTAAACAAACATTTTTTGATATTTTCGTGACTATTCCAATTTAACAAGGAAACTGAGAAAATATCGATGCTAAAAAAAAAAATCCTGGCATAGAATTTAAAATGAAGAATGAAAAAAAAAACATGAAACGGAACCATAGAATGAATAGGAGTACAAATATTCAGCACAATGACAAACTATAACAACAACAAATTACATAAAAATATAAAACATACTCATAACAAAAAGTCATTTAGAAACGAATTCGAACAAGTTAAATAAAAATCAAAACAAAACAAAACAAAACAAAAAGACAAAGAGTTGTATATTTACTAATAAAATCTAAGTTAATTTGTTCCAATGTTTATGATTATGAATAGTTGTTAGTATGACCACAATTTTGATGCAAAGACTGGAAAACGGAGTGGAAGCCAGCATTAGAGGAAACTGACAACTTATATTCGCTAATCCATGCATTACATCTGTAATTTCAGTATACAAATTAATTGACAAACAATTCTAATTCCAAAGTGTATAAAAAAAATCCAAAATTAATGAGAGCAAAGAAAAAAAAATTTACAAAAAAAAAATGATTTATGTGTATATATTTTTCCGACAAACTGTAACGCAATTGAACAATTTTCAGTCATTTAAAATGTTTTAGCCTTAAGTTGCATTCTTACGATATGTTTCACAGTCTCCCAGTTGATTTTTTGTTTCTCATTTCTTAGAACATCTATGTGATATAGTCTGAGAAATCTATCTGCGTGCATTGAGCGACACGTTTTGGACTTCGATTTTTAATTTTCTTATAAATCATTGATTTAAAATCAATATAATTAAAATTTTATTGACATTGATTTTTCTCTGACATTTAACAGAAAAATTGAACCCACAAAAATTCCCCAAGATAAATAATTCAAAAAGTAAACAAGAAGTTCACATTCACCATCTCATCATCACTCTCACTCACACATACATTCGATACACATGTTAAGATAAACATGAAAACAACCAAATTAATCTTTTACATATTTAATTGATTCATAATATGAATTTCATATTTAAATAGAAACTGTCGAAATTTATTTACTAATCAATTTAGTACCAAATTATTACTCAACAACAACAAAAACTTGAGACAAAAACTTCAGACAAAGAATAAAACAGATATGTGCTTTATATTGTTTTAAATTAAAGAAAATTCAATGCGAAAGTATATCGGAATTTTGTGTGGTTTCGTTTTCCATTGCTGGTTTTATTTTTGGTTGTTTCAGAATTGGCCGCAAAAATTGCAAAAATTCCGGACGTAATCCATTTTTGATGTCTTTTCTTTAATTTCCATTGCAAATTTAATGTATTGAAATTTTCTGGCGCATATTTCGAGTTTCGAGGTGATTTAAATACTGAATTTGATTACTTATGGTGTTAAAGTACATTAAGTACAAAATTGCTAGAATAAACGATGCACATGTACAAAGTATTTTTATATTAATTGGCTATACGGTATTTAAATGTGTATTTAAAATCTGTCACATTCAATTGTTTGACAATAGTACTGTGAATTTCAGAAGAATCGACTGTCTCGTTTCAACTGAAAAGACAAAAAAATAAATTTTCACCGAAAATAATGTCAATGATTCCATTTTTTCCATCGCTTCGACCGACTGTTGGTAGTAGTATATGTATAGATGCGGATACGCCGTGCGATGAGGAATCTGAATTGCGTGAAATTGAAAAAGAGCATGTTTCATGGGTAAGTCTATTGGCATTCCGTGCATTGCTGGAAGTTCTATTGAGGCATTGAGCATTTTGAGGAATTGTTGTGCCTAATGGGATTCCATTTCTTTCTGATTTTATTCAGCTGAAATCAATTCAACAAACAGCAATCGATCTTTCACCATTCGGTAAAGTGGCACCAGTTGGACCAGATCCAGACACAGACGATGAAGGTATCTAGAGCAATGATATTCAATGCTTAAGTGTAATAGAATTTCAGAACAAACAAATTGTCGATTGATGTATGTGTGTGTGTGAAATTTATTGGTATTTTAGCTGGAAATGATGACAGCGAAGATTCAGATAGTCGTGATGAAGAGGAAGAAGAAGATGAAATGGATGCCATTGATGCAAATCAAACGCCAAACACAAATAGCGCTGCCACAATAGATACATCATCACCAGAAATTTTCAATTAAATAGTGGACTCTGTTGAATTTATGCAATTTTTAACAAATTGAAGCCAGTTTTCATTTGTAAAGAAACTGTCGTTCGCCTTGAACAAAACGTAATATGTTAAGTCACTTACCAATTATATGTATCATATGTGATGTTCTTCAATATTGAAAGCCATAAAATTAATTGAGATGAAATGTTAAAAAAAACACGCATTTTTTTATTATTGGTTTGGTTGATCTTTATTGTGTTCTGTTTCTCCTTTTTTTTTTCATTTAATATCTAGATATTTGTATTGAATATTTGTATCATTTTGTAATTTCGCTTTTATGAAACTTGTTACAGTCGGTTTTGGTCAAAACTAAATTTAAATGAAAAACTTGAATTGGTTTTATTTTTTGCATAAGTCTACATATACAAGCAAATTAAAAGAAAAAAAAAACGAATTAAATATGAAATAAAATGGAAAAGTTATGACATGGAAAGAAAAAAAAATGTAATGCCGATTGTGTTATGTATGTTGACATTTTCTCTCTCATTGTGTTTTTTTTGTTATTTTTTTTTTCAAAACAAATCGTTTTTTGTTTTCATTCTTCTTCTTAGTTTTGTTTTTTTCCCCAATTTATATAAAAGAAAATAAAAACGAAGTATGTTTAATAATTTCAGTAAACCGTTCATTTTGATCGAAATAAACGTTCGTATCGTTTAATTTTGTTATTATTTTTTTCTCTCTCTTTAATAACGATCTCGTGAATCGGATCGACTGCGTCTATCGCGTGACAAGCTACGCGACCGTGATCTGGTGCGCCGTGGTGAACGTGATCTACGGGAAGCGAAAAATTCAAAGAGAAAAAAAAATATAGTTAATGATTTGTAACAACAACAAAAAAATTCTTTAATACAATGGCCACATCAGATCCTTTGATCTGATGGAATTCATTGAGAAAATATAAGACAGACAAAATAAATTATTCTAAAAAAAAATTATGTACAAAACACAGATTCTAAACTGCTCAATCTAAAAGAATTCAATTTAACTACACTGAAATATATGCACATAAAACGAGCCATCTGGACGACGAGAATTCAATGGTCACCATTCAAATCGAATTCTCTCAATAAATCTCTGCTTGAATGTGTGTTTTTTTTTGACGTTTTGCTTTAAAATTGGCCAAACTTATACATATTTAAAGAAGTTGGAAATGTTGATTTTTTTTCACTTCTTTAAATATCGCACAAAAGCATTTCATTTTTTTTTTTTTTTTTTTTTTTTTTAGTATTTTGAAGGTGATTATTCTCATGTTAAACCGAATCAACGCTAAATTGGAGCTGATCATCAAGTAAATCTTTGGCAATGTTTTTTTGTTTATATTTCTTAAATTTTTGTATCACACAGTCAACTGAACGCTTCATTCTACGGTTGATACTAACGAATATAGCAATTTTGAATGGACTGTATTACATTTTGATCTACGATCTCTTCGAAAATGTACAATTCAATTGAACGAATTGTACACTATGGTTATGAGATCGCATCACATTGAAAATCGAACGCGAAACCAAACACAAAGCCGATGAACAATCTCCAATTGAGCTTCGATTATTGGATATACATAAAGCAATAATAAATTCGCACGATTATGGACATATTCGATTTATGTGAAAATGGATAAAAATTAAAAAATATTTTTCAATAAAAAAAAAATATTCGGAAAATTGCCTGGGACATTATCATTTAAAACATAGATAGTTTTTTGCGCATTTTTTTTTTGGTTCTGTTTAATTATTAAAATGTAAAAATTAAATAATGAAAGAATAAACAAACCACTAAACGATGACGTGGTTGATCGATGTGGTGGTCGTGGTGTGGAGTGTCGATTTGGTTATATTTGGATTTTGAATTTGATCTATTTTGTTTTTTTGTGTGTTTTTTTTTGTTTATTTGGTTTTGATTTGACATTCTCATGAGGCAACTCTAGTAGCTGTTGAGCAGAAGGTAGTGTCTAGACGAGGTTTGTTGTCTATCCTACTCTAACGGGATTTTCTTTATGGTTTACTTTTGGTTCTGCTTTTGGTTTTTTTTTGTGTGGTTTAAATGCTTGTCTTTTTGTGGCTTTTTTGTTTATCTCAAATTGTTTTGGATAGAGTATGTGTGTGTGTGTTTGTGTTTGTGTGTGTATGTGTGTGTGTGAAGAATTGAGCAGATTTGTAACGCCGGTCAACGTATCAAATTTAACCATTTGATTTGGTGATCTGATTGTTTGTGTGTTTGTTTTTTTTTTTAATTTATTTTTGGAAAATGTTCGAGCGCTGCTGATCAATAAGTTCATTAAGTTCATTAAGTGCCTACGACATACGGAAGCGTGCGTGCATTCAAATATTCTTTCGAATATATCAGTGTTTTTGTTTCTTTTTCATTTGGTAATTTCGGTTTTATTCATTTCATTTGGATTGTTTCGCGGTGGTGTGTTGGTTAGTTCGATGGTGTATGTGTGTGTGTATGTGTATGTGTTGAGTAAAAGCACTTAGCGGATAATTTGGTGTCAGGCGATGTTTTGTTTGATTTTTGCTGTCTATGATGCCGATAATGTTGAGTTATTTTTGGTTTATTTTGTGTTTGGTTTTTATTTGGTTTTGCTACGATTTTAGATCGATAAAAAATTTGTGGTTTCGGACTGTCGACTGTGTGAACTGATTGTTTTTAGCGGCAGGGCTGAAAAATGTTGCAATTTGTTGGCGCTTGATGGAAGAGAAGTGAAGCATGGCAGGCAGGCCAAAATGATGGGTTGATCGTGTGTGTCGTTGGCGGTGGGTTTTATTATTTGGTATTTGCATAAATATGGAGGCAGTCAGTTTTTTGGAGTTTTGATGTCGATTTTGTGGTTTCGTTTTGTTTTTGTTTCATTTGTTTTATGGTTTATTTGGCTTTTGATTTTTTTTTTTAGTGGCATTTGATTTTATATCGTCGATGTGGCAGTCGGACGTACAGCGCAAAGATGAATTTTGGTCTTTTAGTGTTAAGCGCGCATCAAATTTGTCAAAAAATCAATGAGCACCGCCTATGCTACTTGAACTCTGAGGCTGATTCGGGAAGCGTGTGTAATATTGATTGTTGAAAGTAGGGAGGAGGAGGCTTTCTTCTTGTTCGACACCAACATCATCGATCCAACAGTAAAATATTCAGGCTTTGTTTTTGTATCATGTTTGGTGTTTTCAACAAGTGACAATCGAAATTCGTTCGCAAAGAAGAACTGTCACTCATAGTCTGCAATGAAGCGTAATGGCGATCACAATTGAAGATATTATCGCGTGTGTGTGTATTTGGAATGTTTATTGCAGCAATGCGGGATCTTGTATGTTGAAATTGACGACGCTGAAATTGGATCGAATGGTGATCGGGAGTTTGTAGAGCGGACGAAAAATCAAAACGACATTCGGGCATTACGAGTTGAAGCACTTCGATGTGTGTATTTGTGTGTGCCACCCAGCAAACAAACAAAAAAAAAATACCGACGGACTTGACAATTGTAACATTGAATCGTTGATCATTCCCTCAACTCAAAGTTCCATTGGAAACAAATGAAAGTGTTCAAAGTACAAGCCCCGAAAGCTGAATTCACATCGAATTAGAGTGAGCAACGTTGGACGTCACACGGACCCGAACATCGTGGACATTTTCATTGCGCACACGACCGAACTAAAACAAAAAACACATGATTTCACATTGTCTTGTGTGAAACGTTGCTAACTGTGTCGATCATCCAAGTGTGTTGACGAAGGTAAGGGAATTTTTGGTTTCGCCTTTGTTTTTGTGTTAATTGTTTAGATTGCAGCACCTGAATGAGGCGGCAGGTAGCACGTGTTCAAGTGACGGCAAAGAGCTTGCGAACATTGCACATTGAATTATGAATGTTGGCCGATCCAAACTCGAGACATTTGTCCGTTTTATCCCGATTGAACCAACGAAATGGAAGAAGAAAATCGAAGCAGTCGAATAATACTGTTTGTAGACATAGAGTAGTAGATAGTAGTAGTGGATGTGTAGTATGATTGAAGTGATGATTCAAGATGAGAGAAGCTATTACCCTGAAATAACCACACTCGATTTTAATTTATATTTTTTTTTGTTTTGATATTTTTTTTGGTTGTGTTTTTTTTTTAAATATACAAGACATTTTTTTGGTCAAATAAGAAACGAAAACGTTCCAACATAACAAACGTAATTTAACAAAATTAAATCATTTCATTTTTTTTTGCATCGATACACGATTTAGATATATATTCATCCGAAAAATATGATAATAAAATAACAATAACGACAACAATTACAATGACAACACATTTTTGGCATGTGAATTTTGTACAACATCGGAATCGGGTCGATTTAAAACATCGTGGTCGATGTACCCATTGACTTGTCGGTTGTTGATGTTTTTTTTTTTGGTTTTTTGGTTTTGGTTTGGTTTTTGCATGGAATGTAGGCACTTGAAAAATAAATCACACCAAGAACTGAATGAAACTGTTCGGAATGAACTTGTGTGACGCTCTGCAATTTTTTGTGCTTTGTAAAATGGGAGGGCAGGGGAAAGAAAGTATAATGAACAGAGCGCAATCCAGTTTGTTCTTCCGCGAGCAAAAATATATTATTATTTGAAGCAAAAATCAAATATATATATATAATATATATAAAAATAGATTATGTATCACTTAATATTGTGTATTTTAAATGATAACAAACGAGGAAAATGAAAAAAAAATTCAAATTATAGCGAAAATGTTTCGATTTGAAAAACGTAAAACTTAAATATTTCCATTACCAGTGTTCATATTTGCAGACATTTTGGCAAAGACCGAGGTTTGGTGGTTCGTTGAAACGAAAGCAATTAACTACTAAATAGTATTAAAACGTACCTGTACCTATTTCGACCGCCGCCACCGCCACCGCCGCCGCCTCGTTTACGATCATCTCGTCGCGATCGGCCGGATGACATTTCAACACGAATTCTCGTGCCACAACAACGACTAAAAACGTTTAGATACAAAACAAAAAGAATCAATTTAAATGTTTTTAATTAACAGAATTGCTGTTCTGAAATCCAGAAATTTGCCATAAACAAAACAGTTAACTTACGATCCATCAAGACCTCGAACCGCATCCTCTGCGTCACGTCGATCTTCAAACTCAACAAAAGCAAAACCTGGTGGGTTTCGAGCAACCCAAACATTCCTCAATGGCCCATACTTACTGAATGCATTTTCAATTTCGTGTTTTGACGCCGATGAACCAAGATTGCCGACGTATACTTTGCATTGCAAGTCCCATTCACGATAGCGTGACATTATTTTTTGTTGTTATACACTGGAAATGGAATGGATTTTTTTTTTATATTTAGATATATGCAAATAGCTGAGTGAAATCATAACCAATGAATGATGCTATGATGCTTTCATGCTAACACGTTCATGTGAAAGGTGCTTGCGCACACCACATTCGAACCCACCAAAAATACTTTATTTCGATTAATCTCATCAATTTTAACAAAAAAATCGATTTCCTCTCAAGAATATTGAATATTTGTGGTGAATTTGATATGAATCCACTAGATACTTTCACCGTGTATAAAAATTACAATTAATTTTTTCGGCAAAAAAACAAATCAACAATCACATGAAGTGGAACGGAATAAAAATGGCGTCGACGCCTTGTATGTATATGGAGAAAACGCACAGTACGAACAAACGATTTTCAAATTGTTTTGCTTCTCCGTATTGATTTTCATCATTTCTGTCTGGCAACAATTCAACTATAAATTCTCAATACTTGAATTAATTTCAATTTACCTGTTTGCAAAGATAAAAAACCAATAAAAAACAAATTACTATTTTTCTTTTATTTTGTACAGTTCAAAGAATATACAGTAAAAAAAAGGAAGATGAACTGAATTTTCACGCGAATAGTGACTATGAATGCGATGAAGAAAAAGCACGACTACGCTGATTTCACAAAAATGGCAGAATGCTTGTCATTAGAGGCATAACACATCAAGTGCTAAAGTACATTGCAATAGTTCAGTTGGTACACATTGGCGCCACCATCGCACCAACCATTTGATTGTCCGTACTATTCATGAAGGCCGAATGGCGCGATTTACGAACACTCGACAATTGTTATGACATGGTTTTTAATAAAAATGCAATTTAAACAATTGTTTTATGGTTGATTTTCATTGCAAACATTCCATTGGTAAATTTACAATAGTTCGCTTTCTATTTTAATTTTCTGACGGCTTAAAATTCCTTTTTTTTGTAAATTTGAGCTAATGTTGTCGTCTCAAAATAAATGTCGATTTGAAGAAAATGTGTAATTAAAATTCAATTAATTTAAACTTTGAGT
This sequence comes from Aphidoletes aphidimyza, assembly GCA_030463065.1. NCBI lineage: Eukaryota > Metazoa > Arthropoda > Insecta > Diptera > Cecidomyiidae > Aphidoletes > Aphidoletes aphidimyza. The sequence goes on along the minus strand of CM059997.1, from coordinate 11,481,057 downwards.
AATTCAATTGGCAACACGACACCAAATTTTAATTTAATACTCAATAAAAATATTTCAGCACTGCGCAACGAATATTTTCGATTCGGTTGTTTGTGGTATAATCAAAAACCCAATATAAAATAGTCATAGACAATTGATAGTTCATTAAACTTTTTTATAATCGACGAAAAAAGAGCGAAATCAAAATGCGAGAGAAGAAGGCGTGCAGAAGTAGGCAAAATGCACATACAGCTGGGCTACCTCGGAGAAGTGCAAGTAATAAATGCACAACTGAAATGTACGTCTCTTCTCTCTCTCTCTCTCTCTCTCTCTCTCACTCTCTCGCTCTCTCGCACCGTAAATACTTCGGCATGAGAAATGCAGACATAAATAATCATCCGAATAAAATGCGCGCGCGGCAACGGAAAAACTCACGAAACAAAAGTGAATTTTGAATGTTTTTGCACCGAACGAAAAATTCAAAGAGCCGATACTCGGCTGCAACAGCAGCGTTAGCAGTAACAGCAATAGACAAAAACCAACAACAATCGTTCGCAATCAAAGAGAAGAAAAAGCGACGAAATAGGAAATTGTAAACACATCGTTAGAAATGTTTTGTGTTTTGTTTATGCTTTCTGTTGTGTGTGTTTGTTTGTTGTTTTGTTGTTCGTAATCACTTTACGAAAAAAAAACCGCCACGGATTTAAAAAGGTACGAATCAAATGTTATTAGCTCATCATATTCCATTGTATTAAAACCGCCTTTTTTCCATTTGATGACTACGGAACTGATTTAGATTAATTATGGAAAAAATTCAAGATGAAATGTTTCGCTTTTTTTTTCTTTTCGATTCGTGAATCACAAAACAACAACAAATTGTAGCAAAAGTTCATTCAATTGCGTACAATTATCGGTTTGGAAACCTTTTGGCATCAACTTGATGCTTAGCACTTCGTAATGCACAATTATGGAAATCAAGCATTTCACTAAATTTTACATATTTTAAATATATTTAGAGGATTTTCAAACATTTTCCGACATTTAGTTTTCATTATATTAAAATGTGGAAACGGAAATTTCCCATCTGATTGAGGTTGAAAATGTACCTCTGCTAGTTGGAAGACTCCTTGCCAAGTTAGTTAAAATGGCAGCTCTGGCTCAATAGCGGCCATCTGAATGTCCACATGGTGTTGATGTCATTCCGTTGCAATGAACTTACTTGAGTCCGTAAGGCGGTGTAAGTTTAACATCCAGATTTCAAAGCTAATTCAATTATCTGGTCTTTAGACGAATTTTCCTCGATTATGTAATAAATCGGCCATGTGTGCGTTGCAGATACACTTCAGGCATTCGGATTGTTCGGTGCTCAACTGCTATGGCGATTGGGTGAGCGAGCGATGAGTGCGCGCGCTCGCATTCGCCCGTTCGGTCTGCACACACAAAGACACGATGCACTAATAATATAAATAATCATACTGTAACTGGATGACAATGCAACAGAATACAGTAATGTAGTAAAATAGTATGCACAATACACATGATATGAGACCGAGAGCGTTTGACACGCGGGAAAATGATATGAGAAGAGAAAAGAAATGAAAAGAAAGAAAACAAAAACACGAAGCAGCGCGCACAGCGCACACAACACGACGATACGCAAAAAAAGAGTCAACACACACAGAACGAAATAAAACGAAAAGTACAAAAGTGTAAGTTGTTGCTCTTTTTTTTATTTTGTTTGCTTGGCTTGGCCACATATAACATAACGTATAGCCATGGAAGTGCATTGCAATTGTGAGCGTGTGTTTGTGTGTAGGGTCTAGCGTTCGTTCACCTTTCAGTAGTGGCCATTGGCCGATCTAATATGATTGTGTGTATGTTTTTATTTCTCATTCGTACACATACTCGCGTAACGTAAAAATGTGCATCATTTTGAGATTGAGAGCCTCAAACAAACTTTCCGCTCGTTTGCTCACTCGCGCGCACCACAGCCAACTACTTTTGTTACGTAAAAAAAACATTGCACTCGCAGAACACATTTTTAATGCACTTCATACGTCATGTGCTAAACAACATTTCGTTTCACACAGCCTACAATAGATGCGATTTACTCGACGACGAAGACGACGGCAACGAATAAAAAAAAAATAACAAAAATCTTAATGAGAGAACGAGAAGCGACCAAATCAGAGATTTTAAAGGGACGTAAATCCATGGTTCGGAATATGACGTATTTGTGGTATGTGGCATGTGGCAGCCACCAAATTTGCGAACTCAAATTATAGCTTTCATGCGAATCAATTTCTGCTGATGCAGCAGAACGAAAGTCTGCATTCTAGAATTACGGCATTAGAAATTACGGAACATAGTGCTAGTTGTTGTGTTAGACAAAAAACCGACAAAAGGAATTCGACTGCAAAATCGACTCTTTGTTTGTGAACACATTCCTGTAGTATGCATGTAGCATTTCTTTCGATCAAACTATTTGATTGATAGATAGAAATAACTGTCGCAAAGGCTTTTTTCCCGGAAACTGACAATTTTTTTTACTATTTAAACAAGTAAATTTTTTTCACAAAATGTTTGCCACAACGGCAAATCTATGCCCTTAAAATCTCAATCACTGTTTAAAGTGTCAACAGAACCTTGAATGATCAAAACAGTTGAACTTTTTTAATAGTTCATCAAACTTCCACGGTGAAAATCCTGCGGCATATTGAAGATAACCCTGAAAAAAAAAAAACACTCACACAATCCAAAATATCAATGTGTTCGTTGAACGGAATGAATGACGAAACGGCACCTTAAACCGATCAGTAGATCATTTCGTGACAGGTAAATGTCTCATTCGATCTTTGTCCAAAAACAGAACATTGCCCGTTGTGTGCTTCACTATATAAATTAGTGTGTACGCATAGTGATGTCATAACCATTAAAATGATCGTGCCTCAATTTATCATCACCGTCAATAATAATTTTTTGATTAGCACAACAGTTCAAGAGAGTGTAAGTTCGGTGTCTGATGTTGTGTTTTTTTTTCTTTATTACTTTAGTTGGCAATCAAGCGGTAACGGGCAACGACAGTAGCAATGATTGACATAATAAAATCAAAGACAAATCAACGACGAAAAAAAATATTCAAGGTTTCATATTCTCCCCAAAAAAAAAATCCATACAGCGTATCCATATTGACGACGCGCGTGTATACAAAAAGGTATTGAAAATGACCGAATAAATTGACGCCTTAAACATCGTAAAGCATTACGCAGCGGCCACTTCATATTGAAATCCATGCGAGAAAAAAAAACAAAACATGAATATTAACAACTAATGTGCAGTGTGAATGTACGGTTAAGCAGTCATCTCTATTCAATGCTAAGACATTCTCAAATCAAACCAACATGTGGACATTTCCCGAGTCATCCTTTCAAAAATTAACACAACGATCGATATTGACCAGTTTATTATTAGCTTTTAAATCCTTTTGTGAATCGCGCTCAAAGGTCAACACCGAACACTGAACTATGTTCCAATGAAATTATGTTGCATGCCTCATTATGTGTGCGGACTTTTGCATCCAAGTAATTATCAATTAGCCAAAGACCACTCGAATCGATGGGGTTTTGGTCAAATTCGGTTTTACTCATGGTTTTACTGTTTTTCAACAACCGGCAAGAAAAAGTAGTCTACAATTACTGGTTTCGTCTAAGGAAGTTCAATGTGCAGCTATAATTAACGGGAAAATCTCAGCCAAATTCGATTGATGATTTGGTTTGTGTGTGTGTGTGTGTGTGTGTGTGTGTGTGTGTGTTATGAATGACGAAGACATTAAAACTATGGACTATTTTTAATCTGGCCCTGAATATGGCGTTATCTTTTTTTGATTAGCTGAAAACTATAACTCTATAATCAACGTAGAAGAAGTATCACGACCAGAGATAAATGAAACGAACGTGTTTTTCCTTGTACGGAGTACATTTACACCACTAAAATACAGGTAATGTCGCACAGCATAACGTTTAAAAATATGATCACACACAATGAATACCAAAAATGAAACAAAACAAAACGAAAAAAAAATCGCGGCTGAAACAAAAGCAGCAAAAGGCCAATATACGCTTTCAAGTTTATAACTTGATATTTCGATCGTTGTTCAGTGATGTGTTTTGTTTTCTCAGTGCCTTCTCAAGAGAAGCATTCACACTACTCAAATCGCCAATTTTTTTTTTCGTTCATTTTTGGTCTCCTTTGAAGGACTCAGCTATGGATTGGTGTTTTGTTATTGCTGTATTTTACGTTAAATTGCTGCGATTCGTTTCGATTTTTGATGACAATTTTTTTTCTGGCGAATCATAGCATTGATTTGGTGTGCATAAACTTTGAAGGTGCTCAAACATGTTCGTTTTGTGAAGTTCATGGAACGGGTTAGCTTTTTTTCTTCTTCTTCTTTTTGTTTCGCATTGAATTCAATTTTTGTTTTTATTCAAATATGCAATCTAATCGATGTTTGCCAATATCGTTTTGTCAAAGGCACTTTGATTCCATCGAATAAATAAAAAATATAAAATTGAAAATGAAATGATGATCGGTTCGTTGCGCATGTTAACCAAACAATTTGAAAATAAATATGAGACATTCAAATGCTGTTTGTTGTTGGAGTTGGTGGTGGTGGTGGTGGTGATGCTGCTGCTGTTGGTGCTGTTGCCGTTCGTTGCGTATTCCGTTTCTCTGAAGTGTTTTTCGCTCGAACAGCGCGCTCGAGTTGATGCAATTCGATGCAAACCATGATCATTTGTTGCACTCTTCATGCGCAACCAAACGGCATTCACTGTCAACTGTGTTATGTAAGTAGACAGGAAAAATGCAAAAGTTCATTGCGATCGCAAAAATAAAACAAAAGGAGCAAAACATGCAGCAAGAGAAAGTTCAATAGTATCAGAATATAACCGAACAACGAGATCTAATGCACCTTTCCCAAATTGCCGAACGATCAACATACACGGATCGAGCAGAAAAATCAGCGGTGTGTGTGTGTGTGTGTGTGTGTGTGTGAGAGAAAAAAAGAGAGAGAGAAGGCACTCAAATCGATTGCAAATGTAACACCAACTACACATCAACATACCAGCAAAAACACTATTGCGTACGATTGTGAGTCACGAGAGAAGAGAAAGAAAGAGAGACACATACTTTCAATAGACAAACACATGCACAAAATGCATATACATCGAGATCAGTTTGCAGCAGTTTTATTCAGCACTGCGTGTTTCGTGTTTACTTTTATGCAAAAAAAAAACAAACCAATTGAACGCGTACTGATGTTATTTACAATTTACACAGTCGCATTCGTTTGTCAGCCGCATTCACACATTTCAATATGCTGGCTTTGTGAGTTCGAGAATCATTGAATGAAATACGGTATGAAATTTAAGACCCAAGCTTTTTTCCCCATTCAATTGCGTGCTATTGAAAATGCTCGTTTCCGAAGGTAAAACATGAATCGACGCACAGATTACGCACGCTAATACTGGTGTAATTAATGTGCACCATTTGGCACCATATTCAAATACCACAATGTCCACTCATTTTGGACTGTGACAACAATAACCCTTGTGCACTTCACATTTCGGGTACTTTGAACTTAAAGGTTTTGAGCGGTTACAGAAGAAAAACCGTCGAATTCCACTGGTTACGAGGGAACGAAGAGAGCGCAAGCTAAATTATAATTTCGAAAATAATCATTTGCTCGTGAAATCAATTGAATGGTTGTGCAACATGCACAATTGTTATCGTCACATGAAATTCGGATGATCATTTTGCATTGTGAAATTCCAAATGCGCTTTGATACCATTCATGGTGACGTATTCAATTGTCCGTTTGATGCGTTTCTGTCTCATTGCTGCCATCGTCATGAGCCGTGATATTAGCCGTGTTGCTTGCTATTTGCTGCCCAGAGACATCCAACCCCCTCTTGATCACGTGCACAATTTTCTTCCCCTTGTATCTTGAATGCTACCTCAAAACCAATAGTCAACAAACGAAACAACAACAACAAAACACATCCGCATAATATTTTCTGAATTAATATTCTGTTTCAATGCTAAACGGTGATGAATGCATACTGGCGTGAGCGCGCGCATAGAGGTGCAGAAGTGCAGAGATAACACTGAAATGAAAACAAAAACAAACACACACAAAAAACAATAGCCGATACATGCACACGGGAACCAATAGCGAATGGAAAAGAGGGAGTTAAATAAACATACAACAGGCAATGGCAAGAGCAACAACAGCACCAGCACTGACAGAGACCAAGCCGATAGTTGTGACGTATGTAATATCTAAGTCGACGATGTGCACTGCAAAAAGATCATATGAACGTAAAAATATCAAACAGAGAGAGATAGAAAGATCCCTGGCACTGGTTGTATTGGTTTCCACTACTTTCCGAAGCTTTCTTGTTGCTTTTGCTTTGTGTGCGGCTACTACGATGTTTTGATATTGATATTGATGTTGTTGTTGCTAGTTGTTTTTTTGTTTCTTTCTCCTTAACATTGTTTTGATTTATACTGTGATGAAGTTTGCATTTACAACAAACATACAACAACACACGTTTGTTCGTTTGCTCGCTCGTTCGCCCATTCGTTCGTTTATTCAATTCGTTTGGTCGGTCGGTCGATTGGTGTATGCTGCTCTGTACTGGTATTAATCGTGAATTGTGCTGTACGGGTTGCATGTGTGTGTATGAAGCACGCTAACACTGCCGCCGCCGCCACCGCCGCCGCTGCTCCGTAAGTCGTCATCAATGTTGGCGGCGATGTTCGATAATTTGCTTATGTGTTTTTGTGCGAATTTTGCGAAAATACTGCTCAAATGTATCAGTCAGTCACTGACTTCTGATACATTAAAACGTACTACGAACGGTTTGCGCGCGCATGCTTATTGCTTATTTTACATGTGACAAAACAAGCGGTATTTTTCGTTTATAATTTTTTTTTTCGTTAATTTTTTTCGAATTTTCTATTTTTATTATTTTATATATTTGTTACATTTTTTTTTGGCAAATTCGTGTTTTATTCTCTCTCTTGAGTCTTTTATTCTATTGTTTTTCTTTCAACTCAGTTTTGATAAAAATCAATTTGGTTTTTTTTTTCTCAAAATTTTTTTGTTTATTTTGCATTGATGAGTTCAAAATACAAAAGTTGTTATATTTCGGGTGTTTTAATTTTAAATGAGAAAAAATAAAAACGTTAAACTCTTGAGATTGAGCTCTGGGGAAATTTGATTTTTTGTTGGTTTCGGAAACCATCAAACTGAACTATACCGTGTACAAAAGCAAGATGTTTATTATGTGTTATTGAATGAAACAATTAATTGAATGGTGAATTATGCCGCTTTCAATCTACACATGGATATTTAAGAATTTAAACTGTTTTGTTTGGGCCGAATGAATCAAAAATCAATTTCAAATTAAAAATGCCGATGACTTAAAAAGAAAGAAAAGAAAAAAAGTGTTTAATTAATACGACCAAAACAAACATAGAAACTTCGTCCGCACGAAACAAAGATGATGATCAGAAAATCAAGTGCTGATCAAGTGACGGAATAATGACAAAAAAAAGGTTAACGAATTTTATGGAGTGGATTACATTTTTTGGTAATAGTGTTTTGATGTGTGTCAGTGCATTTTGATTTGATGTTGGCTGTTAATTTTCACGACCAAACAATCACACCACAAGCAATATTTGGATTATATATATTTTTTTTAAATTGCTTTCAATGGATACGCGATCATCGATTCAGTGCCGATTTAATTGGTAAGTGCACAATTGACATGTTCATTATTGTTCTACCAAAATGTTAGGCACACTACAGATTGATAAAATCATTGCATAAATTTCACATTTGTTGTCGCATTTGTTTTGTTTTTTTTGAGCATGTTCATCCAGTGAATCCGAAGTGTGAGTTGTAAACCCGACGTAACCCCGACCTTAAGATTGTTTATCAGTCAATCATTTCAGCTAATTTCATTTGTATGTGAAAACATACAATAAAAAGTCGTAAAAATTCCAATCATTACATTGATTTGTGGATATCAACAATTTGATTGCGTTTGCATTCCTTCAGGGATTCAAATTGTTGGCATTACTCATTCAACGGATACTTTAAAACGAAAATTGTATCTCATAAAACTGACAAAATGCTATACATTCACATAGAATGAAAGAAGTATATAGAAAAAAATACACCTCACAAACGATACACAGCATGCATGTATGAAAAAGGTCGGCGCGTATCCTTGCGCACGGCTTAAAATCAAGTGGCAAGGCGATTGTATTTAGACTCATTACATGTTTTATCTAGCTTTCGATGCATTGGTATTGGGTTGTGGTAGTGTGACAGCGTGCGCATGGTGTCAACTGACAAACGGTCTCAATTTTATTAGACAAATTTTGAAAAAAAACCCACAATTTATTGACCAATTTGCGAAGAAATTTCAATTTGATTATTCATAATTCGGAATTTTGGGTCCGTTTTATTATTGTCGAACACAAACAACATATTGCACGAATTTGCGGTTGCAAAAAGAGGTGTTCGGTTTTTTAAACTAAGTCAATAATAATTTTCAATAAATAATGCAAATGTTTTGAATATTTTTTTATTGGTGTATTTAAAAAAAAAAACAACAACATATAGAAAGAGCAAGAGCAAGAGAGAGAGAAGAACAGAGAGAGAGAGAGAGAGAGAGAGAGAGAAAGAGTGAGAGTGAGAGAGAGAACGAAATAAAAATAGTCAACTGATTTCATTGAAATTAGGGACAGCAGCTCCATATGGGGTCAGTCGATTACGCAAACATGCATTCACACAACTTCCTAAAACCCAAATTTTACACGGCCAATATTAACAACAATAATAGTATAAAGTGCATGAAATTGTGATTCGTATGGTGAGCATTCGGCGTGTCGCGACAGTCGACACATAATTTGGTTCGTTTGCATGCACTTTTTGCTGTTGCTATTTATTGCCATTGTATTCACTATTTTCGGTGTTAATGTTTACACGTTCGACTGACCGAAATCTAATTAAATCGCACCCGAAAAAAAAATGGTGACAGTTTATGTTATTATCGATGGCTTATTTTCGATTTTAGTATAAATTTGTGCCAATATCTCGTAGACAAACCGCATTTAAAATTACAAAACGATTAAGTTAGAGAGAGAGAGAGAGAAAGAGAGAGATAGAAATGATAGGAAGAAAGAATGATAGAAAAAGCTTAGCTGACCAAAAACCTTCGCCAAATATCAACGGATTGCAACTTTGAGAGAGAGATAGAGAGAGAGGGGCGGGGGAAAAAAGGAAGAAGAAAAAAGATTCGGATTCGGAAGTTTCGTTTCGTTTTCCCAATGGAGCGCCATTTGTCGTGCCTTACAAATCGCTCGCTCATTCTATTTGATGCAATTAAATAGCCACCATAGTATAGTGCATTACGAGACTAATATAGCTCCAAGTGCAATGCAAAAATAAAAGTAAATAAAAAACTACGTAGATTGATAATGACCTTACACAATTCTGATATAATATTTCCGCAATTGCATACGTCAGCTGTATTGAATCACTTTATGTGTAGCAGCTTGGCAAACAGCAGCAGTAGCAACAGCAATAGCACCAGCACCACTAGTTGTATGCACATTTGTACATTGCACAAACCGTACAAACACATGTATCCAACGAATCACATTGCCGTTTTTTCTTTAATAATAACTGGCAATACGATGGCAAATATTATTTATAAACTATATTTTGATATAGAAATGAACATGATAAGACTTTTAACTCTATTTACTTATAAATAATTATTGTGTGTGTATTTGTGTGGGTGTGTGTGTGTGCTCTTGTGCTGCATCAGAACACTGAATTCTGGTGTGCATGTGAATACTTTTGAACTTGAACGAAACGCAATCAAGTTCTCGAAAATAATATAATAAAAACAAAACAAAACGGCAACATTATTCAGTTTTGCGAATCAGGCAATGATTAGTAATAAGTGTATTTTGAAACCGATATTTACAACTGGCTTGTTGCTAGTTTCGAGGGTGCTCTCGATCAAACAAATAAACAAACAAACTAAAAAAAACTAAAAAAAAATAACACACTCTCACATCGTGTTTGATACATTGACGAAAAACATGATGATTTGGCTCAAGTCTATTGAACATTTCCGAAGGCCACCTAACGACTAGTCAGACTTATCTCTGTCTCATTCAATCGCTTGATCGGTTCGCTCACTCCGTCTCACATTTTGTTGTTGTGGCATGTCGCATTTCCGAAACGCCAGTTTTCATTTTTAGCCACATGAACATTTTTGAACAAAAACACCCAAATGAGCACATTTAAATTTATTCTAATTTCGATAACATCTCGTTCAAATTGCAATTGCATTGTCATTTGCCCGTTGTTGCATTAGCTCATATAAAAACTTGTCCATGATGAAGATATTTACAGTTATTTCTCTGAAAAAAAATTATTGTTCCTTCAGGTTCAAATGCATTGCATTTTGTTTGCCTATGCGCACAATGCATGCACACATGCACATCAGAGCTTGCCAGTGTGCTGCAAATGCAAATGCAAAACAAAAAACAAAATTTTTAAAAGCAACAACAACGACAACAAAAAAACCAACAAACAAACGTTGCACAAACTGAAAAACGCATACAGTATGCTAATTTGATTATATTTTATTGCGTGGGTATCAGTGCAACAAGCGTTTCAGCACTTGAATCGTAAATGTGTGTCTCTTCTACTAACTGTGAACAAGCTTTGGGGCCGTACAGCGGCTCGTACTGTACGAGAGAGTTTGAGAGTGAACGAACAAAACGAATGAGTGAGGCAAACACTTTCAAAATATCGAATCAAGTAATAAACATGCAACAACAACTACACCAAAACAAAATAGAGAGATATTATTGACTTAAACTTCATCAATGTAATTTGCATGATAATGAATTCTACGTTCTAGGTCATATTTTCTTTGGTGATGTGTAGTCTTTGTACACTCACTTCAAATGTGTATATTTCGTGTGTTCGATGTGTCTGTTATTGTTGTTTTTTTTTCATTTTTTTTTATTTCGTTCATTTCGTTGGCAGTTTTTGTGCTTTTCGCTTCGTTTCTGTGCAGCCGTGTTTACATTTTTATTTCCTAAAAGCAATTCATTTTTGTAGGTAAGAACAATGCCGTAATTTCACGCCGCACTCGATGTTATGTGTTCCTCTATTAATTTCTGAACGTTATCTGACTCGTCGTTATTTTTCGATTTTACATTGAAGTATCCGATTAACAAGCCCTTGTCTATTTCAATTTACGCTACGCATATTTCACTCTGTCCGTCCCATTCTATCTCCTCCACTGACCCTCTTGTTCTCTCTTCCGCTTGTTTTGTCTCGATTTGATCTTGTTTGAAGGGAAAATGACGAATGTTTTTCATCAAAATTGCGAACCAAATTCGATCGGTTTTTTGTTTGCTGTTGTTTAGACTTTAGTCTTTTTTTTCAACATTCAATTCTTCTTAATAGAAACGGTACTCTCACGGGGATCATGGAATTGATTTGATAATTGAATGTGTCGACAAAATTATCATGCAGAAAAACATGATGAAAAAAAACTAACTAACGAGGACATCGTCGAAAAAAAAAACACAATTATTGTATTTGCACGCTAGAAGTATTATGCCCAGACTTGGCGTATATTTTTAGAAGAGATTTATTACGGTGTACAATTGGCTAATGTAACACAATGTGTTTAAGCTGTCGGTACAAATGTGTATGGCGAGAATGTTGATTTTAATTGTTGCAAGTGAGAGGGAATAAAGGCACAGTTGTACGCCTCAAAAATTGTTTTCTACATACAACACGAACATACATACCCTGGCACCACTAGAATAAAAAGAGAGAAAGAAAGAGAGAAAGAGAGAGAGAGAAAGAGAGAGAGAGAGAGAGAAATGCAACGCAAAAATGCAATTTCGGAATCTGTATGCGACTAGATGTCAGTCAAATGTTTCATTATGGGCATTCTTCGGTCAATTTGAATCGCTCTCATGTCAAACAAATCACATCCATAACAAAAGCACATTCGTTTCATTCATTTGATGGGGTTCAAGGGTTTAAAATCCTCGTTTGACCGATTATTGGAAAAACTAAATAATTATAAAAGCAGCACAGCCGACTAAACACTAAACTGTATCAATGGTTGAGCGTGTAAGCGTATGTGTGTGTTTGATTGTGTCTGCGCAGTTCATTTGTCGGATCGAGTCATACATAACCAAATGGGTGTACTTAAAAAGCAGCATTCATATACGATATTGAATAGTAAACGTGAAGGTTATTCAGAGGTTTCTACATATTCAATTTCATTGTTTATGTCCATTCGTAATATGATTTGCATATGCCGAAAACTAAAAGAAAATGAGCCACTTCCGATTTCATCATTGCCTCAGTCATGAAAGATCCAAAGATCATGAAATCAGGTTCTTTTGAACTCTACGTCTTGATCAAAATGAGAAAAACAATTTGGAAATTTATTGAGCACGTGATTCAGGAGACTGCTTTGCAAAATCTCTGTGCTTTGACTGTGCATCGTGTGGCAATAATTCTATTACATTGCGCGTCCTCGTTACATGTAACGTTGCACGTTATCGGTCAATGCAAAGCTATCTGTGCATGATTCTACAATTGATAACTTTAACCGAGTTTCACTCCCCATTTTCTCACTTCTCTCTTTTTTGTTGTTGTTGTTGTTATGATTCGGCGTTGTTGTATATGAAATTTAGAAGAAACAAAATTGCATGCGCCCGGGTTTATTTTCATAGTGTAAATCTGGGAAGCTTAGTCACTGACCTAAGTCAAGCGCGAAAAAGTGAAGCGAAATACACATCCAATTAGCTCAGTATGACGTTTACATTTTACGTCTTCGGGGTACTATAATGCCACCGGTTTTTTTATGTTGTGTTATTAATTTTAAATCCATGAAAGGTGATTTAATCAATTGAAAAATGGTCAGCCTAGGAATTTACGAAATCAAATCAATGATGTGCGATCGTTCACATGTCATTCTTTTGTTGATGCTGCTGCTGTGTGGCTGTTATATTCACACATCATATAATGCTTTTGTGCTACACTTCCTTTTTCGCTCGTTTCGCAGAGCAGAGATTGAACTCTTAACGATATTTTACCGCGGCGCACGACTCAAAGTGTGAGAGATGTGGTGTGTCGGTTGTCCTGTTCGGTATCTATTCACACAGACGGTGGACGTAACCCAATTTTATCGGTTATATTTAGAAAGCTATTCAAACATCTTCGATCATTAACCTCTGCACAACACAATGCTAAAAACGAATCGCAGTTTTTAACTTTCGCATTTTGGTTGTGATGCTTTGGTTGAACTGCAACACCATACACACATATATTGTGAATGCTTATGTTAGCTCTATTATAAATAGATAGTTAGCCTGTTTTCGCTGTGATGTGTCCTGAAACAATCAACATATTTTACTTGATTCGGTTTCGGCTTATAATTTTTCACATCGATATTTTTTGTTTTTACTATTTACGGTGTGTGATTTCACAATCGTGTGCAATCCAATACACAATGTGGTGTAATTATGCTACAACGGCGAAATTTTAGAGGCAACTCCACAAGGGATGAATGCAAACGATTAATGTAAATGAACGCAATTGAGAGGAAGTGAAATTATTTGCATGCACAATGGCTTTGTGGCGAATTCGGGTGTGAATTTAAATTTAAACTAAATGTGTCGTCATAAAATAATCGGCGCTTCAAACACAACAGCTACCATATAGACACCGATCATAATTTCGATGCATAAGAATACGGTAGGATGTGTCGCTATTGCGTGCGATGTTTGATTCGTCATTCGAATGCATTTGCTTGAAATACTGCAACAACAACAATAACAACAATAACAACAACAACAACAACAACAACAACAACAACAAAAACACATTGAAACTTCGTTCACTTGAATTCTCAAGCTCAGTGTCATTTCGTGCTGTGCGTTTGTAACGGTAAAAATTGCATAGTAGTTTGTTGTTGTGTCGTTTTGTTATTTCGCTTAGCTCATAAATTTCGGTTGATATTCGTTCGAATTGAATATTACAAGGCATAAGCACAATTACAATTAACCCTGATCTTGTTCTTATCAGCAGTCAAGCTCCAAACGACTCGACAAAAAAAACTACACAGAATTTCAATTCATTTTTCGTTTGTGTTGAAATGTGTGCGATCAACATCATGTGCTGTGTGCCCATAGAACAAACTAGAGAACAGACAGAGATACACCGAGTGTGAGAAAAGTAAGCACATTGAATAAATATTGTTGCTAAGTGTGGATGTAGTGGTGATGTCCGTGCCTAAGCGCTTAAAACGCAATGAGCTTGAATTAGTTAGCTATACTCAATGACGTTGGCGTTTGCATGTAGTGGAGACACCGATCCTAACACAGCGATATGATCGAACACGGCAAAATACTTACAAGATGAAGAGAGATAGATTGAGAGAAAGAGAGAGAGAGAGAGAAAGAGAAAAAAAAATGGCAAAACGAGCAAATCACACCAAACACACGATAGACATGCAATATAACCTGACCGTAATATTTTTCGTAACCCTGGCCTGCTATTGAAGATCTCAATTATTTGACACTGTAGTTGTAACTGTATGTCCGTTGAAGTTTGTTTGTTTTTTTGCACAGTCACATGTGTGTTTCTATATTCAAACGATGCGTGCTAGCGAGCGAGCAAGCGAACGAATGATTGGTGTGTTGTGAATTGTCACAACTGAGCGAGAATGAGACACAAATTCGTTTATTTGACGAGTTTATGCATCTCAATGAATTTATTCCATTTGTTAGTTGTGTTGTCATTGTACGAAAATGTATACGCACACATTAGCCTACTAGATATACGGCATACACTATAATAACTGTATCATTAACTTGTGGGTTTTTTTCTTTGTGAGTGTTTATGTGTGTGATTTAAGGAAGCGTTCTGTGAAAAATTTAAACTCTAGAATAGATTTGAATGCATCGTAAAATGAAAATTAATGAAATAGTTTTCATTAAAACGAAAAACCATACGACGAGCCACAATTTATTCAAAATAATGTCAAGTGTATGTTTTGAGTTTGACCACAGCATGCTGATTTGTCTGCAAACGCGACGTTGGCGCCACCACTGGTCAGAAGCAGAACTGTTTTATAATGGAAATTTGTATCTACCAATATTCATTGTAAAGTTGTGTGCATCTGAAAGTTGTGTGCATCTGACAGTACATATTAGCACGCTGTGGGTTTGACAGAGATAGAGAAAATGAGATTTATTGATAGCTTACGTAAGAAAGCCGCTTTCATGAATTTCAACCGTCCGATCGACCAAATCCAACCGAACAGAGAGGATGATCGTTTCATAATATGCTTGAATTGGTTTTCGTGCAAATTGTTTTACTACTCATCTCGTTTTTGTTGTTGTTGTTGCTTTTCTTCATTTTTGTTTTGCTCTATCTCTTATGTGTTACGTATAAATCATGAACAAGGTCATCGTAAATTTTTTGGAAACAAACTATGAATGGGTCATCGTGCTCAACAATGGCATAACATCGGCCGCATTGATGGTATTCGATTACGAATCATGGACAAAGCTGTCAAACCAAGTCGCCTCAGAATGAATAATTTTTCATTGTTAGTTCACACTTTTACACTCGTTTTTTTCTTTTGAAATCTCCCAATAAATGTGTACACGCACACAATAGCAATACATCCAAATTGAAGCGATCGCACATCGATACAGATCGTACCCGCCGAGTCGATGTGTGTATTTGTGTGCGGCATGCGATCACACACAAACAAAAAATGGAATTTGTATGTACTCCTCAAAGGCTCCGCTATCAAATTAACAAGGCCACCGTATGTATGTGGTGTGTTTTTTTTGCGCTCTTTTCTCGTGTGTTATTTTTTTTTTTTTTGTTCGCAAATTTTGTTTTCAAAGCAAATTTGGTTCTCAACCAATGAGATACGAGTGTTTAAAGAGTGGTATGGAATATGTCGATAATGTTATCGTATCTTAATTAGTCTAAAATTACAAACGATTGCTACACCTCAATGGGTTGTTACACGTGTTTTGCTACTCAATAAGCAATAAACATACCCAGCGTACGGAATAATAAGAATCCGCAGAGTGAAATAGAATGCAGTGATGACAGTGCAACAGACAAAGAACAAAGGCGGAAAAAAACATCAAGTAAATGGTCCATGACCTACATCATTGATATCCGGGCGCATTTTTTTTTAAAATTCTTTCTTGCAACAATTGCATTGCAATTATGTAATTGTAAAATTGTATTCACACATTTTTGACAGCCGCCAACCAATAAAATCGAAGTGTTCGCAAAAATGTCACACGCCATTGAATCCAAACCCCTTTCAAGAATGATCCAATCAATTTTCAGAGTTACCATAGCAAAAAAACAAACAAACACACATCTATACACTCAAACTACGGCCATATTCTGTAATGTGCTCGGTCCCTTCTTCTCGCTCTCTCATTCGCCGACTATGGCGCACTTTTAATTCTGAACTTGCTCAATGCTTTGCTCAATGCCTTTGATATAGTGATAAATACGAATAAATGAGCATGTGTAGGAAATGACGATAACTTTTATTTTAGTGCGACGTTCTCTTTTCAACGTCTTCGAAGTTGCTATTCGCTGATGTCTTTTCTATTTCACTCAGTTCTCTCTTTTTTTTCTTCCTGCTGCCGCTTATTTTTTTTTTATTTGTGTAATTGTCTGTTTCAGACACCAACGAAATGAAAAAAAAAATAGCAACAAGAGCGCAACAGCAACAAACAAATGCGGCTGCCGCACAACTACACCGCTTACACAAATGTGTGTCAAGGTCGCGCTGAAGCTCACACTGTGTAGTATTCACTCGTTGTGTGCTTTTTTTGTGTTTAAAGTGCTGTCTGTATTTGGAATAACAGGGAAATGAAATGTAAAGAGAGAAATATTGTCAAGTTGTTCGATGCGTTTCGAATACTGTGCCGTTGTGTATGCCGCACACTTCGTTCTGGCTACTCAAATTTTTAAACTCTTTTTTTTTATTTTCATGCGCTCCGCATAATGTGTATTATCGAATGAATTGAAGCGTGTATGTGAATGGGACGATGTACATGTGTATTTATGCTATAGAATCGGCTCGGCTCATTCAATGATAAATATTAAAATATGAGGTCTATGTTTGTTGTTGTATGAAATCGGTCACAGTCTGTATGCAATATGATTTGTTTGTTTCAAGTTTAAAGTTCGTAGCATGGATTTTTTCGTCGTCGTCGTCGTCGTGGTTGTTGTTGTTTCTTTTCTCTTCTATTCTATTCGATCGCAACTCTTGTAGAACACCGAGTGCACACTCGCCCGAATGCATGTGTGCATGTGCTTTCTTTGTCATTTTCCACAATTGATTTGAATACGCGATTTCATGGCATTTTTTTGTTTTGTTAGTTTCATTTATAGTAAACAACACAAAAACTCATGGGAACATTCAGTTGTTGCGCACATTTTCAACAAATTTCACGGTTTATGAATAGATGTGTTGTACGTGTGGAAGTGTAAAATGTTTGCTTCTAGTCGCTTAAATGTATTTTTACCTGGACAAGTTTGTATGTTTGACAAATTGGTGTGTTTATTTGAAACAACCAACTCTGTAATGCGTGCGTGAATGTGTGCGGTTGCCACTTTTTTTTTCTCTGTCGTCGGTTTCGCTTTAGTTTGCTTGACTTTGCCTGGTTTAGCCCACCTTGAAGATTTCATAATCCATTTGAACTGGTCGTTGATCTGAAATGCTCTTGAACATTTTCGAGTCGCACACATGTGGCATAGCCGCTGTGTTGTTATCAGTTTTACCTTCAACTGAAAATCCATTTTATTATCTCTCTCTTTCTCTCTCTCTCTCTCTCTCTCTCTCTCTCTCTCTCTCTCTCTCTCTCTCTCTCTCTCTCTCTCTCTCTCGCACTTTTTTCCATTCAAATGAACCATTATATGAATATCGAAAACTGTTTTTCGTGGTCAAGGTTAAACATCTATTTAAACTTGATATAAATAAAAAACAATATTTAAAACAAGATTCATTTCAAATTTGTAGGCTAAATTTTGTTATCTTAGACTAGGCCATGTGTTGAAATTTAACCGATATTAATCTTCTCCAGTGAGCAAATGATTTGTATGCGTGCCATGTGTTACCTTTTTTATTTATGATTTGAGTTCATCGCTCTACCTAATTTTTTTTTTCGTCAATTTCAATGAATGATGATGACATAAAAAGAATTAAATAACAAAAAACAACTTGAAGAACAAACAATTTACACATCTGGAGCATGGTTGAAGTATTTTTGGCATAGGTTCTGAGGTCAGGGATTATTTCACAATTCATGAACAGGCCAAAGCACTGATCAATTTCAACCTCTATTTTTTTGTCTTCTGTTATCACTCTTTTTTCCCCTTTTGTTTGTGTTCTATACATTTAATTTGAACACATCAAATGCTCGTTACATACTGTCGTTTCATTTCAATTTAAATTGAAATTAATTTTTGAAGTATTTAATAAAAAAAAACACACACACAAACAGTTTTGTATTTTTTCTTTTTTTTAAATTTTATTCAGAGTCACAGTCAACTGGAATGTGTCAAGTACAGCATAAGTAGTTATTGTAACAGTCAAACGTCTGTCCGTTTTTGTATAGGATTTTTTATCGTGACCGATTTGAAGGTCTATACGATCATACATGTCCATTTATGGTGTTAAAACATCCTTAAGCAATAATTCTTGGGTGAAAAATTTCCACATCTTCACAAAAATAAAATTTCCTTTACATTAAATGCGTGATATTATTGCTTGAAACGAATTACTTGTACTGATCACTACTGGAAATTAATTCAAAACCAGAATCAGCAAATTAAACAAAACATGAGATGGAACTCGTAATATTTGTTGATTCTTTCATTTGAACGAAGTAAAATAGTTCTTGCAACTCATATAAGTTAAAAGCACTTACATTTATATTTATCTCTATCCCAGAGATGTAGTGTTCCTTACGTAATGTAGTTGATACGATCAAAACTAAAAACTGTGTAATTGCATGCATACAGCAGCGCGCAAATAAAAAAAAAACAGCGATCGCCTGTCATAACAACACCAGTGATAATAAAATACAAATGCCAATGTCCCTGACCATTGTAATGCTGAACGTGTTGAGTGTGTACGCGTCCCGCGCGTGTGTGTGTGTGTGTGTGCAGAGAATATAGTGGAATTCATCTATTAATTTCCGTACTTCCGCATTTCATTTTGCAACTTATACGTTTAAATATACGGCATACGACAATATTCGCTGCGAAGAGGTTGTACGGAGTCAATTTTTCCAACGCAAAAATAGAAGTAAACAAGCAGCCAGCGAAACTGGCAAATCTGCATTGGATTGCATGTGGTTGGCTGGAACGAGATGCAATGACTTGGATAACTCGATGATAAATATAATTGATAATAAATAGCAGACGCCACAACAGCTTTGTGTCTCGTACATATTACTTCTCACGACTCGTTTTTTTTCTCTTTATCTCTCTCTCTCTCTCTCTCTCTTTCTCTCTCTCGGTTGCTGTTGCTGCGTTACCTTTTTCCATGACAATATTTTGTTTCGTGTTCATTTTTGATTCGATTCGTTTGAGGTTTCTCGCATTGTCGCCTCTCCTCTATACACCATAATTTCTTTCATGCACTCGCATTATTACGGAACAAGCAGTTAATAATGCAATTAAGGGTGTAAACTACTGATATACAAATAACACGATTAAAACAAACACACTGCATCGTATGAAAGAAAGTGTTTGTTTTTCCTTTTTGTTTCGATTTGAAACCGAAGTGAATGAGCGAATGGAAAAAAAAGAGCGGCAGTGGGCAGTGGGCAGTGGACAGTGGGCACATTTCCAGTGTGTGTGTGTGTGTGAAAGGTTGCATTTGATTCTGTGGCATTTCAATTAGATATTACATTTATTTTGCCTTTCAAATTCGTCGAATGTGTTTTTTTTTCTTCTCTCATTCAAAACGTTAAGAGTTTGTAATGGCTCTTATCTTTCGTCCAAAATAATCATCGACATCATCAGCTAAATACAGCTCATTTGTTTCACACTATGATCACAATCTTAAAACGGCTATTGGCGATGCTCTCGGATTGTATTGTCTTTTTTTTGTTTAAATGCGACCTTCGTTCTTGAAACCACAGCCACATAGCAGCAACCGCCGCAGTTATGGCAAAAATCAAGAAGGTATTAACCATGAAAAACTGACCTCAAAATGTGTACGCTAATTCTGGTCATTCTGGTATGACGTGAAAAAACCTTGATTAGTGCAAGCTCATATTTGGCAAAGGTGGTGTGTGTATGTGTGTGGTTTACTGTCATCTAAAGGCTGTTTGGTATCGTCATCTTTTTTGTTTTAATTTGGGTGGAATATTTTTGAATTCCAAAGGAGAAACAATTAAAATTGAAATGACCGAATGCTGTAGTAAATCAAACACCGCTTGTTTAATAATAATGAATTTTTGGTAAAAAGGCACGAGTAAAAATAGTTTTTTTTTCTTTATTTTCATACGATAAAATAGCAAAAAAGGCATTAGATAAACAAACAAGCACCGACTCGAAAGCGATGCGATATTTGATTGTTTTTTTTTTTGGTAACGAAACATCTCTTTTTTGTGTCGCATTATCTTTTGTTTTCTTTTCGTCTTATTTCGAACAAGATGTGAGAGGTATCACGTGCACGACATCGTATTTTATGCATACAATCGCGAAATGATATTTGAATTTTTTTGCAAAACGAAAAAATAATTTATATAATTCAAGGTTTTGTTTTGTCAAAGCACATATCATACGAACTGAAATTATTCAAATGTTCAGTTTGTCATGATTTGTGTGTTTTTTTCTCTTTCTCTCTCTCTCACTCTCTCTCTCTTTTTTCTCTCATACTTCTTTTTCTACATTGCCAAAATCTAAAACCGAAAATAACAATGTTACTATCAAGGTCAATGGTTAATACTGTTAAAAACACACACACAAAAGGAATGAGTTCGAGCTACGGAGTGAGTGAGAGAGTGAGTTGAAAAAGGTACCTTATATACATTTTAGAGGTATAATAACAAGCTGGAAACATGAATTCACAACGATCGGCCTTGTGGTTGAGTCAAAGACAAGTGTATTTGCGTGTGTGTGTGTGTGTGTGGGTAAATGATAAGACCTTCTTTGTGAGGAGGTATAAATTCATGAATTAAAAACAAAACTCAACGCAGCACCACTGGCAATGTATTCAGGTGGAATATTCTTTAGCGCAAACAACAACAACAACCATAAAACTAAAAGAATTAAAGCGCGTGATAATTGGCCAAGAATCGCTTACGGGATGTGATTCAATCAAAGTGAAGAAACCCATGAACCGAAAACGTGGTAAAATGAATGACGCACACGTAACACAGCACACACGTAATTGTGCAGCAATTTTCATGTTAAATATCATTCCATATATCGAGTTCCAGTGCATGATGTAAAAGTGTTGCACCAAAGAGGAAGCGTACTCATCGCATTTAATGTGATAACCTTCTGCGCGGCCAAAAAAAAAAAAATCAGGAAAGTCGAAATTGTTGAATGCGTAGCTCGTGATTGAGCTTTAAAATCGAGTAAAATCGGACGAAACAATTTTAAACATATTACGATTCCAATCAATACACTATCCATTGTGGTCACTGGTCTCTGGTCAATCTCACCATGCACTTGCATGTATTGGAAAAGTTAAGGTCAACACGCGCAGACCTTGATCACTAATGAGATATAAAAAAAACACACTTCAAGCAGATCATTCTCTCAGAACGCATCTTAAATCAACGAGCATAAAATTTGTGTGACTGTTTTTAGTCATTTTTGTCCATCATTAAATTCAAATCGGAAATCTAAAACGTTTATTGAAAACGTGTGCCTGATTGTCGATCGGTCACAGTCCACTATTATCAACTGTCACCCGGTTATTTAATGTGAAATTGTGTATTTTTGTCGTTATTGTGGTTGCCAAAAAAAACAAACATCACGTCAGGCCACACATATAAGCATAGTGCTGATGGTGATGATAATAAGTCAATAGCAAAAACAAAAACGCAGAGTACAAAATCAAAAACTTAAAAGTTCAATGTCGATGATACACTTTAAATACATAGTCTTGGGCTAAACACTATGATCGACATCGGTATGGGCGAATGCTGAATCTGTGTTTACACACACAGCTCACGCACGGTGGAACGCCGAAGACGTATGTTTCGGCACAGTACACAATAAATGATGACGCGCTATACAACCACAACAACAACAACACAAATGCCTAGTCCTTGGATATTATTCACGTATTACTTTAAGTCGTTGAATTGGTTTGACCGTCAAAAAGCAAACAAATCGCTGTAAAAACGATCATTCAAATGCACATGTTTTCGCACTCTTTGCATCATACTGATGCAGTGAGGCGATATAACAAAAACAAATCTCATGAGAATAGCCAAATTATATGGATGAAAACAATGGCACATCTAAACATTTATGGATTCGTTTTTGGCTTAGCTCATTTCACAGCAAATTTAAATGTAATAATGCTCAATTAGCAAATTCTATGAATTACAAAGGTCAACCATGTTGGCTGCAGTGTTGACCTACCAACAAAACCAAATTTGATCAAATCGGTTGTCATTACTGAATTTGATTGCGAAAATCTACATGATTGTACACCAACGAGATCAACAACATCTTATCAAGCGAAAAGTGATGTAACAACACACAGTTGACTTCTTTGAAAATCAAAACTAAACACCCAGAGATTTTGCAGTGTATTTTTAAATCAGCCTAAAAAGAGCAATAACCAAATAAATAAATTCGTTATATATTTTTATAAATTCGGTTTGTTATTTTTTTTTCTTTCATTTTCGCATTTCATTGGAGTGTTGATCACTGATACATTTTATCAATGTTTATAATTCCATTCCGTTTAATAGCCTCTCGCGCATTCAAACAGACATGCTAGTGAAGTGAAAAATGTGAACATTCAACCAAAATGTAACAATGATTTATAATCATATTTTGCATCTATTTTTAAAATTTGTCACTCTAAATATATATTGAGTTGGTCTCTGTGTTGTTCACAGTAAAAAAAAAAGAAAAACCAAAAATCTCATCTAACTCAAATCAAATTCACCATTGACTGTGGACACTTAGCAACTCTCAGCACACAAACTCACGTACGAAACACACGAAAAAAAATATCACGACAAAATATGGCATCGCAAAATAGCGCTCTGAACAAACGACAAAAATAATCTCACTCTCTCGCTCTCGAAAAGCGATGAAAACAATTCAATATTCAAAGCATAATCTAAATGTGTTCATTGACCTATGAAGTATGAGCACATAAGTGAATGTCTGCCATAAAACAATATAGCATCTCTAGTATAGTGTCAATAAATTCGTGCATTTTGAGCAAGTATTGCATGAAAAAAAAAAAAGAAATACGCGGCAATGCATGCATTCGGTAGAGGGATCACAAATCGCTCGATGCTGTTGCTTCTGCTTCTGCTGTTTCAACTTATTATCAAATACACAGGCAAAGAATGATCATTTCTTTACAGTTTAAGTCACATAAAATTGTAGAAGTAAGAGTACTAAAACTTTTTTTTTTGCTTTAGTAGTAAATTCTCCCATTTCTATAATTTGTTTCCCCTTTCAACCGAATGACTATTGCAAATTATCCAATTGCAATTGCGGTTGCAAATTTACCGACATTTTTACACCCGTCCAATGGCGCTCGGCTGACGAATTTGGCAAATATTTGATTAAACAATGTTTTATGATTTATCACCACCTACAGAGGCATTCAAACGTCGACTTTTTCCTTATCACAATTTTTACTATTCAATTCCATATAATTTTGTTGGGTTTTGTTTTTTTTTTTGTTACTCGCACCGCCGTTATATACACAAACAACGAGCGTGCGCGTTCGCCCGTTCAACTTAAAATAACAGATACAGCAAGACGAACGGGAGAGCGAAAAAGACAACAGATATACTACAGACGAGAGAATTGAAATCGAAAATGTGCAGCGAAACGGTGTATTGCCTTTTTCAATTTCCTACTCTTGCTTTTGATCGTTTACCTGTGCGCTGTGTGCGCTAAGTGCGCTGCTAATGTGCAATGGAATACAGTCCAACAATGTGCTTTTCAAATATATTCATCTATATACGAACATTGAAAAGGTAAATAACCTCTTTCGACCTAGCACAACATACAACTTCAATCATATTTGAAAATAAACAAAAATATATATATATATATATATTCACTCTCTTACTCTCTTTTGGAGGCGATTGAACACCAACGAAACCACAGCTGTACCTTCTCTCTATCCGCGTATTCTCTTCGAAAGCGTGCGCCCGCGCTCACTCTCGCACTCGCACGACAGGCTCAACACTTTTTGACTCACCTCAATAAAAAATACATTCTCACTGAACGTGAACTCAGTGCGAGTGTGTGTGTGTGTGTGTATGGATTCGCTTTTCGGTTTCTCACTTCTCAGCATGTGCTCCACCGATTCTTCTCCTTTTTGCAAATACGATTTCTATATGATACGTGAACAAATGTTTTCAGCTGTGACATTAGGGCCCTCTACATAAAGTACTTTCACTATAGTGAAATGATTACAGTCATTCTAAATATAAGTAAATATTTAATTTATGAGGAAATGACAAATCAAAAAAAAAATCTCTTTTGATTGCGTGGGCACAGGCACAATCACTTACAACGGTTGCTAACATTGAGGCGATCGACGCTATAGGGACATCGACATTTTTAGCCTCAACATACCTCGTCATCGGGTTCTAATCATTATCACAATATGATTTTGCGCATTCATCATTGAAATTACATGTTTCAAATTCATACTCAACATTTCAACATTTTCGGTGTTCAGCCCAAAAATAAGGCTTCAATACAAGTCTGCAAATTTCATTGCAAAATACGCACGCCAAAAAAAAATCTTCGCACTGACAACCAACGCTTTTTATTTAACATTTGATTTTTTTTTTTCTACAAATATTCATAAAAAATTCATTGAAAATTGGCACAACGAAATTTGAGTGCTCAAAAACCTTCTTGGTCGGTTTATACGTATCGAAGGCCATTTGAAATGTTTCAGCAGATTTTAGTGCATATTCCAATCGAGTAAACTTGCTGCACTACTCTTTAAACTTCCGAACAGATGCCACATTCGATATAATTGATAATCACTTCCTGAAGGTGTCAATTTCTTTTGAAATTGTTGAACTTTTGCAGTAAATTATCTCAGATCGCCATGATGTTTTGAGGAGTAAAAATATCTTGTTCGGAATGTGTGATTAATCTGACATAACAAAGCGTTTAGTTAGATTTATGATTTGTATTTTGTGATTTGAATTTCAAATTTTGTTATTCAGGTGACAAGAAACGAAAAATACTATGCATTTTGTTAATGTCAAACACGTGGATGAATAAAAATGTATTGTGGCCGCCAAAGAAATTCATAGCGCATCTGAATATCAAGTTGATTTTGCATATGGACTTTATTGTGCTTGGCAGTGAAACAAAAAATCAATTTGTATATAATTTTGGATGTGCAGCATGCGTATGCATAAAATCTCCAATATTATGCTGCTAAACTGATTCAAGGTCTGCGATGATTTGTATCGCTTCCATCCGGTCGGATTGATCACATACACACACACATACACTTGAGTGATCTGTCGATCGAAATACAAGGAAACCAAATGAACGCATTGATTGTTTCAAGAGTGTCAATAAGTTCAAAGAAAATCTGTTCAGCAGGTGAACTATTCGAGGGAAAAGAGTTCCAAGTTTTTTTAGTGATTTCACATTTCTGAGTAAACCGACCAAATTTATTACGTTATAATGTTAAGAGATTGGTTTAAGTTGCACTTTATAATTTGTGCATCCGGCGAAATGATTATTTTATTTTTTTTTGCATAATAATTTGCTGTGGTAACAAAAATCTCTGGTCATATCTCTTGGTGCTGTACAAAATCTTCGTATGGCTTTTCACGGCACCGATTAATCACTAGTTGCTGTTAACAGCATGTATGTTGGAATTACATCGCTGTCGCTCACTATTACCTTACTTAAAGGTCATCCTTGATTTGGTTTGGTTTGGAAAATTATTCGAACTCTACGGCTGCTCAAAAATCACAATATGAAAGTGCGGTCCTTGAAGCGATCAGTGCACTTTGATTGTAGCAAACGTGTTCCGTTCGTCGAATTTTAGAGTTTATTGTCCTTTATTCGTTTAAACAAGTACAATACTTGATCGGTTTCGTAAAAGTGTTCGTCATTGTCATCAATTAATCGCATATATACATTTGAAAAAAAAAAGAGTCGAAAACTGGTGAGCGCCAAACAAATAAGTACACACCGAATGAGAGAGAGAGAGAGAGCAAACAACCAAACGACAAACGATTTGAAATTGTAGATTCGGCATAGCTGCGGCTGTACAGCTCAACCATACAAAATCAACAGAAAAAAATACGATTTGCACTGCATTTCATTGAAGAAAGCATGAGATAGTTCAAATGACTGCAAATCGGTGTGTTTTCCGAAATTAACAAAAAAAAACAACAACAAACCCGACGGATAAAAGTTCAGTATAATTTTTTTTTCGGTGTTCGTGTGTTTGTTTGTTGTTGGTGTGTGTGTGTTCACGAATAGCCGAAGCCTGGATGCATAATCTAAAACAAAAGCCAAAACAACATAGCAAAAGTAGCTCCAATAGATTGAGCGGGTGCGCGCGAGCGCGCGCCAACAACGTTTGAAATTGAAACGGCATTTACTATCAGACACACTGAGCGCATCGAGAGCGAGCCATTGAAATGAATGCAATTCGTTGTGCATACGCGAATATGCTTACATTGGAAAAGCTAATAACTCGATGATGGGAGAAGGCCAATGACCGTTAGTTTTCTGTGCGTGTTTTATTTTGTTGCTTTTAGTTCGTGCACACACATTGTGTACTGTGTGTTGTTACTGATGTTGTTGTTGTTGTTGTTGTTGTTGTTGTTGGCGTTGCTGCTGCTGCTGTTGCTGCTACTTTTTTTTACTTCTCTCTTCGTTTTCCTTCCATTTCTTCTTATTTTTCTTCCTATAGTTTTGTCTTTGTCTCTCTAACGTATTACCGGATTTGTCTCTCTAACACTTTTCTGTCTCGCGATCTCATTGCACCAACTGTTAACGAAATCGAGAAATACATAACATTTACGCGTTCGACTTGCCAATACCTTGCATTTATGCATATAGCAACTTTACAATAATTTTAGGCATGAAATCGTTAGACTGTGTTTATAGTCGCTTAGATAAACGTCAATTTATCAGATTTTTATCTATATCCAGCTTATATACTCCTTCTTCTTCTTCCATCTTTGTTTCTCTCTCTCTCTCTCTCTCGTCTCCATCGTTCCTATCATGATGTGAGCGCGCGCATATAAACGAGTGGCAAACAGCAGAGTGCACAAATTTAAAATTCACCAACAAGAGTAACAAGCAATAGTAACAAGCCATTTGCTTTGTGTTGCTCTTCGAAACACTTTCACTTCAACCAGAACTTTACGGTTTTCGTTTGGCGTTTGGCGTTAGGCTTTTAAGCAAATTAAGTATTACAACAATGAAAAAAAAATCGCGAATGAATAATAGCGATTGGGCGAAATATAGTTGTACAATCCAATAAAACAAAACAAAACAAAATTTGAAAAAAAAAACAACAACGATGACGACGACGACAACGACCACGATGATGATGAAAAAAGTATGAACGAGAAGAAGCAGAAGAGAAAAAAAACACATGGAAATGCATACCATTTTGTAAAGGTGCATCAGAAATACAACTTGATGCAGATCATATATACAACGGTATATAGCGGTTTGTTGCATTTTGTTTTGCCTTTGAATAGGCGGCAAATAACACATTTAATTTATTGTATTTTGGTGTGTGCGTTAGTGTGAACAATTTTTTTTTTTTTTTTTTTTTGCAAACTAGTGAAAGTTGTTTTTTGCTGCACAGCCACACAGGTAACGGTGCTGTTCGGAAATAAGCATCGAATTTTTATGATTTGATCAGCAACAATCGTATAATCATTAGATTCGTTAGATTTCGGTATGTCATCGAAAAAAAAACAAATTGAATTCAATGATTCTTTTGTTGATGGCACTGCGGTGTGTTGGCGTTGCAATTGCATTTTGGGGTGATTCTTTCCTCCCTCAATGGTATTTATCATCGCTTAATTTCACATTCATTATCTTCACTTTATGCGTCCGCGATTATAATGCAGTTTTTATTTGCGAAATTTAAACAAAAAGAGATCATAACATTTAAAATAAATTAAATAATTATTAATTTAATTCATTGTTTTTTTGTTGTTGTTGTTAAATATTTCATTCTTCACGTGGATAAACCCTTTGGCAGCCGCATTTTCTTCACTTTCAAATTGAACAAAGCAATGCAAAAATGCAATGCACACAGAGCGAAAGAAAGAAATGAACAAATCAAATAATAAAAAAACCCAACAACAACAACAACAACAGAAAAACACAAATCCATTGTTATTGCTCGTGCTTTTCCTATTATGAAACTCTCGTAGTTCAAACGTTTTATGATTCAATGGCAAGTACATGCGGAATTGAATCCAATTGTGCATACCCATACACATAGTGTTTCGGTCTAACTGTGGTGTGAGCTCACGAGCACCAGAAATGCAATGCTGCACACATTAAACTATGTTCAGTTGTTAACACACATATATGCAATGCAAGCACAAACGAATGAATGATCGGGTGGCTGAAATGCGAGCGTGCGCTTGATTGCGGGCGCACAAACACACACACTCACACACAGGGATAGATAGACAGACCGCGAAGAGCTTTTGCAAAGCAGCCCGTTTAACGGTCTCGCTATTTCTCATATCATGTGAATGAATTGAAAATGAAAAGTAAAAGTTCGTTGAACGTTAGTTAAATCATTGCTGCTCCGAAAAGTAAAATTACGTGAATTTTTCGTTGTTGTTGTTGCTATTGTTGTTTCAAGTAATATGATTATTGGGATTTCGAAGACCTTCAGCTTGGCTGCGGGAAAATGCAGTGTTTTGCGACGAACGTTTGACGATTTACATCGGTTTCGGTTATGGATGGATTCAGATTGTTATGGTCGAAAGATGAATGTGACTCATTTGTGTTTTGTTTTGTTTTTTGGACACTTTCTTCTGTTAATGACGATGATGATGCTCATTCGGATGACAGAATTTGACAATTTAACGGTATCATAAATGCATCCGCAACCCTAGCGAAAGTTTGATAAACAACCAAATTTACTAACTTTGATGGCGGTTGTGTGTGTGGATTGGCATACACAAAATGATCAGAATGGAGCCGGAATATGATGAAAAAAAAACACAGAGAAAGAGAGTGAAAAAAACCAGTCATCAAAAATGCATATTAATTACACTCATCACACGCACACAGTCCATTCATATTACTGGCTATTATGCGACAATTAAAATTATGTCTTGCGCTCATTGTTACATTGTCATATCTCGTTCGGCGTCGCACAATTCATTAAATGCGGAAACAACGACGTTAGACACCACTGTTATAATAATACCATCGTATTACAAATAAAATCCCAAGAGTCGTGCACACACTATTCAGTATTTAACTGCTACATTTTTTTTTTGGCTTGCACTTTTTTTTGCTTTGTGTATTCAATAGCTCAGAGCAGTGTGCAAATGAATTTTTAATTCGACATTATCCAAAGAGATAAATGACAGACCGGGAAGTCTTGTTTTGATGTTGTTGTTGTTGTTGTTATTGCCTTTTTTTCAGCTAATAAAAATCTTTGCTAATTACACTTCAATTTCTCACTTATGATCACGAGATCTTCGAGAGATGTTGTTTTTGGTAATTCGATGCATCATACAATACAGATTCACGATTATGTAGTGTGCAGTGTGAAAGAAATGCACGCAAAAAATATTTCCAAGCAAAATTGAAAAATAAAAAAAAAATCAAATATAGATAAATAGATAGAGAGAGAGAGAGAGAGAAAACGAACACCGAAGGTTGTTCAATGTTTTCAAATTCATTTCCTTTTTCTTTCTTGTTTTGAGGCGAATGAAAGTTAGCAATTAAAACAATGCGTTCGTCAATTAGCTTGAAATGATTACATTTTATATGCGTGGTTTCAATTAAAGTTCAATGCAACTCGGTATTTGTTTAAGTGTTAAATGAATGCCCCTTTTTTGTTGTTGTTTTGTGAATGCGCAAAACGGCCTCGATATAGAGGTGCACACGACACACCGCTTGAAATTCAACAAATCAAATAAAAAAAAACAAAGCATTTACACATACACCACAAAACAAACCGAGAAAAAGTTTGTGAGTGAGTGAGAGAGAGAGAGAGAGAGAGAGAGAGAGAGAGAGATAGAGAGAGAGAGAGAGAGAGAGAGAGAGAGAAGCAATCAATAGAGATGGGTGAAAAGAGATATACAATTATTCAATTATTTGCATCGTCGTTACGCTACGATTTTGATAGCACCAAACAATTTTCCAGTCACATGTGCCGCTATACGCACACGCACCGAAACAAATAAACAAACAAAAAACACCACACAAATATTAAAGTGACCCCGGACGCACACTTGACATTATCATCAAAGTCGTGTAATTGTAGCATGCGAACTATTTAGCAAATCGAAAAAAAACAACAACAGCAAAACAATGAAACATAGATTCACAGACGCACACACTACTTCAAGGTATCTGTATCAATATTGCACTCTATAGTTGATGACTGGATCCAAAGAATCGTGCTCACCCGGATCAATCAAACTCGGTAGCTAAACCGTAGCTCTAGATTTCGAAAGTCAAAACCCAAAAAAAACTGATCAACTTTTCGATAAATCCCGCCAAATCTCGTCTATCTAGTTTCAATCAAAGCAGGAAGTAGTCATCTGAAATGTGTTTGTTTGTTTACATCTTGAAGTTCACTTCTAACAAATTCTGAACCGTCATCAACAGCTGAGTCATAAATGTGTTTACAATATTTTCCACCAGTGGAATTGGCCAGTGTTTGTTTTTCGGGTTCTTCATTCGAGATGCGGCGCATAATTTAAAAAAAAATGGTTTAGTTTATTATTTAATGTCTTTGTTTAACAAATGTTCAATCTTAAACTACTCAAATATTTACAGAAAGTGCCTTTTGTTCCTCTCTCTCTCTCTTTTGTTTCATTGTTTTGTGTTACCAAAAAGCAATTTTCAACACGGCATTATCTATGTTTAACCTTGCAAAATTATAGTCTATGATTTGAATTGAAAAAAAAAACAAAAGCAAAAACAAAATGTAAACAAGATATTGACGCCGAATGCTTAATTACTTCGGTTGAGATTTTATTTCCGTTTCCGGTTTTATTGTCTGCGAATCTAAGATGATCGTTGCAATTTGTTCACCGCGAATCAATAATTTTGGTACATTTCGTGAGCATTCAACGGTTTTACGATTCATCGATTTCACAGCTACCGTTGGCATTGTAATATTCAGCTCATGCAAACGTTGCATGCATTCCGCAAGCTGTTCATCTTCGTGTTCATCAGGTAACATTACCGCCTTGGGACAGTAATGGAATTTCTTTCGTTTCCACACTTCAAATACATCGCTCAACACAATATTCCAATGTTTATCGAATGCTTCGATAAAACCAGTTGCATGTCCATTTATTGTGGTAACGTTCCGTGTGTATATCTAACAAACAAACAAACAAAAATAATAAGAAGAAGACAACAACAACAGCATAAATCTTATAGATAAGCATGAAACGATGCAATGAGAAAATATAAATGGCCAAATATAAATACGGTGAAATGCAATTCAAATTCAACCAATTGCAAACCATGTCATTATGAATCTCAAACTCTTTCACCTTTACACGTTTTCGTTGAACTTTCCACTCCTTTAAAACATTCAATGGACCCTCCAGCTTGTCGCTACCCATTTTCAATAGCAGATTTCGTGTTTGACGTGCATTTTTACCTTTTCCCTTGACCATTCCTATTTTCGAGAGAGAGAGAGAGAGAGAGAGAGAGAGAGAGAGAGAGAGAGAGAGAGAGAGAGAGAAAAAATTAATCGCACGAAATCAATGAAAGTGAATAAATAAATAAATAACAGTAACTCGTTTTTTAAATAGCCAAAACACAAACCTTGATGTGGTAAAAATCGCCGTTGATGTAGTTCAATCTCTTGACGATACGACTTTGGTGGCATTTTTGGCGCTACTTTCGTTGACTATAAAAGTATAAAAATGAAAACACATGAAATTGTTTTAGTTAGGAAATGAAATATGAATTGGCTAAAATTGACTGAAAACTCATTTTAAAAGCATAACAATTTGAAATGCCGAATCTTTTGACTGTTTAGTTTGGATATTTTTTTTTATCATCAATGAAATAACTCACTGAACTATCACCGCTTTGGGCTCTTCTTGTCGCTGATTCATAATGCGCAATATTATTGTAAAGCGGTGCATTTATGTTGGGAATGTAAATTTCAGGTGCATAAAGTGCACGAAGTGGATTGAAACGCTCGCTGCGAATGTCCAATTCTGGATCGATGGTCTCTGAATCCTCTGTTCTACTCTCACTCGAAGCAGAAGTTTCAACGTTCTTTGATTCACTCATCTTCGAAATTGTTTCTTCTTGGCAAATGTTCAATAAATTAACAATATTTATCACAAACCAAATCACTTGCTTCATTAAGCATAATGTAAAAAAAAAATAGTATCGTTAACTAAACAGTTAATAGTTTGGATCCATTCACCCGGCACATCGACGATTGTTTACGAATTTACTTCTGTCACATAACCATTCAATTGACACTTCAAACGTCACACGCAGCAATGCCGTGCCATTGTTGCAATTTTTGTGTAACTTTTGGCGCTGATCGCTAATTTTAAATTGAAAGCGGAAACTTGAGATGTTTCAATAGCAAATTTCATAATGTATTTGTTTTTTTTTATGATTGAA
This sequence comes from Aphidoletes aphidimyza, assembly GCA_030463065.1. NCBI lineage: Eukaryota > Metazoa > Arthropoda > Insecta > Diptera > Cecidomyiidae > Aphidoletes > Aphidoletes aphidimyza. The sequence continues at coordinate 11,447,846 of CM059997.1, read as the reverse complement.
TCATGCAAATGCTTGATTTGGCAATTTCATTGAAAATTATTGCTCATGGTTAAATTCATAGAATCTAAATTGTAGTATAATTTCAGGAGTTAACGGCAAATCTATATATAAATCATCAAGTTTATTGTAATTTATTCGTTTAAATTGTTTCAGGTTTTCAAAACCTTGTTCATATTAAAGCGCAATTCATAGCCACAAAGTTGACTAGAAATTGTTAATAAACAGTTACAATTTAATTTATTGATCAAAAACTCACAAATCACACACATTTTATTTATTAATTGTTTGATTTTTTGTTTGTTTACAGAAAATGCCACCGATAAAAAGTGCCCATGCAGCTGATTATAAATTATTAACGTGATATAAAAACCAATTTTTGGTTTATTTTAATTGAACAAAATTACCGTTTTGCCTTAAAATTTACACTTAAATTATAAATTTAAGCAATTCAAACAAACAAAGAACACCAGACAAATTCGGCTGTTAATTTAAATCAAGTCAATACAAAATTGTTATTTGGAACAAGTGCCTTAAAATCTTTGAAAACAATTCAATATTTTACATATCACGTTAAAATTTCCTACACAATACGATTAATTTCTATAAATATGACATAAAAAAAAGTTTAATTTGAAATTGAAAAGAGTGAATATTCGTGATTAAAATCTTTAAGACGAATGTAAAAGCTCATTAAACAGACTAATCATGAACAAATAATTGGTTACACATCAAAACCGTGTGCTTTTTGAACATTGTGAATGAAGAAAAAGCAGTACCTGAATGAAGACTAAATAAAGTTTGTGAAAAGTGCTAGGAAACGTGCAAAAAGAAAGAAAACCCGAAATAAAACCTACCCACTGTGATCAATATCGACGCTTTACCAAGTTGAAAACGCCGTGAAGTCGGAAAACCAAAAACAAAAATTCATCGCATTTAAACCAACCGTCAAGCTTTTGAAGCTTTTGTCTGAATATTGAATTACCGTTAAAGTCACTTTACTCAAGCGATTCGTATGAAGACTGATTGGACTGTATAAAAAACAAGTGTTCAACATTTTAAAATCGTTCGATTTTCAAAACAGCAAAATTTCCACTCCAATCGCTGGTACACATTTTTTCGGTGGTTTTAATAAGTCAATACGCTGGCAGCATCAAAGACTTCCCTTCGCAGTGGCAGTGCCACCACGGGAATGCCATTTATTGATGATACACTACTTTGGTGTCCTGATAACGATGGTCGTATGGTGGATATTTCCGCTTGTTTACAGGTAATAAAATCGCATCGAATTGGCAATATTCGCCAGTTTGGGAGCAGTTTCTAATCGCCTTTTTTCCCCTAATTTTAAATTGTAGGATGCCACCGGAGTGAATGTTTCAAATAATCAAAATCAAGAAATTCCGGGTAGTTCGTGTGACCTAAGTTCATTAGATCCACTATGTAACGATTCGGAAGAGATTTTGCGACAGCTCGTTGAAAATCCATTCGATGTGGATTCATTTTTCACGGAATTCAATGGAGCTGACGTAAAGGTAAGTATTTGGCGATCGAACAAAATTACTGTAAAATGAAAATACAAAACGCCTGCAAGTATACTTTGAATGAACAGTGAAACTTGTAAATTGAACTTCTCTTATGCATGGCGACCAATAGATGGCAGCTCCCGTGCCAAATGCGCTTTTTTGTTGTTCGAAACCAAAGTTGGTGTTTCTTCTTTAAATCGAGACAAGTTTTAAGCTCCTTTCGATTCGGCGAAAAATGTATCCGAAATAGATTTTCCATTGATTGTTGTTTTTTTTTTCTTTCAAATTTATATCCCTCTTACTACATGCATTTTTAGTCTAAAAGACTTATAAAAAGACTCCTCTTGAATTTAATATAGAAATGGAAAATATTTTTTTTTAAATTTAGATTCGAACATTCAATTTAACCGAAATGAAATTTCAATATGAAAAACCTTGATTTCACCATATCGAATGTAGTAATCTCACCTATTCTTGTTGTAAAAGGTGCTCTTAGCTATAACAATGCATTGATATTCGATTGAATGGAAGTTTTATTCAATCACTTTGCACTTGCTTGATTCTCAATACGAAATCATGAGTGTATAAGATTTTATGGCGTATTTAAATTCGGCGAATGTTTCAAAATTTCCTGTATTTTGCACTGCATCTGTATTTCGAATTCTTTTCGGCATCTTTTGGGTTCATTACATATTCAATCGATGTTTATTTGCAATATTTCTTTTGTTTCACAGGAGGAAAATAATAACAATAATAGTTTACCGAACCAACATGCCGTTAATGATGACGATTATAATACCGATAATACAACACAATTGTTACAAAATTTAACTGCCGCACAGAATACTGCCCATCAAAATGATGCAAATGATAGTCTGCTGGCGTTAGCCGTTGCTCTACGCTCAGCAGCCAATGTATCGCCCGACCATCAACAAAATCTCCGGCAACATCTTTCGATTAATCGAAATTTTACCACAACCACTTCACAGTCGGTTGCTGAAAAGTTACTTGCACCCAATATAAGCGATTTAGACAGTTTAACAGTAAGCAATCGTCCACATAAACCACCCGATCTAAAAGGTAAGTTCAATTTAGAAAAAAAACACACATATTATTCACTACATTCCAACGTCGTTGCGCACACGCTACAAATATGCTCAGTCAAGTGCGAAATGAAAGGGAAAGTCGATTAGTACTGAATAATATAGCTTGTGAACGACACACTTAAGACTACTGGATCAACATCTAAATGATCTTGGGCTTTATTTTATCGACGGCCAAAAAACAAAAACATAAACTAAAAAAAAAAATATTGATTAATCATAATGCGAATCGTTCAAAAATTAACGAACAAAAGATGTGTTTCGATTTATTGAATGAAATTGAAAACAATTAGTACTCCTGAAAATATCTGCGTCTTAGCTCTTTAAAATGATTGTGTAATGGATTGGTTAAAGGTTCTGTTTTCAATAAGAACTTATCAAAAATCGTGAACCCCAAAAAACTCTTCATCGCCCACAAGCCTTAACGAGAAAAAAAGAACCACAATGAAGAGATTTCTCACTTGAAACCAGTTAAAACTAGAAAAAAAAAAAATTACCAAATTAAATTGACATTCCCGTAAACTCATAAATTGTTTCACATGATTCAATTGATTTATCAGAAATCATTCGAGATGTAATGATTTGATAATTTTTATTTTGAGACATTCTAAATTTGAGTCCTTATCTAAAGAGACGGGAGATTTTCAATGTTCTCGCCAACGAGTTAACAAGAAGCAATTATCATAATCATTGTCATAATCGATGCGTCTCTATAATTTTAACATCTAAAAAGTATAGTGTACAAAATATCGCGATCAAAATGAAACAACATTTCAAAGCAGAAACAAATGTTTAAAATAAAATATTTCAAATAAAATTAGCGAATCAAAAGCGATTCTAAGCAGAAATTGTTTACTCAACGAAAATAATATTCGGTGTTAAATGAATTTTAATTCAAACATCTCAAGTCAACTTCGATTCTGATTCTAATTCAAAGTGTCATTTCTTTTCATATTGCATATTGAGAATGACATCGAGATCAAACGATCGAATTCATTTAGATGCGAATTGTGTGTGTGTGTGTGTTTGCGGTTATTTTTTTCCTCTTTGCTAAATTATAAGCATGGATTCGTAAATGCTTATGTTCTGTACAGTTTGCACACCGAGTGCACCGTTTAATGGAAACGTGTTGTCGTAAGCAGACTTGGGCATTGTCCGAATATTTCCTGTCCCGCGCGATTCAAAATAGCTATTGTGTGTGTGACATTTGCTTTGAGAATGTTCAAAATAAAAATGATATCGTGATTATAATTAGAACATGATTTTCATGCAATTTACTGTGCATCAATAAAATTCGCTGATTATTTCAAATGATAGCGGTCCATCTCTGTATATTTTATATTTGTAGCTAATCTCATGCCTATATGTTATCTACACAACTGACTCATGTGTTTGCTCTCTCGCTAGCAGATGCTAATGACACTTTCAAGAGCACGAATATCTTTCTGTGTCATTCATTTCTGTGCAGCGTTTTTCTGCTGTGTATTGTTGTTGTTGTTGTTTTTTTTTATATATATATATTCTGTTTCTGTGCCGTATAATTTGTTTTTGTTGTTGCTGTTTGTTTTTTTTTCATTTTTCTCTTCACTCTTACGTGCATTACAAATACAAACCAATTGCATTATTTGATTTGAAATTTTGGTGTGTGTGACGGTTGTTGCGACGAGACGCGACTCGATGAAAAATACACACGAGAAAAATATATCTATGTGAATTCCAAATTCATACGATTGAAGATTGATTTGAAAAACATTTGTGTGTGCAAAAGCTTTTGGCGAATGTATTGAGACGATCTTATTCGTACACTTGGCATCAAATTCAAAATGATTTAAAACGCATTGCAGAGATGAAATAACACGAGTGAGGGGGAGAGCGAGAAAGAGAGAGAGAGAGAGAAAAAGAAAAAAACAACTGAACACTGAGTCGCCAGCGTTGCACACGACTAAATGCATTACATCATTTACCAGAGAGTGATGTCTATTTCTCGATGCTTGCATACGGTAGTTCACGATTATACGGTTTGAATGTCACATGCACGCACTCGTTGCCTCAGTATGCAAGCACAGCAATGAATTTCGAAGTGAACACAAAAAAAAAACAATCTACACAAATTAATCAGCGAAACACACAATGTGAAAAACTAAAAGCGAATCGGCCATACAAGAGAGGGAGAGAAACAGAAAAAAAAACGAAAATAATGATAAATTTCGTGCGTATTTGAATTAGAATTAGAATAGATTTGAATATTTGTCGCCCCCCGTCCCTGTCCCCGTCCTCAAACGGGCGTACAGTGATCTGCATGTACGTAACAGATGTCATTGTAGCATTTGACTGTGTAATGTATCTTCGTATCGCATATCGGTCTTGCAAATTGTGCATATTGCGTGCGCGCTCGCAAAAAAAAACCATGCAACAATATATTGTACAATGTACGTATAACATTTCAATATTAGGTTGTTCGGCTACGTCGAAGGTAAACCGGGTGAATGTCTCTTCGTTCGAATATAGCTTTGAATTCGACGTTATGCATATTGCTTCAATTTACCGCACACACACACACACACACACACACACACACACAAGGGAAAAATAAAATGCATCGCTTGAATCGGGACACAACGCCGAACGAGAACGAACGAGATGGTGATGAAATTAATTAGTACTGCTAGAAAAACTGATGATTGCTTGTTGATTTACCGATCAATTTGTGTATTGGCGAATGGGCCATACATTATTGTCATTTATATATTTTCATGGAAGTGGCGAATATCAAATGCCTTTTGTTTCCCAGTTGAATGTTAAATGAATTGTTCACTTCATTTTCCTGCAACTAAATGCATATTACAGATTTTACAGACAAACAATTTGAATTATCGAAATGATGTGTTTGATATCAATCATAAATCGAAATCGAAGGTCTCTCAAAATAGATTACATTTGAAAATATGATTGTTTTGATTTGAGTCGTCGAAAAGTCAATGCGGTGAATGGTCGTGCGTTCAAATTGTTGTCGACATTTCGGGAAATTTCCGTCACGAATGCATGTGAGATACCTATAGAGATATGATCAACATATCCAATGACTATGCGGGCAATTTAGCATATAATTTTTTGTTTCCTTTCCCATTTACAATATCCCATATTACAATACCACGAACAAACAAGATATAAATATTAAAAAAAAGGTAAAAATAAAAATCCGCCTGAACAAATGACGTTGATGCTTGGAATGAATTCCGTATTCCTTAATAAATGGCAAAAGTTCGGAATGACAGGTTGAAAATATATAATATAATAAGTGATTAAAAGCTCGTATTATCGCCGCCCGTCGAAAATTAAGTAATAAATGGAACATGTTCGCTTTGGCTATTTATTGCGTTTGCTGGTTGTTGTTGTTGCGGTTGCTGCATTTTTTTTCATTATTTTATAACTTTATGTAATCAGTTGGATGCTCTCTTGGATTTGCATTTTTGATGTGCTGACCGCTACCCAGTTGCTGTTGTTCGCCGTCATCGTCGCTGCTGTTTGCCCAGTGGCTGCTGACGTTCTCAACGGGAAATATCACAAGCGAAAGAGTAGAAAAATAAAATTATTAAATACAGACGAAAAAGTGCAACTGAACGAAAATATCCTTGACCCATTAAACTCAATTCAACGATTGTGCATGTCTTTTTGTTGTGTGTATTTTCTCTTTACTTTTGTCTCACAGCACCAACCAATCGACAATGTGAGCGCGAGCGTGCGCGCCCGCGCTTGCTTATTCACTCTCTGTACGTTCATGCGGCTAGAGTTTTTAATTCTCGATGTGTTTCAAGTGTGTGTGTTTGTGTGTGCGCTTTTTATTCTTTCTTTTTTTCCTTCTTTCTTTAAATTATTTTTTTCTTTTCTCATATGAACATGCAAAATGCCTACATGTGTTCATTAAATACGTCAAAAGTGAGACCAAAGTGAGAGAGTGAGAGTGAGAGTGAGAGTGAGAGTGAGAGTGAGAGTGAGAGAGAGAGAGAGAGATGAACAGCAAGAGAACTAACAAGTGTACTCATGAACAAGCGCCTCGGGCATGCAGCGGCGCATACTTTCCGCAAATAATTATGTACTCTTGGCAATGCTGTGTGTATCATTACCAACTCGATTTTCGAAGTTCGAATCACAAAATTTATGAAAATGCGATTTTTACTTTGAATATGCATATGCATATTCTGCCAGTGCATGTGAGGTTAGCACTCTCGTTAGCGCACACATACTCAACACATCGACTTCTTTTACAAATGTGGCAGCTTTATTTGTGACCATTTTGATAAGCGCCACCGTTCAAAATCATAAATACGATCGACAGCGTGTGCTTGCCATTCGGAAAATTGCAGAAAAATAAACAAAACAAAGCAAAGCGAAAAAAAACTGCAAATCAAGAAAGTTCTAGTCGATTGAAAACATTGAGTGCGGGAAATACACAGTGTAGAGCCGTATGCAAGTCCACATCAAGCCACATTGACGAATGATGAAAAGAATGAATATACAACAACAACAACGAAAACTATACGCAAACGCAACAAATGCATCTATGCCTCAATTTATGCTGATTATTTTCAACCAAGGATACGAAACTGTTAACCTGACTTGAACTTAAAATCTAATTGCTACTGCCGTAGCCGATGCCGTAGCCGTCGTTACAAGCTGCTAGCTACTTGCGAATACACAGCAAACGAGCTCAATAAAAAAAAAATTGCACTTTTTGGCGTGCTATCAATGCAACTACTAGTTAATGCACCCGAACAGAGCATTCCGATGAATTGACATAGACAAGTTCAAATTATTTTTACGCGCGCTCACTCGTTTCATTTTGAGATATGCGATTTTGTTTTTATTCTCTCTCGAGACTTCAATAAACGCAACAACAAAAACCAGCCACATTTATATCATATAAATGTTGTTATTGTTGTTGTTCGCAGCAATTTTTCCCATGAGTTCTGTTTTTCTTTTTCTGTGAAACTGATTGAAAATAAAATATAGAAATAGACACTTAATCTCGAAAAAATTGTCTGAGTTCATTGGAAAATGCAAAAACATATTCGAATATATTTTTGTCTCTTAATTTTTCACTTATTTTATGCAATGAGTAATCGAAATAAAATAAATAAACAAACGATGCACACGAAAGGGAAATGAAATTTGTTTGTCAAAAAGATTATACACTATTTATAGTTTTGCGCATCGGTTGTTGCGGAAACGAAAGTAATAAAAATAATTTAACTGTCGAGATTTAGATGATGAAGGCTACACAACTTAAGAAGTTAAACACATTACAAATAAAACAAATGAGACTCATTTATACCGCATATCAAAATGCGGTTAACATATGCAAATTGTGGGCTAGCTAAAAATAGCGCCATACATTTTTCAGCATAATTTTGTTGTGTGTGAGATCGGTGTTTTGACCGCTAATATAATACGGCTAATAACCTAAAAAAACAGTGACTAAAAGATACCATAATATGTAACAGTATATCAGTGTGTCACGCTGCATACGGAAAAAACTGTCAACGTCAAACGAAGATTATGATACGAGAAAAACACAACCAACCAACCAACCAACCAACCAACAAACAAACAAAAAACCCATCGAACCAACTCTTTGTGGTCAAGTCATGCTTCTGAGATTTATTTCGAATGAGCTATTATTTCATTGAGTGCTGCTTTTGAACGGCAACTGATTTAAGCGGACAATCTGTCAAAGATTAGCCTGTTACAACTGTTGAATGTCATTTTGAAACTGAAATAAACGAGAGACGGACAAAAAAGGCCAAATTTAACCCGTCTAACTAAAACCGATTTGTAATTGGCTAACTTTCAATGTTTTGAAGACATCTTATGTATCACACAAAACAAAGAAGTAACGAGAAGAAAAACACTGAACAACTGAATGAAATTTCCACAGATAGAGAGGGAGAGAGAGAGAGAGAGAAAAATACAAAACATATTGCACAAGTCGTTCTGTGTCCACGTAGTAAAATGTGTTCAAGTCCATATAAAATAACGACAGAACTACTATAACGACTAGAAAACGAAAAACAAAACGAAAATAACATTATAGCAAATGTAAATATTATTGTCATATTACAAACGTTTCCGTACGTATCGCATAGGAGAAACAGATCGAGAATAAAAACCAGATAAAAACACAGACACATGCACACTGTGACTGGGTCATCTTCTAGCGTGTGACTGTGGCAAATAACAAATTTAAAGGGAAAAAACAACAACATCAAAAACGAAACCTCTAACTTTAATCAGAGCGCAGAGCGCAGAGAGCAACGAGCACACACATTCTATAATGTGCCGTACAAAGGAATACCAAAGCCAGAAAACTAAATAAACGAAAAACAAAAACTAAAAAAATAATAAGTAACACTATCATAAACACACACACCGAACAACTCACATTACACATTACGCATTACGATAGAAGCTAAGCAGGTTTTTTTTTTATTAAATGTTTGTAATTTTAACGATATAGAAAACGGAATGAATGAATAATACAGATCTAGAAATTGCATTGTAATTGTTTGTACTTTATGTATAAAAGTATAGCCCATGTGACATTTGTTTTTTGTAGTGGGCTCTCTTGTATTCTCTCACTCACAAATGGCAACGGAGCGAGAGAGAAAAGAAAAATAGTGAAAGTTTAAATCGGTTTGGCTGTTTAAACAGCATGGTCACATAAAAAATGCCTAGGTTTTCCTTTTATGAGTGGTCATGTACACGCATATTGCATTTTCGAGTGGATTCAATTTTGGGCTAACTGACAAAGGGAGACTACTTGCTTGTCTTCGAGTGCCATGGACTAAGATCACCAATCAACGAAAACATCCAAAAACAGAAATACCATTTTGGATCGTTGCCAAACCAAAAATGGCCCTGCACTCAGTGCGATATGATACCGTTTCAGATGCATCTCAAATATGACGAAACATATGAGTCGTAGCGACTTTTTTGTTGTTGTTGTTTTTATGCACAGCAACAACAAAATTAAGATCAAAATCGGTACACCCACAAATCGACCCATATGTTTAATTTGGCTCGATCGAAATCACATGCCTCGATATTAATGCACTGTTCCTAGGTAATGCAAAACAAGAACACTTCTGACGGGGAAATAATCGAGCACTGAAAAGTAAATTGCATTGAACTGTGTGTTTGTTCAATTTTCAACCAAATACGCCTTTTAAATAGGACGCATCACTTGAATCATAGCATACAAAAAACACATTCAACATCAGAGAGCTGATATACGCTTACACCAACCACATTGTGCATCTATCTTTCTCTCTCTCTCTCTCTCTCTCTCTCTCAATGTATTGCAATTGCCTCGGGTGCATTATTCTGAAAATCAATTATTCATTCAGAAAAAAAACTGCCTCCAGAATCAGATTCGGCGTGTTGTTTGGCAAATGCGCCAGTTCCCATCACCGAACTATACGAAAAACTATGTGCAAATGTGTTTTTTTTGCATGATTTTATGATGAAATCCATTCGTAATTCATGTTTATAACACTAAAATAAAAACAAGTAACCGACGAAAAATTTTAAACAGTTCAAGATTAGTTCGAATTGCGAGTTGAATACACTACTGAAATGAAATAAAGAAGAAGAAGAGGCCGAAGCAACAACAACAAAAACAAAATAGACATGTAACGCTTACTATAAAATAAATAAAGAAGGTCATCAAAATGCATCAAATCGTCGGAAAATAGGTAAATCTGTTGATTTTGTTGTTGCTAGTTGTTCACTCTCGCTCTCTGTCTTATTTATACTCTCACTCTCGCTAGCGAGAGACTCTTTCATTTCGTTGTAACGATTTACCTACATTCGTGTCGCTTTTTCTCTGATCGCATGTGGTTTTTTGTTTTTCTCTCTGTGTGTTACTTTTTGTTGTTGTTTTTATTTTATTCTTTTATCAATGCTATGTGCTGTGCCGAGCATCCGGGCAATATTGCGATGGGCAACACACCAAATATTGTGGCATTGTCTCTAAAAAAACGATGTGTAATTTCAGTGTTTTCACTGTTTACGATCATGATGACGACAACAATATGTATATTCGCTTGCTTAGTTTTCTCACTTAATTTTTCGGCATTTGTTGATTGCCAGTTGTTGTTGTGTGTTCGGTTTACTTTTAAGCATGGCACAGCCACACACACACACACACACACACACACACACATCGATATAGTACTCGAATCGAGGAAACAAAAAACAAAAATGTGACGATGTTCGGAATAATGGTTCGGAAAACAATGTAAGCCCACATGTATGTTTCTCAAAGTATCCAAACCAAAAACCATCAACACTGGGTTGCCAACACGTACACATGAAACATCTTCCACATTTACAAAGACAATCCACCCAAAATATTGCCAATGCTTTTGAAGACGAACACATAAACTGACAAAAAAACAAATTACATAATTTCTTTGCTCTTTCATACAATTTGTTTTGGTCCGTATGGAAGTGTGTGTGCGTGTGTGAGTGAGTATGACTAAAGCAGAGATGGGGCATGATGTACTCGGTCAAATCACCGTTTACTTGAAGTGCATTGCATCATCGAACTATAATATTGCGGCATTCAATCAAATAATCAGACAGCGTCGCTTCCTCGAATATCTCCCACCTCTGTGGCGTACAGAGTTTAAATCTGTCGAACTGACGATATGTATGTATGTTTGCTTGGTTTGCCGCTGTTGTTGCTGTTTTATTTTGTTTCTTTTCTTGCTCAATAATTTTACGCGATATTTTCAACGAGTTGCTGTTGTTTTGGTTTTAGGTGTATTTGACCTAAATTTTCGCGTCACGTTCCGGTATTGCAAAGTTTTTTTTTCATGTATTACGTAATTGAGTGAGCACTCGCGATGTGCTCTCTGTGTGTCTTAAACGAATTTTAATTTAATACATGTACAGTTTAAAACTAAATACTCACACACATATATCCACACTCACACAATACATGAATGCGTATTCAACGCGTACGATTTACTTAAGCGTTCATTATAGTTTCTGTATTCGGGTATTCGGAATAATAATAATAATACACAATTTGCAATACAGATCGTTTCGATTATTGTACAATGCGGTTTACCTGTCCATTATAATACCACTGTGAATTGTCTTGGGACATTTCATTTATATTGTATGTGGCCAATGACGATGAGCGTGCTCGCTGAATAATCTAGAAGACGCAATTACTATTATCTATTGCAATGAAGCGCCTGACATTTATATTTTGATTTTGATAGTGGCAGTACTTGGGCGCTTAATTGCTTCAACTGCTCCAACTAGCCTGATATCATTCCTCTCGGATGTGCATCACACATCGTTTGCCACTCAGCTCTTGTGACTCGTACTTTGAAATGCGAAATGACCTGTTCAGCAGTGAATCAGAATGAAAACTTAACTTTATTCCTCACCATCAAATGACAAACAAAACAAAACAAAATGAAAAAAAAATACTAACAACCAGCACAACGTGACAAATATTTGGCAAATAAAGCTGATAAATCAAGTCAGTTTGTAGTTTATTCGCGTTCAAATGAAAAAAAGGCGACCATTTTCTAATGAATTTGATCTTTTCGCATGGAAATTCACACGCAAATCATTTTATACTGGCAGATAAATCCGCTTCGTGCATATTATTTTTGCTATTTTAAAAATACATTTACGAAAAAAAAAATCATTTGAATTCGTTGTTCCAAATCTCTTTTGTGGTTTTAACGAATATATGCGCGAGCGCGCGCATGCACTCTTGGCGTTGTACACACATGAACCGGAGCCGAAAATTAACCAGTCAATAGAATATAAATACGTGCGTTTAATAAATGTTGCATGGAAAATAAATTTATGCACAAATTTGGGTCGGCAGCGCGCGCGAATAAGCATAGAATAATAATGCGTTTTTCAAAAGTGTGCGCATTTACGTTGTGTTGTCAGGCTCTTGCATTCGGTCCAATCATTTCGGTTCGAGTGAGATCGAAAATGTGGAAAACAACACGCGTTTTATGCGAATTATGCAAGGTGAGCACAAAACAACAACAACAACAACAACAACAACAACAACAGCAAAAAACAGACAATATCGAACAATAACACCAATACGATAGAGAATAAATCTTAAATTACAACGCCTCTATTTATCATCGGCTTGCTATGGTAGACAACATGAACTCTCCGCATATACAGCTATCTACCGAACGAACGAGAGTTGAAAATACTAAAGGCCATATGCATATTTTGTGTCGAATGCAAGAAATTGGATATCAGTTGAATGCAATCGAAATAATTGTGCACACGCTTAACTCTTCACCAGCCGCATTCATTTTTTTTGGCATCTATTATTTCAATGGTCGTATTAAACTGAAATTCTACGGAAATATCAATTCCAGCTATTTTCCATTTGAATGTTTGCCCGTTTTTTGTCTATAAATTCAGTTTGCAGGCTAATTAATCTCCAATATCGATGCTAAAAAAAAAACGTTTGCGAATCATGGTCATTAAACTAAATTTTTTATCCATTCAAGAGGGCAAACGGCCGGCAACACACAAAAAAAACAAACGAGATCAATTCTAGTCTTTCTCTTGCTCTCGATCGCCGTAATTTGTGGCCTTTCTTTATCAGCATCGGATCTGGCCAAAGCTTAATGTGGCCGGTTTTTTTTTCTTTTGTTGCTTTGTCACCGTCATTCAATCGGAAAAGTTGAGCACTGTTCGACACAGTGTATGTAAATCATGCAATTTCGTTGTTGTTGTTGTTGTTGGTGTCTGAAAATCTAGTAAACTCGCATTTAAAAATTCTATGCTTAATTCTTAAGTGCAACTTGCACATTCACGCTTAATGATATTCGAAGATCTAGAAAAGAACAAAAATTTTACAATTTATAAATCGACATTATATTTATATACGCTGTATTTTATCGTTGTATAAATATCCAATTAATAATAATAGAATAAAAAACAAAAAAAAGCAAAAACAAAAACAAAAAAGATTTGGAGTAGGGCACCTTGACATGAATCAGATCATTACAACTTCTAAAGAAAGAATATTAAACTCACTTTAATAGCACAAAAAATATCACGCACAAAAATAGAAACAAACAGGGCAGCTATAGGCACAACCACCACTCATAGATCTCTAGCCTAACAGCAGTGCGCGCGCCTAAGCTTAAACAACGTGCTGCGCTGTATAAAATGCATGGAAATGCGTGTGTGTAGCAGATTTTTGTGCAATAATTAGTCAAACTATTATATAGCGAAAAGGAGAGAAAAAAAGTGCACAACAACGATCTAGGCAGCAGCTACACAAACGGCTGCAACACACAACAAGCAAATTGTGTGCACGTAAGGTTAACCAGTGTTAACGACCGCATCAATGCGTCAATGCTTAGAATACTACGCCTTTTTTTGCATTTAGGCGACGCAATAGTCTCTCATTCACTCTCATTTATTGTGTCATGTGATCCTCAGGCACATCGAGACAAGATGTGTCGAATTGGTGCAACTGAATTGCTTGTGTTGTGGCTGCCATTCAGAAATGTTCTAAAAATCTCAATGCAAACTAAATGGCCAATCCATAATTATTTTTTCTCCCATTTTTTTTTCTCGATAGCATCAAATATTTGCGGATATTTCAGGCCCATACACAGAATCAAATTTCAATGGGGTCAAGGGGATCGATGCACATTGATAGTCGGCCAACTAATGAACATTTTTAGTTGCACATCATCAATGTTGAAGATTATCAAAAATAATAACTGAAATATTTAAAATTTATATATAGGTAAATTATTTGAAAATGTTCGAAGCATGTGACTCAATTTATTATTCGGTTACAAAATCCACATGAAGTGGGTTTGGATGAATGTTACTCAGTGCTCAGTGCTCAGTGTTAACAGATTTTCAAAGAAACTATATGAATTTCTGTGGGATTTTCCTTGCACAGTATTTTCTTTTCGTATTTCAAAATATTCAGCGGATAGCAACCCGTTACGGGCCTGTGCGATATCAATCAAAGAACGCTTAATTGTTTCACCAAGTAAATAATAAATTGGCTTGAAGTCAATTTCAAGCATTGCACAATTGTTTCCAAGCCACACTCAACTATTGAAAGAAAATGTACTTTATATTGGTTTGGTGAAATATTTAGCAAGCCTTTTTATGGATTCACTCATGTATTTGAAATCCAAGCAATATCTCATTTTATTCAAATATATATACATATTTATCTCTTTTCAATTGAACAAATGTGAAATTGATTTGAGGAAAATTTTGAGAAGATTCGAAAGAGATTTTTTCTTTAAATTTTAGCATCGATATGTTATTCCGCGACGATCTTAAGACATGGGGATAGACACGGTCCTATTCTATGCTAGTTTGGCTATTGTTTTCGATAATTTTGCTAATTTCGCTAATTTCGCTAATGTAAATAATATGTCTCTAATATTGCTATTTTGGTCGTTGTTGTCTCGCAATATACACACAAACCCTCCATAAGAAATACACACAAAGCATACTGTGCGTGCTGTTTGTCCGCGTGCGCCTCCTTCTGAATGAGGCGCACGCGCACATTTCGAGAATGCAACACACAGAAGCGAAGGTTTCAGTGCATATTTCGTTGTTTATGGCGATGTTAATATCGCTAATTTGGCTATTTTTCTCTAGTTTTCTGTCATAAATACTATTTTTCTATCGGTGTCTTTCCCCATGTCTTAAGACATTTATGATAAAATGAATAAAAACAAGAAGATCTAAAAGCACATTGTTACTATGCGAAAGGAGGACCTAAAGTTAAAAAAGGGGGTCAAAATGTTGTCAAATCACTGTTAATGTGATGAGTTTCGATTACAAACAGGTGTAGACAATTCTAGCAAAATAATAACAAAGATACCGTTTTTTTTGTGTGTGGTTCGAAACGACGTGGTAGATTTAGGTTACCCAAGCACTTGATAAAAGCCCTTCCTAGACGAGCATTTCTTCTACTCACAATGGAAATTACGTTCATGTGAGGGTTTTAAAAACCTTCCTACACCCAAAAAGCATGCCACATACAATATAATAAATAGCACCACAGCAGACATACACCAGCCAAATGCATTCTCAAGTACGTTATACTTCGGACTTATCACACACACAGACACATACAAAACCTCAACGTCAATATTCAACAATATGATAAAAATATGCTTATTCATTTGTCGGTATCTTTCCACGTTCGCATCAATTCGCTTAAAACTCCTGATCAAATTTGTTTGGATTGACAGTTCGTCTGGCAACACATACAAGAATGTTATTCTGACGGAAAATTCTTGGCAAATTTCCCAAGCTTAAACGATTCACTTCGAAAAAAATTCTGTGCCAAATACAATCTGAACATATTTTATCATGAAAACTGGGCCACTTTTTTTTCCCGTTTCCAGTCAGTCCGAAAAGAAAAAAATGGTTCGACATCGATTTGAGCGTACAAAAAGCAGTTACGACTATTGTTAAAGGGAGAATAAGTCGAATAAAATCATGAAAATCTCGCGTCAGCATAGGATATTAGCCGTAATATCTTTACCATTTCAATTCATTCGGTGTCGACTTTTTCGAATATGTTGCAGCGAGACAAGCAAAAAGAAACAAAAAAAAAACATCAGACAACTGATAAGAAAGCGGAAATGTGTGACAGACAAATACAGTAGACTCCATAACTTTCATCAATAATATAATTTCACCAGAAAAATTACGAAAATTATCGGTACAGAAATATTGAAATCGTTTGATTTTGGTTTGAATGTGATGAATCAGACATAATACATTAATGGGCAAACGAATTTTCTGTCTATCATGCAGGACAATGTATTTGCCAGGCCAATCCAAATATGTATTACATTGGGCTCGTTCAATATGTACGTAGATTTATTGTATTTTATATAAAACGCCTCCTCGATTTTTCCGACAAGAGAGAAACGTATTTGCCAAACGGTTTTCATGATTGTCAGTAGAGCATATAGTATAGCCTGACAGAGAGAGACAACCTTGAACCTGAACGTAGACCCTGAATTACCATCACAGCTACGGGTTCATGCACACACATGGATATTTTGTTGTGTGTAGATGAATTTAAGACGACGAAAGAAAACATTGCCGAAATATAAATACGACGCGTTGGATATTTTAGTCTATTATACACATAAATTGTATAGACCTGTAATAATAAACGTAAAGAATGAAACGAAGCCGAAAGCAAAACTCTCAAAAGCACAGACGGAACATTTGTTTTTTTCCTTTTTTTCCTTTTCTTTCTCTGTCTCTTTCGTTTGTGTACTTGTTTCTGTTGGTGAACTACGTGAGAACGCTTTTAATCCCTTTACGTATCGGAAAAACAAGAGAAAGCGAAAATACTCTGGGCTTGAAGCGTCTGTATGAATTATTTATCGTAATAATGCGTTCACATCCGTGAAAACCGAGACCATTTTCGCATTTTATTCTAATTGGCAATAATAACGATTCGCATGCTGATGTTTGTGTTTTTGAAAATGAAAAAAAAATAAAAATGAAAGACGCCTTTTTTCCGGAAAAGTCAATTCAATCGTGTTATGTAAATTTCATGCGGTTTTAACATTTCAAAGAATAAAATTGGGCCGTCTCCGACGGACGACAACGACTACCATGACTATCAATTCAATATCGCGCGACTATCTCTTGCCTAAATGGCCGCAAAAAAATACCCCATTTTGATTATTCCAATATTGATTTTATAGACGCAAAACTTGTAACATTAATACAAAGTGACTGCTGGTGTTCTTTTGTGTTGTTGTCTACATTGTACAGTCAATCCCCAAAATTTCCGAACGCTTAAACGAAAATGCTCTCGTTCCCTTCCTTCTTTTGTATTTGCTTCACGTCGCTTTTTCTTTATATTGAAAATACCGCTTTCGATGAATACGTCCGTGCAAACAACACCACACAGTATGGGTTTTCTCTCAAATAAAGAATTTATATTCTACATATACAATTAGGGTGTTTTCCATATAAATATCGTGAAAAAATGGTTTAATTCGTCCGTATTCGAGGGAAAATCATATCGAATAGTTGTAGTATCATTGCAGGGAAATTTGCAATTAGGCTTCTCGAAACAGAATTTCAATATCAACTGGCATTTGAAACTCTTTATACAAGGAAATGTCCAAATTGCTTTGTTAAAACAGTGCATTTTAATCGTATCTATCGATTTCTATTTTGAAACTTTACAATTTTATATTTCATTTGTCTTTTTCTTCGATTTCAAATTGTTATTAAAATGTTAAACACCTTGTTATATATTAAAAGAAATAGTTAGTGTTTGTTTCGCTTATTTCGTTTGGTTGATATCCTAAACTGTCCATGAATAAAATGTTATCAATATCCAGAAATTGTGATACCGAAAACACCCTAGCCTCCATACATATATATATTTATATATATATATATACATATGCGATGTGCATAAACCTATTTTCAGTCGTACGCCTATACGTCATTGTCAAGGACAATCACTGACCTACCAACAATTCCAGACAGACGCTTTTACGGAAAAATCGAGTCGAAAAAGAAAAGTTTATGTGAGAACGGTTGAACGAGTAAACATTACGGGGGCCTTATGATATACACCATGTAAAATAGGTTGTACAATGTACATAATAAGGGGAAAATTCATAGGTCGTTTCAAAGAAGAATCTCAATCGGTGTGTTATTACATATATTGTGTCGAGTCTCTTTGCGAGTGTGTATGTGTGTGTTTATGTATGTCTGTATGATGTATACAAATATATGCACCGCATAGTCAACATAGTGGCAGTGTCGGTGGCTCGGAAACGTAGCCGAAAAAAGAAAAAAGAACATGACTGAATTTTTGGCATTTACACAGTACGGAAATTTTGGGCTTTTATACTTCATCACACTTAGATTTATAGCAAAATGGTTTCTGTATTTTGATACAGTTTGACATTTTCTTGCTGAAATCTAAATTTTATGAATTTATCAGTCATTTTACCAAATTAAATATACCAAAATTATAATATATATATATATATATATATATATATATATATATATATTATTATATGTATTACAAATATTCACAGAAATTTATATTTCTATATGGAAATGAAAATACATTTCGCACGGAACATATACACGCTTCAATGAGTTAATCTATTTCATATTAAAACCATGCAAATGCTTACCTGAAAATGGTAAAAATTTAGTGGTTTCATTTAAACCATCATTGAAATGCTGACTGTTGCCTAAAGACGACACACACTAAGACAAATCGATATTTCATGTCTGTCAAATCAGAAACCGAACCGCCGCCGCTTTAAATATATAAACGCACACACACACATACACACACACACTTTGTTACACAGAACATCCTGAGTAATATTCACCTCTTGCCTCAAAGCTTTAATGTGGAAATGAAACATGAAAATTTCAACAATTGGTTGTCAAAAGCGAAGAAGAATGTGCGGAAAAGCGATCGGTTGTGAATGTCGATAGATATAGTCATTTCCACATGCAACACAAACACACACATTATACGGAATCGTCATTTAATTTTGGGGCCACTGTTACCAACAACCGTGCGCAACGTTCCAATTACTTTATTTTGAAGCATCTTTTTGGATACGGAAGATTTTCGGTTTTTCTTCTTGATTAATGTGCTCATTATATAACTATTGTTTTTAAGTAGCTAGTGAAACCTGACGATTTTCAAAACCTCCATACAAAACCTTCAAATCCATACAAAACACCGTCATCATGTTTTCAATTTTCCGATCTCTATGGTATTTTAACCGCTGTAAAATCGCATTTTCGAGGAAGTTAAGCTGATTGTTTGGATGGAATAAATTGTGTTGCCATTTTGCCTGAAAGCCATTTTCATAAATTGTTTTGTTGCGTTTTACGAAAAATATCACATCGTTCAACGATATTAACGTTAGTTTTTGGGGGATAGAAAATTTTCCGGCGTTTATGCGGTTTCAATGTGAAAATATGAACTCTATTTATACATCACATTTCGATGGATTTGCTCTCCGTTCTACTCTGTTTCCAGTCGTGCTCGTGTGCGCTCGCACACACCCGCACGCGTACATGTCATACATACGCACCAAAATCGCAAAATATTTGAATCTATTACAAAATATGGTCATTTCCGAAGGTGCCTTTGTCGGTACGACTCGCCAATTTAATACATAACGTACATCAACCCCTTAATATCGCTTCAACTAGTTCGAAAATGATAATTTTATTAAAATACAGAGACAAAAACAAGCTGGAGCGACAAATAACATGCAAAGCAAATCAGTCGGTCGGTCGGTCGGTGTTTCGGTTGGAAACGATATTGGGGGAGGTAGAAACGAAGCTTTATCATTTTGTCTGAGCTGTAAATGCGTCGCTTTGCTTTTGCCCGAGCTCACTCTCTCTTTCTCCTTCTCTACCACTCCCTCTCTCTCTTCCTCTGCGTCTCTCCGCCGTCCGTGTTGTCGTGTGTGCATATGTGTCGTTATCCTTCTTGTTGTGTGTACAGTGTACACTGTGCATTTATACATGTCTCGTTTTCAACGTCAGTTTCGGAAATATTTTTTGATGGTAATGGGGTTTTTCACTTTTCCACTTCGCCGTCTGCAGCTTCGAAAACTTTCTCTTTCATTTACAACGCAATAAGCACAATGTATGAAAAACAACGTTTTGTGTGTGTGATACATACGTATATATACCATTAACATGCAACGCTCACAGGACAAAGTGAAAATAATACAGAGCGCACAAAGAAAATAAAAGAAGCAACACACAAAAAAACATGCTCGCACACACATACACACAGACACACACAAAACCACCGAATGAAGAAAAACAAGAAGGAGAAGAAGAGAAACGAGCATGGAAAACGACAACCGAGAATGGAAATAAAAAGTCAGTGTTCAGTCGAAGAGCGGCACTCAAACCCCTTGTCAGTGAACCAAAACATGAATGCTGTGGATAATGGAAACGCCAAAAAGCTCATAGCTTCCTTTCATTTTATCGTTGTCGTGGAAAATGATTGCGTTGTTATGATGGCGCCTGACGAAAGCCGGTGTGAGAGAAGACCGAACCGAATGAAAGACACCGAGGGTGTGAAAGAGGATGAGAGAGAGAGGGAGAGAGAGAGAGAGAGAGATAGGGGGAAGGGAAGGGAGGTAGAGAAGGTAGCGAACGAGCAAGTAGAAGCAGAAGCAGAAACTTGCAATATATTTTCGGGGTTGAATATTCAGCGCTATGCATGTATATAGAGTGTATTTGGTGGCGCTTGTGAACAACTGCTGACACCGCATATACTTTAACATCGCTGCACATACGCGTATGTAGTAAAGCGTTCAAGTGATATAGCAACGAAAGCTTCAGCACTTGTGCACTTTCGTTTCTAATTTGGTTGCTTTTCATTCGTCGATGTTTATTCGGTCTTAAGTGCTATTGTTTATTTCGTCAAATGTGTGAGCACTTTCGGTTTTTCATTTCGTTTGCGGATTTTTTTTGTTTCTCCATTCGTCCAAGTTATGCCATTTTATCGGAACAACAACAGCAACAAAATTATTGGCGTGTACAATTTGTTTTATTGTTGCGTTTGTCATTGAACTATGAAAATGATTCAACACTCCCATTGGATCGGTTGAAAGAGAACGCTTTAAAGCACTTTCACTGCTCATCCACTGTCACATCTCATTTCACTTTCAGTTGGCTAGTGTAGAGTTTATATTTTATATTTACGTTTGACAAATTACTTAACCACACAATGATGCAATTCTTCTGGTTTTTAATTTTTCCCATTTGAATCGGAAGGAAAATATTACGCGAGATTATAAAAAAATAAATGCGCCGAAAAAAAATGGAAATCAGGCTAAATATGGATGAAAATTACCCAACCTCTAATAGGTTCAGTCGGTCGGAGGGTGAGATTTTTGAAGGATAAAAATCAGGAATCACAAATGTTCGTCGCCGACTGAGTCACATTCGAACAGTCTGGGCCATCGAACCTTTTGCCTAAAGTTTTTTTTTTATCGGCTGTTGTTGTTGTTATGTTATTGTCGGAGCTTTCTCTCTCTCACACTCCGTTGAAGCATTTGTTGGCAAAAATGTTGATGTCGGCTCTGTAACTACGGATGAATCAAATAGGATGTATTATTATCAAGATAAAGTATGCCTTATGTCTGGAATATGTACATGTCTGGTAGCCGCACAGCCTAAAATACCGTAAAGACCTTGAACTTGGCCGCGAACTGTAGCACGGCTCACCAAAGTACATGGCTCTTTCTCTAACTCTCACTCTTGCTCTCTTCAGCTTTCCGTCTACCGTTTGCACTCTCTTTCACTCTCTTCCTCGGGCACAACACACAATGTGGAAAATAAAAAAGAACTAGCGACAAGGATGCGTGTTGAAAAAGCCCATGAACTTTCTCCAACGATCTCTCTCTCTCTCTCTCTCTCGTCTTCTGTGTGCTAATAAATCACTTCTATGTGTATTTTTATATTTGTGTTGGCCTGTCTGAAATATTTCATGCATTGTATAAATCATTGTCTGGCACAGCATTTTTCGAGACTCTATATTTTTGGTGGATTGGTTTCGACGATGTCGATGGCAACGACAGCGTGCGCGCTAACACCAACATGGCTACGGCAAACCGGTTGGAGGCGGCTATATTGTTGAGCCGCATGAAATTTCAGCCCCTGACACTTTTCCCAGTACATAACCTATTTATTTACAATGAAGTATCTCGATTTGCTCTTGCCTATTCCTTCATGTTTCATGCTTTTTATGTTCAAAACACATTCGTTACAGGGGATTGTCAATTGTATCGTTTCATTTGGTTTATGTTTCACAGAAAAAAAGGCTTCGGTTAAAATTGTCTCAAATATTTCAATATATTGATGAAAGGGACTTATTTCGTTGTCATTTTGCTATTTGGTTGTATATTTACCCAACACTAACCAATAAAGACAATCAACCACATCCTGAGTTTTTAAAATTCTATACGCCTCATTCGAGTATGGGAAGAAAAGAACGGCTGAAAATGGGAATTTTGAGGGTGTTCATGAAAATTGCTTTAGGATCAGCCCCTTAGTTTTACACCACACAAAGCTTCACATGATATGACAGTGTTCGGGGGGAAAAAGTCTGGCTCAAAGACTCGATTAGGTCTACTTTCGTGTCTTCAATTTGGCTGGGCTTTTTCATTCACCATGTCTAATACCTGAACAAGTTAATACCCGCACTTGACATTTTCAATCAAATCACCACGAAGGCAAAAACAACACCAAGCAATGTACACTTCACCCGATATTGGTATTAATATTGACGTAAATTTCATTAATTAGCATGAATTTAAAATCATCCATAAGAATTCCTTTAGATTATTTTTTGTGCAAATATAAAAATTCAATCATCGGCATTTTGTCCAATTTTTTTGTTTCCATTTCCAAAGTTCCATTTTGTCTTGGCATTACTTTTGAATGTGGCATAAATACAGGAACCTGCATATATAGATTAATAGAGCGAACGTTAAATGTGATTCTAGCCAAGTATGAATTGGGTCGTGTTTTTTTTATCGGCTGTAATGCTTTTCTTTTTTCTCTTACCTTCGAGCAAGAAATATATCGAAAATAAATGGTACAGACACCTCAGCCGTGTTTGACGCTCGCACAACAATCACTATCACTATGGATATGTACAGACGTATACAATTATAGTGGAAGATTTTCGATTTAAATACATAAAGAACAAAACTTCTTTATTTGTTGAGAGGTAGCGAGTAATTAGTCAAGTATTTAATACGAAAATGGAGGGGCACAAAACCATTTCAATTCCCATAGAGATAAAAAGCTAAATCACTTCGTATGATAATAATAGCATTTCATTTCTCGAAACACTACTCGGAAAAATTGTTTGTTCATCGACCAAAAGAAAAAAGACAGAAGAAGAAACAAAAAATATACGAACAAATTGCTGGCTGTCCATATTTCATTTGATATTAAATATGAATCAGACAGCCAAGTGTATTTATGTGATAAAATGGAGTAAATAATGGTACCGTTTTTGGATGTTGTTGTCAGTAACACGGCCGCATTTTCTCTCTCTCTCTCTCTGTGTGTATGTGTCTTTTTTGCTTTCTCATCATTCACACCATGTAAAGCGGCTGGCTGGATTATGTGTAATGATTCTGTTATATGTTGAGGGGGAAACCGAAAACTTTTATGTAATTGCTGTAATGGGGGGTTGCTGGCGCATCTGTTTATGTGTGAAACGACGACCGAAATTGATACGATTGCGTTTAACAGTGACAGTAAATAAAAAAAAGGAAAGTAGACAGCCGGCGAATAACCGTTGAATGAATTACAGTATTGCCTTGACCTTATGCCTAACACTGTTCAAGGATTTGGTTTACAGTTTCAACCAGACTATGCAATACAAATCACGACGTGTTCGCCCGGCACTTCGAACTCACTCATGGTCGATGCGCGGCTTTGGCGTAGAAAGCACATATACATACACAGAGAGAGCCTAAAAAAGTCCTTTCTCCCAAATAAGCATCACCTCCAGATGCGTAGTAATCTTTCATACAAAAACCCGATTGTATATCTCGCTCGTCCTTTTTATGCTTGTTATGCCGTCAGCCGACGCCAACACACATTTATCGCTCATTCGCATCCCGCACGTTTCTCTCGTCAATTCAAATGATTTTGAATGTAAAAAACCATTAAAATTTGTAAACCATGAAAAATTGTACGCACAAACAGAGAGGCAGCTTTTGTTCTTCCCTTACCTAGTTAATGTACATATTTCCTTCCAAAAAATATTTTACCATTTTCGAATTTGAATTTCTCGTTCGATGGATGTTTTCATTTCATTTATCCATTTCGATTGACAGATTGGCTTTACAAATTGAAAATAGTTACTGGACGCGTCTCTGTTAATGTCTGAGCCATCGAAAAGTTCTTCAACCTTTGCCGACGACGGCGCCTATCAACTACCTTTTGTCACTTAATACGCAAATCATGAGCTATGTCAATGAGCTAAAAATAGAATAATCATCTATTCATATATGTACAAGTGACAAAGAGATGTGTTTGCAACTGCTTCAATGCAAACTGTGAATCGATGACCATCTTGGGATATTTCGAAAACACCCATTGGGATTGTTGGTGCGAATAATGTACACACTGAACATTTTACCATTTGCATTCGATACGGATATTTATACGAACAGCAAAAATTTGCAGCAAATCATATTTGATTTGTTCAATGTGCGTAGAAGAATATGTCGTGTCCAGCAAATACTGCAGATTATGAATTTCAAGGGAAAAAAGCTGAAAAAAAACAAAATCAAATAATCGAAACAGTGATGCTGTCTGAATTCACTTGAATGCTCTCAAATTATAAACAAAAAACATCAAAACAAACATCTAATGAGATTACTGCAACGGGCCATAATTCTAGTGAAAATATTGATCAAAGTACAGTAGAATCGTCGACTCAAATGCAATATTCAGCATATCATGCGGAGGTCAACGTTTAAAGCTTTGGATTTATATTGTGTTGTTGTTTTCGTTCGAAGTCAGTCACAATGCATTAAGAAAATTGCCAATGGCTATTTTTTTGTGCCTGAGATCAGGCGAATACACTGGTATACTGTTCAAACTGTATTATACCGGTACCTTCTATATTTGGTACAAGGTACACATTTAGAAGATTACTGTGTTATTTGTTGCTCATAGCTTGTTAATTTATAGATGATAGACTTTTACTAGATGGATCTTATTTTTAATTTAGCTTTGATTAATGTCAAATTTCAACTAACACACCAATTTTTTGATCTCTGTTTTCAGGTAAGGAAATTCAAGCACTTACATTCGATGAACAATCAATGTGTATGCAAATTCAATTCAAAAGATTTTGAAAAACCATAACAAAAAGCAATGTGTACGGGTAAGTCATGTGATGTGCAGGTGTATAATTAGTACAGGATGTAATTTTCCCGTCCAAAAATACACCATAAAACAAATTTTTTTGACTTTGTTTGATTTGATATCGATTTATTTGACTTAATTGGTAAATACCTTTTCTTCGAAAATGACGCACGTTTACGTCAGAACAACGAAACAAAGAAACGTATACAAAAATTGTCATTTGTCTTTACTTGAAACATCGAAAACAAAAGTTAAAGCTGATTTCTATTTATGATCGCAACTGTTCAAGTGACATCCACTTAAGAATGCAATTGTAATTCGTTGTCAATGTGCAAGATTTTCCATTTGATTTGCTCAATTAATTGTGAGCGCGGACGCGGTTTCAAGTGATTTTCACAAATACAATTCCAGTTAGAATGAATGTGACATTTTTTTTTTATTTTTATTTTTATTGGCTTTTATTGCCATTTCAGTCTGTGTAAATGTATTTATATCTATATATAACATCAATGTGCATGTCAGGGAAAAATGGTTCAAAATTCGTTTTATTGCCTGAACTTACATAATTTTTTTTTTGTGTGTGTTGTTGAGCCGCATATTTTGCCGAGCGCGTACATTGCAAGAAACGTCTCTTATCACTAAATGTAATGATTGATAACGTGCATTGTACGAATGTCTAGTAAATAAAAAAAATTCTACGACAACAAAACATTGAACAATCAAAAACAGATGAATTTATCTTTATTTTATCTCCGAGTCGAAATCTCAACAAAACCATTGAAACGAACAACTTGTTATTGTTGTTCAACAAAACTAGCTCATAACGAAACGCATTATTTTGATTTGCAGAACCCATGTGTTACGATATCAATTCAGAAAACTACGTGTGCTTAGCTGAAAACTTATTGAAGTGTATAAAAATAAATAAATAATTACGCGAAAAAAAACCCTTACGTTTTTATTTACGGGAACACAAAAAAAAGCCTAAGTATATAGGTCGTATTATCATCATGTTAAATGCCCATTGAATGAATGCCAACTTTTTATTTGCCAGAGAGCGGTGCGCATAACAACAAACGGGCGACGACAATCGAATGCAAGAGTCTTCGATCATTGAGAGTGAATGAGTGAGAGAAGAGACACGAGAGTGAAAGGAAAGCAATAAATGCAAAAAAAGAGGGACACAACAGCGAAACACACACACACGAACGAAGAAAAATATCGAAAACGCAGTCGATGTGCAGTGCACGTCCATCGTAGTTTTCGCTTTTCTCTCTGTCTCTTTCCCTCTTATATTTTTATTTTAAAAATGAAGTCACGATAATAATAATGTTGTTATTGACACAATAACATTACTACAGAGCGTTTAATGCAAAGCATTATGAGCCGAGAGAGTTCAAATGCACAGAATATTAATGTGCGAGTGCAGAAGAGCGCAGGCATTCGATAGCTTTCCTGACATTTTTTTTTTCTTTTTTACTTCACATATAGATATATCTGTGTATATTTGTATATAACAAAAAATACACACTTTTATTCATTTATTTATATGCGATTCAGCTACTGAACTCACTATACACAACCCCAACTGCAATCTCAATTGCAAACGCATACGAGTACATATGCACAATTTGAAGTGCTTCGAATGTGTTGAGCTATTTACAACTAGCCTTTTTAGCGGTGATACTTTCGTACTTATATCTGCAATCGTTTCCGTTTAACGAGTTAGCGTGCAGTATCATATCGCATTTAGTTGAAAAACATCAGATGGCATTGAATACCAATATAAGAAGAAGAAGAAGAAGAAGAAGAAGAAGAAGAAGAAGAAAAAGAAAAAAATGTATATCGCATGCAAAAATAAATAGAAAATGCGAAAATCGCTCGCAAACTAATCAAACGCGAATCAAAGACGAAAGAATAGCAAGCAAGAAAAACACACAAATACAATTAATCGAAAATGAAGAGTGAACATTTAGAAGAGCGCTTTTAATAATATTTCAATAATAAATATAATATATATGTGGATCTCGTGATAATGTATTGCGGCCTGAATGCCTGATGTAAAGCCATATGTTTCACTATGTTCTGGTCTCGCAATGATCATACGATGCAACCGTGAAATTGAATAAAATCCGCTGTAGGGGTGCTAATTGTGTTTTGCTTCTTTTCAATTCTCTTTTTCTTTTTTCATTTTTGTTTTTGTTTGGAAATGCAAGAGGTGGCCAAAAAATTCATCGTTTCGTTGAATGATCTAATGATGATTGATTTAAAAATAGCATACAGTATATTGAGCAGGAGATGTTTGTGACTTCTTTTTTGATTCCATTTGATTGTTGTTGTGAACTTTTGCAACAGAAAAAAAACAACATAAAGACACTAGAAGATACGCTTTGCTAGAGCCATACAAGATATTACAAGACTGATGAAGAAGAAGAAGAAAGAATACAAAAATGATCGAGCGCAGAGAGATATATAAAATATGCGCACATTGAATTTTTGAATAGACACATACAGTCGAATGTGTTCGACCGAGCGGCAAACGCATCTATTTTCGACAGACTCATTTTGATTATTTTGATTTTTCGCATTTTGCGCGGAATATCATCTGTTCATCACAATTCAAATATCTATGTATGCATCTTATACATGGTGTAATAGGATGATTTGTTGCTGCTGCTGCTGCTGCTCACGAATCCCTTTTAATACATTCAATAAATAGATGATATGCTATCTCACATTCTAGACTGTTTCCATTTCATTCGAATATCCACATCTTTCAACTCAATCGCATACCATTCACAACCACAACCCCCATAAAATGCTCCAAACAACAACAACAAAAATAAGAATTCGCCACGAGAAAAGTTTCTGGGCGAACGAAAAAAAAAACGAATGAAAAACACATCTACATTTAATCGAGCTGGCAAACACATTGATACGCTTCCATTTGAAAAGTAAAAGTTTGAGGAAAACAAAACGATGCAAAAGCAACAACAACAACATCAGCAGCAGCAGAAACAAAAGCAAAACTAAATAGAAAACGCAACAGCATAACGATAAAGTTAAAACTATCGATCGAATTACATCGCGAGCCCTCACTCGTTGCAATGTGTGTGAGAATAGTAATCGCCTATATAAATGCTTCTATGCGTGCATATTGTATAGTCGTTAAATAAAATGCACGACATAAATATAAATACAGAAAATACACACACAATACACACACACACACATCGACAGAGACACCATACAGTGCACACGACAACGATTGAGAGCAAAAAGCAAACGGGCGAAAAATAAGCGCGCAGAAAGAAACAGCAACAGAGAATGTGAGGCGAAAAAAAAGCATTCGCAAATGGCAGCAGCAATAGCAAAACGCAAGAAACGGAGTGCAAAAAAAGAGTGAAAAACACAAATAAAGACACAACGGATATAGATGTTATAAACAATGTTACGTTTAGAGGTTAGATTATATATTGTTGCGCTTGTGAGCATGCCGACTGTGTGTATACAACAGAGCACATCACATATTCTACTAGCTTTGACGTTGTGTGAGCCTGAGCGGGCTCGAGAGAGAGAGCGCCCGCGCGCACTCGCCCATCCGCACAGTGTGGCGCGTTGGAGTGAACGAGAGCCAAGCAAACGAGCGACCGACCAAAAGACGCAAAACCGTATAATAAAATCAACAATTCAGTGCATTTTCGTCTGTGTTGTCTGTTGTCTGGTGGGGATAATATTTTTAAAGTGCACCGAACTAATTCAAGGCTGCATGCCTTAGCGCAATATATACAGATCCATAATACAGTACAATACACAACAGCAGCAACAGCAGCAACAGCAGCAACAACAGCCACACAGCACAGAGAGCATAGCAAAGTACAAGTATAGAAGCTCTATCTCTGTTGCTGGCGTCTTCGATGCTACTGAGACTTTGCTTTACTTCAACATTTGTTGTTGTTGTTGTTTTTATTCTGTTTTTCGTCTTTTCACTCACTCTCTTTGCAAATAAATTTTCGGTTTTTTTTTCATTTGACTTTCGTGGACTGACACACACACACAAACATACAATCGACTACATCGCAATTTGTAGAATGCGATGAGAAGAAGCAAAGAGGCAATTGAAGTAGAAACCAAAAAAAAAAATCCAATTCAACGTCAGTAGTGCGCTGTGTCATTACTCATTATGCGATTATCACAAAATATCTAACATCATTTTTTTTGGGTGCTTGAAATTGTGTTGTGCGCAGAAATGCCAAAACAACACATAAAATTGGAATCGTTATCATCGGTCGTGGTTTTATTGTTGTTATGTCTCCGGCTCTCTCTCTCTCTCTCTCTCTCTTAATACGGGATATTTATCAATTAAAATCCATAAATCAATTTGACATGGTGAAAATGTAACGAACACATGATCACAATGTTGGATCCTCTCAAAGATCGGTCGTATTTTGTAAGAGATTCGCAAAATGATTCTAAATAAGCCACTTCCGTAATGGTTGAGCTTCTGTTTCTGTGAGCCGGCTCATGTATGCGGTGCATTGCATGCTCTGTGTCTGTGTCACTGTATGACACTACCAACTGACATATGTTTTTTGTTTATACAAATTGCATTGTAAAATATTTGAGTAAAATGGTTCATCCGATATTGAATTTTAAATAAAAATAAAATAATATGGATAACCAAAAAAAAAACAGGAACAACAAAACATTACCCACCGACGAGAGTCGCTACTGCATTTTCGTTGCTCTTGCCATTGCTTTTATTGTTGCTTTTCATTTTTTTTTCATTTTTTATATTTTCTTATTAATCGTTCAATAAATAAATAAACACCACAAAACTACTCAATCGAAAAAGATGCGAAACGATATATGTAGTTGGCGTTTATTATTGGCGTTCGGCACACACAACAATTAATAGAAGAAATAACAACAACAACAAAATTTGTGAAAATATAGATGGAACAAGAGGGAAATTTAATGCGATCGCATGCGCATAAGTTTTAATTTCTTTCTGTATAACAACACTTGAATTTCTAATCTATTAATCATCAAAAGTGAAAACATCAATGGCAGCATGATCACATCATGTGAATAAGTTGCAAAAAATTAACAAAACAGCAACAACAAATTGCAGCAGCAAAACCAAGAAAATCCAAGAAACACACCGAAAACAAAAAACTATTTCATATAAAAGTAATTGAAATACTCGTTTTTCCACTTTATCACTTTTGCTGTTGCATTGTGCAAATTATGTGTTTCAGTGTGATTTTTACCTTGTCTGTTTGAAATGCGTTTGCAATCGGCAAATGGTAAATCGGTAAAACTATGGATTCAAATCCATTTCCACCGTACAGAGATCAGCCAGTCAGTCAGTTAGTCAGCCCATGCATGTGATCATCGATGCCGCTATTGATGCACCACCGATGGCCGAGCCTACTGAGCTAGTAGTACCAACAGATCATAGTAATTTTCCCGCTTATCGGCCCAAACCGAACCGATATTTAAGCGATGGAGACAAGAAAAAAAGAAGTTAAAATGGTCGCTCTGAATTGAAATGAGATCATATTGATGTTGTGTGACATTCATGTTGAGTGTCTAACTCTATAGTGTTTGCCGGTGGTTTGGCCGTTTGCATGAGCGCTCATGCGCTCAACACACACATACACACACCGCGATTAAACCAAGTCAATCGAACTCTGGCAAATTTATAGATGTACAACGCCAATTTCGTATATGAGTAATTCAAAACCGCTTTGGCTTGAAAGGCAATCGGCATACTTACCGACCATTTAACCAACTCACATTATTATTACTCACCTTCAAATCGGCACACAACAACAACAACAACACCAAACAATATCATTGCAAACTGCAAATGTCGATGCATTTGATGTCAGCTATTTTGAATTTGAGTCATTTGCACACTGTGTTAGCTTAACATCATATGTTTTTGGTTTCTCTCTCTCTCTCTCTGTGTGTGTTTTTTTTCGGTTTTTTTCATCTCATTCACAATCAACTATTTTTTGTGTGTGCATAAACATGTGCAATTTAAACGTATCTAGGACCCATTTAAAATCCGTCGCGTGTCGCGCCAATCATAACACTACTTCTCTAGGTTCGACACACTATTTTATTGGCGAATTTCTTCTGAGGATTTTACATTGAATGACCGTTGTTTTTGTTGTGTTTTGTTTTTTAAATAGAACTTGAACAATATTCATGAAATGAAACAGTGTTCATTGAACACGCTACACACAAGTCATATGCGAGCGAATGCACGTCGGAAGCATTCGAAATGAAATGTTCAGCCTCTTGGCAAATTTTATTCGATTTTAAATGGAATTCAATGTCAACTCATTGAATCAGGAACCTGGAACGTTTCTACATGTTATTTTGACTCTAGTTTGTGTTCTCTGTAACATTCAAATGTAATTTGCGTTGAAATGAGTCCATCTTGTTCAGCCCGTGGATATGATGATGTGAACGCATCCTACCTAAACATCATCTAGCACGTGCATTGTTTGAAAAGTGAAAATAGTGTAGCACAACAACAACAAAAAAAACAAAATCTAAATTTAGATTTGGGATGTAAAACCAATGCGTGTTTTTGTTTGCGAAACGAGCAATGGTTACCTTCATAACCTTGCAAATATGCCATGTGAATTTTCACAAATCAATTCAACTTTAAAGTGCATGCACTAGTCGGCCCATACAACACACATTCACTCAATTCATTGAAAAGTCGAGAAATGTAAAAGAAACAAAAAAAAAGTAAACACAAAACAAATAAAATCGGTGCATCTTTGAATTTTCGAGATGCAATACCCATGATCGCAACAACAACACATGAACAAGAAGAAATGGCAGACAGAAACAGATGAAAAGAAGAAAACAAAACCGCCAAAGTACCACCGAAACAAACCGATTTAACAACAAAATAAAAATAGACGCATTTTGGAAAATGATGAGTGATTAGAAATTTACAATGTTGAAATGAAATTATTATTAGAGTTTTCGGTGTGCAACGCCACACAGTGCACAACTGCAACTCTGCGCTCATTGGCTCACATACACAAACACACACACACACACACACACACACACGACCGCATGCTGCACAATGCTCGTTTTTTTATGGCAATGATTATCACTTTCGATTAGAAATCTTGCAGAAAAAAAAGCGAAAATAGCGTAAATGAATGAATGCAAGAAGTATGCGAAAAAGAAAGGAAAATGTGTGCAATTCAATTATATCTAATTTTGTGGTGATTTTTTTTCTTCTTACTGTTGTTTTGGTTGTTGTTGTTGTTGTTGTTCAAGAGCATACGAAAAGAAACACACACACTGCACTTATACAAAGATCCGATTTTCTGTTGTTGTACTCTGCTTCACTCTAGATTTTTGCGTATTATAGTATGGTTTTAGTGTTGATTTACCTGCTAGCTTTCATCCGTCCATACATCATTCATTCATCTATACATCTTATACGAGCGTTCACGATACAAGATGTTTTCGATTGGAAATTATTTTTTTTTTATGAAGTACTTGCATGTATTAACGCATTATTACGTTTGTTTCAGCATAATAAATGCATAAGTTGGTTGGGATGCGTGTGTAATGAAAAATAAAACAACGATGTAATTAATACGGTTTTGTTTGAAAGAAGAAGAAGAAGAAGAAGAAGAAGAAGAAAAAAAAACACAAAGATTTATATATATCGAAGTTACTGGTTCAGTCGTGCTTTGTGTTATGATTATGTAGCTTACTGCAATTAAATCTCATGGATCGAATTAATGTGCAACCATTTGATTAAAAATGAAAACAAAAATTCGAACGAATGTGATTGTGAATGGGTGCGCGCGCGAGCGCACATGAGCGCACACACAATAAATAGAAAACGCGCATAATGATGAAAAATATGGGAGAGTGAAAAACGATGGCATGTTTCGCTTTTGCATAAAAATCATTCAATTCCAATCATAAACAATGTGTGCACTTTTTTTAGTGGACCTTTTGTTTCCAACATTTTTCATTCATTGATTCGGATGGAGGTTTTTTTTTCCTTCACTTTTGTTCGTTTTGTTGTTTTTGTTATCGGTTGGGAAATTAGCATGACATCAGCATCATCAGCATTGACATTGAAGTTCGAACCAATTCGAATCAAGTGTCATCCGTTGATCTGTTCTAATGCAATACTAAAAAACCAAATGCTATACTATGCACTTCTCGGCACTCTTTTTTTTGGAAGAAAGCACTTGAAATAAATTTTACATACTAGAACGATTAGACATCATTATCATTTTATGGATTATCATTTTATGGACATGTTTTTGCGTTGGTACATTACAATCGATGTTGTGCTTTGATTTATCGCATCGACTTGCTGAATCTAGAAAACAATTCTCGCATTTCATATCATTTCAATTGAATTCAGTGGATTTTAAAGTCAATTTTCAATTATATATAGTTGAAAGCTGCTTGAATCGCATCAATCTCAATATTGACCATGAATCATGGTATTTTCCGTGCCAAATACACTGGCGTCTCAGTGGCCAATGCTTGCATTCAGGCAGGCAGGCGAAAAAAAAAAGAATTTGGTCGTTTTGTGAAGTTTACATAGTTCGATTGTGTGTGGTGCGAGTGGTTTTTCTTGATGAATGTTTGTTGTTGTTGTATTTTCATTTTCAATTTCAATGTCTCCATGTGCCATAGGCGAATGAATGAATAAACAAACACAAACACGCGCGCGCGCTTTTACGCTCATCTCTTGTAATTCTCTGGTAAAACACCAGCAATTTCCTCGGGCTGCCCCTCTCCTTTCTATAACTCTCACTTTTTTCTCTAACACGCATTCGTTCATTTTTTCACATGTTCCTTTCATTTCTGTTGCACTGTTTTCTCTCTCTCTGCAAATATTAAACGGTTTGCATGTGCAACGTGTGTGCACGGGAAAGTTGAAAGTGAAACTGTATATGAAAAAGGAAATTATTCCGACAAAAATGTGTTTTTTCTTCTTCTTCTTTATCTTCTCTTTTCTCTCTCGCTCTTTCGCTTTGTTCATTAGATGATCGACATTTTTATATCGTTCAATAGAGCTAACTATGTTTAGCTATTAGTTGTTGTTTTTTTTGTTCGCGAGCAGTTTGGTCACAGTTTAAAATTCTAAATGGAAAATCGTCTATTGTTTTCATTGCATGGTTTTTTGTTTGTTTGGAAAACCATTGTACAGTTAGGTGGAGTGAGGTGAGGAGCATTGTTATAGTTGGTCATATGGTTGTATAAATGGTCCTTTTCGCAATCGAATTAAGAATAATCAAATTGTAAATTGACCAATTGGCTGGCATCGATACATCTGTTTTCCTAAAATTGTCAACCACATTCGAATATATCATTCGAAGATTCTTTTACATTCTAGCCCATTTACAGTATTTAATATTGTGAAATGACGTCTTGTCTTCAACAAATCTCTTCCTTCGCATCAACTCCAACACACACAAAATTTATGATGAGAGAATTGAATAATAATCGGAGTAGTTTGAATGAGATGGCACATACGAATTCTGTCTTTCTGGGGAGACAATGTCATTTGTGGTGTATGCAACTGAGTACAGCCGGCTCTTGTTTGCTTGAAAAATTTGAAGTTTGACTTTTTATTAGAGGCCAACAATAATAAAAAGGCAAATAAATTAAATGGAATATACGAGCGACGAAGAAGACAACAATAAAAACAACAGAAGAAAAAAAAACCAAAAACAACAACAACCAAAGAAGAGAAGAGCTTAAAAACCGTATCAACGTATTATCTGCACGATATAGCAATCGATGTGCTTAAATATGCGGTAGAGAGTGCGACACACAAAATATTTCGTTTTTTTTTTTTTTTATTTTGTGCAGTAGCATTTGTGTGTAGATCGCATATATTTATATCTGTAATATGGACACGGACACGGAGAGCCGCGTGAACGAGTATAGTGTGTCGCCTCCTATGTGCTGCGCTCGGTATGTTATTGTTGTTGTTGTTGTTGTTGTTGCTGCTGCTGCTGCTGCTGCTTCTGCTGTATGTTTATTTACTTCGTCATATCCACTTTATCATGCATAAAAGTCGTGTGTCTATTGCCATGCAGGCCGCAATTTATATATTGCCGTTCACCTAAATGTGAAAACTCGGCTTTTTAGACACATACTTAAACACACACATGCAGACAGACACACATCAAGCACATCAAACCGTCGGAATCATATTATGTACGAATTGTGCGCGCGAGAAAGTGTACACAACGGGCCTTAGTTATGATCATATAGATGCGTCTATGCTAAATGTATACCGCATATATCCGCAGACAGAATAGTTTTGTATGCAAACATCTCTCATATATACGTGTGCATTGGTGTACAGCTAAAATAGCACCGTCTCCAATTGCGTGGTATGGCGCTTTTGCAATGGGAAATTTGAAGAAAAAAAAAACAACGCAACAAAATAAATACATACACAGTGAGAGCAGCAGCAGCAGCAATAGCAAAAGCCTGCGATAACAAATACGCTGGATCGCTTGGCTGTTGTAATAACGGCAACCGACTGTTGAAATCTACGCGTACAACACAGTGTAGTACAGACACAGATATTATGTACGCGATTGCACACATCGCGCGCGCTCTGAGCAAAAAAAACAACAACAAGAAGATGAAATTAAAGTGAATACGACGACGTGTAGAGGACCGAGAAGTAACACGAAACAAATAAGAAGAAAAATAGAAGCTCAGACGATATTATGCATAACATTGCACTCACATAGAGCTTATATGTATGTATATATACACATTTGCAACGGGCGAAAAGCGATCGCGAGCAGCGAACAGCGAACAACGTAGTCTCACACAGTCACAACCATTCTCAAGATACTTATGCTTTGTGCAGCGCTCCATTACATAGATGGCAATTCGAATACATGATGAAAAACACTCGCAAGAGATTTAAGCGACGGACCGGACGGCGAATCATACACCTATATATATGCACATAGATATATAAATAAAAACAGACATATAAGCAAAAACGCTTTTTTTCTCTGTTAACTACTATGATTACTGGCTGTGCCGAGTGTATTTAATACAAACAGACGTGTGTTGTGCTTCTCTATGTTTCGTTCTTCTGTCGCTCTCTCGCTCGCTCGCTTTGGTCTCGCACAGTGCGTTGCTCGGTATACGAGCTATCGTTGCACACTCAACACCGATTCCATCTCACTCGCACCGTTTACTGGCTGCCCGACTACGAGCCCGCCGTTCAATTCGGGGTCGCGTGTGTATTGGTGCGCCTTTGCCATCGCTGCTTCGCAATCCGATTGTGGTGCGTTTCGGTGTTTATGCATGTGTTCGACGTTTTGTTTTCGTTTGTATGTAAATGGTTTGGAAAAGTAGAGGAAGGTCGGTTCATAGCTGTCATACTTGTACTATTTCGTCATTCCGACTCGAGAACGAATCGGGCTAACACGCGTTTTCGGATTTCTACCTCAATTTTTGCTGTGGTGTTATACACAACAAGAATACTTTAGAGATATAAAACAAAAAAACAAAAAGTACACACAACACACAAAAATAAAAAATTATTACAAACAAAAACGTCTAATATCTTGCAACCAAAAAATCAGGTTTAAAATATTTTGATAAAACGGAGAAATAGATCATCTTTTTAGTGAAGAAAAAAAAAACTAAATAAAAACAAAAAATAAATAAAAATTTAAACTTTAAAGCTAAACATCGTTTATATCGTAGTAAATTATTAAAATGATGTATTAAACAAATTTCGCCAAAATAAACAACACACATACACAACCAAAACCAATCAATCAAACAAAAGGAAAAGTAAAACCACACATAACTGTTTATTTATTTTGGAACGGTCCGACACAATTAGTGACACAATACCAATTTTCAATATATACACACACGCATTGTAAATCTCGTCGCCGGACGAAACAATCGTGTAAAATTCAAAACAGGCTCCGTCGCAGGACGCAAAATGTGATTTGTCATCAAATTGTTTTTTTTTTGGCTGATAAATTGCATTCAACTGCATCAAACACACAACGTACAACAAGGAATCAAGTCGATTTCGGTCATTATTTTTTACGAATGTTACACTGATTGTTAGTTAGACATTTAGCAATAATACTTGAGACCCAGTGCAAAAGAGACATCGAGGGAGAAAGAGCTGCATCAGGCGCGCAACAGCAGCAGTCAACAAAACAAAAAAAATTCGTTGTTAAATTTTTAAAGAAGAGTTTTAACAAAATAAAATATTCAAATAGCCGCGAAACCGAGCTCAAACCAACAACCGAACAGCTCGAACAATTCAAATTGAGTACGAAATCAAGAAAAGCGGTTCTAAGTGCAAATGAAAGTGAAATGATATTTCGCATTCTCAAGCCATTTGAATGCGACGCGTAACAAATACCGACAACTTCGATAAATGTTAAAAGCTTACTAGCCACTTTTGCTGCAAGTGCTATTTTATTTGGTTTACACAAAATGTTCTTGTGAATTCCGGCTGAAATAAACAATACATATATATTCAAATGTTATTGACTGAATTACTGACTGGGCGAAAAAAAACATACAAATTTTAAAAATCGCGCTCTTGATTGAGACCGGGTGGTGGAGAAGCGTGAGCGTAAATCATAGTACAACACTTTTCAACGTCTAAATTTTTTTCTTGTCCCTTTTGAAACATAAAAAATGCTCGTTTAGTGAATTTTCAAATGACAGTGACAACAACAACAACAAAAAAAAAACAAATTTTAAAACGACAAAAACAAATTACAACATCTAATACAAAAACAAAACACATAGTTTAAATGTTATGCTATTGAATTAAATGGTGATTAAACGTATTTTATCTGTTGAAATAAACAAAACCAAACAAAAAAATATTACGAAAACTGCATAAATCTACGCAGGAGAAGAGATTGCAGCAAAACAAATATTTAATCCAGAAAATAACACAAAATTTTAAAACAAACAAAAAACATTAGCACGAAATTCATAACAAAAAAAAATCTATATTGTAAAAATTGTACATGTGAATGAATGAAATAAACAGAGATATAAAAGTTAAAAACTTGCCAATAAAATCTCGATCAACAATAAGTTTAAATGTCAAGTAGTAACATTTGGTTTTAGTGAACTTTAAACAAACAAAAAACAACAACAACAAAAATTATTCTTATTATTGTCTCAGGTGAAAAAAAGTAAGAAATAATCATAACAACAAGCAAAATAAACAATCAAATTGATTTGTTGAGCATCTAAAATCGCAGTGTATTTGATCAAATAAAAGCAACACGCAACGCATTGTGTGCGAAAATTAAAGAAGACAGTCAAAGGCAGCAAGTAAACAACACCGCAGAAAAGTGTGTACATGTGTTTGATTTGGTCACACACACGCAAACAATCCTCGGACAAAATAATCAACGGTTTCAACAGTTAAACAAAAGTAAATCGAAAATATTACGAGCTCAACTGTTCGGGTGATTTATAAATAAAATGATCAAGAACTTATAATATCCAAAATAACAAAAAAAAAATCATAACGATAAAACTGAAGTAGTAGAAACAGAGTCGAAGGATAAGAGGAAGAAAGACTAAATAAAAACAATAAAAATCAAATACACACAGAGAGACTAGCGCTAAAGAGCAGAACTTGAACTCGTTGAAAAAGAACGGGCACCAAAACGGAAGAGGAATTCCAAAGCAACAAAAAGGTACTGCGAAGTAAATAAGTAAAACTAGCGATTCGCTTATAGTTAACGATGTCCGAGTAAAAAAAAACATCAGCAGCAGCAGCAGACACATTCGAACGGCTTCCAAAGTTCACACTCACAAGTGAAAAGTCAGGAAACAATCGGTATAGTTTCTATACTCCTCTTTTTGTTGTTTTTTTTTCATCTCTCACACTCGCTCTCTGTCCGAGTGGAAAAAAAAGTACAGACAGACACACAAATTGGCATTAAGGCGCGACAAGCGAAACCGACAAGCATATTTATTCAAAATGATAATGATTCAGCAACAACAAGTTTATCCACCTTTTGGGCAAAAAATGGCCGCAAAAACTGAAGCACTGGTGAAAACCGAGGATGACACATCGATAGAATCGATTCCGACCACACCGAGCGGTGTTGCCGTTTGTGTTATCAAAGAGACAGAAAGTGTTCTCAAATCAAATTCAATACGCAGTAGCAATGAGCGTTGCCGCTCTGAAAGTCCCGTCGAGATGGCATTTAATGGTGTGATCAAAGCCACCGATCTGAATGGCATGTTATCGCCCAGCGCATTGGTAACAAAGGCAGCAATCACAGCAATCGCAGCACCAACAATTACAACACAATTGACCGAACACACCAAATACCATGCCAGACGATTCATGAAGCGCAGCAATAGCATCGATGATGATGATGAATTGTATGATGCCGAGGCCGAAGATCGAATTATTAAACAATATGAACGGCGCAAGCACTACGATTCAGAGCCAGATGCACGTGATGATGAACCGTCATACGATTATAATGGTCGCTACACAACCGATGATGATGAACCATTGGATTTATCACTTTCAACCGAACGAAGACGTCATCACAACTATTCCGACACCGAATCAGATGATTCAGCCGGTACCGGTGAAGACAAAGCTAGCGGCAAAGCAGCATACAAAAAGAATCTCATGAAACGCTATCGTAAGTAACAAATTGAAACAAACAAAAAACAAACAAAATTCGACCATTTAACACATAACACAAATTAAAACGCATGATATATATTGTTACTGTGTATGTGTATTTTGTCACAATGTCTATGAAATTTGTCTACTTTATCTGTGCTCAAATCGAGCACCATTTCCAAACCTCACAAATGATACCCAGACAAATGATTAATTATACTTTTAAATGTAATATAAATAAACGACAAATTATCAACCAGAACTAAGCGAAATCGGTTGTGGTCGCGAAAATAGAGAAAAAAAAAGAGTATTAAATAAGGGCCGACATAGAAATAGAAAATCAAATGTTTCATAAGGTATATTATAGTTGTATAGAGTTTGGATCAACAGCAAACATTTAAAAATAGATTGAAGCGATTATTAGTATAATTTGTAAAATGTAATACACAGCTTTTTGACCCAATTCGCGAAATGGAGAATAACACACATCGAAAAAAAAAACAAAATTACGACGATGTTGACGACTACGGTGGCGGCGGCACCAATAGCGGTGACACGACAACAACGAGACAAAAGCGTGTACACAAAATCATTGTCTGTTTCACACACAAAAAGAAAAATTAAAAGAAAAAAAAAACAGAAACAAAATGTTTAGCGAGAGGAACAAAAGAAAAGCACACAGTCAAACAGATATTGCAACACATTCTCCATAGAGAGAAGCCATACCCTTAAGTCATTTCGATTCCAATTTGGTATTCGCAATCGAAAAATATGAAACAGATGCATTTGTCACACCTAATTTCATGATGCATATCGGTGGGCTCTCTGATGAAATACGTCGACACACACACAAAAAAAACGAAATCGCAAGTATTTTTGTGTGGCTTGTTAAAGCATGGTCTTAAATGTTGAGTTTGCATGGGTCGGATTCAATCATTCATTTTCAAAAAAGAAAAAAGATAAAAAAAAACCAACTGTCAATCTTTTTTCTCGTTTCCAATGGAAAATGAGTCCGTCGCGCGGCTTGTAAAAATAGACATACATATTTACAACAAAAACACACAACCGGCCGATGATTCGGAACATTTCCGAGATTCTTGAGACCGGCTCGCCACTCAATGGTGAATTCCTAGATGTGTTTCTATGCCATGATAAATCGACAATTGGCTGTCCACATTCTCAGCCACTCAATCATTTAAGCTGTTGCCGCATATGTATATTTTGTTCACAATACCGAAATTGCATTTTTGAACTAGTGTGTTATTCGGTTTCGGAAAGTCTAAAAACCCCAATGCTGAGATTCCGGCCTGAATAATTTATATGATTTACAAACAAAACGTTAATCGATTGTATTATCTTTAAAACTCTTCTTCTTTTAATTCAAAAGAAGGAAGCGAAAAATGAAACATCATCCATATGTAAGGAAAAAAATGTCGGCGTGCTGTTGTTGTTGTTGTTGTTTTTGTTTTTGTTGTTTTTTTATAGTTTGCGGATTGTGTAAAGATCTCTCTTGCACATTAAAAATTCGTGTCGAAATCGTCATCTGCTTTGGTACGAAATTCCGAATGAATGTATACAACACGATTTTTTGTTTCTCTTCTGGCCTATGTGTCTGTGGGCTATATATGCGTGCGCCTTCCCATTTCTTTCTTTCTCTCTCATTCGGTTTGTCTCTTTTTCGCGCATATTCACCATCATTTCATACGCATATATGTATGTATATATATACATTATACATATATTTATATCCATTTAATGCATATAATAAATGAGAGAGAGAAAGAGAGAGAAAAAAAACACACCGAGCCAAGTTACATATACTATTTTATATAATTGTTACTGTGTTATCATTACGTATTTCAACACAATTTATGGTTTGTTCGCTGTACCGCCAGCTATATTGCGTATACATTCATACAAACTTATACACATTGAAAGCCGCACTCATCAAATGCTGCTGTTGCTGTTTGTTATTATTACTGTTGTTGTTGTTGTTTTTGTTGTTATTCGTTGTTGTTGTTTGCGCACATAAATTGGAAATGTGACTATATATATAGCAGCGTACATATATTTTTATATACCGAAGAGAGTGAGAGAAATAAAAGCAACAGCGAACCAAACGAATGTATTTCGTTCATTTCGGCAGACCTTGAACTTGAGACAGATTTTTTTCGATTTTTTTGTATAAATAAAAATGTGGTAGGACTAAAAGACAATTTTATCGCAAACCGTCGTCATTTTGCATCGAGTAAAACACATTTTTTTTGTTCATTCTTTTTTGTTCGCTTCGTCTTCTTCTGTGTGGTGTGTGTTTTATTTTATCTGTCTTTTTCACTCGTTTGTTCATATCATGCATGTTATTTGGAACATCAGACTGAATTATTGGTTAAACACTTATGCAAACTGTTTTGTCAATTCGTCAATGCGAAGGCACTTGACATCACCATATCAAATAAATACGCAAATAAGGAAGAATGGGCAACAACAATAACAACAGAATACTGGTGTTTGCTGGGCTGATGATAAGAAATGATGATGTGAATCGAATTCGTTCGATGACTCTTCCTGTGTTGTTTTTTTTTATCATTCGCATTTGTAGGCTGAAATTTGTGAACATAACATCGAAATTCTCTCGTCGTCTTTCTATCAAAAGTATGTTGAATTCTTTTGGGATTCTTTTCGAATGTGAAAATTAAAAATTGACGTCAACTAAAGCCGGTCCATCGAATATCAAAACACGGTGTCTCACCGTGTTCACAGTTCGAACCATTGAATAGACACGGGCCCAGTTCATAAACCTTATCGCCATTGTCTCTATGTAGGAAAGTTTCGTTTCGATATTTTAATGTTGTTTTTTTTTTTTTTTTTTTTTTGAAATTCACGACTTCACCATCATCTCGAAACACATTTCAGTTTGAGATATCTCATGTCTTGATGACCGATTCTTGCAAATGAATAGATTTTGCTTTTTATTGACTTAAAATTTGGACGGAAAAAAATACAATGAAATCCACTTGAAATCGTTGTATGTGACCATAAAACGGAATTGTACACTTTCGATGGGCAAATTTAGCAACAACAACAAAAAAAACCAAAACAACGATAAACGCAATAATACAATATGGTACAAACGCATTGCGCGCCGTGTTCCACTGATAAATTGCGAAACCATTTTTGTTATTCATGTGCGAGCGGTGTGTGTGCGTGCGTACGGTACGAGTTCGACAAAACTTGCTTTTCAACATCAACAA
Organism: Aphidoletes aphidimyza; assembly: GCA_030463065.1. Taxonomy (NCBI): domain Eukaryota; kingdom Metazoa; phylum Arthropoda; class Insecta; order Diptera; family Cecidomyiidae; genus Aphidoletes; species Aphidoletes aphidimyza. The sequence goes on along the minus strand of CM059997.1, from coordinate 11,404,258 downwards.
CAACAACAAAACTTATTACAACATTCGACGGTGGTCGACTCATCGTCACCGAAATCACGTTGAACTACGCACGACAATTACTCAAAATTGTGTCATAAGCTCGGTGAGCTATTTTGATAGAGAGGATAAATGTCGGAATTGAACAGTTTCATTGATGATTGTTACAATCGCTGAATAAGAGCCAATGAAAGAGTTAACAAGCGAGCGAGGGAGCGAGCGAGTGTGTGTGTGTGTGAGAGAGAGAGAGAGAGAGAGAGAGAGAGAGAGAAAGACATGAGAGAAAGAAAACAGCTCTCATCAATCGAGCTCAGTTGCGCATCCCATTTCGAATAGAGCATGAGGTGCCAGTGTTTGCGTTCGCATTACTAGCTTATATAAAATGTTCATTGATTAATTATTTACCCATTTTTTTTCTTCAATAGAATCACTAGAAAAGTATAAAGTTAGTGCAACATACCACGTTCCGTACACACGTACGCATGCACACGTTTACCACATGCATTGAGAAACGAGCGCATTCGAGTTCACTACTTGAACAACAACAAAAAATGTACAATAAAAAAAAACATAACAACAACAACAAAACTTACAAAAACAAAACGAAAACTATACATATATATATATAATATATATATATATACGCAAATCGCATTGTACCATAAAATAAAATGCAAAATTCAGGACAAGGTCGTAGTTGACCGAGTATTGGTGTGTGGCTTTAATATGTAGTGCAACGAATAGCTTTTGCGGCCGATTCGGTGTATGCGCTTGTGTGTTCGACCGTTTTCGTGATAGTTGTATTACACTTCATACTCTTTTTTTCGTTGTTGTTATTGTATACACACAAATTGACACACTAGACACTAGCAATCACATGAACGTGTTTTGTGTGTGTGTGTGTGTGTGTCAGTGATGTTGCGAAAAAAGCCCAGATAATTTCGTTTTCTATTATACGTTTTTCAATTTTAATTTCATGATAACAAATGTACATTGAAACTTGCACTTTTATTTGAAAGCGAATTAGTTTTTTTTTTGTTTCGTTTGAAATGAATATTCTCGACTCTCGATGTGTTGGCTGTTGTCATCACTTGGTGAATATTTTTTTGCTGTTTCGTATACATTCAACGGCATTTGGTGCATTCGGTACATTTCCTTCAGACAAATGTAACATGATTGCAGATCACATGATGTGCACATTTCAACCCATTGCTTATTTTGCTAACCTGTTGTTTTGTTGGCCAATGATACGAAATCATTTCACCGTTAATTAGGCCTCCCAACTTTTTGAGCTGCAAAAATCAGGTCTTCACCACTTCATATCATTCACAACTGGTTACCATACTGTTCTCTAGTGCACTGATTCAGTACCAAATCGATGTCATGATTGGATATAATTTAATTAAAGAAAAAAAAAAACAAACAAACAACAACACACAATCATTTTGTGTGCCACAACTTTAACATTGCCAGAGGAGAACATCGATGACCTATTTAGAAAATCTGCAATAACTTTGCAATTGATCGACACATCTCTGTGTGTGCTTTGTAATTAGACGGTTTTTTTGCCGTTCATCGATTTCAAATTGAGCAGCAAAATTGAATTTGAGATGTAATTTCAATAGTTTAGCATACAATCGCTATCGTTCGCGCACGCACATCATTGTGTATTGCAAACCTCTCAGAATGAATTATTTCTCATAAATATTGTTGGCCATTGTGATAGCACATAGGCCAAATGTGTTTTGAAAATTCGAACCGAGATCGAAAATGGATCAATTTAAATTACTCAAAATATAGCTGTGTAGTTGGTTCTTTGGTACTCTGCCCACATTATGTTTTTGCGATCGCATTCAATGAAAATGTACAAGTACATTAAGCTACTGGCTGCTATTGCCGAATGACGCACTTTCGAATTCAAAATAATACTTCCGCAACAGTAAGCTAGCGGACGCATTCTGCCATTCAATGTTGAATGGGCCGTCGAGGTTCAACCTCTTTCTCTCGCACTCATTGAAACATTTATTTCGGATAGCGGCACAGCTTGGATGGAACAGGAAATATGGATAATTTATGCATGTTACATTCGATTACTTTTAAAAAAGTAATGGCATTTAAATGCCATGTAATATGACAGCATTGGCGGCGAAAGGGAAAATCAATAAAACCCGAGCCACATTCAAATTCGTTAGTGAGTTCACACACACACACACACAGTGCAACGCCGCAAAAGTGTGAGGCACTTTGGAAACTGGGTTATTGTGTCAAATGAAGCATTGCTGTTGTTCTAAATGTTTGATAATTCCTTCGTTTTGGTTTGTCCTCGCAGCCGTTTCAATGCCCATTTCCTTAAAAAGGTGCATCGAGTAATTGCATTGCGATGTTGGCTGTATAGCTTCGATGTGTTTCCTGCATGTGTACGCATGCAAAATTCAGTAATATGTAACCGAACTGCTGATGTCGAGGTTAAAATGCAAGCAAATTACCAGAAATCATGCAGTTTCAGCTGCACATTTGCACACGTGAGCAAAACGGTCATTGCTAGAGATTTCTATATTAAGGGTGCGTTCAGCCAAATCAAATGCATCAAAAGTGCATCAAATCCACCGAAACGCACACATTTTCATTCAATTCTTTTATTTGTTGTTTTTGTTGGTTTTTTTTTCTCACTCTCTATCACCTATCTTCATTTGCTTGATTCGCAGAATGCTAGTCAACTGTGACAATGACGCAGAATGCTCTCACCCTACGTGTGTAACGTGCTTACGAATGAAATGCTGCACGCTATAAATAAAGGCATCGTCTGCTGTTTTTAAGATTTCACTCGACTGCATTTTTTGTTGTTGAAGATGTTGTTGTTGTTGCATTTATACTGTATATATCGTTTGAAATCTTTTACTTGTTAAAACCATACACACTATCTCTATCGCTCACTATCGCCTCAATCGCATTCGTTCACTTCGACAACAGACACATAGATGCACACAAATGCATCAGAAACCAATGCAATTTGAACGTGTTTGATGCGGAAAGTGAGTGGCTGGCTCAATTGTAACGAATGCACTCTCAGAAGAATGGAGACTACGTTGCATTACATTGAGCGGCTCGGCTTGAATTGTAGAAAATTTCGCTTTCTATGCTTTCTTTGTACACGCCACATAAACCGGTGTTTAATGTGCTCGTCTTCAAGGCAGCCGAGAGCAAACCGAGAGCAGCAGCAGCAAGAAAAAAAAGTGCATGCAGCAAACAAACAAACAAAAAATACGCTACCAACAACAAATACACGAGACTCGTTTTCAACATATTATTAGTTTCTTGGAGCATTTAAAAAACAGTTTGTAATGACGTGCAATGTATAACAAAAGCAAAAAGAAATGGTTTTTAATTTGAAAAGCAAATGAATTATACAGCGGCAAGTGAACCGCGACAATACGATTTCGTTTCCAATCGCTATCTTTACACCGACGGTGTGTTTGTGTGTGTGTGTGTGTATTTGAACGTTTGCTCTTAAAAATCCATTTTCTCGGTTTTCGCTTTTTTGTTTGTGTGCGATAAATCACAAAGACCATTCTACTGATGCCTAATATATTAACGAAAGTCAATAGTACACAATCATAGTGTACCTATTAGCCTCTATTCATTATTTACGAACGTAAATGATGTCTCAATTCCACTCGATGAAATCCATTTCATTGTTATTTTGATGCAATGTTACTGGCCTTCCAATTGTTAATGCTAAAATATTGGCGAATAGAGGATTTGAAAGACTCCAATCAGAAAATCAGCACAATTCCGGTCACTCTCGAAACAAAGTGGCCGAGTAAAAAGTAGCAATTCACTATAACATCGCATCTTGAAATGGCAAAGGACAACCTCAACAATCACATTTTCACAATAACCAGTTTTCAAACCAATCAGCGCACCATTCAAGCGCGCACTCGTTTTCATTTTCATTTTGATTTTTCAGCATTTTGGAAAAGTCGGTTACAATGCGCTGATGCCAAGTCACAACACATGATTGAAAATTGCACGTATGCAATGTGTGTCTATCGGATACGCTGCAATGTGTTACTCTGATCATGCATTAGGCCTTGATTCTGCTCTGTGTATTGTGTTTGTTTTATTCATTTATCTATTTCTTCGTTTTATTCACTTGAGTTCAGCTGATAGTTGTGCTTTTGCTTTTACTTTTTGCAAAACAACATCGTGAATCACTTTTTCTTCATTTCTTTCGGAAACATTTGAAAATTTCACCGCTAACACAGTGCAAAATTTATTGTTGAATTGTGTGCGCGCGTTACAAACAATTACGCATTGTCCCGATTTTTACCGTATACTGTTTCACTGTGCCGCTGCAACAAACTCAATACAACTACAAGCAAAGCGGGCTTTTCTTTTTCTATTGCACATTGTTGTTTGGCTGCTGTTTGGCTTTTAGAAAAGAGAAAAAAAAACAGCAACAAAATCTCTTCCAATATCGGAATCAATATGTTATCGTTAATATGATCATGCACGTAAACGATGTGTTTTTTTTTCGTTCGTTTGTTCGTTTCAGCCTCACCCGATGTACATTGTGCGTAATTGCACAGTTTCCACTGCATTGCTTACAGCTGCTTTTTGATTTGTTATATTTATGAACATTACCGAAAGTGCAACCAAGAAAATCCATTGAAACTCGTCGATGATTACACATTGAATAGATTTCTCTAATGCCTCTAAATACCGCTATTTATGCCACTCTCTATTTCATGAGCTGGAAAAAAGAAGAAGAAGAAGAAGAAAAAAAACACGATATCAAAATTGTTACGTATTTCTTAGAAATGAGAGAAGAAAAATCCAAATCAAGTAAGCGATCCATTTGCTTGCATTCACTTTGAATGTGTAATCATGCGTTATCAATTCAACTGAAATTTGTTTTTGAAATGGTTGACACTCCTGTTTTTTGTTGTTGTTGTTGTTGCGATGTTAATAATAACGTTATCAAAACATTTTTTTTCCGATAAGAATCAATCGATTTAGCATTGCACTCGAAATGTTATTTATACGTTCAATCGTGTTTTTTTTATAAAATGCATTTGGACAAAGATCACGATGAGCGCCACGCAAAATAACTAAAAATACACCTTGATCCCTACATAGAAGTGTATACTATCTATTTGAATACACACGAATTCAGCGCCAAAATACCCATTTCAAGTGGATTTAGAAAAATTATTCGAATCGAAGTGGATGAGAACAAAGCAGCCAATGATAGCGGAGCCAACGATAGCATACGAATTTATTTTAATTTCATATGTATAGTAGCGCTTTACGGATATGCTGTTGCACACGAAGATTACATCTATTAGATATAATATCTAATAAGACCAATGCACTTTCGCCAATAAAATAAATAAATAACACACACACACACTCACCGTATACTACTCTGGGTGTAGTATATGCAGACTAAATACGCCATTACATCGCACCGATGTGCGCACATTGTTGGCGTTTGGGGAGTCGTCGATGTAATCCGGGTGAAAATCGCATTGTCAAAAAATGAACGAGAGGAAAGCAACTAGCAAAGAATGAAAAAAAAAGAAGAAAAACCCCAAGTCCAACAACAACAATGACCTGAGTGTGTGAGTCTCACACACCGCTTCTTTTCCACATGCAAAATGGCGATGGAAGGTTCAGGACCGAAGAAAACGAATATACATCGAAAAAGGAATAAAGATTACTTGTGCCAGTTACTGAACGATTGTCGATGCTAAAAACGCTAATTAATATGATATAAAGGGCACCTTAACGATTCGACAGTGATGATGTTGTTGTTTTTTTCACACTGCTTCTTCACGGTATGGGTGCAGACGGACGCGAAGTCGCCCGCGCGCACGCCTTTGCAATTGACGACTGCAGGAAAACTTTGAACAATTTCCTTTTTGAAAAAAAAAAACAAATAATAATGTATTATAAATGAATTTTACGAGGTGGTTCAACTCGAGCACAAAATTATAGTTTTGTGTCGACAAAACGCCATTGAAACAATTAGCACAAATTATCATAACTATTCCCGGGAAACGAAATGCAGCATTTCGTTTATTCACTTTCTCGTCGTCATCGTCTCATTCTCTCTCTCTCTCCCACCCCCCTCTGCCAGTCCAGTTGCCTGCCACCCCATTCCATGCACAACACCATTCTAGATCAATTATTTAGTGTGCGACATGTTGAGCTTAAGTAAGACCCAATGAAAAGCATGTGTCGAAATGTGTACATTTCTTTGGGGAACAAATAAAACAACCACAAAATTGTTGCGATAAAGAAAACGGAAAGAGTAGGAGAAGGAGAGAGCGCAAAAAATATAAAAAAAGACGAATACAACGAGCAACAGCAACAGCAACCGCAGCAACAGTAAAGCAACAACCACAAAAACAGTCCCCTCGACTCATAAACATTTCACTTTCAATTTCATTTAGCGTGCATCCATGTCGCACACTCACTCACATTCCGTTCGCCCGTGCAGTTCATGTGGAAAGCTTTGACTACATGCATTTTTAGTCCATTGCCCACAATTTATCTATGTATTTACGCGCGACTCTTCGTATAACGAAACCATATATACATAGACCATAGACCACATGCATTCGGATCGACACTTGGCACCCAGCGTTATTTACATTCGGGATCACATGCCACATTGCATCACAAGAAAATAGTAAAAGAAACGAAAAGAAAAAAAAACGAAACCAAAGCCCCAAAAATGACTTGAATTGTACTCATGTACATGCATACAATTCACGATCTTTCGCGTTCTCAGTTAAAATCAATATGAAAATAGTGAAATGAGAAGAAAAAAAAGAGCAACTAAACGATAGAACAGCATACAGGATTCACTTGAAGTCGAACATTGGGGTCTTATGTAATGGAATCACTCTGCAATCTCTTTCCCGCCCTCTCTCTCCCTCTCTCACACACTCGCTGCGTGTGAAAATTATCGTTTCCATTTTGTTTGTGTCTTTTTGTTGTTGTTGTTCTTCTCTGGGCAAAGGTTATTCAAAGTCATTTCTATTTCTATTGAGAGAGATAGAGGAAGGGTAGTGAATGAACGCAAATCGAAATGCATAGAACATTGAAGCGGCAAACGCTATATGCTCGCTTCGTTTACTTACTTGCACTCATTTGGCGGGTTCGTTGTATAGTTGTGTATTTGATTCCTTTAAAATTGATGTATGCCGCATAGTAAATTGAATATTATATACACACACACAAGTTTTTCTCTATATCTCGTCTCTGTCCCGCATCGTGTAGCCCCACTGTAAGCTTACTATTTTAAAATTCGTGTTCTATACATAGAGCATTTGGTATTATTTATCAAAGCTTAGGTACACGTAACAATTCGAGTGCATTGAATTTTGTGAATAGTACATGCAACAGCAGCAATAACAACATACTATGCAACGACTCAACAGTAAATGCGACTGTTGAAGGTGCGCCTTCATAATATTTGATATTTTTGAGGTTATACGACGGTGTTTTTTTGTGTGTGTGTTTGTGTTCGTTATATGTTCAGTTCATAGTCTTATGCTATCGCTCCGTTCCATCTGCACAATTTGGCTTAAGTAAATTAATCACTTTCGTGTGAATGTTTTGTTATTGTTGTTGTTGCTGTTTAAAAAGTTGCCGTTTAACCGAACCGTATGTGAGTTTCACATTCACAAATGACCGCTTCAATATTTCCGTTTCGAACGAGTTCAGTTCCTGCGCGAATGTTTCCATTTAAATGTCACGTCAAAATAAAATGGATACAGAACAACACCAACAACAACAACAAAAACCCAATTACTTTTTACTTTGACTTGTATGTCCGGTTCGGTTCATTCATTCACTTTATTCCGTGCGCTTAGCTCCAATAACCGTTGGCACTGTTGGGGCGGTGATTTTCAGGGAAAGTTATCCCAGTTTATAACAGCTCCACAGCGCTATATATTAATGTTGAAATATATCGGTAATTCACTCCTCTGGGTGAACAAACAAAAATGCCTTTGACGAGCTAGCGACAGAAAGATGTGTGCGTGTGTGTGTGTGTGTGTGTGTGTGTGTGTGTGTGTGTGTGTGTGTGTGTGTGTGTGTGTGTGTGTGTGTGTGTGTGTGTGTGTTTGTTTGTGCGAGCTCTCAAGCTTGAGATATGAAAAGGAACGGCACTGGATAGAAATGTCTAGCCATATTGATCGAAATGGGTTGAGTGCAGCGCACCCATTTAAAAGACGACACACAGCGTTCGAAGAAAAATTCGAGCAATACACACACACACATATACACACGTTTATGCGTTGCATTGTGCAATGTGACATGTGAATATGCTGTGTGGACTTGTGTGCAATGTCACGAAAGTCCTGAATGGATAAAAACGTGGAAAAGGGAAATATTTTGATAAGATCATGCCACTTGCACGCTCATCGAAAAAGGTTGAAGACTTCAAAAGAGTCCAATAGTTGTGTACAGTTTTTTTTCGACACTTCTCTCCCTCTTTCGCTCTCGCTTTCGTCCTCTTTCGTTCTATTATCATCAGTGAACAATCAACAATTTTACGACATGCTACATTGCGAACATTGAAAAATCACAAAAAAAAAACTAAAAATACTGAAAAATATGAAGAAGAACTTGCATTTACATACAATTTTTACGACCAAATTTTCACATTTTCTACTCGAAATGACTAAATGACGTTCGAACTTCTTTTTTTTTTAAATGTCTGCAGCCATATCACAATATTGTTTTTAATGAGTATTTCTTAATATGAAAAAAAAAACATATTGTGTATACCATATTTTGCACCACGTCACGTTGCGAAACACGCAATTTTATCACGTCACCATTGCTTTTTGTATGAAATTTATGGTTTTTTATTGTTGTTGTTGTTAAAAGATGAATTTAAAATAAAAGATATCGTAGTACAGTAAGAGTGCATAGCAACTGACCCAACTCGGCTGAAGGGTGTATTATATTTATCTAATTCTACCGTCAAATTAATTGCTGGACGTTTTTTTTCTCTCTTTTTTCGTTTTTTTTTTTTTTAATTTGCAGTTGATACAGAAATACCGATTATAAAGCACTCATCGAGTCCACCAGCGCTACCGACACACAACCAGCCACAACAGATATCACATCAAAACCAACAACAGACACATCATCAAACCCAACGGAATCATCTTCAAACATCCCATCATCATCAGCAACAGCAAAAACAGGTCAGTCATTATCGAAAATTCATTGAAATCCATTCCCCGGTGGTGGCTATTGGTTGGTTTTATTTTTGATGTTTGGTTTTTATTATTTTCATTTCATTGCAAATTTATAATTGACTTGCAATTTGCAACCTAACCAATAGCCAATTGGCTAGATTGCCAGTGCCACCACAAAAGAATTTTTCATTTTGGCGTTATTCCATCATATCGCCTTCATCATTTCCGATTTCGATTGCAAACTAACTGAATAACACTTATTTTCCGTTTTGATTCCGTAATATACAGCAACAACAACAGTTATCGCATCGACCATTACTGCATAACTTATTGAGTGGAACGGCAACACCATATCACAGAAATTATTGTACATCGAGTACAGGTTAGTGGGCAATCATTTGTAATAATAGATTTTTTTTCTTCTTCTTTTTCTTTTAAACAAAAAAAAAACAAATGATTTAAAATTGTGTGAATGGGTTTGAGTATGATTGAATGCGATTGGAATGTTGATCAAAAACAAGAAATCACACGAGTAAAAGTTAACATTTGAACAGGGAACAAAATTATTGTATGCAAAATGATCAAAGGAAGTCGAGTCTCTATATCAAATTGATTGTTGAAAAAAACCCAGAGAACTATATTGAATTATAGATGAGAAAAGATTGCGTTAAATCAGAGTCATAACGGAAATTTTTTTATGTCATTGGGCCTGTATGGTAACTTTAACGCACTTTTTTCGTCACTCACTCTCTCTCTCTCTCTCTCTCTCTCTCTCTCTCTCTCTCTCAACCTTAACGACAGACAGTAAAATTCGTTATTTGTACATAAATTTCCACGTAATGATATATGAATGCCATTGTAATGGCCAGCATCATCTTCTGTATCTTTTTAATAATGGAAATGACCATCTCCATATCTTCAGTGTTTGCCAAACGTCTTTTGTTCACCCGAATATTTAGTGACGGCATTTGAGCATCTGAAATAATTCAATGCGATCTTTCGCGCTCTCTCTCTCTCTCTCTCTCTCTCTCTCGATCTCTTCTTGTGTTTATTTTGATAGACGTCCGAACCCTTTAGATTGATTTCAAAATTGTACATTGGGTGGTGTGACCAAAAAAAAAAAAAACAGACGCACACAAACGGCACAATACCAAGTTGAGTGTATAAATGTTCATCAAAATCCTTCGTTTCGGTTGACGTTAACAGATATTTCAACTCGTCAAATTTTATCTTCCGCTATTCATGTTCCTGTTGTTCAGTTGTTTTGGAACAGAGTGTCCAGTTAATGTATTGTAGAAAGTATCCCTTTTCGATCGAAAATAATTTGAATTAGAAAAACCAAGATGAATTGCGCTCTCGTCCGGCCGTTGGATGTTGAATATTCGTTTTCATTGAGATCAAATTCACAAAATCATGTATAGTTGTTATACAGTGGCAATAGCCGTTTATTTGGCGCACATTTGAAGCGGTCAAGCCCTATGGTTTGATTTAAAGAAGCAAACACATCGAAATGGAAGTGAAAGAGAGAAAGAAAAAAAACACCCTGATGTGTTTTAGGTCCCGTATGAACATCCATTAGATAACTAATGCAATGCTAAACTATGGACAATGGAATGATCGCACCTCATATTGTGGACTGATTATGTTAATCAGTTTCAATGGATAGTTTCACGTTTGAAGCAAAACCAAAAAAACACAAACGAGTCAAGTTTTTTTTTATTTGATTTGTTGTCCATTTCGGTTATAAATTTTGACCATTTCGGAACCAGCCTTAGAATACCGGTACAATTTTCGACACACGGAAACTATTTGATCGAGAGAGAGAGAAAAAAAGGAGGAAAAAACAGCATGTGCGACATAGATTAAGTAAACTGGCGACGGCATTTGTCCGGCAACTCTTCAATTTAGAGTATACCAACTGGTCAAGCGATGATTCAATTTAAAGACGTTACGTTTAAAAAAAAAAGGAGTCAGTTCCATTATTGACCCTGCATACGAACATCCTATTCTTTTGAGCGGCAATAAACATACCGAACGGTTTTCTTTTGAAGCGTCAATTTCTGAATTGTACACAGGCATGTCGCTAAATCAATTCTTACGCACCTTTGCCGAAAGGAATCGATCATTCTCATTGAACAACAATGAATAAAGAACACGTTGATTGGAATTTTTGTTTATTTTTTTTTTGTGAACACCACAATTTATACGCAAATTATACAAATGTTATAGAAACCAATCAAACCATGTTCACTTTTACCTTTTGTTAATTGAAACAAAACCAGTTGCACGTTCACTGCATAACATTCATTTCTTTATATGTAATCCTTTTCAATGTTTTTATTTTATGGGTCAAATAAGATTTTTACCTACTTCTTGAGTCGATGCCGTGTGTACTACCATCAGTTGCTGTGTTGAATGTAATTTTTTTCCCGCTCCAACAGATGATAGAGTAAATTGATGATTTTTAATATGTTAGGGGAAGAGTATATAACACGCATGGAAAAAAAAGAGTGTACAACACACAACAACAACAGCTCCTAATACTATCTTGGTATTGTCAAGGGTAAATATGATTTACCCACTACACACACTAGGCACGCATTCACCATGCACATACCGGCTCTCTTGTAATGGACAAATTACACACGCAAATATGGTGCGACCATTTCAGTTGTTTTCGGTTATTCTTTGCTATTTTTAGTTAGATTGGGCACATATACAATGTGTTTTTTTATAGCCGAACAAAATAAAAGATAACGGCGTCTCATGATGCATCCGTGAGAAATAATTTATTCAAATTAATTCAATAATTTGGATTCCACTCGCTATCAACATCGAACCAGTCTGTCTACGTCGTTTTGATACTCATTGCACTACTCTGGGTCTTTTTGTTTTTGGTACAATTCGGGATGATAAAATGATGCCGTCACGGAAGAAAACTAAAAAACAAAATTCTAGACAAGAATTTTTGGGTGAAAAAAAAACCAACAACAGAAAGAGAGGAAAAAAAATAAATTGCAGAGAATTTCAAACCATTGAATTGAAATTGAAGAAAAAAAAACTGGAAATGGTAATTAGAAATCAAGTCTGATGAACAGATGAAAAGATCAAAAGGAAATAAGAGATTTCGTTTTTTTTATGAATGAGCGAAAATAAATCGGTTTTATAGCATTCAAAGCGTTTTTGGCAATCCAATTGATATGAGATTTAATAGAATGTTTTTGTTCGATTTGCATTTTTGTTTAAATATTCTATTTATTGGTGCGGTTTTTTTTGACGACGAGCATTTTCCTCTTCTGTATTTTTCTCCATGCGTTTAGGATCTCTACCACCAAGTCCAGCTGATAGCGGTGTGTCTGATGTAGATAGTTCGAGTTCAGGCGGTCAACCATGCAGCGAGGAACTGAAAGCCCGATTGGGTTTGCAACCACACGTTGCACCACAAACAGTTCCTGGACCATTCCTAAATCCCAACTATTATCACAATCCAACGCAGCTCAGAAATATCTGGAACAATCGTAATGTTCAATGTGAGTACAACATTATTTTAATCTATTTAACATAAAACAATAAAAAAAAAACGGAATGGATTATTCATGGTTGTGTTTGCGATTTCAAGGAACAATTTCAAATGTTCATAGTCGATATTCCGAAAATGTATTCAAAATTGGCAACGGAAACATGTCAATTCGAATTTTGCAAGCCATCCATTTCAATATTTGTGAACGTAATTGGTGTAACGCCATGAATTGAAAAACGTGCGTAAAAATTTACTCTATCGCCGCTCAACGCGATAATCGCGTATCACTATTTTCATAGGATTTTATTTTTACGTCATTCTCATGCCGCTTTCGCTGCCGCACTTTTTTATTTTTAGAGTGGCTAGTCGTCATCGACTGTACGCACTTTGTTCGAGCCTCGTAATTTACTTGACGAAATTGACTCACACTGTTATAACGAATAACGAACAACAACAACAATAACAAAAGAAGTGAAAACAACGAAATGGTCATAATGTTGTTCCTAGGTCGGGACAGAAAAGATAGAATATAATACGCGGAAAATTGATAATAATGCTTCATCACAGACAATTTGAATGTGGCTCATTTCGTATTCGCCATTCGTTTGTCCATATCGTGAGATAAACGTGCGGTTGAGCTCGCGTGCTCTCTTTCTCTCTCCCTCTCTTTCGCTCTATCTATCTGTTTCTATCGAAAAATCACGAAAGAAAAAAACAGTTTCTCACACACAGAGAGAGAAAGAACAAGCTTCTCAATATAGGCACAGCAGCTCATAAAATGGATTACTGTGTATCAGAGAGACTCGGCTCGTTCTTATCACATTATTTAATTTATTATATAGTTGTATTGAAATCAATATCACAAAAATTGTTTATTTGACATATAAGTGCGAGCGGGGCATAGTATGGTGATTAGTGATACCATTTCTACGCGAAAACAACGCGTATTCCTTGACCACACACAACACAAAAATTATGTGTGTTTTTTTTTGCAGTCTTGCCTTCTGGTTACTGGTATTTACATTTGTCTGTCATTCCTTTTCGGGTAATTTTTGTTTCTGTCGTATTTTCGTATTGTGTTGAACGCATTTCATTTCTCTTCTTTTTTTTACTTTTTCCTTTTGTCATTTATTTGTCAGTTCGTCATACTCGCGTTAGTCAGCTCAACTGGCTATGTTCTCATATGCGCAATTTCGTGCATTTTATTTATGCAGCCATGTCAGTCAACAAATACACAAATTTTTGTTGTTATTCGGTTCTCTCTCGTCAAAGTCTCATTAATTCATTCAATTCATGTGACAAACAATTCATTTACGTAGTGCAATCGAATTTCAAGTGTGCACGATTGGGTCGCGCGCAAGCCGCACAGAATGATGAAAAATTCTTCTGTGTCGTTCTTAAAAGACATTTGAATGATAAGTTCAGGCGATATGATATTTTTATTTCAGTTCAAACAAAACAACCGTCATTTTCTCTTTTTTTTTTGATCATTTGGGATATTATCGCGTGATATACCCTCTCAGACCGATATAACCGATATAAATGGTATAGGAACACATTTTCGGTTGCATATAATTTTGGTTGCGATGGAAATGGAACAAAAATGATAGACTACAAATTTGTTTCGGATGATTTTATTTTATTTTTTTGAATGATCGTGTCAAAAATGCTATAAATTGTTGTATAAATAGAGCAGCGGCTACGAAAGAAGCAAACAAAAAAAAAATAAATAAATGAAACTCATGAGAATGAATTGTGTGACAAAAAGCGCTTAGACAAAATGATAAATTATTATCAGCCAATAAAAATGCAGAAAGTATCGAAATGAAAGAGGGCACAAGACACGCGAGTGAATGAGTGAGAGAGGAAAACAGAAAAATTTGGAGGAAAACAAAATCAAACACCGACACACAATTAACTATTTGCAAATTCGCGCAACAACAGCAGCAACAACAAAAAATGAACAAATAAACAACAACAGCAAAAAAAACGACCAACAACAAAACCAAATTATACACACACGAAAAGCATTCAAGCAAATTGGTGTATGTGCAAGTGGGCTTATAAGTCATGGATGATACGGAATCGCAATTCGCGCACGGAGTCATTCGCATTTTAAAATGAAATCGAAAATATCATTATATTACAAATACCGAACAAACAAAAATCAACCAACAACAACAACAGCAAATGAAACATAGACTCGACCGATCAGAAAATAGCTGCCATTGTATTTGTACGCTTGTATTCGTGGCTGCTAGATAAAGTGAAGAAAATGACGAAAAAAAATATGAAGCGGTAGTATATGTACATTGATTCGATTTGTATTGCAACGAGCAAAGAAAAGAAATAAAAAAAGGCAGCGAATGAGCAACCGACAAACACCGATACACTTGCACTGTATAGCGATGAAAATCTGTATATATGTTTTTTCTCCTGTCTTTCGCTGGCTGTTGTTGTTGTTGTTGTGGTGAGCTTTTGTCGTGTGTTCGCCTGCATATACTTGTATTCATTTGATTTATATGCTGATGTGCGCGATCAAATAAGCCAAAATTGTGTGTTTTGTGCACTTGGAATAGGCCATTCTAAGTGCTTCGCAAATGATTTCCGAAGAAATCTGTCTTGATCGTTTCATCGTTACAGCTTACACATCTTTTTTTCCGCCGACTTTTGCATAAACGTATTGTTCGCACGTTTCAATGGATTGTTGTTATGCAGTCGCATTGACAATGGTGACAGCGCACTTGGTACGACGGCTTTTCGATATAGGAACAACAACAGCAACAACAACATAAAACTGATGAAGTTCGCTAAATCTACTGTGCGATGGATTACAAAGTGGTGTTGGGCCCACATCCACACAATTGCAATTTTACTCTTTTACACTGGACAATAGATTTTTTTTCTTCTTCTGCCATTGCGATGCGTTTTTAACTTCTGTTTTATTATTAACCTATATTCATTCGTTCGTATTTGTTAAAAACATATATATATATATATATGTGTCTTTGTTGCTGCTGCTGTTGTTGTTGTTGTTGTTCAATTCACGTTCGCCTCTAAATATTTCCTCTTCTTCTTGCATCGTAATTTATTAGCTAGATGTGATTCCGCGTGTATGTATATTGTGGCTGCAGCAACAGAATGTTGATGCGGCCGATTTTTTTTTTCTTCAATGTATGCAATCCGAGGTGTATTTTGTGTGTTGTTATTGGTGTTTGCTGCTTTGGCTATGAACACGACAGCTCAAGACTGTATGTGCATGTGAGCATACACAGGCCAGAGAGTGAGTGAGTGAGTGAGTGTGTGAGAAAGGGAGAGAGAGATAGAGACATATAAAAATTGAGTGATGTGCTCACCACGATTGGCCTTCAAACCAACATTTTTTGCATTAGAGTACATTCTCCTTTGGAATATATTTAGCTAAATGCAATAACAGCACAAAAATCGCGAGTCCGCACGCGCACTTTCGTACACAGCGCGCGCACACTCAAATTCGCCAAATAACATACACCGCGCGAAATAATGAGAGTGGAGAGGAAAAAATAGCAAAATCCGGTAACGAAAACCACGATGGCACAATGATGAAAAATGAAACAAAACAAATAGTCAGCCCAATCGTCTCGGTTCACACAAATGGGCTAAAGTGAGATGGGAATGCTGAAAGAGCAACACCGAGCGCGAGATATTCGTTAATCGCGAAACAACAACAACAACAATAACAAAACAATAAGAATTGTGAATGGATACTTTATACAATATTTTTCGTGATATTGTTAATGAGTGATGACACACTTTCGGATCTCTCTCGGTGTTTTTTTTTATTAATATGTCCTATTACACTCAATTGCCGAAGTGCTTAGATCGCCTAATCGCAGCTCGCTTGCGCCTATTTTTTCTCTCTCACTGTATTGCATGGTCTCGCTCTTTCGAAAACAAAAAAGAAAAAAAAATAACTTTGCAATATTTTAATTTTTCAATGTACACATTTTTATTCGTCGATTCTCAATGGAATTAATTAAATTTTCGATCGAAGCACACACGGAGGCTAGGCGCACTGCATATAGTTAGTCCAGATTGTTTATTTTGCTACCTATTTTTGCTTAAAACACGCCTTCTCAGCGAATTTACATCGATAATTTGTCCGTCATACAACAACAACAGCAACAAAAAAACTGACTATTTTTATAAAAAAATGCTCATGCTTCCGCTCAACGTTAATATTCGTATGTTGATGTTTTTTTTTGTTTCTTTTCTACTGCTCGCACGCTCCAATCGAAAGCGGGTTATTTCAGTTTAAACGAATATGCATTGTCACATTTTTGCTGTTCTGTATTGAAACAAAATTATTTGGAATCTCCCGATTTCATTTGGCCCCGTATCGAGTTAAAATCAGTTCGGTTGTTTGTGTTACGTCATTGGAATTATCAGAATGACAATTTTGGAAACTTTTGCGCATTCAAAATATTCATTTGGGTGTTTTTTTTTTGTTGTTGTTGTTGTCATGAATTTGGTCAAATCAATGGATTTCCAGAATTTCAATTCCAATCATTGCTAATTTATCTCAAAGCACAAACCGAAATAAATGCGCCTTTTTTATGTGGTCAACACATAAGAATTCCAACTAAGAAATTACTTGCATTTATTCCTTTTCCTGTTCTATTTGAAAAGCATTGAGCCAGTGCTTAGGTTTCCGCGAATACAAATCGCTATTTAAGCCCGTTAGCATTGCACTTGCCTTCCCTTCTCCTCTCTTTTCGATGAGTTGTGATTTTATTATATTTTCCAAATGGAATAAAAATAAAATTGAATAAAAAAAAAACGAACAACAAAATCTACGCTGGAAGATAATGTACGCTCGAGAATTTAAAAAAAGAAATTAAATAACATTCGAATGCTGTGTGCGATCACTAAAGGAAATGAAATTACTACAACACGGAAAACGAAGCAAGCAATAAAAAGGAACAACACAGCAGCAGCAGCAGCAAGAATAACAACTACAAAAATTATACAATGTTTGCCTATCAAATTGTTTATAATCTGCAAGCACGAATCAGTGAATATTAAGGCGGGTGAAGTGCATGTGTGAGTGAACCTGTAGATCAAATGCTAAATCGCAAAGGCAGCAGCAAGCAAAACACACACACAACAAGGGCAAAAGAATAAGGATGTGATACGGAAAAAAGTGTGAGCAACGAAAAAAAAACAACCAAAGTAGCGAGCAAAAAGAAACAATTCGCAGCGAAAAAATAGAAACGTCATCGACAACAGCGCATCGCGATTGAAGTATAGAGTCTATACATAGTTAGAACCGATTATATTATTTCGCAGACATGCACACCAGGAATGCTTTATTACTGTAACTTCATCACAATCATCGTTTCATTCGGTTTCATTCAAACCACATGTGCTAGTCGTCGTTTTTTTTTCTTTTCTCTCTTTCTCTCTTTCTCTTTCGCTCTGTCTCGCTCTGTCTCGCTCTTTCTTTCCTTCTCTTTCTATCTCTCTTCATTTTCGTTCGGTTGTTTTTTTGCTGCCCGCTTTGCAACTTCATATTGAGTAATATATAGTATATACGGATATTCGTATAGCGTGTATAGCTAAAGAATACAGAATATTTGTTGCATGATCAGTAAAAGTGGTCATCGACACATCGTCTTTGCACGTATTCTGAAGGTCACATTATAACAAACGGTATAGATGCACATAATACAACACTGTATATCCAATGCACACAGGAACACACCGAAAAAAAGCAACAGCAACACCGATGAGCGCACACACTTTCAATGTACGGCGACGGTGGCATCGACAGCAGCGGCAGCGCAATATTACGTGTGTACTGTGCTCATGCGACACACAGAGAGCACAAAAAGTCAGTGTGCAAAAGCGAAGAAAAAAAACTGAAATACAAAAACAAAACACACAACAATCATTAGCTTAGAGCGATCGCAGGAAGAGAGCTGTAAGAACAAAAAATCGGACGGGTCGCTATAATCGTTTAACATATAGAAAAATATACAGCGCGGAAAAGAAAACGAGTACAAAAAAAAACCGATGGCTCGGTAAGAAGACTCTTAATGCGCGTTCATTTGGTACACGTGAATTCATATTCACCGTTTCGTGTCATTTCTGGTCTGATTTTCATATCGCATTTAGCAGAAATGCCTGAAATTTACAATGATATTCGGTTAAGTAAATAAGGTTGAAATGGTTTACCGGCGGGCCACACGGTTTAATTTCGAGAAAAAAAATGTCACCTGATTCAATTGTTGGTGAATTGGAATGGATTGCACAAATGTCTTTGCACAAATGTTGATTCTCGGTGTGCTCTTTTATGTTTTTTTTTTATCTGTTAAAAACGATAAAAATGATTTCAGATTTTTGTGAATTTCTTTTCTTGAAACTGCACTTGAAATTGCTTCTTGATTTTTAAAAAAAAAATGTCGGAAAAGAAAAAAAACGATTTAAAATGGTTTGAAATGTTGTTCTTAATAAAACTAAATTCCAAATTTGCATCTAATTTTTGTTTTTCGTTTCAGTGGCCGAAAATTATTATCCCCATTTGATAAACGGTGCTTACAATCCATCGCACTTTCAAACGCCATCACCAACCCGAAGTTTTCATCCACACAGTGTAATCCAGACGCCAACATCGAGTGTCAACGATGATTTATCGTATATGATTGAATTTGGTTTGCAGCCCAGACGGATAAAGAAGCAACGCAAACCAAAAATTGAGATGGGCGTTAAACGGCGAAGTCGTGAAGGTTCCACGACATATTTGTGGGAATTTTTATTAAAATTACTGCAAGACCGTGAATATTGTCCACGTTTCATCAAATGGACGAATCGCGATAAAGGTGTATTCAAATTGGTGGACTCAAAAGCGGTGTCCCGTTTATGGGGTATGCACAAAAACAAACCGGACATGAACTACGAAACAATGGGCCGAGCCCTTCGATACTACTATCAGCGTGGAATTTTGGCCAAAGTCGATGGCCAACGTTTAGTTTACCAATTCGTTGACGTACCTAAAGATATAATTGAAATCGATTGTTCAAGCGCGTAAACCAAATAATAAATTGTTGTTCTTTTTCTTTCTTGTTCGTTTGTTTGTTTCAACGATTAAAAAAAAAAAAAAAACAAAAACAAAAATTAACACAGAAAAGATGAAACAAAACACAATACAAAAAATTAAAAGCCACACACATACACACAAAAAATCTTAGTTACACATTGAGCAAATGACAATTTGAGAAATTATCTTGCTCGGAATGTATATATTGAACATAAGACAAAACAAAAATTAAATACATACAAATAATAATTGACGCAGAATGAAGAATGGAGATTGAAAACAAAACAAAAATTTATTATATCTTTGCACTCCCATCTCTCGTGGTCAAATGGACAAATGATAGAATGATAGTTTCTTTTTTATCAAAAGAAACGAAAAAATAAAACAATTGAAATCTATTCGGAACTGTGTGGCACAGGAATACCTCTGATAGAAGTACAGTGGTGCGCACGATGATTCTTCTGGAAACCGAACTACTTTCACTTCACATTTTCGATCCGAAATTGATTTTCGATTTGCTTTTGCGTGGAAAATTCTAGAATGAATGAAAACAATAAACATAAAATTGAACCGGGCACGAAATTGAACTGGCCAATATCTGCCACTGTCCAGTCTCACGGACAAAAAAAAAAAAAAAAAAAAAACAAAAATGTAATTCGATCGAAAATCGTCCACCAAAATTTCTGAACGTAAACCATGAAGCTTGAAAAAGCGCACGATCGCATCGGTAGTTACGTCGTATTGCTCAACGTCAATATTCATGTTAATTCCTTTTTTCGGGATATTCTTACAAAAATGCGTTTCCATCGATTGTCGAGGTACTCTTGCGTTGACTCGGTACAATATCCGAAAATCCAAATAAATTTTGCGATGAAAGTGAAACAGATAAAATGATAGTGGGAAAACTGTTTGAAGAAAAATACGCGACAAAATATTACGCATACAAAAACAAACAACAAATTTATAAAACAAAATCTGTGCTTTATAATGGCATGTAGCGGTTGCATACATAGCGTCAAAACCATCGAATCAAATCGACGATATTGATAAATGTTTAAAAAATATACAGAAAAAAAACTTTCAAGAGCACTTGCTGTGTGAGATTCTTTTGATGTTTGTTTTTTTCTTTTAAATAGATAAATGCAAAAATTGAACAAAAACCTAAACTTTAAATTATCATTGAAAAAAATGAATAGAATATTATATAGAATATATATATTTAGAGACATTACCACAGTACAGCAACAGATGAAAAATATATAGAGTTAAAGAGTAACAAAAAAAAAAGAAATTTTGATTACGAAATTCACACTCATCCACACACATACACTGCATTGTAGCATGTTTTATCCACATGCCAAATAGCGCATCAGAACCTATATATACACAAACAAATACAAACGAGACAAAAGAGTTCATTGAAATGTTTTGCGATATTATTATTTCATAATAATCGCCCAAAACGACATTATTTATGTTAGTGTTAAAATAGTGTTGTTTTTTTATTAGCAAAAGAAAAATAAATGAGAAAAAAAATGAGGTATAAAATTTAAAGATATAAAAGTTTTACAATTTTATCCGTCAAAGTTCAAAAAACTACAAAAAAAAACAAAACAAAGCAAACAAATGAAAAACAGTGCTGAAATTGTTGATTCTCGATGCGGCGACACTTTTCCCACTTAGATTAATGATGTCGAGTCGGAAATCGGTCGCATTTTTGTGCAATAAAAATAAACTAAATAAATGAATGAGATAAAAATGACACACCGAGAATCGGTTGGGTCGATAAACAAATTACGACTTGAAACCACAAACAAACAAACAAAATGAAAAAACAAAAAAACTAACAAAATTTCAGCACACAACATATTCTCTATTGCGAAATTATTTTATTCATATTCACCGCATTGTACAATTTTAGTAACCTCATTTTGATCGACATTGATCGAAAGCGAAATTTATTGAGCTAAAAACAAAAAAAAAAAAACAAATTTTAGGCGTACGACAAAAAAAAATCCATTTTTTGATGAAACATTTTCTGTGTAGGAAACAACAACAAAAAAAACAGACAATTTTTGTTTTAGCGGAAATCGATCTTACCTCGTGAATTCGATTTATCGTATCCACAAGAGAATTTTTCATTAAAAGTGAATATAGTGAATGAATTGTGGGGCTTTGATTTATAATGCGAATATTTAAATCGAAAGAAAATAGAATCCCATCGAATAGAATTTGGTATGGTTGATTGCATTTTGTTTTGCATTCGATGCAACGAAACATTTGACGCTGTTTGAAAATCAAGCTTGATTTTCATCCAAAATTCCACATTTTTGCGACTATTGATTTTGTCTTTTATAAAGCACATTCAAGTAAATCTATAAATTGGAAAACAATGAATTGGAAAAACGTTTCCACGACAACATCAAGTAAACAGTAAAAATAATAATTGATTAAATTGACAAATTACTACTAGCATCAATAACAACAACAACAACAAAAATGTAAAAAAATGCTTAATTAAAAAAAAATTAAAATTTTCTTTTTGGATAAAAACAAATCAGCAACAATATTAATTTGAATTTAAGAAAAAATTGATTGATAGGTCTAATGAAAATTTAAACAAAAGAAACAACAGCAAAAATGAAAAATTCGATTATAAAAAAAAACAAGTAATTAGATGTAGAGGTTTAAGTCAAAAAGAAACACACAAATACACACACATACAGAGAGAGGCATGAATGAAAATTGGAAAATACCAAGACAGCTAAAGCCTTGGGAAAGATTGATCCGAATCAACAACCTATGTTGAAAGATTCCGAAATGAAGATGAAAAACAAATAAACAAACAAAAATGATGACAACTTACAATATCCCGACACGTCAAAACATAAAGCAAAACGAATCTGAACACTTCAAAAATAAATCACCAAAAAGCGAAAAGAAAAAAAAAGCTCAACCAGCTTCTTATTTTCTCGAATATGATTTCTGGGCGCTTTTTTTGTCTCCTTCTTATCATTAGCGGGCGAATGAGATTCTTTCAAAGTGAGAAAAGAATAAATCACCCTTGAGCTCATTGATCAAAATAAAAATAAGTTTGATCGTGACACGATGAAATGTTTGTCAAACCAATCACATATGATCAAATCAAATAAGAGTTCAATACAGTGTGGAACAATCCACAAATACACACCATATTTTCGGGGCACACATCTATAGGCATCGAACAAATACTTTTCTGTCTGGCGTGATCGCAAGCGCGCACGCTTTAATTTCAATTGTAATTTACACGGAAATGCTTTTAACGGTTCAATCCAATCGTGTTTAACAAAAAAAATATGTATATGGAATTTCCTTATTATGGAAAATAAAACTTGTGATCGATGCTGTGATAATTTCTTCTTTGAAACGCTCTTTTGCATGCCGAGTTTTGACATCTAGAAAGAGCTCGAAAGCCGGCCTATTTGTAGAATGTTTCGAATGAATATTGCATATTTGAGAAAACAAAAAACAAATGAAACAATCACAGTTTCCAATGTGATAATTGATGATGTTATGATTTAATCGGCCAAATTGCGACTATTCTTAAAATAGGCCGTTTCACGAGCACTTCCCACATTCAAAAAAAAAAAACACATTTCACAATTGAATAAATAGCCATACGATTTACGAGCCACTAACCAATTCAGAGAGAGCTTTGGAAGAACATTTTGTTGGAACAATATTTCAATGTAAGAGTATCAACATTTTTAAAAGGGCCAACAAAAACAACTACAACAAAAAATCTATTTCAATTACAATTTTATATTATTGATCAACGATTGATCTTATTGCAATACGGTTTTTGTTATGGAAACACCGGCTGCAATAAACGCTATGTGAAACTGTTAAATGCTTTGCACATCGAACTACAACGGCAACAGCAACCAGTAACAGCTTTCAATGGCATCCACAGTTGCAATAGAACAATCCATGTAAAGTCTAGTTAGTGTGAGTTTAAATCCGTTTAGAGATAAAATATTTGTTGGATATATGACCTTAAACACATTAAATGAACATAAAAACACAGATTACCCAGAATAGAAATATATTAGATGAATGAGCCAAATGGAATGGTTATATATTTAATATTTGGTCGACATTTAAAGTGTTGATGTGACACCGTGTGACGGTGACGATGGACGAGTAACGATGACCTAAAACAAACATCTAAAAGTTGAATATGTAAACAATTACGATACAACTCTAAATACAAAGGAAAAACAAAAAAAAAATCGAATAAGCAACACGTTTAGACGATGTATTTTAACAAGAGAGCAAAAGAGATAGAAAGAGAAAGGCGGAAAGTAAATGCAAAATTCATTTCAAAACAAACATAAATTAGGTGTATGCACACATTTTATTGGATAAAGGACAGACAAAACAAATTTACGTATAGAGTCAATGTTAAATTAGTTTTAAATAGTATTCTATATGCTACATTGATATCGAAACAATTGAGAAATGAAAACAACAAACACTTGTAGACACATCTCATTCTCTCAGACACTGTAACGTTTGACAAGATAACAACAAGAACCAAATTCGGTTGTTTCGAAATCAGTGTTGAGACATTTTAAGCGGTAAATTATTTTCAGATACACTTTCCGCCATATGGTTTCAATTTCGAATTGGACGAGTATAAATGCAATGGCATTCATGCTCATAGAACAAATCGTATAAATTGTTCTCTGTACGTTTTTAGTAAAATTTGAAGAAAAAAAAAGGATTTACTCGCAAAAAATGCGCTTGTTTAACAACTAACAAGGAATAGTTTAAAAAGGAATCATAACTCTCAATCGCCCTCTCCAACCCGCCTCCTCTCTCCCATCCAAATAAGTCGAATAAGTATCGACATATTTTATGCAAATAGAAATTCCAACATACACACAATTTACACACCGGAATAAAAATGCAATTTTTCTCGTCAAGCCACCGACAACCGTGTCACGTGTCTTTGTCAAGAAAGCAACAACAACAAAACCAATGCATTGAATATTTTTACCTTTTTGTAATCTATTGTCATATTTAGGATCAATAAGATGAATTTTAAAAAAATATCAAAAAAAAAATTCCTTATGTTTTTCTAATCAGTGTAAAAAATACTCGTAATGCTAACCAGAAGTTTTGATGGAATTTGACACAGAGATGCCGAATTTTCAATCGCGTTTAAATGTCTTTTGTGTTGATTTGTTCATTTGAAATTTGATTTTTATGTCATTTTATTTCGATATATTGTTCTCTTTGATTTGATTTTATGTGATTCAACTGAAACATACAAAGCTCTTCATTTCAAAACCAATTAAGTTTGTTGACAACTACCCCCCCAGTTAAAAATCATCAACAACAATAACAAAAAACATACATTTTATTAAACCAGGTGAAATTACTGACCGAAAAATTGAAAACACATTCATTTTTCGCAGTTGTGAAACCGTGAATGCATTAGCACTGCCTTCCTTGAAAATAGCTGTTGACTTTAAGTGAAAGAAATAATAAATAGAACAGCTTAAGCGATAAAATAAAGAATAAATTCCAACAACAACAACAACAAAAACAACTCATTCAAAATCATTGGCTGGCAAAACGATGCTTCGTTCGTGCCAAATCGATCAAAATCCATGCTATCACGTGCGATAAGCTCACTTTTGTGGGACTTTTTTTCGCATTCGAACTGCGACGACGTTGTCAAGCATGGAAGCAACAAATTAAACATAAAAGTATACAAATTAGTTTTTATTCTAAAATGACACTTGTTAAATAAAAAAAAAGGTTCATTCAATTTTTTTTCTCTATTATTTTTCCCTTATGTAATAATTTGTAAAGTGTGTATAAATTTTTTTTTGTTATTTTTAAGTTGTTTTTACTTATTATTCAGGAATTCCATGCTGGAAGAGAATGTGCGATTGGGTTGAGCATCTCCGATTTGAGCGATGAGAGGAAAATCCACCGATTCACCTCATTGATATCAAAATTTAACAAAAAATCTGTAAAAAAAAATATATATTCCAATCGAATCTGCACGATGCAATGGCACATTTTCTTCTATTCGGAACTACTGCATTGTTATTATTATTTAACGTTATGTTATATGTAATATTCTATCATTATAAGAAGACAAGAGAAACACACACACACTTTTTAAAGGTGAACGAGAATTTTTTTTTTGTTAAATTAAAGAGCTATAGTCATATACTTGCAATGGAATTGTTTCAGTAACTTTTTTACACTTTTGTTTTTTTTTTGTTTGGAAAAGAAAAAAAACTCTATTGATAAGGAAAACATTTTTGAAAAATTCAAAATTTTCAATAAAGGTCCTCAAAATCACAACAACAACAACAAAATTATTAATTAAAAAGTGACACTGAAATCTTTGTTCACAACTCAAATAAACAAACATTTCTTTCACATTTCAAATAAGATTCGGACGAAAAAATATCGGCGTGACTTTCGATTTTGTTAGAAAAAAAAAAACAAAAAACAAAAAAAAAACACACACAAAAACACAAATCTATATATAAAAGAGATGAAGATTCAAGTTATAATTGAATACGTGGATCTTTTTTTTCTCTCACTAGAAAATATGACTTTAAAAATACGTTTTCACATAATTTAAAGTAAATCATTACATTTACTGTTTATTTAATCAAATGAAAAAAAAAACAAAAATCTAATTGAAAACAAGTCCCAAAAAAATCGTAGATAATTTCATATGTTTTTGGAATGGTAAAAAAAAACTGGTAAATAAATTCGAATGATAAAGTAAAAAATTTCAATTTGTTTATGCCGGAATGCAGATGGAGAGAGAATATTCTAACGGGGCTCACCCGCATATTGGCTATCTATCAAGCTATCGAAACTGCTTGCTTATATGAAAATCATCACATCGATCTGCATACCAGCTCATTTTTGCAAAAGCAATAAATGTATTTAAAAAAGGAAGAAGAAGAAGAATAAGAAGAAAATCTATTTAATGAAACAAAATTACTTATCGATACCATTATTAAATTTGTGATTGCAATGATTTTTTTCGATTACACACACATACAAAAAAAAAGAAACACAAGAACTAAATACAACTTACATGAGAGGTTCAACGTATCTTTTATTTTCTTGTGCAGCTACAAAGTTGTTTAGCTCGGGATTTCTGTAAGGTGAATAGAATGGATCTATAATACTTGTTTGGTGGAACACTAAAAATCTATTTTCATTTCAAAATGATATGACTATTTTATTCCTCATTAATGGATTATACCAAACTGTGCAATGATATTTATTGATGGTATAATCGAATCATATAATTAACTATATTCAACAAGAAATTTAAAATTAAACACACAAAAAAACACACACAACGTAAACAACAATCCAAATAATAAAAAAAGAAAACCATGTCAAATGAATAATGAAACAAATAAAAAATATAACAAATTGAAAAAAAAAAATAAAAAAAACAAACTAGCATACTTTTTTGATGGTAAATATTTTTTGTGTTATTGTAATAGAATAAATGTATTAGAAAATTAAAGGTAAAAAAAAAATCAAAGAAAAAATTAAATTTAAAATTATTGAGAACAACAAAAAAAATTAAACACTAAAAATCTACAACTAAAAGTAATATGCTGATAAAAATTTAAAAAAAAAAAACGAAAAGAAAAAAACATTTTCGAAAAAAAAATTATAAAACGCATATTGTAACGATCAAATTATGTTAAGTGTAAGAATGTACGATAATCATTTCGTTTTTTATTCGAATTTTTCTGTCGCCCCGCCAGCCACAGAAAAAAATAAACAAACATAAAACAAAATACAAAAAAAAGAAAAAAGAATTTGTATGAATTCTGTATTTCGAGCGTCTACTGTATTATTTTTACATTATATTATACATATAACATTGATAACAATTAATCATTTATTTTATTGTTTTATTGATTAAGTTTTTAAAGTTAAAAAAAAAAATTGAAGATAAAAACAAAACAAGATAAATGAGAGAAAAATAATGAAATGAATCCGTAGGATGTGTTTTTATGATAATATTTATTTTTTGGCTTCCACTCAATTGCATGTGGTAACACAGTGGAGAGCAAAGAAAATCAATATTTATTTGTAAGTTTACTTATTTACATTGAAATCGCCTCCATTTTTGTTTACAAATATAATATAAATTGCACTATTAAAGCAATTGGATGTTTTTCTTTAAAAAAAAAAATTCAATCTGTGTTCATCTTCACTTCTTTTGTTGTTTCTCTCCTCTAAGAATAGCTCCTACCATCCCAATGGGAATTAGATTGGATTGCTGAAAAGTTAAATAAAAACTGCATGACGCAGTCACACTGTATGACTCACACAAATCATGAAACCAAATAATGAAGTCAAAGAGAAAAATACAATTGGTAAGTAACCAGAGTGCCCTTCTCTGGCAGCGAATCATATCGCCTTTAGCTCAAAGGCCATCATCAGAATATCTCAATGAAATGCACGTTTTGTTTTAGTCATTACAAAATTAATCGATTTATTTATTTGTTATTATCGCAACAAAGCTAGTAATATACTAATCATGGTAGACTTCCTATCGGACATGATTTCCAGTTGAGACCTTCTGCAATTAGAATAAGCAGACAGAATAATACGTTAAATTTGTTGAACTTTCCATTGATTAGCTATTTTCATAAACATATTTGTTATTAAAATGAAAAATACGGATCATTGACCTACCGGGTGCCTCTCTCCAAATTGAACCTTCAACGCATTCGTCAATCAATTCAAGTGATTTCATGGAATTTTTGTATGGGTAATCCTCTATCGTGTACACTTTATCATCAAGTGATTTAATTTCTTGTGATGTGCATGACTTTGAAGATTCCTGATCCATATAAATGGAAATTAACCTTTCAATGTGGCGGGCATCGGAATCAGCCATAGCTGGTACAATAAGCTGAATACACCTAAAATAATATAAAAATTAAGTATTTGCCGAAAGACAAAAAAAACATCAACACGCCACGCCACGCCACGCCACGCCACGCCACGCCACGCCACGCCACGCCACGCCACGCCACGCCGGTAATCTAATTTGTATGACATTTACTTTTTGACAATATCGACGGTGTATTCATTGATATTAATGGATCGTTCAATCAGGAAATCGCTATCAAATTGAAGTGACCAAGGTCGACGTACGGTATCACCAAAAATAAGTGTGCCTCGATAATTCACACCCAGTTCCTTGTAGATCTTTTTTATATCATCTGTCATGATGTCCGTGTTAATGGGTGCTAAATCAACGTCAAACTTTGAACTCTGCAATTCCAAACAAACGAAGCCAATTAAAATGAAGCCAAATCAACAAT
Source organism: Aphidoletes aphidimyza (assembly GCA_030463065.1). Classification (NCBI taxonomy): domain Eukaryota; kingdom Metazoa; phylum Arthropoda; class Insecta; order Diptera; family Cecidomyiidae; genus Aphidoletes; species Aphidoletes aphidimyza. Next base: position 11,375,053 of record CM059997.1, on the reverse strand, counting down.
TTAAATCACACACTTTTTCAATCTCTTACCTTTTCTTTTTTCCTTTTGTACAGCATTTTAAATTCTTTGAATACTAAAAATCCCGTCGCAATTTCCATTGCCCAAAAGCTGGCCGCTTGTTTGCGATACTCCTCCTCGAGTTCATCTTCGCATACATTTACAAATCGCATAAAAATGGCATTTATAAAATCGCAAATGGCAAACATTCGAAACAGATTCTGATGAATTCCAACGAATTTCACTTTTTCCTCTTTGTCTGTGGCCGCAAAACATTCGGCTGATCGTTTCATGAAGAATTCACAATCAAATAGAACATCACAATAGATTTGAGCATCACCACGATCTCGATCATTGCTATTCGACAACAGGGCCAGTTGATTGATGGCCTTATTTGCAATAAATGACAATCGATATTGGCGAATTTGTTGTGAAAATTCTTGAAGGCGTTCGATATAGGTGTCATTGAGTCGTTCGTCTTGCTTTGCATTTACCAAATCATCGACATTCTTAAAACCTTTGATCATCGCCTCAGTAGCTGCATCGTACAACACAAACCAATCACCAATTGATTGCTCTAGTTCAAGTGAACTTTTCAAACGTACATCACGCACACAGGCATCGGTGATAAAATTACGTTCTCGATCCCAATAGAATTCACGCAACCAATTCATACAGTATTCAGTTGTACGTCGTGACAGCTCCAAAGATGGTAGCACCTGACCATGGGCACACAAATGACGTAAATCAACTAAAAATGGCTGAATGCCCAATTCACGTGCCGTCGAGTACATGGATTGTAATGTTCGGCTTCGCATTATCGATGACATATAATTGACAAATCGAGTGAATGCATTTGAATACATTGAACGAAGTTCATCATCCGAAAATCGATTGTCACATTGGTCTTTTAATTGTACATCTAAAATTGACAATGTACTTAATATGCTGGCCGGTGTGAGATTCCCTCGACGCATTTTCCACAATTTCATACGAGAAACAGCCAATCGTTTTGTTTGACTGGAACTGTTGTTGCCAAACAACCAGTCATACACCATATCAAACTCATCTCTATGGTTGACAAAAAGAAAGAAAACATTTATGAATTTACACATTGAACAGAATATAGATAATGTGACATTTTTACTTGTTTTTCCAAGCACTAACACGGCTTATAACACTCTCATCGTCCAAATCCATTACACCTTTACTCATGACTTCCAACAAAATCGAATGTACTTAGAAAAACGATCTGTTGCAGATTACTAAACGTTATTAATTTGTTTAAATAAAACAATAAAAAGAGTCAAAAGATGCAGTCAAAACACTGTTCAATTTGTGTGCTCTACACGTGCACTAAACGTCAAAGTTGACAACAAAACAAAACCCTATGACATGTATTGAATGCGAAACCCTTCAATGTCATTTTGAAAACCATCCACACGGCTATACGTTATGAGTGAGCTTCGAGCAAAAGCACATGAAGCTTAAAACAAGTTTCATATGAATAAAATTCAATTCAGACCTGTCGAGAGTATACACGAATTGAAACGCATGAGAAGATGAAAGTCAATTGGATTGCTGGATATTGTTCGTCATAAAACTCGTTGGTCCTTCAATATAAGAGTATAATCGTATCCATCGGTACCCACGCAAATGTAATACATGCAATTAGCACCAATCAAATTGCTGCAATGTAATTAACGGCCGGAATATCTGCACTTGTTGATTTCTTTTTCTCCACCTTTATAGAAAACCATGTGGTCCGAACCTGATACTGATGCGTATTATATCGGAAAAGTTTTAATTCAGTATAAATATAGATTTGATTGAAATCATAACTTCTCGGCCTATATTGATGAATATTTTAAATTAAAATTCACTCAAACTCAATTATTTTCAATAGATTTTAGATTGAAAATTGTTTTCAAAAATAGACGCGCAATGGAATGTGAAGCAAAGTTGTGTCTACGTTTTCCGTCGTACATATGGCAATGTTTCGTAGAAAATGCAACTGGTTGTTTCAGTTTTGTCCTTGTATTTTACATATGTTACATCGAAAAATCGGCGGAGGAATAGGAAGTAAAAGCGGAATGATTTCTGACTTCCCATAAATCGGATTTCTGGGTTTATGTGAGCGATTCTCGGTGTAAAAATGATTTTTGAAAAAACGCCTGAAAATCGGTTGAAATATATTTCAGTCGGTCTATAGACCGAGAGACCAATTTACCATTCTGAAACAAAAAATCTGCTTTAACAAGAATGATTACATGTGTCACTGCTGCTGCTGCTGCTGCTTCCCATGATGAATGAATAGACGTTCAATCTGTTTGATGGTCCAAAAGATCATTGATACAATGTTTACCGTTCAATGTTTGCCTTCAGCAAAGTATAAAAAGTGAAATTTAATATCTAAAATGAGTTTGTGCTGTTGCCATCAATTTGCTCGGTTGAAAAAAAGCGATAGATTTAGAAATAAGGTTCAATTTTCACAGCTTTGCATCGCTCCTCAAAGAATCACTTTAACAGAGCGCGCTTGTGCAAACAATGAAAACTGGTGCAACGCATTTTAACGCATTCAAACGCAAAATTGTGTAAAACTTGAAGCATTTATCACTTGTGGCATTGGTGTAAGTGCGAACGGTTTTACTGAAGTTTGTTTCAATGGAGAACGCCACATCTTACACTGATGGTGATACTGTTGGCTGTGGTACTGGTCGATTTGCTAGTAAATGCTTAACCTGCCACTTTTAGCACTGTGCAAACGTTCATTTCCATCATTAAAACGGCGATTAAATTCAAGTGCATGTCGAAGCCCATAATGAGATCATTCACGTTTATTTCATTAAACTGATAAAACTTCGAAAGTACTTAAATGCAATTTCATGTCTGCATTGGTGTGGCCTCTGGGTGCCAAGAAATATTTTCGTCAACTTTCACGACAAAAGTCGCAGGGTCTGTTTTATCTAAACACTTGTTAAGCGTTGAAAATATGTCATTGAAATTCATTTCGGTTATTAATATTAACATTGTTCATGGTGTGCACCATTTCAGCGGAACAACATCGTGGCAACGATGTTTGTGCGTGAAGTTTGTTATCTTTGTGCTGTGTCACAAGCGCGCATAGCTGTTTACGAACAGAAAAAATACGAATGTTCGTTCGTTCGTTCGTTTGTAGAAAATGCCCTACGAACGAACGAACGAACGAACGAGCGAACAGTTCGCTTGTTTGTTCGTTCGTTCGTTTAATTGTTTGTTCGCTGTTCGTAGATAAATTTTTCGCATTTTTTAATATTTCGAGCTGTTTTGAGCGAGAATATGAAAACAAATGTATTTGAAATCGTAAACATCAAGCTCTAAAATCGTTCTTTGTATGTTTGTACCATTCATAGCTCAAAAACCGTTGTAGTTAATGTCTTGAAATTTTGGGAGTATATTATACTGGACTGGAATATCTGAAATATATATTTTTATTTTCTCAAAATTCGATCATTTGGAGGTACCATTACAAAGTCAAAAACAATCGCTACAATTTTGATCAAATTCACCCAGTTTGTGTATTATTTTTAATCCCCTACAAGATGATTCGAGTGAACAGGGTAAGATCTTGGGAATGGTACGTCCAGTACAAAGGATTTTCAAATTTTGACGTTTTTCATAAAATTTCGCACATTTCAAACCAAAAGTCGAAAACCAACTCTACGATTTTTTTTGAATTAACATGAATTGAATCAAATCCCAAAATCTTAATTTTAAAATTTTTAACAACACATAAATGAAATCACCGTAAAGCACTAATTCCAAGTAAAAGTTGGCAAAGTATTTTATAATTAACACTGTACACTACGCAGCGCTCAGATACAGCAGTGTTGAACATCAGAATGTGTCTTTTTTAAATGTTCATTTCGAATAAGACTGAAACATAGCAATATAATTCACAAAAAGTTGAATTTGTTGCAGAAAAACTCGAAAAATCCCATAAAATGCATAAAATTTGTCTACGAACAGCGAACAAACAATTGAACGAACGAACGAACAAACAAGCGAACTGTTCGCTCGTTCGTTCGTTCGTTCGTAGAATATTATAATTTTTGTTTGTTCGTTCGTTCATAGAAAAATTTATACGAACGAACGAACGAACACAAGTTGGAAAAAAAACTCTACGAACGAACGAACGAACGTTCGTAAACAGCTATGCAAGCGCGCTTGTTGTTGCAACTGTTACCAATTTATTTCAATTTTTGTCAGCAAAATAAAAAAAAAATAATAAAAAAACAACTGAAACTGTAAAGCGTTAACGTTTACGGTTTGTTTGCGTGCACCACCATCACCTTACATGTTCTGTTTGCCAAATTACCATTTTTCAGCAGAAGAAAAATATAAATACAGTCGCCGTGACCAGCCCGAAGAACGGAAGAGTAGCGGACAAGAGCGCAGTTGGTCAGTTATCCCCATAGCATTTTATTTGTCATCGCAAAAGTTCAAGTAAATTCATTTTTATAATGTAAACATATAATTTGACATTACGTGGTTGGCTCGGGTGTGCGACAGAATCACTCTTGATTGCACAGAGGCATACTGTGAAAATTCGTCGCTTTTCTTAAACTTTCAATTTCCGTTGTTGCTTATTTTTGGCTGACAATATTGTGACAAACGATTTCGGTTTTCACATCGTTCACTCGTTCGTATGCTGGAAATGGGTTTGAAAACTGTCCAAAATAAAGCGGGCCACATAACATCACGCCGTCATCGTCTTTGTTCGTCGTCAACATTTCAACAGCACCATTTTCACAATGGTGGTTGTAATAAAAGATATTCAAGCCGACTCTGCCGATTGTCAATGGGCACATTGCATTCGAAGATTCTGTTTCGTTTTCACATTTTTAAATGGTTTTGGTTGTTCTTGGTGTAGACGATGCGGAAATAAATATTACTGCTTTGGTCTATCACCAGTTAACAATAAGTGCTCGGGCGTTTTTGCACATTTTTTTCCGTTTTCGTTTGTCTTCTTTTCATTGTTTCCACCACGAGCTGATAATTCGTTGCGAGCCACAATTCGTCTGCTTTGCACCCATTTCATTGACCCTGCCAAAACAAATTTTCATGCTATAAATTAGATTTTGCCATTTCGACTCTTCATCTTAACATTGCTATCTTTGTTGTTTTCCACCAGCGCGGCACCATTTCCATTGCTAATACTTGGAAATGGTTTTATTACTGATGTGGAACGCAGTTATCTAACAACAATAGATGGGAACACATTACTGTTAATATGATAAATTCATGGAATGATATAAAATATTTGACATAAGCAAAAATATGATTTTTAAAAGGAAAACTCACTGAACAAATGAACCATCATAGCGAAGTTACGCTATTTCTTTTTTTTTCAGCCTGTCAGTACGGGATATCAGGCTGCTAGTTACCTGTATACAAATAATTGATTTTTCCTATGGTTAAGCTTAACAGTCATTCTGTCACTTTTTGACAGACTATCAAATTAGCTTCATTCTTCTGCATATTAAACCACATTTTATTTTAAATTACCAGTTCGTGAAACTTTTAATTGAAAAGATTCTGAGGTAGATTGTTAATATTGTTGTCCAATACAGAATTTCTCTGGCCTTCTTTGCCCGTTGCAAAATCCAATGTTTGTACCAATTATTTTGGCACAAATGCATCAGACTAGCATCATTATCTCAATTTAGTATTCATGTTATTAGTCAAATAAACCAAGTGCCTTATCTGGCCTCTTGTTTAGCATATTTTTATCGTTATTGTCTCTATAACCGACGTCAGCGCAACATGTTTTGCATTCATAAGTTTAGGATGTTCATTCTGTTAACTCAGCAATTTCGGAATAAAACATCAAAAATGTGTTTATGAAGGGTGTACCCTTCCAAAATAAGTAATGGATGCTCTGCTATAAATGTGTAGCTTGTATTGTTTTGATGAAAAAAATAAAATCTAGTTGCGCTCAATCGATTATCCTAATTATTATTATTATTGATTTCTGTTCAAATAAACGGGAACACAATCCATAGCTCAAAAAATCAGTTGGTCACACACACATCAAAACTCCAAACATAATATTCTACTGAAGTAAGTAAGAAATGAGAAATGAGAATGTGGATGTCAACACGTGTGTGCAAACTGCACCTGCCAGTACAGCATATCGTTGAGCATGTTCAAGCTGATATTACATAATTTACCGATGCAAATAAAATTATGGTTTTCCTATTCAACATCAAATGGTTAATGTGTAATCATTAAATTAGTTCAAGTAAATTTGATATTTGTGTTTGGCATGATGGTGAATCAACGTAAATTCCACAGAACCTAATGAGGATAGGGAACTGTATCATGGCAGATGATTGGAAGATAGCAATCACATTTTTAAAAAAATCTTCAATTTAAGGTGCAGGCAACAAATTGATACAGAGAAATTGTAAATTATTACCTACCGTATAATATGCACTACATTTGAAACAGGTAATGTGATTAGAATCCGATGAATGGAAAATTGCTTTTAACGGGAAATGCTGCCGAATCGATTTCAAACAAAACGAAATCTATTATGAAATGTCATTTTCCAAACGGATTTATATCCAAAATGAGAATTTAGTCGATGGTTGACAGCCACCAATATGGAATTTATGCAAGCCAAAATCCTCTATTAGACAAGCTCAACCATACATCATTTTTTGGAGGGGCAGGTATATTTTTCATATCGATTTTCGTTGGTTTTGCATTGCATAAATGTCTGCGTTTTTTTCTGTGACACGACATTTAATCATTCCATGAATTCGAACGTATTCAGTTTTCAACTGATAAGCAAGCACAAGTACAAGCGAAAGCACATCCACATCCACATCCATATCCACCTACTCTGGCGCTAATCTATTGAAGCTGTACATTAGTTCATGAATGTGTAGAAACGTGCGAGTCGGACAGTTTATTTAATGATTATGGTTCATTAATTATGCAACGTATTTTCCATGTGGAATGTGGATCCGTTTACATTTGATGGTGCTACTAACGATCAAAATCACTTTGCAGTTGAATGAGTGGCTTCAATTCCAATGGATTTATCTCTTCTTGCGCTCCATATACGGCATTCAATCATGCCCTTGGTTCAGCTGTGTCGCTGTTGATTGCAAACTTTGCGAAGTTCATTGCCATCGAATTTAAGGACGTAAACAGAGATAAGATGAAAATGCGATTAAAACATTTCCATTGCATTGGGATAGGTGCTGGAAAAAGGTGATGCAATGCTCATCATGTACTATTTGGCATACAAAACTTTTTCAGGTGCTAGATTTTATGTGACACCGGAATTAATTTAAATGCATCACAATTTTACTTTTGATTTTGATTTTTTTTTTCTCTTTTGCTTCACTCTCTTCATCTTCTGCTAAGCATTTTCTGTAATTTATTCCAACTTGAAATTCATTTTACATTAAATTGTACTTCGTGTGATTTTCGCTATTTGAAAAATTATTTACGCAACTTGCAATTGGTTTAATTGGTCGTACTTTTGATATCTTCAAATGATCGTATGGCTGTGCTGACAACCACTTGACATAACGCATCTAAGTTTGCAGTGATTCGTTGGAGTTCATTCAAATCGTCTTTCATTGGATGATAATTATGCTTAATTGCATCAACCCGAATGATGTTGAAGTAACCAAGGAACAGCCACACATTACTTTTGCATTTACTTGCATGCGAAACAGCATCACGGGCAAAACGTTGCGATTCTTCGGGTCGTCGATAACGAATGCATGTTTCACTCAGCTGATGACAGATGTACGCTTTTTCTATATCGTATTCAGTATGTTTCAAACGATTGATAAAGTATTTGACTTTTTTGTCACAGATCTCATCACCTTGACGCATTCGTTCGCGTACGTTAAACAGTGCCGTTAAACGATCTTTAACATTTAAACTCATCAGTTTCGGTGGAATTCGTCGATAAATTTTCAAATATTCAGTGCCAATGAAATGGCAAATGGCACACAGAAATTCGAATTTTGCTGGAAAAACGATGCGCCGTTTAACGGCATAAAATTCACTAAGGACTCGTTCCGTTAGCATCAGCGCAGCGGTAAAACTAGTGACAGCCAATGCCTTGATGTTTCTCAATTGCCACATGGCCTCGCGGCGTGTTTCCTCTTGTGCAAAATAGAATCGTCGACGGCTTGCTTTCACCAAGCTTCCCATGTCAAAATGATCACGCTTCGCATGAAATGGTTCGCGCACGTACAGCATATTCTCGTGTGAATTTAAATTCTCAATGATTCGATCAATGATTTGGTGTAAGCTTTCGTCTAATGTTTCATCTTTTTGCAATTGTGACCAGAATTCAACTTGCTCAGCAAATGTCGCATCAAAATATAGCTTATGTCTCATCACTTCAATTGCCTTTTGACGATGCTCTCGAATCGGAGAATCACTTGGTTCCGCATTTGTTTCCTCTTGATTGCGTTTCAAGTATAGTTTATATTTGCGTAGAATGGGCACCGCAGACGGACCAAATGATTTCGATAACGACATTTCAAGTGAGTTTTTCGTTCGATGTACACATTTTTTGGTGGGATGGTCAACGGTGATTGCATGTGCTGCTGAAAATGCACTCTCAATTCGATTCAAATGAGCCAAACACTTTGCATGTTGATGTTTTGCTTTCACATTATTTGGCTCAAGTTTTAAACAAATATTAACATCGTTTAATGCGGCCGTTGCGCCATTTTGCTTGAGTTTACATTTGCTCGACTCCAACAGTGTTCGAAATTGCTGGGGATTCGTTTCAAGTGATCGTTTAAAGTACTGACCAGCCTTTCTGTACTGAATGTTCCGTTTCAAATGAACACCCCAGTCCCGTCCAACCGCAGCCCAATCACATTCCTTGCTATTTTGCTTTGATACTTCGTTCATTGTTTGGATTATTAGAAAATTCTACAAAAAACACATTGACAACAACAAAAATGCGAAAATAACACAAGAACTTTTATTTAATCGTCTTTGTTTATTGCTATGATTGCTATGATTTAAAAATTGTGCATGCTAAGTTGAATTTTCAACGGAACTTCATTCTTTTGATATTTAATAAAAGAAAGGCTAAAAACCAGAGTCATAGCTTTGTAACGCAGCACTGCAAAATTTCAAGTTGAATCGTTGTGCAAAAGTTGGAACCGATGGGGAAAATATACAGCTTGAAAGTAGTTGTGTAAGTTCACAGCTTGATTGTAAGCCGTGATACACTGTGCAAAAAAAAAAAAAAAAAAAAAAAAAACAATGTAAAACGTATCACAATGTTCGTTACTGCGTGAGACACTCTGAAAAATACTGTTTTTATGCATACAAATAAAAACAAGTTTAGAGCCAACATCCATCTACATAAATATCACAGGTGCAGATGCATGTAAGCATTTAAAGATAATATGTTGATATGTTGATATTCCCAAGAGTACGATAGGGGATAATGTTGAAATCAAATCAGAACTCAAACAAAAATAAGGTCTCCGGAAGGCAAATGCTTAGGTTTAATCCCACCCCACCAGCTCCGCTATTCATTTACTTGATTTAATGCTCTGCATTATATTAACTTCAACAAGAAGAACATTCGCTAGTTGGTTATTTGTGTGTGTGTGTTTGCCTGTGCATTAATGGCATTCATGCATCGAGTTTAGAGTAAGTGTCATGGCACAATAGACGAGTCACTTAACAATAAATTCCGAAAGTTCTCGCATCAACACTGTGCACAGTGCGCAGCAATGTGGAATAAAGCTCCAATTTAGTTGTGTACTTTATGCTAATTTGACGTTGATTCGTCTGTTATTTTTTATTATGTTTTTAATCCGCTATTGAGAAGTAGTGATGCTTCAATTAGTAAGCTTTTATAGGCTTTGTTTTTGCAACCATGACCTCTTGTTTGAAAAATATAATCACAGGGCTATGTATACCGTTAACGCAAAACGCTATCTGTATGATAAATTGAAGGTTTTAAATTAAAAATAGTTGAAAAAGTGGAAAACTGAAAGTAAATACATGTTTAATTGTGAGATTCTAATAACAATGCAAATGTATTATTTCCAAAGAAAATTGTGCTCGACAATCCCGTATTGCTCCATTAGCATTAAGATATACGGTCGTCCGTCGCTGAACTACGAATTAAGTTAATTTTCAAAATATAATAAGCACTAGTGAAGAAATGATGAGTGCTGTGATACTTTGATTAATGTGGGCCATCTAAGCGTTACCGCAATGAAGAGTACATATTATGGTAAACATGTGACACATGAGCAAGATATAGCGTATTTTATTCGTGGGAAGTATCGGTCAAAATTCAAGACACATGAAAATATTTGCAGCTTGAAGCTTCTTTGGATGTTTAAGATGGATCGCATATCAGCCGGTGTGAAGCTAAATAGTAACCACAGTTTTCGGGGAAAATCATTACTGGCTATGCTTATGCTTGCCACAATGATTTATTGTTATCACAGTCTGTATTATTATGACGTATTTGTCGTTATCGTTGTTATTATCTTTTTCGTTATAATGCAACCTGTTCCGATTTGATTTATACTTGGCTAATATGCATGAGAAAGATCGTTGATGAATTCGATTCAATGGAATTATGGGCAATGCTCGAGCACACAGCATAGGCGAATGAGCATGAAATTCCTAGTTCAAATTTCGAATGGTGTTTTTTATCCAAAGTCTATTTCTGTGTGTTTGCGAATAAACATAAAAGATTCGGAATCACTCAAGCAGAATTGCAACATGAAAAACATTTCGATAAATTAAAAATGCAACATGAATGTCTGCCAAACAAACTGTGCAATCATAAAAAACGTATCCGTAGAAACACAACACAATTCCAAAATCTTGATGCTTTTTGGCCGAAACAGTTTTCATGTTGCACATTTGCTTGGATGATTTCGAATTCTCATTTTAAATCCCAGCCAGTCATCAGTTTGATCATTCATTTTAAGCGTTATTCGAGTGAAAAACAATGGGCTGGTTATGTTTTTGATTCGTGTCATTCAATTTAGCATTTGATTGAAAAAGATGAAAAGAACAGGTGCAACATTTTCTGATTTTGTTAGGTAAAATAGTGAGTTTTCTAATTACCAAACCAAACCAAAAAAAGAACACTTAAAATATGTCAGATGCTGGTGTATCTGATGTATGAGACAACTGTATAATATGAAAGATGAAAAAACCTCTGAACGAGGTATAAACAGAGTGGCGCACTAATAGATCCTGCCCACAAAATGGCTGATATCAAATTTTACGTGGCGCTTGTGAAATATATATTGTCGTTCCACAGTCCACAGTCCTCAAATAATTCAACAATTTGTCCATGCCACATTACAATGAATGTGAACTAGAGTGCGCCAGTGCGATTCAAGTTAGGCTACGATTCACACATAAAATTTGATATCAGCCATTTTGTGGGCAGGATCTATTAGTGCGCCACTCTGTTTATACCTCGTTCAGAGGTTTTTTCATCTTATATCAGTAGTTTTGTAAGGTTGATTTGTAAAAAACACTTGAAAATAACAACTTTTCGAGATATATCATCAAATTCTGTTCAACTCCATCGATCGAATTGCAAATTTTGAGTACCTTTGAAGTAAATACGGCTAAGATATGACAAAATGAGCCAAAATTTCGATTTTGAAGTTTTTGGTTTTTTTACTTGTAATCCAAATTTTCCTCCAAATAGATTCAATAGGCTCCGATTGAAAGCCAATTCTAATGTATATCGATTGTGATATATGAGTTGCGAGCATGTTATGTCATCATATTAAGTATTATATCACAACTTGATTTGATAGTGTCAACTCTGAAACACATATAGCCAAAACCCAATTTTTGCGAAAAATGATGAGTGAAATTCCAACTTCCATATCTTAGGAACGGTTGATCCTATTTTGATGGTTGAACCCTCGTTGGATAGGTATTGAGGTGTACTACCAAAGTGTAGTTTTTCAGAATTTTAGAAAATGGATACGGGGGTCAAAATGACGAAAAACCAAAAAAATCGATTTTCGATTTTTCAGTTTTTTCAATGTGGTGACCAAACCTGATTACAGATTTTTTTCATTACCAGGACTTATTTCAAGCCTAGCTCAATACCTTTCATTTGCGGTATCTGCCGATTTACTACCTTGTGTATTAGTGGAGCTATGCAATTTTGAAAAAAAAACGACACGCTGACACTCTTTTCCTGCTAAATTTCTTATATGAAAAGAAGTTCGGCCGTTCTCGACGGTTTTGAACTGCCCCCCACAATCCCTAAAAATAATGTTATACATCACAGAGATCGAGAGAAGGTACAAAATCACAAACACACATACCAACTCCAATATTCAGGAAAAACCCCCCTATCCGGGAAAACGTACACAACTTTTGAACGGATCAACCGATTTTGATAGTTGAGCACTCGTTGGAAAGGTATTGAAGAGTACTATCACGACAGTGGTCAAAGGTCACTCAACGACAGTGGTCAAAGTTACCCCCCGGGAGATATGCTATATAATCTGAAAAAGACACCCCCATACGTCCCCCAAGCGAATTTTTTTTTGGTTCCACAAAAATTAATTTTGACGACGGCTTTCGTTTAGTTTGGTCCTAAGCTACACGCCAATGCCTATTCCACGAATGACAACGGTCGGCAACACAGAATCCGAAAACTCGCGTATATATAGTGTTGCACTCAAAAGTGTATTTTTTGGTGCGCCACTGGGAGAACTGCCGTTCTCCGTGAAAATGCATTTCATAGTCATTTGCCAAAAGTCAAAATGTGAATCCTCTTTTCGGATTATATTGTTCGAGAATTGGGTCAAGCTACCAACAAAATTTGCTACTCCTTTTATTATTTGTGTCAGAGAAAATTCAAGTGAATTTCATTCTGGATGAATAGCACCAACAAAAATGTACGTTCATTTTCTCGCCCACATATGTAAAATGTACATTCATGTGTTTAATGCATACAGTCGAAACTGACACGGAATATCAAATACAACATGAGAAAATAAATGAAGACGCAACAGCAAATGCAATCATCATACCGAATGCACTTAGTGTCAAAAGTCACTCTAAATGCAATGAAGGTGAATGACGTTGAAACTACTGACCCGTAATAAAACCCCATCATTCTAAATGATTTCAAATACATTGGCTGGCAGTCGCGATATCGAAACGGCAGAATACGATTGATTTAAATTGCATGTTCATGCTTTCGATTGTGTACATATACATACTAGGTGTAGACATTTGACGTTCAATGCGGTCGGAATCGATTGTGTGTGTGTGTTGTTTTTTTTGCAATTTACTTTATTTATTGAAAACATTTCGAAGTAAGAAATGGATCTTCGAAAATATAAAGAAAAATTGAGAAAACAATTTCAGCACAAATTGCTTTAAACAGAGTGATTCAGGAGGTCAACGCCTATTGCTTGACGATCGATATCTCAACAATTCCGAAAGGTACGAAAGCCGCAGTAATCTAGTTTGAAAACAAAATCATTATTATTTAATTGTCAACAATACAAATAAAATCAATGAAATCATATCACCGTAAACATCAAGCACTAGTTCCAGCTAAAACTTGGCAGTGTATTTTAAATAGTTATAGTTATACTATTCACTCGGTTTGCTTGCGCGAAGGACAAAATTAGGACAGGCCCATTTCTTCGTGAGAGAAGCGCATCAAATAACGCGAAGGAATCTAATATGATTAAAGGTTGAAAATTAGCTGTTAATTAAGAAGATGACGCATATCAATTAGAAATAAAATAAAAATAAAAATAAAAATCAAAATATGATGGCTATGGTTATTGGGGAACACCTTGTAAATCGACCTTTAAGCACCCACATTTTGGTCTTATGTTTTGATATGCGCTTTTTTTTGCAAATGACAACAGTAATGTGAGTGCTTCATGGAATATATTGAATGTGGAGGCGTTAAATATCACTACATCAATCAAAACTGAATTGCAAGTAGAAAATTGGATGAATCCAAATAAATAAATTCATTGTCCCAACTCGTTTACAACCTGTTTGTGTACACATCCCATAACTGTCGTAAGAAATGCATTGTGAAAATACTAACAAAATGGTACATTTTTCATGTGCAAATAAATATAAACGATTGCAGACAATTGATTTTGGGTACTTTACGAGTGATTTCAATGAAAATTCAATCAAACAACTGTACAAAACATGTACGCTGTTAAAAATCTTGTGACTCTTCGAATTTGTCGAAATGTTGACCATCTTCACAATAAATTATAATAACAATTGTATTTGGCACATCGAAAAATAACCGACTGAAAACGATAACATTCACATTTGTGAAACGCATTAATATTGTATATAAGATAAATATGCGCATGAATTTGAAAATAATCGTGAGTTATCAAGCAAACGCACAGCGAATATGAACAAAAACAAAAAATAAATGCGAGAGAAATCGAACATCAGATAAGTAGCAAAAACACTCACACGTAAAATGCTTATATTTGATATTCGCATAAATTGTAGGCGCACATTCGCACACATATAAGAAGAATGTTCAACTTTAATGCATTCGGTTTTGTGTATATTTTATGTGTCGTCGTCTGCTCGTTTATAGGCATATAGTCACGCATTTATGATTCTGCGTACCGATTTCCTTTGTCGGATGAAATCAAATGATATTATATGAGCAAAGGACAATAAATCCTGATTTTCCTTGGTGATTTTAACTCGTTTAAATCATGTCATCTGACTATGCGGTGAGAATGGCAATGAATCCACTTAATTCCCGGTATTCACGATTTGACATGCTAAAACGCTAAAACAATATGTTGAAATCCAAAGAACAATTCCAAACAACAACAAAAAAACATTCTCACAGCATGAACTCTCTAATTGGCATAATTTCATGAAACAAAAAATCATTTACAGCTCTTCATGTAGAATTTTTAATTGTGCACTCTCTGTATTCAGATTAAATCATTAAGCGTTGCAATTGTTTGCTTTCATCATGGTTTTTTCCATTCTAAACTAAATTACTGTACAGAATGAATGCACGCAGCAGTTTTCCTGTTTGAGTTGAACATGAACATGCATTTCTATCAAATATCCTGCCGATGATATATTTTCATGATTCTTGAGGCTTGAACGACCCCAGATTCGACCTACGTCCATGTTTGACGCACTTTGGTCGAACTTCAGACCCCACCCGCAAACCTTGAGCTTTGACCGACCACATTTTTACAGTATCTGTACAAAACGCAGTTAATTTTTTTTTTTTCGAACAACATAATTGCCACATTGTACTTTCAGCGCTGCACACACAAAAAAAAACACGTGGAACAGCTTTTCATAAGTACAATGAGCCATAGAAGTATCATCTACTAGCTGTAAGTACGACACTGCATCGTTTATTTGGATGAATGAAAACTGTTTTGATGTTGTTGTTAAAGACATCTGGCAATTTTCGCATCGAAGCTATTATGAGACAGCGGTTTGATGTGTGACACAAAGAATGGGCTTCGCCAAATATCGAGCATGCATGTCACCTTTCGTTGAGTGGAATTCAGGCAAATAATGCGCATAAATGATGCAAAATGATTTGTCAACCCGTTGGATTAAATGTAACAGAGGAACTGGAAAAATCTTAAACGATTAAACGAACAATATATCAGAGTGTTGAGTGAATAATAAGAAAAAGTTCACTTGAATTTCAACCAACAATTTAATGGTAATGAATCATATAATCGATAACAATCACCAATTAGACATGTTCGATAAGATTCGAAATTCTCCGCATTAATTGCTTTATCTGAAATCAACAAATAACTTAATTACCAATTACAAATTTTTGTTTCTCTTATTGAGGTCTTTAGACAGATTAACATTTTTCATAGAACAAGATGCTATTAAAAGCAATTAAAACCATTTGATCTAATTACTTATTATTGATTTTGAATTATGTTCATTTTTGGAAGACAATAATTCGTTTGCAGTAGGCATTGAATCATCCAATCAAGATATTTGATTCCATGATTTTCGTAGAAAATGGAATGAATTATGAAAGGATGAGTATTTCGAGCAACTGGAATCACAATTTGTTTGGGACTACATATTTTAAGCGCCATCTATGCCATAGACGCCACCGCAGTTTGTAGCCAGTAAAATGTTTGATTGAGTCTCTAACATGGTTTAAATCAATGTTAGAGTAGTTCATTGAGTTCGACATTATATTTCGTCTGTTCTGGACAAAGCGGTGCAACGATGAGACTACGTGCCCTAACTACGCTATGCAAATCATATGGTGTAGCCTACTACGTGCCCTAGTGCATTTGTATGTCGCTTCACCGCTTTGGTTCTGGATATGGTGGCGCTAAAACAATGAAAAATGTTACTGTACTGGCTAAATACATTGTGAATTGTCACTATGGAACGCAACGGAATTAAGTAAAATTACGTTGAAGAATTATGTGAGGCTCCAAAGTGAGTGATTGAGGTAAAATTGTCAAATTCAACATTGTAAACGTCTTAAGTTCCGAAAATCCATGAAAATTTGATGATCGTAGAGGTACTATTAAACTCGAACAACGACAAAAACTATTCAAATTGCTGAGCTTCAAATCCGATTGTACGATGTTTTGTTCGCTGGTATTACCGAAATATGATCATTAGTTTCAATGATAAATTATTCGGTTTCCAATGTTGGCTGTCATCCGAATACCATATATAAACACTGACTCAAACGGTTATACATCATTCTGTCGTTTGATTTACGCTGTGCGAGTAGTGAAATTTCAACAATAATGTTGTCCGAACGCATTTTACATATTCATCTATTTATCTTTAAAGTGTTTGGCATTTGGGAACCAGTAAATGCCACGTGGCTGTACCATGGATGGCAAATCATTAGTTTAATTGTGATTGGTATCGGTTTACCTTTGTCATTGTTCATGTCATTTATTTATGCCGAAAACAGCGAGGATGCTATGAAAATTCCAGTTTTATTGTGCACTATACTGTCGGTCAGTATTAAATGTGTTTTAGTTTTTTTGAAACGCCCGAAGCTCAACCAACTATTCCAAATACTACGCGAAATGGACGGTTGCAGTGATACCACATCCGATACGATGATGACACAAGCTGTTGAAAAAACTCAACATATGCACATTAGAGCGGTGGGTTTTTAGTGAAGTTTTGTTCATATTATATTCAGGCTGTTACAAATGACTGATTGACTTTAGCTGAACATTTTCATAGCATTGGATAAATTGACTGATTTTTCACTCGATATCCCATTTTCAGCAAAATCGATTTTTGTCTCATGTTTCTGTCGTTTGTAATAGTTTGGTGTACAGTGTACATTGTACAGTGCAGTGTACAAAATCAGATGTAAAGCTCTGCTGCACACATTATTTTACTGATTTCCATCATTTTATCAGTTAAAATGTCAAAAAAGCAATTTCTTCATGTATCTGCATGAAAAATATGCGTAGATTCGCAAAAAAAAGAGACTAAAGTGTGGATTGTGTCACCGTCTCCTTCGTCAGAGAAAATGCTTTTTGAATTTTGACTGGAAAAATGGTATTCAGAACACGACCAAATACAACCGACCATGAACTTCTTATTCGAATATGATATTTTACAAAACATCCAAAAACGCGCCAATCTAATGAATATGGCGTTCATCATTTGTTATTCGGGTGCATACATGATGGTAATGATTGAGTTCATTTCGAATGGCGGCACCAACTCGTTCTGGCAATCAACAACACTATGGCCATGGAAATGGGCACACACACCGCCGCTTTATTATTTGATTTTATTACTGCAAATATTAACAAATGCTGTAAATGCGGTGGTGGCTGCAATGATGGACACATTCCTGCCCATTTTAAGCATCATATTGTGTGGACATTTATCGATTCTAGGCGTTGAATTGCAGCATCTTGGTCCGACTGAATATTCGTCTGGCCCATCAAAGGACGTAAAAGAGCTGATCAAATGTATTGAATATCACAATTTGTGTATTCAGTAAGCATTCGTAGCCGTCAAAGAGCTCAACCAACAACAACAAAAAAAAGAGAACAAATAGAGCAAAATACAACATCAACACTAATTACATTTTTCTATTTCGCTTCAGATATCAACAGCTTTCTCAAGAAATTGTGTCATCGCCTTTATTCATTCAATTTATAGCTAGCGTTCCTATACTCTGTACGTGCATTTATCAACTCTCTCAAGTAAGGCTATTATTGATTTGCGAATGAAATTGAAAGAGGGGGATAAATGAGTGCACGCACATACACAAAAATGGGAAAAGTAAAAATGGTGTAAAATTTCCGTGTAATTTTGTTATCTTTAATTTAAAGGCTCAAGTCATCACAACGATTGAATTGCTGTTTATTGTGCTGTACACACCGAACATGGTCACTCAACTATTTGTACCGTGTTACTATGGATCGGATGTCGCCAAACGTGGTGAACAGCTACATTTTCACATGACCGCATCGAATTGGATCTTTGCCACACTCGACTACAAAAGATTATACATGATGATGATGGGCAAATTACAAACAACTTTTGCTACAAAACTCAGCCACGTTATACCTTTGAATTTGAGCACGTTTCTGAGCGTAAGTGTATACAGATGCACAGAGAAAAAGAATATCTGTCTATCTAGAGAAAAAGAAAGAGAACGAGAGAGAGAGAGAGAACGACAAAGTGAACGAGAATGAGAAAGCGTTTGATTCTGACAGGCTCTTTGATGAACCTTAATTCACTTTTCAGGTTATTAGAAGCGCTTATTCACTATACACAATGCTAGCCCACACACAGACGTAAATAAGCCGAACCAATATTTTTACCGATGAACCACTTATATTTTCATTCGCATCTAAATGTATACTGGAGTTGGAGGTAATTTTTGAATTCCATCTTTTATCAATAAAATAAAAATTAAGCATTTTAATGTTTTTTTTTTATCATTGACATTCTAGAGCAACAAAACTGGCGGCTGTAATAGTCCTGTAATCTTTTTGAATTTAAATAATCCCAAACCAGATTGTCCTTTGTGTGAAACATTCGATTTGGGATTTCTAAATTGAAGAAGATTCTGGACTAATGGTTCGGGATTTAGACGGTTGACGATATAACATTTCAAGAAAATGATTTATCATAGGACGAGGTGGGCTAGATATATGGGCACTCAAATAAGTAAACTTTGTATATAGAGTGTCCATAGGCAATTGTTTTGTGTATGTGTTCGATAGCTAGCTATTTGTTCTCAGTTCAGCTGAATATTTAGCCCACCTCATCCTCTGTTATTAACACAGCGTGCTAATATGTACTGTCAGAAGCACGTTCAGATGCACACAACTTTACAATGAATATTGGTAGATACAAATTTCCATTATAAAACAGTTCTGCTTCTGACCAGTGGTGGCGCCAACGTCGCGTTTGCAGACAAATTAGCATGCTGTGGTTATTAATACCCTTGTGAAAAAAAATGATTGTCAGCCAGTCGACTGTTAGATGACTAAAGTCGTTTGATTTGGGACAAAAGACGTCTAAAAACAATTTTTATGTACTTTAGACGGTTTCAGTCGATTGCCAGCCGTTTTTTGTCCCAATAGCCCTTTGTCAATCGGCTGTCTGTTCAATCGTTTTATTTTCACAAGGGTAGCTTTCGATTAAGGACCAGAAGAGTGAAATTTCCCTGTACATCGGTATATGCTGTATATGCGCTTCAAAGAACATACGGGCACTTGCTTAGACGTACACCGAACAACTGTATTTTTCAAGAATGAAAATACGTGGGCTGCACTCTATAAAAATATATGGATTTTTAGTTAGCATAAAAATAAGAGCTCAGCCAAGCGCGCATGATGTCCACTAGAGTTAATAATTTAACTATAGCAAATTCAATCAGGAAATATCAAAAATAAATCATTTGACAACATGGACATGATTCATATATGTTGTATATGATATTATTCATTTCGATAAAATGTCTGGATTCATTCATAAAATGAATAAATAGCAAATTAAAACATTCTCATTCGTTGTGTGTAAAACTTGTCGGTATCAATATAATCATTGATCAAAAAGAGCATAAAAGAGCATCATTAGTAGCCCGAATTCAAGAGGCGAATAAATTTTGCGTTGAAACGAAATTTGTTAATATCATCTTTTATTGATCTAAAGAGGGGTTTCTGCAATACATTTTATCGCTGCGATTATGTCTCGGTATGCCATTCAATATCAATGAGTATTGTCAATTGAATAATATCAGGTCATTGGTTGAAACAGACAGGAAAGCCATAAATACGGATTTTTATGAGTTGCGCACACGCACACGCACACGCACACGCACACGCAAAACCATACCATACGGTTCATTTGCCGTGTTAGATATGTGAATAACCGAAAAAGAACAACGTGCGAAAACGAATTACTCTAAACACCAGACAGAGTCAGACGAAAAATTTGCACACATTCACTGACTATTCATATGCTATAACAACGTATCACATAATACAATTTAAGCCACATGATATTTTATTTGATGACTATTTGTGGGTCAGCACGTAGTATAGAATAGGAGAAATGGATATCACTAAAGCAAATAATAGAAAAGCGATTGCTAGTCAAATCGATGTGTGCCGCAACGATCAGTAAAGTGATGACTGTTTTTGTAATCGTTATGGATGTTTGTTGCGACATCAGAGAATCATTGCGATCACAAAAGTTGTCACATATCTTTTAGTTTAGTGGCCGCCATGAAATACGAGCAAGAAAAAAAATCGCTTTACTTTCTCTGCAAAAAGTTTTCAACGGGGTTAACATGTGTTAACTGATTTCGCCCCATCACAATCAACTGGTCACTTTGTTTCGAACTCATCTGACAGCTCCAGCGGGTTTTCTGATTCAGTTATATTTATAGTGCAAATTGATGGCAATGCTATATTGATGGCGTTCAGCGTTTCCGAATATGAAGTTTTAGCTCGAAATACAAACGAAACACACATCCATCATCGAAAGCGGTTTGCGAGTGATGGCAAACGAGTTTTAGTGAATGATATGCTTCTCATTTTGTTTTCGAAGTTTTAACATTTGACATATCGCTTTATTTTTCAGTATCTTCAAAAAACGAACAAAAAGTCACAGAAAATCATATTTTAACCAATTTACAACAATTATCAAAAATTAAACCGATTTATTGTTCTCAATATTTTTATTTGGTAAGAGCAGTGCACTCATATTTCTTTGAATCGAATCATTGGTTTGGTGTCATCTTTGGTCCAAAAAATGGTCTTTTTTCCATTCCGGCAAAGTTATTTCCAAAGCACCAAATCCTTTGGTATGGAGATTGTTTATTGTCATTTATGTGCAAGTTCACAGCTTCAAAGTGGTTTGGAATTTTTTTGCGCCACATCTTGTGAACAATTTATAAGAGAAAAAAAATATCAAACACATGTCAACACATCCACTTTGTAAAACCCAACATCACCTCAAGTGTTAAAAAGATGCGTTACATTTGGCGACGTATTTTTTATCGTTTCGTATTTTAAACGTTTGGGTGAGCCGGATGGCTCAGCTTATTACAATTATTCCAATAGAAAAAATTGTTTACTGTGAGCACGCACAACTGTAAACATTCGCCTGCAAAATGCATGTCTGTTCTGGTTAAGACATTCTTTTGTGTATTTAGCTAACGTGAAATCGTAACACAGATAATAAATAATGGATGAACGACAGAAATAAGGAGTGAAATATAGTGATAATTCTATTGTATGCGTGAAAGAGAAAAACGGTATAGACGTTACAAATCGTTCGAATTGTATTAGATACACATATTTCTCATTGATAATACTCTATTCCACTTCCTTCCACACACTCCATGCCTCTTTCTATCGCTTTTGCTCCCTCCCTCTTTCCAATTCACTCCATTCCAGTGTTAGCTGAAGTCATTGTGATAGCACAAAGCGGAAGATATCTCTCAACGCACACAAAGCCTCAACCGAATGAATGGAAACCGTAAAAGAGAACAATGCAATACATCAAACGAACAACGAACGAATGTGCCACACGATACACAATACACAATACAAAAGCCAAAATATCGAACGTCATCTTGAGACGTTCAAGTGTTCGCCAATGCATGAAATGTGTGTTCAGATAACAAGTAAACTTTTATCTATGAGCTTGAGTATGCTCATTTACCCGTTTATGTTCAATAGATAATAATCAAAAATGACGACGCTGCTGATGATGCACTTGATGGAGTGTCGAAGATTTTGAGATCGCAATGTATTAATAAAAGCAAACCACTAACAAACATCACCGTAAACGCACCAGCTCCAGCGAGACCACATCAAATATGAATATACACGTGCATTTGATTTTACAATAATCTTTTTACGCATTATCATTTTTCCCCAGTCACGTGACACTTTAGAAATTTTATTATTAACGAGACCGTCTACTGTTCAGTCTTTAAAAATTGGGCCTAGAAAGTTGTAATAGATCCGCCCAATTTTTAACTGGTCAAAATTAGTTTTGAATAGACCACTTTATGGCAATTTTTATTGGGTTTGTGTCCCAATTGACTTTCCAACGGAAATACGGAAGTTGCACACGATTTAAACCAATTTTTGTTGAGCATTTTAAAATCACTTGAAAATTGTGTGTGTCTTCATAGATTTTCATCACAAAAAGTTTCAATGACCTCAAAGATAATTTGTATGTTGATTTCAATTTTTCTTTTTTTCAAGCATCAAAATGAAGGCATTACATTGCAATTTTCAATAATTGCTCGAATAAGATCATTTGAAAATATTTTAGGTGGCTCGCAGCTGGTTTATGAAATTCCTCTCAGCAACAACAACGAATTCCACAATCAGCATAGCCAATGTACAGTAACTTTATTACTTGCCATTTTTGCGTAGATAAAAGCTTGATTGACTCATAATTTTTAGCTGAATGTAGACAACGCCCAATTCTAAAACATGAAATTATGAAAAATCGTTTGAATTTTGCACGAGAGAATTCATTAGAAATATAGCGGAATATAATTTTGTCAAAGAGCAGAACAAAGTAATCATTGTTTGTAGCGCTGTAAGGCGATGATGATGCCGTTGACGCTTCAATTTTTCAGCTCTGCTCGGCATTTTTTCCCATTTTCTTATATAAAATGTGACGAAATACTTTTTAAGTGTTTTAGCTTCTTGAGTTGATGTTTATGTTTCCGTACTGCTTAATCCAGATGAAGTGCGAATGCCATTTAAAAAAATGGTAAATCAAAAGAATAGCGAAAGAAAAAATTCAATAATGTCATGATTCAACTGAAAATAGACTATTGATTGGATATAACCTAAAATAACCTAAAACATCGCGAATGGTGCGATGAAAAGCTCATATAAGGGTATTGAGTTAATTTGCTCGGAAATGTTACGCGTTCGGGTGCCATGTTAAGCCTAGTGAACGCATTGTTTCCATTTTGTATGCAACAAATACGGTTTCACAGTTTTTTTTTTTGAAAGCCCACCAAATCGAACGTAATCATCTGTTCATTTACGAGAAATGGATGTACCGGTACGAGCAGGTATCTGTGGTGTGCATCTGTTAATCGAAAAAAAATGCCACGTTATAGCAACAGCGATAATTTTCCGGGTGACTGTTTTCAGCCACTGTTGACGCGTTTCTCACTTCCTCAGTATACGGATAATGTGAGGGTGAAAGAATATAAATTATATATTCAAAAGTTGAACGCAAAACTTTTGAAACGGATACACAAAAAAAAAATTCAATCAAAACCAATACTTAATATAATCTCATTCTTTCACACTCTATCTTTAGCTCTATCTCTTGCTTTTTTTGTTTTCGATCACGTTCAGAAAATTCTAGAGCAAAGCGATAGATCTTTTGGTATATCCTCGTTGCAATCATAAAAACACATTTTTGGTATTAACAGCAAAAGTTGTGGCAGAATCATAAAATTGATAGAATTTTCAAAAATCTTCACTATTTTGACTCAAAAAAAGAAAAAAACTCTTATGCTCACATATGATACACACTCAATTCAGAGGTAGCAAAATATTTTCAATGTGATGGTGAAATGGAATTTCACCGCCACTTGGTTTGCATTTGGCGGTAATTTCTATATAAAATTCAAAATTTTCTATCAACAATCGCACACACAATTATAATCGACTGCAGCCAAAAATATTGGAAATATATGATTTATATTCATCAGAGTGCAACAAAATCATTTGTTTGGTGTTCACCTCTCGCTCCGATATCCATAACTACACAGAGATGGAAGAATAGAAGCAAAAAGAATCGAAGAGGTGAAGAAGAACTCACAAACATTCTCATAGCTACTATGATTGCGTTTCTTCTGCTGCTTTCATCATGATGAAGTATCACTGTATGCCGAAACGAGAGGTGCTGAACCAGAAATCATATTGTTGCGCTCTGACAAATTCAAATTATATTACAACGTGTTCGGCTACAGCCGATAATGCCTGTGTGTAAGATTTGTGTATTTTATATAGAAATTTCCGCCACATACAAACCAAATGGCGGTAAAATACCATTTCACCACTACATTGAAACTATTTTGCTACTACTGAATTGAGTGTGTATCAATCATTTTTTACCAAAAACCCGGACTTATGGTAAAAGGCTAGTGCGCTGCCATTTGAGCCATTGGATTCACTGTGATTGAATGCACAACTGCGTATTCGTTTTCATTGGCTTTCGAAATGAGAATTTACAATGTGAAATGGATTTTTTCTATCTACAAACAATTATTGATTGCTGAAAAACGGAATTCTATGAGGTTTCGACATTTCTTATTTGTTTTTCTGTGTCTTTCACACATAAGTGTGAATGATTACATTAGAATAATCGTCAATATTTATGGCATAAATATTTGGCATAATGCGACAAATAGAAATTACATAAAAATTGATGAAAATAACGAAAATAACATTTTTAAAATTAAATTCTCATTGGAAAATATAATCACAAATATGTTATTTTCTTCTTTCAATGTAAATATTCGGTGTTTTAATCAGTTTGTATACATGGAATATTTGTTTACGATATATGTATTTGTATCCAGAATATCAGAAAGCATAAAAATGTTGATGATAAAGCGCGGTCGCATACGTCCAGGTGGCAACAAAGTCAATGTGGTCCCACTGAGACTTACAGTAAGATATTTTAAATGAAACTAGCTATATCGATAGTGTGACTTCAGGACTGGTAGAATTGACCTCGCTATACTCTCTGAATAGTTTTAACGTCAATTTCCTATTTCATTTGAACCGAAATGCAATTTCACGATTTTGTTTAAAAAAAAAACAATTGACTAAATTATTCATTCTATTCATACCAAAAATTAGTATTTTGAATCAACGATAATATTTCAGAATGTAATGTGATTCGACAAGCTTTTATTCATGTCATCAATTTAAAATATTATATTGGGCGTTTTAATAATTAATTATCGTCATTTGTCATAACAAATTGATATAAAACAGACGTCATGCGCTATAACAACAATAGCATTAAAAACATTAGTTTCCAAGTTAGCTGATCAACACCAATTACTGTGTGCGCCTGTTAGAAGGGTAGAACGTACAGTATATTTTATGTATATTGACAGTATTGTGGACGTTCGTAAGTGGAAAGTGGTGATGTTACACGTTTGAGATTTTATCAGTCGCATAGAAGAATCGATATAAAAAATACGATCAATGATCAAACATTCCCAGTGTATCAGTCGCCAGTGGTAAACGTGTCGAAAATAAGTTCGGTATTTGAATTTAAAATTATGGTTTCCGTTGATGAATCTTGGTTTTGGTTGAGCTTAGCATTAATTTTAATAACGATCATAAATATAACCGGTGCAAACGATGACTATAAAATAGTTGATACAAAATATGGGAAAATTCGTGGCCTTCGTAAGAAAACAATAATTAAAAACGTTGACTTTTATTCGTTCAAAGGCATTCACTATGGGAAAAATCCAGTCGGTGAATTGAGATTCAAGGTGAACATTAAGTGAACAAAATCGGTGATAGTTACAATAAAAACCATCCTATCAATGCAAATCTGAATATTTTTATCATGTATTAATTTTTTTTCCGTTCCAAATACTCTCATTAATATCTTTAACAAACAGGCACCGGAGCCACGTGAACCATGGTCTCCAAAAATTATCGATGCCTTTGAACATTCCCACACGTGCATTCGACCAGTCCTGCTTAACGTAGGGGGTAAAAAAAATATTTCAAAAACTATGATTATTCATGTCTCGTTTATATTTTCAAATAGTTTCGGTTAACGAGTCAACGCATGTTAATACACACAGAAATGGACTGCATACTTTTGCTACACAATGTGTTTAGTAAATGATTTACTATGCAAATTTTGTATGAAAAAAAAGATGTGTGACATAGTGTATGCAAAATTGTTTACATACAGTATGTCATACATCTTTTTTTCCATGCAAATTTTGCTATAGTATTATTGTAGTTGATTCTATAAAGACAACAATGAACGGTGATTAAAATAAATGTCATTTTCTCATTCTAGATGAAAAATTGCTGCAGGATGAAGATTGCCTTGCTTTAAATGTGTATGTGCCAGGTACTACTAAACTAGTGGCGCGATCACCGATCGCCTCTCTGACCAACGCCTAATTTATTTATAATTCATCGAAATATTTCTCATCATTCACATTATATAGCTATAGCCAGCCCAACTAATAAACTGCCCGTTTTATTTTATATACATGGCGGAGGATTCAATTATCTATCTGGCAACGATGGATACTTTTCAGCTGATTTTTTAATTGAACGCGATGTAGTGGTCGTTACATCAAACTATCGCCTCGGCATCTTTGGATTTTTGTCACTTGATACACCCGAATATTCAGGTAACATGGGATTGAAAGACCAACAATTGGCATTGAAATGGGTGCATGAAAATATTGATCAATTTCATGGTGATAACAAGAGAATCACCATCGCAGGATTAAGTGCAGGTAAATGAGAAACAATCGAGATCATTTTTAAACAATATTTAACTAAATGATAAAATAAGTGAAACACTTCTTATTCTGGTGTAAAATTGCGTTTTATTCGCAAACGTTTTCGAAAGCCATGCTTTCATAAATAACAAATAATATTAACCAAGGAAAATGATTATTAAAATAGGTGGTGCGTCTGCTCATGTGCACGTTTTATCAGACGAATCGAGACAGTACATAAATAATGCAATTTTAAGTAGTGGAAACATAGCAAATGTATGGGCAATGGAATTTGAAAATCACTTGGATTTGGCATATAAAACAGCTGCAGATTTTGGGCATGCAAACTGCACTTTTGACGAATTGATTGATTTTCTCAAAACAGTTCCAGCCGAAAACTTAACAGATCTAGCTAACACTTATACCGAATGGTTTTATTTGCTGAATTTTAGATTTGCTCCCGTTGTTGAAAGTACGCATTCAAGCGTTTTAACCGATTGCTAATTATGCACATGGACATTATAATATTTCGAAGCTTTTTTATTCGAACAGAAAAAGACGCAGTTCAGCCAATTTTAACGGAGATTCCATTCGAACAATATAAGTCATCAAACATCGATATCGACATTTTATTTTCCAATACACAACATGTATGAATTTTTGTCGATTATGTTCATCATGATTCATGAACAACACTAATTCAACATTATTGTTCATTTTTCATCTTTGTTTCGACTTAGGAAATGGCCCCAGTGTTAAGTGCCTTTTTAACAACAGATGAGAAAAAGGTTTGGAAATTAAATGATAACTTCACCATTGGACTACCCTTCAAAGAGCTTCAAATTCCATTCGATTCGGAGGTGCATTTTTTGTTGATCACATTTTTGTTTATTATCTGAATTTTTAGTATCCATTGAATAACATACCACCAAATGCAGGTGTACCGAAAATTGGCCCCACAAATACGTGAGTTTTACTTTGGCAGTGCCAAAATTGATGAACAATCTATTATGTCGTACATAGATATGTTGAGCCATATTAATTTCGATTATGGTACTTACAAATCGCTCAAAATACATCAACAGGAATCAGAGGGAAAAGCTTATATGTTTCGGTACCTCCAAATAATAATCGATTTAATAGTGTGCATTTACAAAACAACTCACGTAATCCGATTTATTTGTTCTCGCAATAGTTTTAGTGCAAATACCTCAATGAATATCTTCAAACAGGATATGGAGGTTGAATTTGGAACCGCAGGTCATGCTGACGACGTTTGTTATTTTTTCGCGTAAATTGAATTACATTTAGCACAGGAAACAGTCTGACCTGACTGCAGATTTTTTTTTTATTTAATTTTCGTAGATGCTACAGTTGGTATCATTTCAAGGAATTATTGGCTGATGTCAATAGCAAGGAGTTGAATGTCTACCTTCAGGTGGTCGATCACGTTACAAAAATGATGACAAACTTTATGAAATATGGGTATATCAAGGAATATGAACAGAAATTATCATATATACCCTATTGAATATAATTTGATGCCGTCTGATTGCTCAACAGAGAACCAGCCTATAAAGATGACCCTATCGCTGGATTTCGTCCAAGCGGCAACGATTTGTTGTTTGTTGATGTCACCAATGATGGCCTGAAATTGGGCGTTAATCCGGAATGGAAAAGTTCCATGGAAATGTGGACACGACTCGAACAACAAGCTCGTGAAATGATGATGGCTTAAAAGGCAGATTAAATTGTTTCAAAACACAAATTCATATTATCAACACCTATAACAAACTCCCTAAGAATGTTCAAATGATATTCTTTTACCTCTCTTCCGAATATCAAATGTTGATTATCATTATTTATTTACGAACTTTATTAAAACAAAAATGGAAAACGCTAAAATTGAAATTCGATTGTAATTACTTCAAGAATCATTCACTGTAAAAGAACTATGATGTATTTAAAGAATAATTCATTAAATTCACCATTGACTGAAATAGTTTGCTGAAATAACAAATCCATCTCTACATTTATGGGGAAATGCAATTTTATAACAAATTCTCAAATGTCGAATTCGATTTCGGTCTAATTGTTTCTATTTTGAAAGGACTGTAACTATACTGGCCCCGAGTAAGAATTGTGATATGTATTGAGTTTTTGACGCAAAAAATCTATGGATTCGATTTTTGAGCTAAAATAAAAACTGTATAGTCTTATAGGTCCACTATGTAGAGTGAATGTGAATAATATAGAATATAAAATAGTTTGAGCCAATATTGCAAAATATCTCACATTTAAATATGCTTGGATATAATATGCATCGTCAACTTATCACCTAAGCATAAGTTCACAGTGGGTACTCACAGAAACGCAACGATTACGAAGAATTTGTCCCGTTGAATCGTATAAATTCACGCGGTAAAATTATATCCAAGAAAATAAAGTATATGTTAAATATACACTGTGGAACATAATTGTTTGCTTAGAGTGTTCCAAGCATAGGTTCTGACACCGCTGATTTAAGGGGACCGAAAATCCGATGTGGGTCCCAAAAAAATCGATTCTATTTACGTATTGTTAAAAATCACAGTTAAACCTAAAAGTTGGATATTTGAATGTCATAAAATTGTGGTTCTAGAGGTTTCGGGCCAAAACGAGGCAAATGGTTTTCGGTGGGACTGTGCTACCCGATTTGTTCGACTCTGAAAAAATCGGTCTAGTTTTGGGCGCGAAACCACAAGGGCCAAAAAAAGACCCGATTGAAAACACTGGTGCCCACTGAAATTGTAAAATGAAATTCATCCAACTCTGGAAAAATTCAAATTAATTTGCTTTGAAATGAATGAACGGAAACAGTCTAACGAGAAAAAGATATAAAAGATGAATGTAGATCTAGAAATGTTTGTCATGATCACAATTAGATTTGAATTTGGATGATGCACCATATTTTCAATGAGAATATCATTCGTCATTTTTGGATACGATAACGATGACAGCGAATATGCGCATAGAAAGGTTTTGCTGAACTCAAATGATAATATACATAAATTAGAATGCCAAATTAAGTTCTTTTCGGATAGTTGCACAAATATGAGAAAACCAACCGCATATGTGCAGTTGCACCGTTATTATCAAACTATCAACTAAAAATAGCTTTGACTACGGTAGTCAATTTCTGTGCATACCAACGGTTCGAATAAATTGGTTGGGAAATAAGAGGAATATCGGAATTTCTCCTGTGTGAAAGTGTGTGTTGCACGGTGTCTTTATATTTTGACTGATTTTGAGCAAAGGCATTTGCAATGTGCTAACAGTTAGTTTAGGCGATCTGAAAATAATGAAGAAATCCCGTTTGGAAATTCAATATTTCATTTTGTCGTAGTAGAGCAATAATTTTGCAGTTTCAATTTATTATTTCATCATAGACACACGCATACGCACACGCACATTTGCACACATACATTAAATTTGACGATGAACTTTTCTCTGCAGACTTCTCTCTTCAGCGCCCATAGTCTCTGAAAGATTACAATTTCATGTGATTAGTTAAGTAATTTGAGCTACGAATCTGAAGTTGTTTTATCCTTCCCACTGTCAATTAAACTTCTTTTATATATTCTATTGTTCTACATACAAAAACTTTTTTGTTGTTCTATTGGAATATATCGAAAATTGACTGTCAAAAAAGTTGTTATTTCGCTGGGTGTCTCTATCTTAATCGTTGCAGTGTGTGTGTCGTTGATAATCGTGGAGGTCATGGACATCAAACTGTAGACAATCTAAACCATGAGCGAAAATTGGTCAGCTGCAGAGTCTTTAAAAGCTGTGGGTGAAATGTTGAGCCAAATATTAAAATTATTAATGAGTTTAAAAACAATTGGCAATATAAAATAACGATAAATTGCTTTGCCGAACAAAAGTGTTCGTTTAAATACTGTTGAAGTGCTTTAAGAATCGATAGCCGTTCATTTTGTCTTTACCGATAAAATTCAGTTTAAGACATATGATCTATTAATGAAACTGCAACCATTGCCATTGCTCTGTGCAGACAACATCATTATCATTGCCCATTGATAAAGTGTATTGCTACTACGTTTTTTCTCGTGTTCGTTTTGGTTGTTGTCTACCACTTTGCAAAAGAATGTCTCGCCTCGAAACCTCGAAAGTCTAGTTCAATGCCTTTCACTCCAATAGATATCGAAATATTGATGGAATTCACGAAACAGTTCATTCTACCATGCTTCGACGACCATCGAACATCCATTCTCTCTCTCTCTCTCTCTCTCTCTCTCTCTCTCTCTCTCTCTCTCTCTCTCTCTCTCTCTCTCTCTCTCTCTCTCTCCCCCCCACTTTTCCAATCCTAACGTTGTTCATTTGTTTTTGTGTAGTTTTTTTTCTTCATTGTTTTCGTATTTCTTTGCCAATGCGCAACGCTATATTAGAAGGAAAGAAAAGTGATCCGTAAATACATCGCACTCATAAAATATGAGTGTGAGTCCTTTTGTATGGTGGTTGGTGGTACAGAATAAGCTAATTATATTTTCTTGTTATCAAACTGAATGTAACGCATGATTGTTGTTTCGACGTCAATGTATTTGTACCGACGTCTTTTTCGATCGGATGAAACTAAGAGAATGAATTGCACGCATCACTAATCCCTCCGCATGAAAAAGTAATGGCCAATTTTGACCATGTTCGTACGTATAAAAGTTGAACCGCGGCCAATGTAAAGCAGCACTCACCAATTATTACTATTCGGCAAAGGTGTCACTAGTTGTAAATTAATGATTAGCTCAACGCATGTTGAATTTGCCGGTCAATAAATGCGGTGTGCTGTTTCATGATGAAAAGGAGATGCGTTGACCTAGCCACGTCTAAGTAAACCACCCATTCGGTCCAATGAATGCATTTTGCGTTGTGGCTTTGCTTCCATACACTCATTTTCTTGAACTTTTGGGTTTTGAGTACTTTCGCGAGAATACACACCAGACCTACGAACAAAAGAAAATCGATTCAGGTTTCTCACCTCTCTCTCTCTCTCTCTCTCTCCCTCTCTGTTTGTGTGTGTGTCTCCCCTCTCTTTCTCTTTCTCTGTTTCCATTTTTTTTTCTCATCGTATCTGTTTGTTTTTCTTGCCTTGACCTTATTTATGTGTTGATTAAACGTTTTTTTCCCATTTCGCAGAATATAACAATCCAAAAGCCTTGCTCATTGAATTCCTCCAAGAAGCTTCAACAGAAAGAATATGAAATTGTAATAGGTTATTTGATATGTGAAGCGGATACATGTGTTTAGTACACATAGAGGCTAAATATGTCTTTGATTTTAGTACGTGTTAAATCCGTATTCGTACTATCTTAACACTAGAACCTTTGTTTTTAACACTATCCCTTCAACTAGTACCGATTCATGATTTTCTTGAGAAATTTGGCTCTAACTTGTTCAAACGTAAATATGATGTCAGAATTAGCACCGATATTGGTGTTAAATTTGTCACTTTGCCACATCCGAATTTCGTTCTAGTGCAAATATGTACCAATTTTTCGAGATAACTTTTAGAACGAAAATAAATGTAACACCAAAATCTGAAAAAAATATAATTTGGATTGATTTGCATGTTATTTTTCGTACTAAAGTTATACCACGCTATTGGCTAGGTATAAAATTATCACCGAATTTTGTGAGTGATAATTCGAAGTTTCTTCATTCAAAAGTGAATGCTGAATGAGTCGAGTATATTTTTCATATTTTCTGACATAAATATATTAAAAAATTGAAAACTTCATTCAGGTTTGAAACCTGGCACAGATTTTAGGTTTTGAAATATTCAATGATAATTTTTAGTTCGGGAGTTTTGAAAAGTTAGCGAGGTTTCAAAGTTCAGACTGCAAAATATAACTGAAGTAATTAATACATTTGTGTTTTCTCATTACAACCACTGCGAACAGGATAAAAAATCAAAAATAAGATATTCAGAATGAAAATTAATTCCGAGAATTTCGAGCAATTTTATTCCGACTCAAAATAAAAACAAAACATCGAAAAATGAAACAACTAACATTTGGTGCTAGTTCATTGAATTTCACACAAACATTCCGCCATCTTGAACACAAACGTGCTTATTATATTCAGTATCGCTACAACGGGGAATTTCACCATCGACTACAAGAATTTCATTGAACGATAATATTCCGATTTAAACCAAATTTCCGCATTATTTCGCAACGAAATTGTGTTTTACGCAACATTTTAATTTATGCAGCATTAATTATTGACACACAAAAAATGGAAAACCAAATGAACAAAATAGAACTAGCGGTGATACTCGGAAAAATTGGTATTGAATTTGCAGGCAACGCAACGGTTGCTGATTTACGCGAATTATACCGTGTAAATCGTGAAAAAATTGAACAGACAGAGCAACTGGGAGACAACCAATCGAACAAAGGAAAAGAGCAAAATTCAGAACAATTGAAAGACAATTCCGACGACAATACTGAGAAAACGCATATTCCGTCACCAGATGAAGAAAAAGAGCAAAATGATGAATGAAAATGTGCATGTGACATATTGAATGTGGACGATGTCACTCGACTGAAATTTTTTCGGCAATCAATGAAAAGTGAATCTGATGCTGAAATCTTTTTGCGTACCGATTCTTCAGTCAAATATTCAGAAATCCGTGCAAACTTTTTGGCAAATTTTGGTCACGTATATTCCGTCAGTGAAGTGATCGACCGATTACGAAAGACAACATACCGTTCAGCAAAAACCAGTGTAATTGGATATATTCTGAAAATGCAAGAAATTGCATCACGAGCTGAAATCGAAGAGGAACAAATTGTTCGGTTCATCATCGAGGGATTTGAAGACAAATCAGCACATATCGCTATTCTGTATCCGGCTCGAACCATTGCACAATTAAAAGAATTGTCACATCGTTATTCGCAATTACGCGAAAATGTGCAATTTTCCGCTACCCAGAGCAGTTCTGATTTCCGACCAAAGCCCAAACCAATTTATAGCAACATCCAACAAAAAGTTAAAGTCGGTGACCATGAGTCTGATTTCGTTTCAATTGATAATGGAGTTCTTCAGGGCAGTAATTTTGGCCAAACTTTCTTTTCTCTTTATTTCAATGATACTCTCAATGAGCTTGAACACATGACAGGTCACTTGTTTGCTGATGATTGTCAAGCACTCCTCGAAGTAGATTTTAATCAAATTAACAACGGGATTGATAAAGTGAACTCCGACCTTGCCAAATTGAATGATTTTATTAAACGCCGCGGAATGAAATTAAACGGATCAAAATCGAAAGTAATGATTATCGGTTCTAAATATCACACGAGTCGGTTGAATTTTGATATGATCAACGATGTGAAAATAGGTGATGAAAAACTCGAATTTCGTAAGTCAATAAAGAACCTCGGTGTTATTTTTGACGAAAACCTTAACTTCCAAGAACATGACAAGTATAAATTGCAAAAAGTGTATGGCGTGATGAACCGTATACGCCACACCAAGCACTTTATACCCAATTATGTAAAACGTGACATGGCTGCAGCGCTGATTGATCCCATAATGGATTATGGGAATGTAGTGACATATGAATGGGGTGCATATGGCACCAAAAATCAGGTACATTTACGGATTAGAACGTAATGACCATGTCACTGAATATCGTGAGCGTTTGAACGGATTGACTCCCGAAAGCAGAGCAAAGCTGCATTCGGCAGTCTTGGTGTTCAAGCAGTTGTCTAATCGCAGGCCCAAGTACTTGAATCACATGTTTGTTCGAAACGGCGAATCATCGCGTTACCCGGATAATCTTCGTATTAATTTCAATCCGCGCACCGAATTTGATAATCGCGCTTTCAGCTACTCAGCAATTAAATTTTGGAATAGCATACCGGTTGAAATTAGAAAATCCGAATCTATAGTCTCATTTAAAATAAGCTTAAAGCACTTCTTGCGGGCCGAGCAATAAATTTTTATTTTTATCATAGTTTAATTCGTGAATTCTCGGATCTATGTCATGAAATTTCTCAACCAATATTAGTTATAAGTTTGCCTTTGCTTTTGCTTCAATGATGTTAACGTAAATTAAATTTCAAAATTATTATTATTGTATTTCCCCTGACTCTCCAGAGTCAGGCCGGTTTTGCCATGGTTTTCCGGATCCAATTCTGGTATTAAAGCTTCCCTTAGATACCATCCCACCCCTGACTGTATTCTCTTTGCTAAAGACGCACCATGGGCGGAATTTATGCCGTATTGGGTCTTTGACCAGCATGTTCTCAGCTCGCTGTGAACACGTATTGGCATAAATGTAGGCTTCGTAACAAATAAATAAATAAATAAACAATATTGACTCGGGGTGCTACAGCAGGTGTTTCTTCAGCTTCCGGTGCCACTCATTCCGAAACACAAGTGCAGTGTTTTAATTGCTCAGGTTTTGGCCATTTTGCGCGGGAATGTAAACAACAAAAACGAGTGGTGGGTTCCTGTTTCAGATGTGGTTCGACACAACATAAGCTCAACGATTGCCCGAAGCCAAAACCACCACCAACAAACAATCGAGTTGCTTTGATAAGTGACATCGTTAGGACATTCCCATACAAATATACAGTGATGATAGATAGTCAGTGACAGACAGCGCCACAACTAATGAACTAAATGTTCACTATAGTTTCTTATTGACATTTTTCAATATGGCGCCGGCACTCGGTACAAAATGTATGGAGCAGTTTCGAAAAAGAAGAAGCAGCATGTGGTACACTTGTGTCCTCACGATGATTATTGAAGGGTCTACACCGGAGGACGTTCAATTTGGTGACGTGGAAGCGTTTGGTCAAGTTCTGAATGAGATAAAGAAGGTGAGTGTTACTTTCTCTATTGAATGTTCAGTGCACACAAGTGAAGATTTTGTTTCTCTTTTTGATTCCAGCAGTCCAATTAGCTTGATCAAACAGTCAGCGGTTCCGAAACAATTGATGCGTTACAGTAAGATGAGCGATTCCGGTTACAATGGGATTGGAAAATTCAGAATTTGTACATATTGAGAATTATTAGTGATAATTGAATTCAGAAAGATTCGTAGACGAATTAAAATTTATATTGTTCCGGACAGTTTCATGTCATATTCTGTTTTATTGGGCCGCAATTTTATGCGTGCATTTCAAATACGCTTATCAATGATTGAAAATAAAATTCCAAAACCAAAAATTGAAATAAACGCTGACTCAAAGAGAAATAAAATAAAAATTTCGAATCAAACCTTGCATTGTGTGTACAGTTCATTTGATGATAAGAATTCAGATTTGATTTCAGAGTGTGAATTGTGTAAACGTTTGCCAAATGCGTGTATTGCCGATTGTGATTCAGTAAGTACGATGTTTTCTGATGAAACTTTGAATTCAACGAACTTTGAAAGCTCTGGTGACAATGTTGATCGTTCCATTGGTGAGATTATGGCTATTGACACGGGTGTATTCGATTCCGATTCATTTGATATAAACCCGAAATTGAACGTTTTTCATCGTGAGGCTATCCAGATATGATCTGATAAACAATTTGTCGATAAGAATGTGGATGAACTTTTGAGAACGGGGAAAATAAGACATAGCAATTCGCCTTATGCATTTCAACTTGTTTTGCCTCCGAAGAAAGATGGAACTAAACGAATGTGTGTGGATTATAAGCCATTGAACAAGATCATGATAAAAAATAGCTATCTGCTACCTCTTATTGATGATTGTTTGGAGAGAATGGAAGGCATGAAATATTTTACAACTTTGGATCTCAAAAATTGATTTCACCAGATAAAGGTGGCAGAGGATTCGATTCAGTATACGGCTTCTGTGACACCGACCGGTCAATATGAGTACAATTATATGCCTTTGTGGTCTTAAGATTGGCCCCGGAACTTTTCAACTATTTATGAATTGGGTATTGGCGAAATTTATTGGGGATGGTTCTGTGGTAACGTATATGGACGATATGACATTGGTTAGCAAGACTATTCCGGAACATTTAGATTTGTTGAAACGCGTTTTTCGTAGATTGGCAGAGTTTAGATTGGAAATTAATACGAGCAAGTGTAAATTCTGTTATTTTGAAGAAATGGCAAACATTTGGAGGCAGTGAAGAATATGGTACCACCTAAAAACGTGGATCAGGTTGATAAAATATTGGGATTGTTTTGGTTGATTGGAAACATTGGCTATTGTATATTCTTTGGAACGATTTGAAACATATTTGGGTATTCCGTTTACGAGTTTTACTGATTGTGAGGCGTTGGTTCAGACAATGAATATGCAAAGAAGATAGCCCTAAGATTGCCAGATGGGCATTATACATGCAAAAGTTTGACTTTAATATTAAGTATCGTAGTGAGAAATTAATGGGTCATGTGGACACTCTGAGTAGATACCCTATTGCACCTATGAAGGTTGTGGATGACTCAGATAAGTTAATTGCTGTTATTGACCCCACGGGTATTGACCTTCAGTTGCAAATTTTTCAGAATCGTGACGAAAATATTGTTCAGTTAAGAGAAACTTTGGAATTGGGGGACGTTGAAAATGTCGTTTTGGATGACGGTTTGGTGTATAGACAAAGAGATGGTGGAAGAGCTTTATTGTATGTTCCTAAGGAAATGCAGATCAATATCATACGTCAGACGCATGAAGAAACTTGTCACTTGGAAGTGACTAAGTGCATTGACCAAATTAAAATGTTTATTATTAACCAAATTATTGGTTCCCGAAATTGAAAGAAAAAGTGGAACGTTTCATTCCGAATTGTATTCAGTGTGTTGTGAACACGATTCCGCCTCATTGTTCAAATAGAACTTTACATAGTATTCCAAAAAAACCTATTCCGTTTGACACAATTCACATTGACCATTTTGGCCCTCTTCCGTCACTCAGTTTAAAAAAAAAGCACATTCTGGTCATTGTTGACGCGTTCACTAAGTACGTTAAGCTGTATGCATGTGTGACTACAAGTACGAAAGAGATAGTGGCCTCTATGGATAAACATATTGAACATTATGGCCGTCCGAGGAGATTGATTGGAGACCGTGGAACGGGATTCAAATCTTCGGAATTTGAATCATATTTGGAAGAGAACAACATTGAACATATAAAAAACGCTACGAATTCGCCACAGGCTAATGGCCAGGTTGAAAGAGTGAATCGTATTATTAAGGCTATGCTAGCAAAAACTTCCGAACCTATTCAGCATTCCAATTGGAATAATTTGCCTCGAAAAATCGAACTTGCTATTAACAACTCAGTCCATTCTAGTACCAAACAAACTCCATCCAAACTCTTGTTCGATGTTGATCAAAGGGGAAGAGAAATTGATGTATTGACGGAACATCTGGAGGAAAAATCTCTCGTGGGGAGTCCCATTGATTTGGATGCGATAAGGTCCAAAGCCGCCGAACAGATTGATAAGTCACAAAAACGTAATCTTGAGTGGCACACTAAGAATCGAAAACCTCATATTCAGTTTCAGGAGGGTGTGATAATACCTATGTATTGATTAGGAATGTAGATACAACCATTGGCACTAATAAAAAATTTATTCCGAAATTCCGTGGACCATATTTGATTCATAGGTCAAATAACACAAATTCCGTACGACGGCATAATTGTAGCATCACGCATACGCAAATACGTTGAAAAACAGGACGCACTTGAAATGGAATCGGATTCAGAGGAGTAACATTCCGAGTGTAGGAATCATTGGGAGGCGACTCCTCAATGACCGCAAAAAAAGAGAATAACTCATTTGAAGCGATATTGAAATTGGAATAACATTTATTAATTTAAAAGTAGAAAATTCTGATGACTAAGACGGTCAGTTCAAACAAGCAGTGAAGGTGATCGAGTTAAGTTTTGTAATTCAGTTCTGCCATTAACATATAAGTCCATCTATTGTTTAGTATTGTTTGAGTTCGAAACGACGTTTGATTAAGTTTGTCGGTTAGTTTTCATGGTATTCCGATAATTGGTTTCCGATTTATGATTCAGTTTTAATTAAATTAAGTCGAACAAATGTTATGAAATTCAGATCATTATTCAGTGGAACTTTTGATCGGGACGATCAATTCTGAAAACCCAATCGAGTTGTAATAGGTTATTTGATATGTGAAGCGGACACTATGTTTAGTACACATAATGTATCATTCACAGTGGTGAATGATACTTAGGTATGAGTTGGGCTTTTGACAGTTGTTTTATGGAACCGACATTCGTTAGCCGGCAGCGAGAGTAAGGAGTCACAATAAAAAAAGTGTTTTCTCATTACAAAAAAAAGCTAATGTGTATGAATGTGTATGGAAACGGAAAAAAATCAGTATAAATTCGAATATTCAATCCCACACTTTCAAGCAATAGTACTTACTTACTCATTGTTGTTTTAGCCAATACCTGCGAATTGATTTAAATAAGTCAACAAAAGATAAAAGAACCAATTACTCTAAGCTTGAAGAAAATGATCGGCAAGTAAACAACAACAAAAGAACACATTTCGTGTTTTGTTACTGTTGAGCATTTTATTGGAAGCAATTGAATGGTGAAGAAAACAAATAAGGAACCTTGGGCTATTGGCTCTGTTTTTTATCTTCATACACTCGATTTTTTATTCTTTAGGTTTTTTTTCCTTCTCTCTCTCTCTCTCTCTTTCATCCTTCCTTTTCTGCTTATTGCTAGAATCCCGTTTGTCACCTAAAGCATCTCACACAAAAATTCGAATCGAATGATGCGAGTGAGAGAGAGAGAGGAAGAGAGTGAAAAAAATCAATGAAAAGAAATTTGTGTTTGTGACAGCGCTGCTTTTTTCCTCAATCGCTCCATTAAAATCAGTACATCAATTGAAGCGATTCATCAAGCATTGTTTTTCTCGACACTGACTGAATCTCAGATTTGTAATATTTACAATGTAAAAAAAAGAAGTTGCTCGACTTTTTTATTCGCTCGGTTTGCACTCACATTTCTTTCCCACAAAATCGGGTGATTTCAATGTTCTCACTTGAGAATTTATTTTAAATTTCGTAAATAATGAATTGATCTTACTCAGAACATTTTGGATTTGTTCTTTTTTTTATTTCGAGTCGGAAAATGGTTTTGCATCGATTGGCAAGGATACGATAGCACATTTTGAGCATGCGCTCGGGCATTCTATATTCAATACAATAAGAAGCGAGCAAAAGAGAATCAGAGAGATATAGAGGAGGATAGAGAAAGGAAAACACACCGAGATTCAATAGAATCGTTTTAAAATGATGGAAGGAAAAGCACATCAGAAATCAACAAAAGAACTACACAAACAAGTCATTTATCTTAAGGAAATGAATTTGAAAGCGTGATAAATACCCAGTTTCTTCGTCCTAATGTGCACAAACAGAGGCTTTGCCAGTAATTTGCATGTTGAAAGTGGAAAACACACACAACACAGCGCACAGCGCACAACGCACACCCATCGTCAAAAATGAAATATCATCAATATGTCTGGTTGAGCAAAAGCATCAGGGGCTAATTTTATGAAACAACCGAATTTTAAATGACGCTTCGATTTTTTTCAGCACTTTCAACAACCACACGATATTCACGAATATTTTACTTCAATTTTCCACACTTTAAATTCCTTCTATTACTTTAGAACTAATAGTTCGTATATTTACTGTTTTAAAAGGTCAAAAATGAATTTAGCTCCCATTTGAAATTCATTCGGTTCAAAAAACGGACCCCAGCACCATATATTCATTAATATGAAAGAAATATTCACGCAATGTTAGCCATAAAAAGCCATTTCGAGGCATAATTATGGAAACAAAAACATATTTACTTTGAACGCATGCCGCCAAAGGTGTGAGGTTTATAATTTCGCATAATTCAATGGCAGAAACTCAACGTGGATGATTGCTTTAACCCAGTGATTTAATAAAATATGATGGTTAATGCACTGGTCAAACGGTGTGTAAATTCCATGCTTCCATTGTTTATACACATTTTGTTTATTAACATCCAGTGGACACACTGAAAGATCCGTGACAACGAATAAAGTATTTACTACAAAAAAAAAAAAACGAATAAATAATATGATATTCATATCTGAGTGATGCAAAGTGTTTGGGAATTGCTTCAAAATTGAGTCCAAATTGTTGTAACGAAAACTTCATAAATTCAAATGATTTTTTTAAATATTGAACAATATTTCCTTCTCTGTAACTAAATGGTTGAGTTCAAAGAATTCACATAGCATATTAAATTACAGCGAATCAAAGCCAAAAGCTACATATAAATTCTTTTGTTCGCTCTTTCATTTTATTTACTGACCAATACCGAATTTCGCTTTCGTGTGTTTTTTCAATCCTAACGTTTGTTATACAAAAAAATTGCATTATTATTGACATTTCCAATCAAATCCAATCAAATCCAATCAAATCCAATCACAAATTAACATCCTTTGTGAAAAACCAAATGTTTTACTGTTTGTATTTGAGTATGCGTTATTCAAGCTGGAAGTGGATTAGCAAAAACAATTTATCCGGAACCACAACAGGTGGTCTGGTATAGCATTTGGCAGTTCGTTTGTAGGCTTCTCAAATTTCTAAAATTATTTCAATTCGGATGTTAAACACCAATGCAGTTCGTTACTATTTGGCTCCATTACATAGCTATTCATGTGAATTGGAGGCAAATTGTTATATTTGCGGTTTGCAAAGTTTTTGTGCTTTAAATACTATTGTTTGCATCGTGGGTATGTTTTCGAACCCGACCCTCGACCAATAACACTGTTCGACAAATTTCAACTTTTTGTCTGACCCTGAGAAACGGCATATATGGTGTTTCAGTATTTAGTGGCCTGAGTCAAAACCCCAAAGGATTTGGTCGGGTCGGTTCGATTTGTTCAAACCTGTGGACACCGAAAATGATCATAAAAGTTCTCTAATATGCTCTCTTTGGGACATATCCCTACGCCTATGAAAATTTCCACTTCGCACTTGACTTTTGATGAGTTTACAATAATGATCATAAAACTATCATTTTTAGCTCAATCTTCAATTTAAAAAGCTCAAAATGTTTGTAACAGATAGAACTCGGATCCTAAAGAAAGAAATATGGACTTTGAAAGAAGATTTCTGAGTGAAATGAAGTCGCAAAGTCGAAA
This sequence comes from Aphidoletes aphidimyza, assembly GCA_030463065.1. NCBI lineage: Eukaryota > Metazoa > Arthropoda > Insecta > Diptera > Cecidomyiidae > Aphidoletes > Aphidoletes aphidimyza. The sequence continues at coordinate 11,332,797 of CM059997.1, read as the reverse complement.
ATTTGTGACAAAACTTTAATTTTTCGGTAGACACCCATCCACTCGACAATTTTGCCAAATTGAATGATTTTATTAAACGCCGCGGAATGAAATTAAACGGATCAAAATCGAAAGTAATGATTATCGGTTCTAAATATCACACGAGTCGGTTGAATTTTGATATGATCAATGATGTGAAAATAGGTGATGAAAAACTCGAATTTTGTAAGTCAATAAAGAACCTTGGTGTTATTTTTGACGAAAACCTTAACTTCCAAGGACATGACAAGTGTAAATTGCAAAAAGTGTATGGCGTGATGAACCGTATACGCCACACCAAGCACTTTATACCCAATTATGTAAAACGTGACATGGCTGCAGCGCTGATTGATCCCATAATGGATTATGGGAATGTAGTGACATATGGATGGGGTGCATATGGCACCCAAAATCAGGTCCACCGTGATATTGTCGCTGATAACGACAAAATCAGGTACATTTACGGATTAAAACGTAATGACCATGTCACTGAATATCGTGAGCGTTTGAACGGATTGACCCCTGAAAGCAGAGCAAAACTGCATTCGGCAGTCTTGATGTTCAAGCAGTTGTCAAATCGTGGGCCTGAGTACTTGAATCACATGTTTGTTCGGAACGGCGAATCATCGCGTTATCCTGATAATCTTCGTATTAATTTCAATCCGCGCACCGAATTTGATAATCGCGCTTTCAGTTACTCAGCAATTAAATTTTGGAATAGCATACCGGTCGATATTAGAAAATCTGAATCTATAATCTCATTTAAAATTAGCCTGAAGCACTTTTTGCGGGCCGAGCAATAATTCTTATTTTTATCATAGTTTAATTCGCGAATTCTCGGACCTACGTCATGAAATTTCTCAACCAATTAGTTATAAGTTTGCTTTTGCTTTTGCTTTTATGATGTTAACGTAAATTAAATTCCAAAATTATTATTATTGTATTTCCCCTAACTTTCCTGAGTCAGGCCGGTTTTGCCATGGTTTTCCGGACCCAATTCTGGTATCAAAGCTTCCCTTGGATACCATCCCACCCCTGACTGTATTCTCTTTGCTAAAGACGCACCATGGGCGGAATTTATGCCGTATTGGGTCTTTGACCAGCATGTTCTCAGCTCGCTGTGAACACGTATTGGCATAAATGTAGGCTTCGTAATAAATAAATAAATAAATAACACTCTTTCGTCAATAACTTTGGAACGGATCGTTCAATTTGCACATATTACGCACCAAAATTAATTAGAATCTAAATACCTTTATATATTCGTATTCATTGAACATGATGTGTGGTGATATCGCGATGCATACTAAAGAAAAGTTGTAGCCCACATCTAGAAGAGTTAGTTTGTGCAACTTAGTGGGTCAAAAAAGTGGTTATTATGGGTCAAAATGGGCATATGCACATTTTTATCAAACACAATAATTAAATTCACTAATATCTTTGCTGAAAATAGTTTTGACTACAATTTTCCATAAAATCATACTTTTGGTTGCCAATCTTTTGCATATCCACCCAAAATTGGACAAACTTTCGATTGTTAAAATAAAATATGGGGGTCCTCTATGGTACTTTTTCGAGAAAATTGGAGATTTTCATGAATTTCAGTGATTTTTTCATACATTTCATACTATGCTAAAAATTTTCATCTAATTGTTTTTCTTGAATTTTCAAAATGGTGACGCCTAGAATGCATCATTAACTCTCGAATGGTGCAAAATATTTGAATTTCTATTGAAAAATGCGATCAGGAGAGAATCATATATGAGTAGGGGTATGTTCCCTTAGTTGGACACCCATTGTCTTTTTTAGTACCAAATGAGATAGCGTCAAAATGACAACTGTCATTAACAGTATTGAAAGTATTTCGACGTGTTGCTTGTGCTTGAAACAAATTGCCCATAAAAACAAAATCCAAAAAGTTTTTTCGACTATTTTTCAGCATTAGGAAAAAAATTGTTTGTTGATATTTTTACGATTTGAAGGGTTCAGTGTGCTGCTATTGACTTATATTTTGTGAATTCTACTGAATTTGAATCATTATGTTAGTAAAAACAAAAATTGTGAATTCATTCCAAAATGGCGTCATGTTCGTTAGTTGGACATGTTCGTGTACCCTTAGCTGGACACCCTCATTTTCACCATACATATGCGCAGATGTCATTTTTATGATGATTTATTGACATTTAAACCAGTTTAAATTGTTTGTTTGATATTTAATTTCAATTATCGTTGAATTTTCTCCACATTTTAGACCATTTGAATATGTCAAAGTATCAAAACATGTAAAAGCTGTGAATCGGACTATGATGAGGAATTTGATGAAGCTGATGAATAATTTCAATGTATTTTCATGTTCAAGGCACATAAAACAAATAAATAAATCATACACTTTGCATATCTGGTGTGTTCACTTAATTTTTTCGAATTTATAGGAAAATTTTGGGGGGTGTCCAACTAAGGGTACATTTTTTCAGATGGCCAAAAATCGCACCTTCGGAAAATTGACAAAAAAAAATTCTTTTTAGCTCAATTGAAAAATGAGTAAAGCCAAATTATTGCGTTTGCCATTAGCTTTCAAACGATACCATTACCATCTCAAAATTCGGATTTAAAGAAAAATCATGACAGAAAAGCAAAAAGGTGCCCAACCATGGGCACATTCCCCTATGTCTCCGATGGAAAATTTTTGGGGGGTGGGTGTTCAATGTCAAAAACTTTGGTAAAATGGCCGAACTCAGGATTGTACCCATATACTTTTCAACTAGGCTTGAGGAACACGCACCTAAAATATTGCCAAGGAATTTAAAGTCACCCTGTATAAATAAACTGAACAACTGAATCGACAATTCAACAAACATGTTGAAAAACAATTTAAACTTTCTTTTTAAACTGCTATCTCCATGAAATCAGAGCTCTAGACAATATCTGTATCAACTGATGCGCAAACAGCTATCATGTATGTATGCTCCTAGAACGCATACGATTTATCAAAATTGTTTTGAAAATACAATAGCATTTTAGACGATTTCAATACTTTTTGACACCCTTATAGAGTACGTGTAATAAAATCCGTTTAAATTTAAATATCTGCTATGGACGTCTTCTCTGGCTATTATGCTCACCGGGCTATTGAAATGTACTAACCATTTTGAATCACGCGTTTTTCTAAGAATCAAATCGTAATAAAAACTCACCCACATTTTGAGGGTGACATTTTTTGCATGCTTACATTGTTTCCAACAACAACAAAATTGAATGGAAACATCAACTATTACTCACAGGAGTGTGAACGTTCTCTCTTGTTTTAATATATATATAAATATTTTATGAAAAATACATTGAATTGGAGCTGCACTCACTGTTGTAATGTATGCGACAGTTTAGATCCATGATTATGTACGCAATATTTCCCTATCAATGCTCCGAACCATAAATTAATGAAAAACAAAATGACACGATTTACTCCCGTTCCCCACTAAATATCCGTATATCCTTGATATTTGAAGTATGCTGTGCAAGCAAACAAGTGTGCTGCATATTTTGCTATGTGAAACTACTTCATCAAAGTGCATATGGATCGAGAAGTCAAACAAAACGAAATAAAAGAAATGAAAATCAAGCACCCCAGCAATCATATCGTTCATGCTGCTATTGCTGTTGGGGTTGCTATTGCTGCAATGTTCTCTATCGGAATAAAAAGTGGGAAACACAATCTGGGATGTCATTTGAAATAAAATTGCTAAATAGAATTTTTTAAAAAATCGGTCGAACCATGGAACCATGGCAACTATTTACTTTTTCAGCGACCGCATTAAGAGTGTTTTTATCTCTATGGTATAATGTATATATGTATCGGAGCACGCGCTCGAATACAAGTGGAAACTTTTGAACAAATTTCATGTGTACCATTGACTACAAGGGCCGAATCACCATTGAAACTAATGTTGTCTACGAACAAACAACAAGATCCACAAACAACGAGAAAAAAAGGTAAAAAAAGAGATTTTTCGCATAGTCTGAATTTTGAAGTGACATGATATCGATAGGAATGAACCCTAGGATTCATTTGAGGCCAAGAAATACCCAAAAAAATGTTCGCGAACCCCAATATCGGCCGAAAATCCAAAACACGAACACATGTTTGCAAACAAACTGTTCGTGATTAGATTTTCGGCCAAAATGGCCGAAACATTGAAAGAATTGAAAATATTAAAAAGTATTGAAAGGTGTTGAAAATCATTGAAAAAGTATTGAAAAACACTGATTTTTACTCTATAATATCTTTTGACAAATTATGTTTGGCAGAATGTTTGCGATTCCAGATTTGTATCAGTGCTTTTCAATGGTTTTCAATACTTTTCAATATTTGTCAATGGTTTTCAATGATGTTATTATATATGCTATTGTTCAATGCGCGTAAATATCTTCATAGTTTTCCAAGTCGAATCGATTTTATGTAAAAATTGAGTACTAGTGATTCACTAGTAGTGAACAGTAATGAAATTTCAATGGTAATTCACCCCTTGATTTACTATTTCGTACGGTAAGTTTGATATCGTTCTATTTACCATATATTATCTCTTTGACGAATTCGCCCTCTTTTAATTTAGATGCAATCGAAATGCATTTGTCGGAATATTCGAATGCTTTGAGGGATTCAAAAAACTCTTGTTCCCATACCAGAGCATTCGATTACGCTTGCTTTTGAAAATGCTTTGAATTTTTGAGCGTTTCACTCTTCAATTCAACTTGATTTATTTTGTTTTCGTTCTCGTTATATCCCCATCATGATGAACACAAGAGACGGGAAAGAGTTGAAATCAAAATCAGTGCCGCCTTCAGCGCACCACCATTCGATTGCGGTTCAGTTGAATGTTTCGCTATTTTCGTATATGTGATACGTAATCATAGGTTCCAGCACTATCAGAATAGCCCAAATTGAGCCCCACCTATCGTTTTGGGATCCCTATCAGGTTTCGGCAGCAAATAAATATCGCTTTTGTCACTTGTGGTTATAATTGCATTTTTAAATAATTCTATTGTCGATTCGATTCCATGGGAGGGACGTGAAAAGCGGTGTACTATCGAACTAAATTTTTTCTGTAGAAATCAAAGGTAATGTATTACATATTTCATATAAAAGTATCCGCACAAGAAAACAAAATAAAGCATTTCAATGCGTCAAGTTGGCAACACATAAGTAATAATACAGATGAATAAAACACACTCTTAGAGCATATTTGTGCACACATAAACACAGTTCGCCACTAAATGCTTTGCATGTTACAACAAGCAGATGTGTGCGCTGTAAGATGGTATCAACAAGCTATAGAATGCTATAGCATCAACAGCTTAGCGGTGAACAGTTATGTGTTTATAAATACACACACAGCTCGCTACTCAGCTCCTTGCATTTGCGCTTCGTCTATGCTTGCTGTTCCTTTGTATACAAACGAATACAAACATCGCTATGTGTTGTTTTCAAACGCAGCGCAGTATTGCCAACAAAGATACTTTTATATGAAATTCGAAATACATGGCGCTGGCGTCGTCATTTGAACATTTGTACGAGAACGTTTCTGCCATGAATTTTTCACACTCGTGTGAAATTATTCCATTTTGATATGGTTTTTCTTGGTCGCAGCCCCCCTCGATCTTTGTTCGTGACTCCCTAGATTTGCCAGTACCAATACCTACGTAGTACACATGCACAAACTATGCGGTATTGCATATTTATATCTTTTCGAAACATTTGGTATCGAGATATTTTGCTGCGTGAGACGCGCAGTGACGGTGTCGCGTGCATACATTTAAGCATCGAACAGAGCGCACAGTGCATTCGGAGACGTAACGCTGTATTTGCTGTATAAAAATCATTTTTACGTCTACGAGGGCGCTGTGCGCTCTGTTCGATGCTTTAATGAATGCACGCGACACCGTCACTCAATCAAATGTACGACAAAATGATGTATTTTATCTCACAAATCTTCAAGTCCAAAACCTACAATGATTTCATTTATTTATTCAACTTAACGATAGAAAAAACTGAATTCCCTTGGAAGCTTCGAACGGTGGAGCTACTACGAAAAACAAATCTCTGGATACATCTGCTCAGCACTTGCAAGTTTCTATTGTGGGCTTTGTATAAATTTTCGATAGCTCTTTGTCAAAAAAGCACTGTCAATGTCAGACTGGTTTTTTTGCGGGCTTAAAAAATGCTGTGTTTGTTTTATGTAGAGTTGAGTTACTTGATGACGTCACAAACATTTTAATATTTATTAAATGTCGGCAGACTAAATCAAACCCAAACATCGATGGAATGAAACAACTGAAATTACAGTAAATGGATCTATTTTATTTCCCATTCTATTTCTAATCACATTTGTGGCGAATCATCATTTGAATTTGATTAAAACTTATATTTTAAATTGGTGTCGAATAGCAATTCGAAACCATCTAGTAGAAATGAAATGTTTTTATTTACTTAAAGTGTGCATAAGAGCATATGATATTGGGGTACGTCCCACATAAAAATCGAATCCATCAATATCGGAAACCTTTTTTAGATATGTGCCACTAACTATAGTTAGAATATAGGATGGTTAGTTTTATAATGATTTTAAGTTGTGTCATCGATATCCCCAAAAATTGTGGGTATTTTTGTCCCAAGATTACGAATAAATCATTAAAAATATGAGATTTTCCTCACTTGACAAATTTCTGATTTCTAGTATGCGGTTAGATGAAATTCTATTCTATACAAATGTTAATATTCAAACGGTTTTGCGTATTCTTTCTTATGGCAATAATTATTTTCATCAATTCGTAGTCAAATACAATAATGCCACGAAAGATGCCACAAAACAGTTGAACAAAAAGTAACAAAACAGAAACAGAGGCATATGCGACGAAAAAACACCAAAGCCTCCTGCTCTTTGTATAGAGTGGCCCATTTCGCTTAAGCATTGCTAATCTCTAAAGGGAGTCATATAATAAAGTAGCAACAGATCTAAATTCATCCTTATCAATATTTCATTTATTCGTATAAATTTATTGTGAAGATGCCAGTAAGTAATCGAGAAAAAAAAATAAAGCGATTTTTAAAACAAGAATCAATGGATCTGAAGCGTTTTTTCTGAATGTTCAAATGTCATTGCTTTTTTTGCAATCGATGATGAGTATGAGAGAAATAGCATTTGATTCGTTGGTACCATTTTCTAAGAAATACCGCCTGTGATTTTCATTGTAATGCGGTTTTTTCTTTAACCTTTCAATATTCGTATAGTAATAATTTGATGGTAGCTACTTGGCTACGTAACAAAGACAACAAAAAAAGACGCTTGATGCTGTATTTGCGCTTCTTTTTTGCCTAATTTTCGTCACCATCCTGCATCTCGAAAGCACATGTGCAGATTGTCGATTCCATTTCAAGTGAATCCATTCCATTCACTGTGTGGCTGCAGCCATGTTCTGTTGGTGTGAATAACCGGGGCTGCCAAGGGAGCAAACTCAATTGCACGGCAAAAAGTTTTATTTTTTTTTTATAAGCAGCCGATTTTTTTTTACAATTAAATGACAGAACAACAGGCCGAAACAAGAGAGACGAGCGATGCTTCGCTTCTTACGCATTAAAATTTATCCAACACACACACACACACACACACACAATTTTTCATGCGAATATCAGATCTGTCTCCTGTTCTCGCTAGATTGCTCACGCTTTTTAATGAAAAGAATTTGATCCAATATCGTCTGAAATATTTTTGCTGTTTTTCTTCGTCAAATAAGACTAAAAGAACCCCGTGTTTTTTTCTCATCTGAAATGTTTAGCCTGCGTTAAACAAAATGTGTGCCAACACTGTGGTGAATGGCATATATGATGTATCGAATCACCAAACGAAAATCATCTTTGAATTATTCACCCAAAATACGAAAACAATGTCTGATGACATTGTTTTATGCATTCAAGTGTACTGATATTGAGCGCGAACCATTTACCATAGCTAATTCATTTTTCTGTTGTTGTTGTTGTTGTTGTTGGTAGCAAGCAACAAGAAATGTTCATTCAAACAAACGGATATCGCAATATGTTAATGAAAAGTTTGTTGGATGTTGTTAACAGTGGTTGCCACACCGACCACTAAATGATGCTCAAATTCATCGGATCCATTTAGTTTATGGCTTATCAATTTATTACGGTTTTTCATTGCATGGCACATCAAAGCCATGGCAAGAAAAGAAAATTGCATCCGATGAATTATGAAAGGGGGTAATGATGGGTACCATTTCGTGTAAATAATTAATGCGAAACGAATGACCGACATACGGACCAAGCGAACAAAGCGCACAAATTGCACTGCGATGATCTATAGCAAACATAACGACGGGTTTCGAAAAACAAGCCAACGCCAATCTGGTTGTGCACGAGGTGAAGGGAATGAAATAATTACATTGGCGGAGATGAAGAAAACTATTTGAGTGCTATTTCCTGTTGGTCTACTAATTTCATTTTGTTTCGTCCGTTGAATACGGTTGCATGCATCTAAATTTTCCAAATAGAATCAATGCAATGGAAGTTGTGTTGTTGCGCAATGTGCACGTGCACATGTCTGTAAAGTGATTTCACTCAATGACAGTTTACATTGACTTCGAAACAGAGACTACGTTCGAGCTACAGCTATAGTTTGAAGTGTCTATGTCCAACGAAATATGAGCTACTGTGCACGTACTGTACACAGAACTGATGGTGTCTATGTATAGCTCCAACTATAGTTATACCTCTAATTTAATCACTGGTTCCGAATGCGATATCTAGCGAAAGAGTGCACAGAATTAGCACACTGGCTAAACGACTAAGAAACTGTCGCTTGTAAATAAATGGCGACACACATATAGATTTAATCACACACACATACACACACACATTCCCAAACACATGGAAAAGGCACGGAAGCTAGCAAAAGAGGAGTCGATGCGAAAATGTTAGACGAAATGGGGCACCTCGGTTGAAGGGCAGATGGACCCACCAACTGATCCCAAACATAGCAACATGGACAAACAGAAAACACGGCGAAATAAATTTCGATCTGACGCAGTTCCTCTCAGGCCACGGGTGTTTCAGGAGCGCAGCAGCACCCCTCCCCCCCCCCCCGAAGTAATACCTAACGGTGGTCCCGGGGAGGACCGGCAGGAGAACAGGAGGCGGGTTTTAGTCGGTAAGAATCCGGCACACTGTCGCGTAGCTACGACGAACTCAGTGCCTATGCACGATTTCCCCCTCCTAACACAAAACACACACACACACAAAATGGTCGTAAATTCTTTGTAAAATATCTGATTTCCCCTTCTGCACAATTTTTTGAATCGCTTAAAAAACAACAAGAGACTTCGAAAAGAAAGTTTACTCGACCGACAAACGAACGTAAAAACATCAGGGCAGCCGACAAAATGCGAAGAAAGTTTTCAACATCAAATAAAAAAGAAGAAACAAAGCAAAAAAATAAAACAAAAGCCAAACAAAAACAAAATGAAAATAAGAAGAAATCCGTCACTTAGTAAACATCCATGGATTATTCAAATGCAATTTCCATTTGAAATTAGATTATTTGTGCAACAGAAATGTTTCGGTGAATGTTGTTTTTCTTTTTGTCCTTTTTTTTAAAATATATGATGGCGTTGTGAGGAAAATTTCGTGCGTTCTCATTGAGCAAAGAAAGAGAGAATGTGCCACATTTAGCACATAATCCGAGAATAAGTTAAGCTAATCTCTAGTTCGAATTGAAAGCATTTACACTTGACAAAAAGCAATAGATACGACCAAAAAAATGGGGCCAAATCAAATTTATTTATACAACGATGAAAAAAAATGAGGCAAAAAGCAAAGAGAAAATAAGCGCACAAAACCCTTTCGTTCGTACCCAACGAAAATGACACAATAAACAGTTTTATCCTTTCGTGAGACAAAACAATTTCAAGCGATTTTATATAATCCACTTACTTCATAACGCTCACTACAGTACTTAACAACACTTCATTAGTTCTGATCATGTCGATTTTCATGTCGTTTTTTTTATATTAAACCATTTTAGCAAAGAGAGCAAAAATACTAAACAGATAAAGACAAATAAAATTTGCCAGCATAGCGTTGCCATAAAGTGTCAATGATCATCTTTCGGGAAAAAAAATCATCTTAACAGGTTAATTTATGTTGGAATGCAATCAAATAAGCACGGTTGGTTTTTAAACAATTATCCCAAAGACACGTGTTTAATTGGAACACATTTTTTCTACATCTTTTCTTAATCTTAGAGTCGAGATTTCGCTCCGCCTTTTAAATCAATTTCCAACAGAAAGAAACACTGTAGTTAGGGGATTGGCAGACATTTAAACACTTCAAAAGCCATCAATCAGTTTCTGATTCAAAGTTTTTGAATGCAAATTGCGAGTATTCCAACCCACAAAATAACACCGACACAATTCTTTCATTTAATTGAGATCTTTTACATAGATCTCTTTGTAAACACAAATTATGCAAAATCTTATTAGGTGACGTGCGCCAATAAGTAGATCAAGACAAGCATAATTGACTCGCAGCCTAGTAAGTGCAGTCTAGTTAGAATATAGCAAACAATGATCATGTATTTTGACCTGAATGATGACAATACATATAAAAGAATGGATAAGAATACTGGTCATTTGCAGTGATCCCAAATTGTATATTTCGTGTCAAACACGGTCAAAATTCCAAAAATACCAAAAACAATCTCGAGAAAGTGAAATGAGTGGTGGGTGAAAGAAAAAAATATGTTTGGCCCCCGGTCATAGCACGCGTAACGAATAGCTGTCTATCGGTGAAAATGAACATTTCCATCGTCCATTGTTTCAATACATCTATTATTCTACGATCAAACTTACTTCACGTGCTTTGTTTTTTTTTGCTTTTATTATTGTTAATGCAATTATTCCTTGAAAAGTTCAATGGCTATGGCTGTATTATTTCAAAAGTTCCACTTGTTCAGGCAGAAGGATTTACTTGTTTTTCAACCGATAACAGACGTTCAATATAAGCGTGGTATCAAAATGCTCAACGTGTGCATCAACTCCTCTCCATAACAAAGAAAATGTCAACATTACGTGTGCATAGTTTTTTTTGGTATTTTGTCGGGTTCTGATCGTTTTGAGTTTTGATTCAAAATCACCGCATTTTAAATATACATTCATAAATTAATGACGATTCACATTTTCGATTGGGACACGGTGGATGCACGCATTTCATGTAGTGCTCATTGCTTCACTAAATTAAGCTGTAAATAGCTTGGTTAGTGATTGAATGGATGGCCGATACCGAATGGTATGAAGTGTCGTTTGAGTGTGGTGCAGCTGGTCTAGAATTATGCCAAGGCTCACAAGAATGTGCGCCGAGATGTATGAAAACACGGTCTATAAATTTATGAAATTTTATTAGTTATATAAACTTTTCAGCCACAATTTACTTTAGTTGAATTAATATACGACAAGTCAATATAACATATAGTTAAATTAAAAATATTCAGAATATTTATTTAGTAGTCACGTTGGCATAAAATTAATAAATAAATAAGAGAGTTGAAATATATCACTTTTAAATGCTAACTATTATTATAACGAGTTAAACGTTTTTCGACTGCAATGCAATCATCTTCAGATGCTAATTTCAACTTCATGCATAGTTGTGCTTTTGGCAAATGCGTGTCAAATTATTTTGTGTGAAATACACAGGAATCAACAATGTTTGTCTGGTTTTTCAACATAATTACCAGTTTGCTTTTCTATTTAAACAATTTTACACGTATTTATTCACAGAACTCAGATGAACCTTTGAAAAACGCTTTATATCCTATTTCATTGCTATTTGCACTTGCTGTAGGTGCTTCATTTGGGCCTTCCTTTGACTTCAGCTATGTCAAGAATCCAACATATATTGCTTGAATTTGAAGTGCTTAAGTTGTCTAACAGAGAAACAAATCTGTGATGTGTAAAGATAGTAAAAGTCCAGGTGTAAAAAGTGTGTGTCTCTTTGCGATAAGCCATTTTTGTAATTGAATAGTATATAAATAAAACGGGCCATCGACGCTGATTTCACTTGTTCATGTATTTTATGCTCCCTCTCCATTTCTCCATCTCTTTCAATCCAATACATAATAAGCTCTTTTTTCCACGTCAGTTTAAGCGTAGAACGTGTCGGTTTGATGTGATCAAATGCCAAAACGTTTTTTTTTATATTGAAGATTTTCGTTTTGCACGATAAAAATTCGATGGCGGAAAAAAATAGACAAATGAAAATTAAAGCACAAAAACAAACGGAATACCAAGAAAACGACAGTTAAAAAAAAGTGCCATAGCGAGAATCTCGTTTACACTTCGCTACGGTTGATTGAACTGGGCGATCGAATTGCGACGCTAAAGCGCTTTTGTATTCTCTTTTCCCGTTTTCGTGTTTCTCTCTTGCTTTTTTTTTATAATACGCTAGTGGTACAGGTGCGTGCTCACATCGCACATCCATACATTGAGGAAAATGAACGAGCATTGGCACCGAACACACGCTTTACCTGTGACACATTAGCTGTAAAGCAGTAAATTTCCTGAAAATGCTTAGGATATTAATTTTGTTATGGCAGCAAGAACGACTAAATTGTAACGATGGCATAAATAAATTGCATGGTGGCGCTAAGTACTACGGTGCGGAGACATTTGCAATTTTCTATTTCCAATCATCGTATACGATGACGTATTCAATATATTGAATACAATACATTAACGTCAAATGATTGCATTGTATTCAATATGCATTGTTCTATAACTGTGACGGTGTTAACTTCATAGTTAATGGTTTATTTATACTTCTATTACAATCGTTTACACCGAATTAATCAAAATGAAACTGATTTCTGAACAATTATGTCCATATTCGCAATGTCGAAAGAAACTGCACATAAAAAATTAACGATGTACTTTAATATATAAATATTATTTTCAACCTTAGACCTGTCTCCTGGGCACTCAGTGCCCGAGCCGATATGTATTTTGAAATAAAAATGTAAATATGTAACCAAACATCATATGGTGATATTTTTCATACAAAACGCTTCAATCTCTACCTACAGTGTGAGTTTCATTGAGTTTGTGTGGCGCATTTCCAAACGACAGCGGTGAATCATGCATTTACGTCCTCTCGGGCACTCAGTGCCCGAATTGGTATTCCGTACATTTTGTATGGAAAACTTGTGAGTCGAAATCCATATATTTGAGGGTAATTTGATCTCAATTTGACCTCAATTTGCGGTTGAAGTCAATTTTCATGCAAAACCCTGTGTGGGCACTCATATTTCGAAAGAATTCGTTAGGAAAAAAAAGTCTTTAATTTTGTCAGCACAGGATGTGGAATATAGCTGTGAGTCTGACGCACACATACATATATCATTGCTTTCAAAATCGGTAAAGTGATTTTTGAAATATTGCAGAATTTCTATTTTTTTTTTCTTCAAAAAATGTCAATTTCTCATACAAAATATACCACGCGGCGCCACTGAAAGCAACAACAAATTCAAAGGCAAAGTCAATACATTCATGCATTTGACATTAGCTAACGTGTATTGATGGTCGGCTTGTTATGTGTTAGTGACGCTTTCTTTGTCTAATATCTTGCATACACCGTATTACCGTATTAGAAAAAACGCAACAATACAATTTAAATGTAACTCATTCTCCATTTTACACACAAGAAAGTTTTAAGCTGTGTATGTATGCTTGCATTAACATTTTTATTCAGTATACAAGATGGCATCGCAAGTTGTTTGAGCTTAGTTCCGTTTTTCATATGTTTACATCTTTAAAGGAAAATAATAAGAAATTTAAAATGAAATCTATTTTCTTAAAAAAAGTATCTTTTCGTTCGTTGTTAACATGTTTAAATTCTTGAGCGTTCTAACCTTATTTAACGGATTCACTTAAAGTTGCAATTTTTTGCCGCATGCCCATTACTTGGCACTGAGACGTAACTATTTGTTCTTTTATGTCAACAGAATGGATCAATTGAGGATTATACCGAGCTCTGAGTGCACTCCGTATACTTCAACTACCAAGACCATTCGAAATAAGGAAAAATGGATAAAAACAAATAATCCATTTGAACTGGTGAGCAGAGTTTCACGAAAAACCCAAAATAGTAAATAAAATAACCAAAGAAATATGGTCAAAATGTCGAATGTTTACACCACCTGTTGAATTCAATAACTGTATTCAATATTTGTTATACTTCGTACTCTCAATGTACTAATGCTATGAGTCTCGCTCTTGATCTGGTTACAATCTCCTACATCAAAATGGAATTTATTTCCATTGATATTCCATCGTAACCTGGGATACGAATTTTTCAGCACTATCCGGTTCAGAAAATTGTGATACGTGCGTGTATTTAGCTCAAATTTCATATGTACTTGCATATGGATTAATATTTTTATTAGTCAGAAAGCATTTTGCTCTAATTATAATTAGAAACACGATGGCATTGATTACTTACGATGTCACCATGTGAACCGAGCATTTGTCGGCACTACATTATGAAAAAGCTGCAACAAGAGATAATATATAGATGATGTTAGACTATATTCAGAAACGACCATAGTTTTAAACACAAATCACTGGATGAGGTTAATGGTTAGACTAAATTTAAGACTGAAAAAGAAGCGCACACACGCACACACACACACACACACACAACCAAAGCATAAGCATGTACAGTACATACATTTACTTTGATACACGTATCGCAACCACTCTTTTGTCTCATAAGTTTTTGCCGACGATAAATGTATATCCCAAATGATATATTTATACACGCATATCTGATATCCGAATACATATTCAGACAGGTGCCTTGTTTGGTACGCAATTTGCATTTTCGATGTCATTGACATGATATCACTCGCTTTAAGCTTTTTCTCTATACAGAGAAGAAGAAGAAACAAAAAAAAATAGCTGTTGTTTTATTCATTGTACTCACACTCTTCAAATTTTGCGCCTGGTTTCGTTCACAGTACAGTAAATTCTGTGTGGTAGACAATTCAAAAAAAAAAAAAAAAAAAAAAAATAGACTGTGTTGAACGAGCGGTTTTCATTTATTTTTATGACCAGTATCACCATAGCCCAAGCATTTGTTTAGCCTCGTCATCTATGGAATTGACCTTTTCAGATAAGTTGAATGGGCATGAATAATATTCAAATATGAAAGCAATATTGAAAAAAAGTCTTTGAGCCCTGTATCAATTAATAATAAACATAATTTCGGGGATTTTTGCGATCAATGTTCAATTGAAGCTTTTTTTATTTTGCTCTCATACACCAGTAAACATGCCATAAAGTTAAAAAAAAAAATGGATTTTCATGTGTCTGGAGCAACAGAAAATTGTGATTCGTCATTTTGGGATGAAGCAATTGCGATCGCAATTGAAATCTCGATAATACGTTATGGAACGGTTACTGATCTCATTTAAAACAATTTGGGATTCATACACCATGACACACGCACACAACAACATTTAATTAACGAAATGCTGTAAGCTCGAACTGGGAAATTAATTCTTTTATATTCTGCCATTCTCAACAAATTAATGATTAAAACAGATCTCGTTTCCGCGAACCATATTCATAAAACGGATATATTGAATGACTCTGTGACAAAATAGGACCGATTTCATGTTTTCCAGACTAGTTGGTTGAACTGTGCCCCACAATCCATACAATCGAATCAATTTATAGCTTATGTATCGTGGACACATTATTTACAAAAATAAGTTTCATTATAATTTGAGGAACAGTATTCACAAAAGCCCAATATTTTATACCATAAAATGCACACACAAAAATTAGCAATAATTGATGAGTCTCAATAAAATCATCATAAATCATTATATCCATTTTAATTTATATCAGAACGTAAAATATGTGACCATAGAGATCCAACAATGGTCATAATTTAGGTTGGTTTTATGAATATAATATGTGTGTTGTGTGTTGTGTGTTATGCTGAAAATAGATGATGACCATTTGTCAAATAAATTAACAGAAAGACTCATGCAGTTTATCAAAATGATATTCCAAATAACATGAAACAATTCAGGATTTTGAATAAAAAATCTCATTGATGAGATCAAAAATAACAGGTTTTTAATAGATTTTATTTTAATTAAAACGGATTCAATTTTAATCGAAACTCGAACGCGGACGCATTATTAATAAACTAATGAAACTTGAATTTCGAAAAAGAAATCCGTTTTCATGAAATTAAAAAACTTCCGAATTCAATAAATAATGTTTTTACAGTTCGACTCAATCCAACCGCCAAAATGAATATTGATCTCAAGAAATCGTTCAAAGTTGTAGAAAAATGTGATGTTCTCAACGGGATGTAATTTCAAAAGAATGACTTGCGTTTTTGACACATTTTAAATATACTTTTCATGATCAAAGAATGACTGATGATGACGAGTCAAAAAGGTTCAAAATGTCGCTATTTAATTGAATAAATGAGCAAAAGCCTATTGAAGATTTATTTTTCATTTGAATTAATCAACGTATTAACCCTCCAATGCATGAATTTTTCTCAGCGTTTTGAGGTATCTGATTAGGATGCTTTTGGTCTCAAACCACTTAAAAAAATAGTGAAAACCCTTGAAACCGCGTGGTTTACTTGGGAAATGCATTTGACATCGAAAAAAAACAATGAAATCCATTGTTTAAAACTGTCAAATTTAAAAAATTCGTAATTTTGTTATATCAAATTGAAAAAAAAATTACGCTCTTGCTTATCACTCCGGTTGTTGAGTCTCAAGATAAAATCAAAAGGTTTGCAGCAATTGAAAGCCCCCAAATGTTTTTTATGTCATTGTTTTATTAGATTGCTTTTTGAAGTGCATTTTATCTTCGATTATATGGTTATGCACTAGAGGGTTAAACTCAAAATCACTGATTTTTTTTTTTATTTCTACTTGAATTGAATGGCGTTTACCGGACATCCTCAATCATTGCAATAAATGAGAACAGTCATTTACATTTTAAAGAATGAAGCAAATGTAGGTAGCATTTTGTAAACTGCATTGTTTCATTAAATTTTCATTTCAAGTGCATGCACGGTGCGAATGTTCCGTTTTGATTATATGTTTCATTCATTTGTTCACACGTTGATTGAATCGAGCCCAACATAATATGTTTTACTTTTTGTATGAACCGCAGTCTATGCAACCGAGCTATGAAATTCATTCATGTTTCTTTTTTCCTGAATTCACAAAGAGTTAAAGCAATAATTAAATTCCACAGCGGTACGTATCAAAGCAAGTGGAAATTACTTCAAATACACGGTTTGATTACCTTTGAATCATTCATGTTCACTGATCTGGCAACAATTTAACTTTACCACTTCAATATAGTATAATTTGGTTGACTCCAAGCCATATTAAATGTTAATTTTACGATCGACCGACCTTTAATATTTTCATTTTATTTTTTTTTTTATTTTGAATATATATTTTTATAGATTTCACGAGTAAAAGTATAGCAAGAAGGCTACAACCGTGTAAACGATAACTTGAATATCTTCTATCGCTCGTAGTATAGAAAAAGACAATAGAAACTGCATTAAAAATGACATACACGTATACGCTATGACGTACAAGTTTTATATCGTGTCGAAAAGTTTAGCTATAAAATTCTTGAAATCCCAATGAAAATAAAAGTGATAAGTTTCTTATCACTGGAAAATCTACAAAAAATTTACCGCAATTTATCATATACTTTTAATCTCTTAATTACAATAAAAGCTTGACAGCGTAAAGTTCATGCATATCCATATTTGCATAATGATAAAGGAAATATGATAGTTTGTTGTTTTGAAATATGTAACAATATTTTATGTATACAGAGGACTTACATTGAACAGAGGTAACTTTTTGCTCATTTTATGTTTTCAGCACATGAACATTGATCCACTCTTTTGATGAATGGATACCTTTTTTTCAACCACCTTAGATTCTAATTTTGTGTTACCAATTTCATGATGCAAGTAACTAATAATCTTTATCAAATAAATTAAACCTCTTAGTTCACTATTCTTGAATATCTTTGCTGTTGTAAATGTTCACTAATGAATTGAACTCCCATTTGAATTGCATTGCGTGAACTATTCATATCAAGTTATTTCAAAAACAGGCTGCTGAATAGTAAAACTCCTTTTAAATTACATAATTTAAATTATAGTAAAACTCTTTTTAAATTATCTCCTTTTAAATAATTAGTTTGGAGGCTGATATTAACGCCTTTCAAATTATACCTATGCTATTCCGGTATATTCTGTGGTTTACATGCGGTGACCGTTGGAAAAAGGATAATTTTTTCAAGATTGAAGGCTGCCGAAGCTCGACACAACAAAGTTGCTTGTGTCTTTTGAGTGAACTATCGTCCACAGTGATATCGCTGGAGCGAAACAGACCTGACGATTGAAAAAAATCTATGGAGAGAAAAATGAGTATTTTTTCTCCTGTAAGTGGTTTGGTCGTTTCTTATCGTGAGCGATATCACCTGGAAAATAGTGATTTGGACGCTGTCTGGTATTTTTAAACGATTTTATTGCACCTGAGCGTGTTTTTTTTCTTATTTGTGTGTAACGAAAAGATATGAGAATAGCAACGCTTCAAAACAACGAATACAAAATGACACGACGCTTATTCATATTTGCTTGGAATATCGAAATAAATTATCATATGAAATAGAAAAAAATCTAATGCGCAGCAAATTGCTCCTGAGCATATGTATTTAAATAAATATGATGGAGATTAACAAACCGACATGCAAAATAATCAATATCTTGAAGAAAAACAAATGTTATTGAGGTTAACCAGTAAACACATGAAATAGCCAGAATGGGATTTGTCGGAATCAAATGTCGAAATACAATAATTCAGAAATGTCCAAATAAATATTTGAATAACCCCTATTACGGGTCAGACTTAAAGATTACTCGTCATGATATTTCCAGAACAAAAAGCACAGAATTTTAACTGACTGCAAATATAAACGTTAAATATTGAAATTTGTTGGTGCAATTGCTTGCAATGAATAGTTTGGGCGTAGAATGCCGATTGATAGCTATTTGGGAAGTATCTTGAAATTTGTTTTTCAACATTTCGTTCCAGACTCTTTCGATTGTGAGCATTTACTTGAAACTCCTATTTGGACGATTGCATGTGTTTACTGGTAATTTTGTGATCAAAAGCTGATTTTCTAATAAATGTTCGCTTAGAAATTATTTGTGTTTAATTTTGAAGTTGAATTATAAATTTATTGGAATTAGTATTCCGAAGTATTAGGTGAGCAAATGGTAAATTCTCATTTAAGATGCGCGTGCACGTAACCATTCGCTACACCTTAGCATTTGCCCTGGGAATATTTGAAACTGTTACCAAAGTTAAACATCTATTTGATTATTAAATTATATTGATTTCTTGTACCTTCATCGACAGTCAAGCCATAAACTTGATTAATTTCATAGTGTTTATCAGATAAAGTTTCTGTTTATTAAACTTCAACGCTTGAAAACTAAGCCATTGTACGTATACACACGCTCACACACACACACACACATACCAGCCAATTCACTCACACTATGTTTTATTGGAAATTTTCCGATTTTAATCATGAAGTGTTTGTATTGTGATAAATCAATCAAAATGGACACACTTGAAAATATCCAACGATTTGATTGAGTGAAACTGTTTCGTTTCCAGACACACACAAAAAAAGGTATTTTCGTTAGATAAAATATTACATATGGAACGGTTGGAAGGGTCCAGTCTGGCAAATCGGTCTTTAGAATACACAAAGAGTAACTGTGTGACAGAACACAGATTTGAAAAATCATTAAAACATAGGAAAGAACCACTTTGCGAACGATTGAAACAAACAAAAAAAGATGAAATCGCCGCCACAGCACACAAACCCTCACACTTAAATACAGAACAAAAATGGTGACAAAACAAAATGTAGCCGGGAAAATCTGTTGTAAATTTTCTTTGATGCAAGACAAGAAAGGGTAAAAGAGAGAAAAAGAGAAGAAAAAACGTACACGCATCAGTTCTTTGGCACGGAAAAGCTGAATAAAGCATCATTATGTCAAGAAAATTTCTCAAAGCATTTCCGCTTGTTCAGCAGAACTAGAGGGGAAGAAAGTGCGATGAAAATCGAAATTGAAAAGGGAATGAATACTAACGAACACCAAACACATTTACCCAACAATGTCTCGCTTCTCATTCTCTCTACAGCTCACTCATACACACACACTATTGTTTATGACAAGTATTTAATTCGACCACCCGTACACGCGCACACATATGCCCTCTAAATACGCCACGGATTTGGTGACAATGTTGCTAAAACGTTGCTTGGTTATACACATTTTTGTTCCAATTCTCGTCAAGCATTTGGATTTATTGACGATTGCTGAACGAGCGTTTACCTTATAGAATCTTCTCGCCACATTGAACAATATCTCAATATTCTTATCGCACACAATTTCTAGGCACACTCCCATCACAGAGTGTCGTAAGTCCTTCTCTTTTATTGTAAATATTTTTGTGAGCCATTTTTATTTTGGCTTGCGATGACTACACACGCTTGACAATGTTCAAATAAGCTGATTTAATCAACAAAAATATTTTCTGTCGAATGTTTCTCAATCATGCATTCATTAAAATTAAATCGCTTTATATATAAGAACTTTGAGCATCTGCTTTTCTGATTGACGACACCAAATTGTTCTGTAGCGTGAATATAAACGTGATTTCGCCAGTGTGCGAAACATTTATTTAAAAGCTAATGTTATTTTTTATTTGTCATTGGCAATGAACTTACCTTCAACCGGTGTGGTGTTAAGTATTTCACAGACACAAATTCTCATTTATGTGTGTCAGTCATGTGCTGTCTACGTTGCCAATTTAATGTGAATGTGTTAATAATTTATTGAAATGACAGAAGATAATGTATCTATCGCTTCGAAATCGAATGTAATATTTTTGCATTTGGAAGGGTTTTTTGTTGTTGTTGAAAATGATGGTACAAAACCATGCTCACCCGCTTCTTGAACAGTTCTACATGAATGCCACGAATGAAAAATGATAACATTTACAAATTGAAGAAAGAAAATGTTTG
The DNA here is from genome assembly GCA_030463065.1 of Aphidoletes aphidimyza. NCBI lineage: Eukaryota > Metazoa > Arthropoda > Insecta > Diptera > Cecidomyiidae > Aphidoletes > Aphidoletes aphidimyza. Next base: position 11,311,545 of record CM059997.1, on the reverse strand, counting down.
TTTCGCATGTTTAATTTTGAAACCGAGCAATTTGTGCGTCGCCATAATCCAAAATAACAGCAAACTCTTTTATTTTCAATACAGCTTTTTCTTCCTTTTTCATCTTGTTTTGCTTTCTACCTTCGTCGGTTTGGTCGTATTATTTCTCAACGAAGCTTCAAATCGAAATAGAAAACTCGTTCAAGTGATGTGTTCGTTCGCACACAGTTCAAGACGATGTTTAGACAACAGAACAAGGCCCATAAAATGGTTTTATGTAGTTTCCAAGATCTATACAACATTTATATCTTCAATCCATAATCTTTTTCTCCCTCTAATGCAATTTACGCTCGTTTATTTTTATGGCCTCGCAGAAGTCTTGACACTTTCTTAATCGAAACCGGAGTGTGGCCCATATAAAAGAGCACGCGAAAACGAGTACGCACACAAACACAGCAGTGAACTCGGCATTTCATGCTACAAGATGCAAGCGATTGAGGCAAAACTGGAATGATAAAAAAAGGCACACTTTGAACTTCGAATTGATTACTTTGTATTGCAAAAGCAGCAACGACCAGCTGTTGCACAATATCCGCAAATATTGATATCGGATGGAAGCGACTACGGCTCAATTGCGAATAGTACGTGATGACGATGGTGGTGGATACGGAATACGGGCTGAATAAACGTCAATTTTATACTGTCAATGGCATACCACGATGCGCCCGAAGCCCTTAGCCCTTAGCCTTAGCGAAGCTCACATACATCACATCAGCATTTCACTATGCTGCCTTTCTCAAACAAAATATAAAATATACACAAAGTACATGGTTATGCATTAGTTGCCCAATGTTACAACGTAGTATGTTGAACATACCGTTTTTGGAACGGGCTCACACTACGAAACAAAATGTTTCCAAAGTAATAACACTGGCATGTCCGCTGCGAATGGTGATAATACAGCATTTTATTTTGGTTTGACTTATTTGGGCCTGGCTTGGGTGTTTAATAACTGTTTTTGCCTCGATCTCCACATGGATCATCTTAGAAAATAAACCCATTCAAACATTCAGAAACTACTAAAACTTGGATTTACTTCATCGATTCAAAGCTCCCGAATGTGTGTGTGTGTATGTGTGTGTTGACGGCAAACTTTGTTTATTTGTTTATTTAGCCATCAAACGGAACCGATTCGATTTTTCAACGCAGCTGTAATTCAACAGCTCTTTGCATCAGTGCCATCATCGTTTAAGAGTAATTTAACTTTAAATATTACTTTCAAGGGATTTTTGATGTTGCATCGGGTATAATCCCATTCAAATCGATTTTTTGTTTTTTTGGTACAGAGCTTTGTTCACTGTCAAACACACACACATAAAACCGAATTCAATGGAACTCAACACTGAAATTAATGTGATTTCCCTCAAATCTGTTGGGCGGATGCTTCAATGATTTTCGGGCAATTTGTTTCAGTCATAATTCAGTCAAGCACATTTTGATTATTCCGATTTTACGAATATTCGATTTCATGGCATACTATTTTCAATATCACTCACTCGCTTCAGGCAATTGTTTCTTTTAGTTTAGCATATCAGCTTGAAATTTGCGCCAGTCGTTTGAGTAGCATTTTTTTTTTCATTAGAGTACCATTTTGTCGTTTTTTTTTTCGAGAAAATATTTCCACTCATTTTTGTATTTTACATTGATTTTTTTGGAATAAAATCATGGCGCACAACATTTGCTGTGCTTACACTAAAATCCTGTCTAGCATTTTAACTGATGAATTTGTATCAAGAAGATTCGGGTAGATTATTATTGGCCATGGGTATACTTGAAACTCTCGATCGTCCCATCAATCACTGGGAATTTTCTAAGAACTTTTGCAGCAGTGAATGTTGGACATCCCTGGGCTACTGCATGACCTATGAACTATTCGGTTGATAATTTTCCTTACTTTCTATGCATAGCAATTAAAGTGAATAAAATGCACAGAGCAAAACCACAAAATTATTTCGGTAACCATATATGCTAGCATTCTATGGAACCAACAGATTTCATGTCGATTCATGAAAGTTTAGCATGTTGAAATAACCCGTTTTTGTCGACAAATTCAGGTTCCTTTAATTTCACAAGTTTACTACAATACATATATATAATTGTTGGCATGGCAGTTTAATAAATTGTGCCAAATTCCGAAAATGGTTTGTTTGGATTTTATTTCATCAAATATTAATGAATGGCTCATTCTTCACAGAATCCTTTAATAAAGCGGACTGAACCTGAACAAACTCGTACATTTTCTGTGCAATATTCAATTGTTCTACTGTGACGAATGTACTTGAATTGTACAGTATGATATCCCTGGCAGGCGCATATCTAGTTTCTTTTTACTTTTTCCAAAATGCTGCTCCTAAATTTAATTGTTTCATTTACAACAGTGAATGTATTTTACTGAAGAATTCGTCGCTGGTCAGCCTTAGCAACTAACCGTTAGTACTAATATATAGTGTCTACCAACGCTCGAGTGTGGTGTGGTTAGTTGCTAACATTGACCAGGGAGTAATTCCTAAAAAAAAACACATTCCCTGATTTACAATGCAAACTTTTGTCTCGTAGATACGTACCTGATTCCGGTATCAACTATTGCATACTTTATATTTGAAATTTAAATAGACCAACAGTCGACAGGCCATTGCCTGAGCTAACGTCAAAAACAAAGAAAAACAAAGCCACTGAATCATTATTTGCTGATTTTATCTAGGCTCAGATTTTTCTTTTGCCTTTAGAAATGATGTCTGCATGATACACTTTTTACGTGTTTCTTAAATGGTTTAAAAACCACTTCCAATGACAATATACTGGTATATAATGATTTGTATATACAAATACGAATAATAAGGAAAAGCATTCATTCATTGATTTGTCAATTCAAACAAATGGCTCCTCTTAAAGGTCGTTATGTTGGGCTATCGCTATGCCCATTGCTTATGTACCAAAATGAGCTTCTTTTAAAGGCGCTCATATTATTATCGTTATGTATTGTGATGGAACGACTTTTGAAGTGCACGAATTCCCCGAAGGACTTCGAAGAGTTATTCGGCGAACACGTGAAAAGTCTTAATTTCATGATTACTGCTTACAGCGTTTACAATTTGGTCACATTCAACAAATGGTGGCCCCTCGTTTTCGCACGCATCGTTCTCAACATCAAATTTGGGTTTATTTTTTAATATTTCCTTTCGTTTTGGAATTCCGAATGGATTCTATGTTATCGATAAAGTGCGAGCGGCAAATCGCAATTATTTTTTTCGTTGAAAATTTTCAATTAACATTCAACTTGGTGAATTCAACGCGTTTTTTGGCATTTCATATCCGCTAAGTTAATAATAATTTTGGTATGTAGAGGGCTTTTAATGCGTAATGGCCGTATCTTTGTGGCTGAATTTCACGATCATCGCCTGCTATCGAAAAATCATTGAAGCACATCAAAATGTGATTTTCTGTTTGATTTCTTAATAAAACATGAGACGCGCAATGCTTTTTGACGTAGCGTCTGCATGTTTATGATATTCGGGTAAGGAATCGTTCATGCATGAACAATTGACGAAGTATTATCCCTGTGCGTGCTTAAATCAATCTTTTTTTTTCTTTCTCTCTGCTAATTTCTTTCAGATAGATCTAAAATAACACTCCCACCCGGGTAAATCGTAGTGAATTGAAAAGAGGGAAAAAAACAACAAGAGATTGTGTTTGATTTTATACATAACTCAAAGCACATGGAAATTGAACTAATTCATATCTCTTGCTGGGCTTCTTTCTGTTCTTATGCAAGTAGAAAAGTTTCATTTCAATTAATTTCGTATGATTACAGCAGATAAATTAACAGAATTTATAATGAAAATGTAAATGATAAAAACAACATCACACACACACACACACACACACACACACACACACACACACACACACACACACACATACACACATACACAAAGACCACATTGTTGCATACCAATCAAGTCGACCGAGATTAATCGTTGAATTCATGAACTGCAGAAAATGATAAAACATGGAAAATATTGCGCATTCGACAATTCAGTGAATGGCAAAAACGTGACCTGAACGTAATGTGACTGACGCAAACAATTGCACCTTGCTTGCATTGCAATAATAATAATAAGAAAAGTGGCTGCTTCGGAAGTTCATAATTCATTTCGATGTGTATGTTCTACAGGGACAACTTGGTCTTTCAATTTAATTCCAGTGCCCAATGTGAATGTTTGCTTTCCGTTTACTCAAATATTGTTTGGTTGGCATTAAAATATGAATGAATCCGAATTATGGTCAAATATAATCATAAAAATAATCATAATCCTGTTTCAGATTTCATGGAATTTAAATGCACAGTCTGCAGAAATCATCGTAGATTTACCATAAACTTTCATTTGTGTTAATTTTTCCATCTAGACGACCAATTTTATGATTTAAATAAAATTTTACAGTTGAGCAGCTGAGACAACGGAATCACTTGAACACAAATGCAACATGAAAAATGTGTCTGCAAAAATGCATCATAAATTTAAAGCGTTCGTGTCGTGTTTTTGTTCGAAATGAAATTCGTGTTGCATTTTATGGGAATGTTTTTTTTTTCTCTTAAGTTATTCAGTTTTGGTGTCCTTCAACCGACTACTAAGCAACGAAAGCACTATAATACTGTTATACTCACCCACTCACATTTTTTTTTGGAAAAATTTCATCGAGATACTAACTAACATAATTCCACAATCCTCATGAACAATTTCGCTTCAAGTGCCTTACTCAAATTTTTGATTGACTTTTTGCTTGATTGAAATTTTCTTATGATTTATCTTTATAATTTAGTTTAAATTTTAATATTATCCATTAACCGTAGCGCTTTCTGCCTATTTCAGCTTCCAAATGCTATTGAATAAGGAAGTTAAACAATCCACATAAATATATTAATTTACTTACCCCGAAATAAATCAATAGTCGCTGCAAGTCTTGAGCCGCTATTTACTGTTATTTGTGTGGTTTTGTATCAAACTTTAATCAAAATCTGTACTCATCTACAAAAAGAGCTAACAAAGTGAGGCTGCAAAGGTTTCATTGCATTTAAATGTCAATTTTTATTAAATATGTATGTATATTGTGTTGGACAATGAAGAAACATCTACATGTATACCACTTACATTAAATTCTGTTTTCTCTTATGCATAAACCATTGCCTAAATGGAATTAGTATTTGCGAACTCACAAAGCTCGCACGCGCATTTACACATGTGAAACAATTGATTGATATTTTAGTAGAGCATGAATCTGCTGGAGATTTAGTTAGATGCCTGCTTACCTCATTCAAGTTCGATAAATTCAACGGATTTGAATTAAACTTGTATTCCCCAATATGAAAATGGAATTTTTGGCCAATTTTATTTCGTCCATTTGTGATCGACCATCGTTTATTGGTCTACATTTTTAACACGCTCTGCTGTTAACACTATTTTAATTTAATCTACCTAAATCGTTATCGACATTACATTTATTAGATTTGTTTGCTCTTTAAATGTGGTTTTTTTGTTTTGTTGCTGTTGCAATTTAAATTCGTCTCGAGTCTGACGAATCTGACCATTGTTTTGGGTTTTCTTTTTATGAAATATTTTCGTTTGATTCGTTTTCATTCGTGCAGACAATTCAGAACATTTCTATTCCCCAAACCCGTACAGGTGGTTCCATTGTTCAAAATTAAACCTAAACGTGAGCAAACCAATCAAGTTCATAGTGTTTTTCATCTTGATTTTCATTGGATATTATTATTGCACTCGTTCACATTGCATAATACTTTTGATACTTGCGATAAAAGTTATAATTTACCACGCAACCAATAACCTCGACATCAACTTTTGGTGTGGAACGAAAACAATAACGACTAAACTGAAATCGAGTATTTTAATTAAGTTGTTGTTTGTTTCTCCTATTTTCCTTCTTTTTTTTATTTCTCTCTCTCCTTTTTGCTCGTTTCTTTTCATTCTCGTTCAAAAATCTAGTCATCAAAGATCTTAAAAGATTTTAAAGCAATAGGAAAACTTTCAGTGAAAATACGCCTTCAACAAACTCCCGGTAACTTGAATATGAAATAATTAAAATGTACAACTTTTACAAAATTCGACCAATTTCGTGCATCATTTTTAGCTAGACTGGTTTTTTTGTTCTCACTTGTATACATAGATATATTTGTATTCATTTATTTATTTGTTTATTTTTCTCTGTATGTTTATGTATAATATACAACTAATATAAATATTTCCATTTCCATATATCTCTTATTTACATAAAACTCACTTATTTAACATTTGGTTTTGCTTTCAGCTCCCATTTTTTTTGTTTTGTTTTCTCTTGTTTTATCAAAAATAAATATATTTTTTTTGAATTTCTGTTCTCGCAAATGTTATAGCCGCAAAATGGAATGTACTCCAAACAATATTCATCAAGACTTTCGTTGAATAATTAGTAGTTCGTTCACTTGTTGTTCGACGTAACCGTCTATCTTAACCGATTCGCGCCAGAGTGGACAAATATAATCATGTGGCATTAATTTTTATATGTGATCTACTTTTGGGTATGCTTAGCCGCAGCCGCCCATGTCAACTTTATCAGTCAAATAACGAGATGAGGTTTTTTTTTTATCATTTGTTTTTCACTATGCTCGCACAAGCTATACATAAACTTAAAGCTTGGCTTTATCGATGCAGGCTGGGATGCAGGTGTCTAAGTGTTTGCTTGTACTTTTCGAACATTTTAAATCTATACACGTGATAACACGAGTCCGTTTTTTTTGTTGTTGATGCAAAACTTTTAAGGTATCACATTTGTGTGATATAAACTCGAAAACAAAACTATTACCTGTCAATCGATTTGCAGGTGTTGTTTCGGTCCAAACATGTAATTCAGCCACGATAAAACAATGCATGTAAAATGATTGCGTTGATTTTTCCAAGAAGCCAGAACTTGAATAGCTTCAACGTGTATTTACATGCAACTGTTGTTAAATGCACGTGAATTCATATATTGATGGCTGCAGTGTAGTTGCTGCTACAGTGGCTATAGAACACTAAACCGCATGCCATTCGACAGCTGTTCGAATTGTGTTCAATGGATGAGAGAAACAAATGTACAGTGTAACATTTGAATGGTAAACGTAACCCGCCCCCTCCCCACACACACACACACACACACACAGATTTCGATGTGCCTGAATGATTAACGTTCGCTAACATAGCTTGTTTAAGGTTCGCACGTTCACATACACGGAGACATGAAAAACAAACACGTTCCAATTTGAACGTTTCTGCAACAACATAAAAATCCGCGTATGCATTGAGTTAAAAGATTGCCATTCCCATACTATAGTATAGAAGTCAATTTTGCCTAGTGAATTATTTTTATTTCAAGCCAATGTCATGAAAGCTCAACGAGAGAAAAAACAAACGTGTTCAGATTTTTGAACAAAGCTCAAGCACTTGAATTAGTTTTATTTGGATTGAATCCACTCCGGCAATAATATCAAATACTTTTAGATGTGTATTTACACAGTATTATTGTTCTGTTTACTTTGTTTAACAGAAGAAAGAAAAAAAAAGAAAAAGAAAACAAAACTCACACATAATCACTTTATCCAACAACATAAAGTCTAAACGAATTGATGAATGGCTGAAACAATGTTGATTCCATCCGATGTATAAAATCAAATGTTCAGGTATTTCTTGTGAATCTGTAATACAGATTCTGTATTTTTGTAATATGAGACGTATTTTGGAGCAGAAATTTAAATGCAGCTAAATCCACCCAATAAAAATAAATAAAATACAACAGCAATGATAAATTCAGGCGCTTTGCTTTTGAATGGTTGAAAAATCAAATTAAAACATTTCAAGTCTTGAATCGATATGTTGAATGGAACAAAATAGAAAGTTCGATATGATTTCGAACAAAATTGTTGACAGCTGTCTCAAAATAATTGGTGGTCTGGGTCTCCATATTTCTGATAGCGTAAAAGATCGCCAAAATCTAGACATGTTTTGCCAATTCAATGATGGAAATAATTTGTGGATACGTTGAAATAACAACAACAACAAAATGCACCGAACAATGACTGCTCATGGCTCTGACCCATGGGGACGTTCATTCATCTAGCCTTTGCTAGCCTCAGCTAGCCTTTGCTAGCCTATATATGTATTTTACAACAGGAACGAAGAACATGCGAACAAAAGAGAATACAAAAACTGTGAAAATTCATATAGCAGTGTACTGAATTTTTGCTAGCCTTTGCTAGCTTCTGCTAGCTTTCATAGTATGACTGTCCCCATGCTCTGACCCACCGACACTAAATGAGAAACGCAGCTGTGTAAAAATACGAAAATTCCACTCGTTTTTTTTTTGCTTCTTAAGTCGAATTTTCATTTGCGACATCAAATTTACGGCTATATCAATCATGATATTCTGCTATTGAAAATGATAAAAGTTTAGGTCACTGGCTTTATATATCTTATTATGTATAAATAGAATTCAATTTTTTTTTCCTCACATAAAACATTTAAACACAGACAATTTGATTTAACAAGCACATTGTTGGTTGAGTGGCTTGTTTGGTGTGAAAGTCAAGAACGGGCCATTTCATATTTTTTTTCTCCATTCAATAAAAATGTGTTTTTTTTTCTCTTTTGCCTTCGGAATATTAATTTTTTTTTCACCTTTCACAAACACTTCGATTCAATATGGAGTATATACCTTTTAAATCGCATTCAATTCAAATAGATAAAAAAAAACAGTTGTCTAGCACCTTCATAACGATCAATAACCTGTAAAAACTTGCAAACGTTGTTATTTTATTCCCATTTACTTGTCAATATGTTTAATCTTAAAGCTTCAATTGTTCCATAGACGCCACCGAAGGGGCGAAATTATCTGAAACGTATGAACTAACATTAAATAGCGTTATGTGCGAATATTTTTCGATGCATCACAAACTTTTTTAAAAATAGAATTGTAAATTCATTACAAATGAATGCTTCACTAACATTACACACTCCACTAGTCAGAACTTCAGAACTAGAAAAAATCTTCTCCATTTTTCAACAAGTTTAAAAAGAATGAAATGTATTCACGAGCAGATGTGTCCCCTTGGCCATAGTCAACATTCAATAAAATGCATTTAATTGCAGTATTTTTGTTTTATTTCTTTATTTGTATGTTTATTGTTGTTGTTACTGCTGCTGTTGTTGATGCTATAGCTTTTAAAACTTCTATAATAGTTAAAATGTTTAGCATGAAATCTACACATTTATGATTCATAAAATAATCTACCAATAAAGTATTTTGTGTTTTTTTAATGTGGTTTTTTTTCTCCATTTAGTGTCCTTGTTCTTTGTTCTTCAATTTATGCATCACATAATCATTATTTTTTTATATTTTGAACTCTAGTTCCATTCAATTTACGCTGTACAAATATATATTTAGTGCCTATTTTCTATTTTTTTTTTCAATGCATCTCCGCATATCTCTGTGAATCCGTGTCTGTGTCTGTCTCATATATATTCTATAAATATATATTTTTCATCAATGTGTTTCGTACACATAACCTATTAAACTAATTATAACTGTGTGTATGTTTGTGCTGAAATATGTATCATTGGTTGTACCAATGTTGTGAATCATTCAATGCTGTCAATTCAGCTATCTTTCAATGATCTTGTCGATGGCATATTTTTGATACCTTTTTCCAGTTTATCGGCATCGCCGGCTGAAAATCGATGATTAAACGGGGGCCGTGGCACCAGATGATTACGCTTTTGAATGTCCGTTATTGATGTTCGGCTGATGCTATTTTTGCGTACATCATTACACAAAAGTGCGCATTTCTCGTTGAGCTCATCATAATTAACAGTTTCATCATCATCTTTCATATATTCAACGGATGGTAGAATCTTTTCACCGTACGCACCTAATGACTTTCGGCTTGAATTACTGCTGCTGCTGTTGCTGCAGCTGCTGTTTTGACTGTGTTTCTCTTTACGTGCATTGGATTTTCGCTTGTGACCGCTGATTGATGGTGCTGGATGGATGCGTTGCATGGAATCGGTGATACTTTTTGGTGGTGTGCTCAAGCTACTGTTTGATGATAAACTCGTTGCACTATTTGAACGTGAACAATCGATCGGTGTGATTCGTGTTGATTTCATGCTACCCTCGCGTGTGATGTTAAAGCATGCGGGCGTTTCAGTTGTGTTTGCATTTGATGGAATTGCAACGGTGTGCAGCTGTGATGACGGTGCGCCACTTAGATTTTCGGTCGATTGGAGAAGACAATCATCCGAAGAAATGGCTAATAGTGCATCGGTCGAGCGACAATGTGAGACATTTTTATTATTGCTATTGTGCGGTGAATTCCATGCCGTTGACGATGGTGACATTGGATTACTGATACCGAATGCGAAACGCTTCTGATTATCCGGTGGACTGGTGGCTTCGGGTGAACTACCATCTGCTTCAGGTATCGAAATCAATGTTTGCGGTTGCAATTCACACTCAATATGATATGATGGTTCGATAATGCCCAATATGTTTAGCACCAAACGTGGATTTTGTACGATAAACTTTTCGATTGCGGGCAAATCAATTTTATTGGAATCGGTTTGTGTGGAAATTGAAATGCCAACTTTTAGCGATTTGGCGGTATCCGAATTATCATTGAATTGGCTTTCCGCAAGCAATGAATCAACAATCAAATCACGGCCCCATGTCTCAGCTGGCTGTGATGTACTACGAGCCAATGCATATGAATCGGCATTCGGTACGATCGAACGTGTCGATTCGTTTGGTAAATTTGGTATTGAACGTGCTGGTGGAAAGCGTCCACCCAAATCCACTTGTGACGCAAGCGTCGAATAAGTCATTTCTTGAAGCGCTTGAATGGCATTGCGAACCTGAATGCAACATAAGAAAAACAAATTGTCAGTTCCATTAAAACTGGTGTCAAATTCAAACTATTTGTTCATTTTTTTTCTTCTGCATAAGTCAATCAGATGCAGTTAAATTATTCCATTTCACAACTTTATCAAATAACTTTCAGAAAATAACCAATAACTTATTTAAATTTTCTAATTTCATCGATGCATCGACGTTGGCGCTGCGGTTTTTTTTTATCAAATTGCTTTCATTCTAAAAATATTTACCTCTATGCTGAGCGCGGCAACATCTTGATGCAATGAACTAACTTGATTATCGAGTTGTTCAACGCAACGTGCTTTATAGTTTGGATCACCACGTTCTAGGTTCAAGCCTTCCAGTGAATTTGATTCTGTGCCATGATTGGCGGATGACGTCACCGAACGTTGCCGTTCAACACGTTCGCGAAGTGTTGCCAAAGATTTACCCCTTTTTGTGTGTGTGTAAAATGAACATGAAAAGAGAATGAACAACAACAAAAAAACAGCACGCAAAGTGTACAAAAAAATTAGATTCTATTCTTGCACCAAATCTTCTCTTCTGCTCTCAATATAATGAGAAATGCTTGCATCATTATATTGCAGCTTGTCAGCTCATCATTCTTGTTTCATTTTTCATAAAGTTCTTTTCATTTATTTCATTCAATTAGGAAAGAGCTTTCTTTCGGATGAATGCAAGCCAAACGAATGCATGAGCATTTTACAAGACTACAAAACAGAACATTGAGAGATAAATGTAAACAAGTGCAAACGAAAAGTGGGAAATGCGTTTGTGTTTGTGTTTGTGTTTGTGTTTATGTTTGTGTGTAAGAGAGTGTGTTGTACCTTTGTAGAAACTTTCCATGCCTGGGACTTGGTGAACTGTGCAACGGTGACCTAATTAAACTATTACTTTTGCTGGGCGATGGTATATGTTTTGATTCAGCATCCGACTGATTTTCATCATCTTCACTGATTGACGGCAAAACATTCGATGGCCCGATATCAGATTCAGCCTGCAATCATTTCGAGAATGAAATAGATAAAAACCAAATGAATACAAATTGATACACAGTTTTACTTCAATTGAATGCGTGTGAGCGTTGATTGACGTGCCAAAATTAAGAATTAAGTTGAATTAAAATCGACGGAATCAAGCCTGAGTGAATGGGCATAAAAGTCATGGCCTGTCCGTGATTAGACTTTATCAATAGACCAACATCAACACGAACACCTTCCAAATGAGCTGAAACCAAATCCAACTACAGCTAAAACTATATCAACATTACTTACTTCGTTTTCATAGCCTTCGCGCATATTGAACGTTAAATCATGTTTGATATCGTTGGCAAATTCTTGTTGATATTCCGGATACAAGCGTAACACTTCAACCAAACCGCCCAGGTGTATACATTTGAGATCACAATATGTAAGTGCCTAGAAAATCGCGAATCGAAACATATCGAAAACGGAAAACAAGACAAAATTGGATAGAAAACAAATGTGTGTGAATAAGGTAACAATCGTCCGAATCGTTCGAAGACAGATAGAGAGAGTACGTCGAACATTCGACGCACATAAATAAAGTTTTTCCACTACAAAACCGCCTCACGAAGCACCATTATTGCAATGTGTACTTAATGTGATGTAACGTCATTAATTTCGCTACATTGTGCATTTGTATTTGTGTGAGAAAGCGTCCCCTTTTATATCACGGCCAACTAATAATACCACCAATACCGAACCTGCGCTCGCACTCGCGCTCGCGCTCGCATCCACATCGGACACTGTAAACAAAAATAAGAATCGACTGTGGCAGATCAGAAGGCCAAATATTCCATCAAATATTATCCAATCGAATCGAAGATGTAATAATAAAATCTCAATGCGCCTGCATCAACTAACTATTCATGGAATTTATCTACCATGTATTGCCATTAGTTTTCCCCGTCGAATACATTTCACGCCCCTGAATTAATGACATCACATCGTAACGTTTTATCAGTATTCTCGTGGCAGTATCTTTGTTACTCTTTTTTTTGCTGTGCCAATTTTTATGCGCAATTAAGTGATTTTCATTTTACCATTGAAATTTATACGTTCATTTCATAGTCATCCATTCAATAAAATGGTTGAAAATCTTTAAGGCAAGAGAGAAAGTGGAAGAGCAAATAAAAAAACAAAAACAAAAGGAGCAGCGGCATGGCGAACAATAAAACTGAAATGTTATTTACGTGGCATCGCTGATACTAATTGAAAACAAAACCCGAGGCAGGATACAGCACTTTGCACCTCTTCGTTTACAATAAACAACATCCAGTACGATGAAAATACTTCACACAACATTCACCAGCCAATATAGGATAGTTATTTGTCTCGCTTCCAATTAAATTTTACTTAATAAAAAGAAACACCGTAATCTTTACAGCTTGGAAACGAATTGATAACGGCAGAATCTATTAGCAATGTTGAGAGTATCCACTTGAAATTAGCGAATTAAATTTGTCGATGGTTGAAGAGCTTTTTTTATGAGATAATCAATGTTTTATGAGAGCTCAGTGCTCACCTACGCTTTCAAACTTCTACACAAACACATTCGCCCAGAGACGTTTCACATGCTGTTGAACGTTTCGTTTCGATCCAATTGATTTTATTTGCGATTGATATGGTTTCGGTATGCAACATGAACACTGAATGAAGTAGTGTTCGCAGAACCAACCGACTTCTGACCGATAGTGCGGAGTCTTGGTCGGAACGAATTGATTCCGACTAAAAAAAATGCCGTACCCAAGCACAAACTCTGGTAAGCTTTCCCGAAAATCCTGACACCAGACCGACCACCAAATGTGGAGTCTCGGACCGAGGTCGTTAAGTCTCATCATAGGGGTTAGACACATGCCCAAAAACGCTATTCCCACTATTCCTAATCCATGTGCCTCGCCCCTAGGTCACATCGATTGGATGTTGCGTCGATCGGGTGTCGGAGTCGAACATATACTCCCGATGCGAACACTACCGAATAGTGTCGATGATTTGCTCTTGCATGTTCAAATGTTTCGTATAACAGTGAGCTTGATGTGCACTCACGTTCTCGTATTGTTACAATACAAATATATTTTTACCTTAACATCACTACTGCTTTTGACAATTACATCCTGTCCACCGCTTGACCCATGCTGATTCGATCCACCTTGACCATTTGAGCAAACTGTTAAATGCTGTGATATATCGCAACCAACCAAATCACCTTTGCCTGCAAAACAGATTAAAATGAGATGGCCCAATCTCCGTTATTGCGATGAAATTTTAAATATGCGTTTAAAACAAACAAAAAATAGCGATTATAAATTGATGAGAGATAGATGGGGAAAGGGTAAGACGCAGATAAAGTGATTACGATTCATTATTCCAAATGAATTATAAACACGATAGTCATAAGCTAATTGCGTCTTAAATTTTCGAATGAAACTCTTCATAGGTGACTGAATATGAGGCGAAACAGTTCGTCACACCGTTGAAAGGGTAAGAATGTGTTCCGTGGGCTTTTATTTTCTACCATTTAACACTCAACTTAAACACACAAATACCAATTTCATCTTCCTCCCGTTCTGGCGTTTTCAACAGATTAAAAGTTTTCGATGTTGCCCTTTTTGCTCCAATCAACTTGGACGGACTATCGTTTTTTTTTCTCTTGTGGGTCATAAAGTATTTCAGATAAATTACACGTGGCAAACATTATCTGTGGGTTAAGCGTAGACTAATGTCATTCACATGATATGTCATTTCGTATCGGCCCCTCAAAAAGTGATTTAACATTTCATGAACGTTTATCATCGATATCAATCGTAGAGCACAGAAAATGATAGAGAGGGAGAAAGAGAGAGAGAGAGAGATGGTGACAGAAAGCGAGATGATTTGCCATTGAAGAAAGTTCTCACTCGAAAAAGTTCAACAAAACAAGGATGTTTAATTTTGGTTTTGAACGTTTTGTTGGGAATAGTAAAGTAAATATAAACCAGAAGAGGAACGTAATCAATTTTTCAATAGTTTAACGATGCGGTATTTCTCGATTAAGTTATTTTATTCTGCTGATTAGTCAACACTGAAACAAATGAAATTTCGTCGGAATACAATCAAAAATGCCTATTGTTTGAGCACACCTTCTCCTTCAGTTGAGGTTGTCGCCTTAGAAAATTCACCCTATTTACTTTTTTGATAAGACATTTTCGGCAAAACAATTTGTCATGTTGTTCCTGCCAGCAAACATATCTGTAGGTAAATGAAGCAACGACAAATGTTTGTTACTTGACCGCTGTGACCATGTTTTATCCATTCTGCAAATTCAATTTGTCGTGATTTTGACAATGAATACAAATGCTGAGTAGCATTTCAGGCACTTTTATGCTGGTCAACCATTTAAATCCAATAACATCTTTAGCAATTGTCTTTTTTATTTCAGTCTTGTTGTTTTGTAACAACTTCCACATCAATGGAATGGACAAGAATTTGGTCTAAAGCTAAAAAAAACACTCTTTGTTTTCAAAATTTAGACAAAAAAAAAGTGTCTCGAGTGACATCAAGCATTTGATCAACTGAATTGTTATTTCATGCTCTCTTCCATCCAATTGATAATATTCATGACTGGCACAAGTTTAATTTAATTGAATTGCTTCGCACAGTTCGTCAGTAAAAACACAGCACCTTGTTGGAGTCGATGAAAAGCAAAACCATAAATATCTTACTCGTGATTCGCAACTCTCACGCTGAAACACCACAAAAAAAACTGACTCTTCATGTTACAAATAGAAGAATCTGTTGTTTTGTAGAACTTTTCATTTTATTCAATTTTCCTTATTACGAAGAAAGACATTGACACAATGGCAAACATCTTGCAATGAATGACCTGAAAGAAGACGTCCCAATGTCATTGTGTTTGCCATAATATTATCAAAATGTCTGGCTTTCAACTTTAAGAAGGCAACACTGTATTTTAACATTTCAAATGAATTTATATCAAAATGAAAATACTTTTACGCTATTTCGCCAATTTAATTTTGTTTCTTTTCAAGTAAATGCAATCGTCCTGGTAAAGATTGTCTAAAGCGGGGGGAGATGTAGAGAGGAGCATAGAAAAAGAGTGATTGCCAACTATTACTATTACAAACTATGACTTAACACACAATTGAATTTGCAGCAGAAAGTCTTTCATTTGAATATATAATGATCACAAGTAACACTTTTTATGGGTTATTTTTGAGCATTTGGCAAAGTTTTACGTTTTATCATCAACAAAGAAGTCACAAAGTTAGTCTTTATTTCCATTTAACATCGCAATTTTTGTTTGCACTGAAAACCCAAATATCCGCTGTGTACCGTGTATGTAAGTATAAACACCAACAAAGATGCCAATGATAAAATATAATTTTCAATTTTATCGATCCGTAAACATGAAAGTATTTACTAAATTTATAGAACACTTATCGTTTCGATGCTCGTTTATAATCATAACTTTATGTTCCAAAAAAAGTGATGTAAAAAAAACGGCTCTAGACATTTAGGCACTATTCTGATAATCTTTTTTCTTGTTGACGACGTCTATATGTAGTGGTTATAACAATTTGGATTAAGTCGGTTAAAATTTAATAAATGGAATACATGAAATATTTTCATCACAAAATTGCCAATTTTGATGGAAAATTACATAAATGTTAAAATCTAGGCACATAGCAAAGCATCCGAAGATAACCATCTTGATGGTATTTCTTTTTGTCGGGGGGCATATAAAGTGACCGAGTTTTAACCGACCTGTATGGACATGGACACACACACACTACCAATAAATGATAAGTATCAACTTACCCAAAATGGCAACGACCATATTGTTTTGCATCACTTCCATTGAGCCGTTGAAAATGTAGTAGATGTAGTTTAAGGCATCTCCTTTATGAATCAAGTACTCTCCAGGTGCACAAAAGTTTGCCTTTATATGAAGTGAAAGTAATTTCAAACAGCCCTGCAAAGAAACAAAAATGATACACCATTGAATGTATGAGTAAACAAGAAGGGTGTTTCAATGTGAACAATTTTTTTTTGCTACCGGTAAGATCAAAATGAGAGTTCATTTTTGAATCCGAAAAGATGAACAACAATGAACATTGAACATCCCAAAAGATCAAGAGCTTTTGTGGAGTGATGCGTGTCATTTGACTATATTTCTTAAGAGTTTAGTCTCAATGGGCTACTTACAATTCTGTCAAGCCAAATTATTTTATTTCATACGGAATTTCGAATGTATATTGACGTGCTACTTGAGCATAATTAGGCACTGATTTAGTGCAACTTTATATTTTATATCATAAAATGATTGACAAAGCACAAAAACACTCTGAAAAAACATTTGCAGGGTTTTCGAAGAAAAATTGTAGTGAAATGTCGTTTCACCACAAGATTTTATTTGCATTTGAAAAATTTGTGGGATTTTATGTGTCAAAATGTATATTTACACACACAAATTGGTAAAAAACCCGACAAATTTTTCAAATGCATATAAAATCTTGTAGTGAAACGACATTTCGCTACAAGTTTTATTTGAAAACCCTGCAAATCTTTTGTCATAGCACCCATTTCAATCCCAGCAATGAAAGAAAAAACAAATTCACAACTAGTTGATTGTTGGCCTAAAGTGGATATGGCTTACATTGATCTTCTTAAATGATAGTCATTAAATTTCACTGTGCTCTTGAGCCACAAAGTAGTGTTTTATTTTGAACGTTTCTTGTGAATGAATGCGATTATTCGCACAAAAACACGAAACAACGAGGTCTTCCAGTTGTCGCTTCAATTCAGTTATCATTCATCAAATCAACACAATCGAAGAGAGATACAGATATGTACAGAGAAAGGGGTGGGGAGGGGAGGGATAGAGATAAAGTTCGATCATGACAAACTGCGGGTAAAAAAGCAACAAGTTTTTTTCACTCCATGTATTAAAACATACAATTTTTTGTTGGAAGAGTCCTTCATTCAGTTTGAAACATGTAGCAAAAATGTGAGCGCGTGTGTGGTTTAGGAGTAAGTTTAAGATCTGGCTAAAACGAGCAACTTTATTGAACATTGTATCACAAAAAAGTTTATGTTTTGCCCGTAGCTTGTTAAATACAATTCTACTTAGAGTTTAATCAGATGATTGGAAATGAATTCTTTCTTTCATTCTTTTCTGCTTATAAATTGCGTTTAAAATGTCGGCCCAAGATACTATTGACATTCAATTTGAACTTTGTCTATCTAAATTGTCATTGATGTGAAAGCTAACGAATCGTAATTGGAATACACGTTCATTTAGTTGGTTTTAATTTCGATCTAAGTAAACTCAAAACGGTCGATTTTAAAAACATTACAACCGTATTTCATGAGCAAAAAACTGCGAAGCAAAATCTCTGTGTAGAGTTATATTTTTCCTATTTTAAAACATCTACATTAGCTTGATTGACTTGATGGTGTTGTAAGTGCCAATTCATATAGGTAAAAATGCAACCCACGCCGATGCGAAATAAATAGACGCCATGAATGAAGATACGTAGATGTGGTGCCGGACGTCACATATCATTCGATTTGTGTCTAGTAAAAGAATCTCAAATGGTGTGAAAAAGATATTAGCTACAACCCAGTAGGTTTAATATTTTAAGCTCATTCCATCCCAATTCAACTTTATGGAGCGTGACCTAGTTTCGAACATTCAAAAAATCGTTTTACAACAACAAAATATGAAGGGGGGACGAGAAGGGAAGCAACCAATAAAAAAAAGCGCCGAGAAGCTCACGAGAACGCAAAACCATGGCATGGTTGTGTGAAAAGTATTTGTGAGCCCATTCAGTTAGCTGGATCGTTTCATTTTGTTGGCAAAAAAAAATGGAAAAATTGCATCAGATACGTTGACGTTCCCGTTCGCATACAGTGTATATACACATACTGCACAAAATGTAAAGCAACGCAACGAAATAACAACAGCATAAACTTTTTATGCTCACTAGCGTGAGTGTGTGTGTGTGTGTGTGTGTGTGTGTGTGTGTGTGTGTGTGTGTGTGTGTGTGTGTGTGTGTGTGTGTGTGTGTGTGAATATTATTCGTTGTGGGTAAAAGCCTAGGGGAATTCAACTCGTGTATTTGATGAAAACAATTGTCGATATGAAAAAAGAACCTGTAAGATTTTTATGATTTTTCTTAGCTGAGGCATAAACCATACTTTTAAAAAGTATAGTAGAGTGTATCATCAATGTTCAAATGTTACAGGTTCTTTGAAGAATACGATATATTTCACAAAATAGTTCAAAAATTCTGAAGTATCAAATAATTCTTTCACATTTAAAGAATATTTTTCCATCTACAACATCGAATCAATTGTATACAGGCCATCAGCGTGACGCACGCTGAACGAAGTGCGGTGAACGCGGCATGCGTTTGGCGCAACCGGAAAAATATTTTTATATTCGTACAATTTTGGAATATTTTTTAAATTTACAGTTATTTGTGAAATATCGCTCTCATTTCAGACAAAAATATACAACAAAAATTCACATTTACCGAAATATTTTCTGAAAACTTAAAAAATAAAAAAAATAATTAGAATATTTAACAGTGAAAAAATAGTTGAATTCCCCAAGATAAAAGCAAAAATTCTGACACACATATACAGGATTGGACATATTTTATATATTATGTTAGTGTAATCCAATGGAATATGCGTGAAGCAGATTTCAGCATCTATATTTGCACAAATTTGCATAGAATACAAGTTTCAGATGTTCTTATTTTACTCAAATAAGCCATATGCTGAAGCAAACAATTACCTAGAAAAAAATGTATTATTATTATTAGAATATATTTTTCGTGCATTACGCAAATGTACAGCATGACTACAGATAACATTATTATCATCATCAAAATGCACTGTGTGGTGCTGTGTGATGCTGTGCGGCACCAGGTGAAATTACAGTGAATCAACTAACTGCATTAGGAATGGGTAATAAAAGTCTTTGAATTTTCTTGCAAATGTTTATGATATTATTTTCAAAATTATACACACAACAACTGGCTCAACAACCGACCTTATGCATCGAAATTGCATATAACATCGACAACAACAACAACTATAATAATAATCATTTGAATACGAAAGTTTTACCTTTCAGCGTGTGGTTTATCAAAGCGTTACTGCCTGAAATACTCCACCGTAGTGGGGCGAGAGCTCTCTAGCTTAGCAGTAAATAGCAGTTCCGCAGGCAGTGATATAAGGTGAGCTTTTTTTCACCTCTCATCTTTGTTTTGACTCAAAAAAAGACTCTTTCGAAGGAGTTGACCTCAAAAAAAATCTCTTCATTGTAATCCATTTGCCCCGATAGGACATTAGCCCTGTTTAATGTTTTCTGTTTTTCTTTATAGCATACAAATCATGTTTCAGCTCAAATTGTGCAGTTATACAAGTATTGAGCTGTTAAATCATAAACAAGAACAGAACCTTTTTCCACTCTGCTCTTTTAAAAATTCCACGTACCATGATAAAATTTGACTCCTCTTATTCTAGTACACAAGTCAGTGTAACATGGAATTTAACCCACATTAATAAAACACAGTCTATATGTACTGAGTGAAATATGTAGCTCAAGTGATAGTTTTACTGAAAATCATTTCATCCAAAATCACGTATAAATTCTTATAATTCATTCCTTACCTGTGATGCTGACTCAAATATCGGTAACTGTAAAATTTCACGGTGTAAATGCATCGAAATGTCACCACGTAGCTCCTCCGGAAATTCTTTTAATATCTGTAACATAAAAAGCATAATTAAATCAATCGTAATAAAGAAAAAATCTGCAAATAACGTAATGTTAAACAGCATTTGGTGTGTATTCGTTGAAAACACAATTTCATGCTCTCCTTTTTTTTACAATTTCAAAATGCGGAAGTGTGCATGCTATTTGGAAAAAATTGTGGTTTAAAATTCATTTGAAAGCGAACACATTGTTTCCGTTTTTACATTACAAACACGTGAATATGACAAATTCAACACTTTTAACATGTTCTGAAGGTGCTGAGGCAAATGTGTGGCATAATTTGGCATTTTTTTTTTAAATCAGTTTCATGAATTTTTCATAAATCTCATTCTTTTTTTCTCTTTCTCTCATTGTACATTATGTTTATATTAAATAAAATTCATATGCGTCACGTTGCTAGGCTTTTTCAGAGCTATACCGAACAAAATCTCGTTTCATAGTCTTAAATTTCAAATGTGAATGAATTTGTATGTAAAATGTATCGTATTAAAATGAGGTACGAGATTAAATTCGCTGAAAATGTCATTCAATACATTAATTCATTAAGAAATCTGCATTGAGTTTTTCAAACTCGATTACATTGATAGGAACGAGGTTTTTTGCTGTACTTCTCTAAGCATCTGGATTGAATTGAATGTTACTGTTAAGAGTAAAAGTTTTTTTTCTAATTGAAGTTAAATTAGGGGGAAAAGTGAAAGCCACATTCGTAACATCGTTCACCTTTTTTGTGGAATTTATTTTGTATTTGTGGAAAAACAATGACATGTGGCATTTTCTTCTTCCGATCACCAAACAAAAAAACAAGACGACGAAAAATGTCTGAACACTCACGAGCGAAGAATAGAAAATTTACTGAACGGATTGTTTTGTGAAGTCAAGATATGGAGATTTATAATCAACAACGAAAGTCTTGAGTTGCTTCGGCTGTTGTATGCCATATTTTTTCCCTTTATATTGAAAAGAGGAAGCGAACAAGAGTAAACCAAAAAAAAAGAGGTAAAGCGGTAGCGCACATTTAACTTTTGCTTAAAATGAATAGCCCAACATTGAAATATGCGAAAGCGTAAGCGTAAGCAATGTGTTTCGGTGACTCACAATAAGCAAAAAGATTGAACAAAAATCACATTCCACATAAAAGCTTTCACGCGCTATGATTTATTTCGTTATTAAAACGGTCGACTACATTATAGAAAACAGACGAGGGCAAGAAAAAGAGAGAAAGAGATCAAGACGATACGATAAGTTATGCGACGATACGTTGGCAACATGTAGCTCCTACATATGAATCGTTCATGTTTCACACTTTTCACTCCATGAAATCTATTACTCACTTAAGGTACGTTTTTATTTTACCACAAACACAAGCACAAAAATACGACAGATTGTGAATATTTGTTTCCCTGTGAAAATGGCGCGCGCGCACACACACACGCACACAACCATCAAAATGCCATTCCATACGAATTTGATGTATGATTTCGAATAAGAGCCTGTATATCCTGTAATCGTGTATTAAAAATCTAGCATCGTAACCATAACAAAGCGATGTAGATCATTAAAATTGGAATATATTTACGAGTTTTGTGTGAAAGCCGGTGAAAGCAGTGGCTGCGGGTGTTCGGGTGTGGATGAGTGAAACGGAAGGTGATTGAATGCTTGCAAATGGAGAAAAATAAGCCTAACTCCATGTGTTCGATGTGTTCAATGGGAAATAGTGCGGAATTGAGAAATCATTGCAATTTCATGTGTAACATCAATGCTCACATTGAAATGCGACAGATAAATTGATAGCCTTTTTTCGTGCTTTTTTGTGCTTTTGAAGCCGAACAATAGTTCGGCTTCAAGTCATTTTCGGGTTGTATAAAATACATGTCACCATAGGAGACTATTTTTCAATAACGATTCACATAAAGTACATTATGCAAATGTCTCTGAATACATGCTATTGTAGCACAGTGTGTGCTGCTACTAACAGATTTCCGTCTAGTTCTTTTATGCATGTGCAAATCTCAAAAATAAAGTTCGTGTGACACAAATCCGATACGGTTTGGGGTTAAATTTGAATGAGCTAAGGGCATTCGTGACACACCGTACGAAGATGCAATTTACAGAAATTGAAGATTTATCAATTGAAAGTTTCACAGTGCTATTTTAGAATTGTAAAAAAACATAGACGTTTCTCAATCGTAGGTGTGTGAAGCGTAGGGGTGGTCACCATGAATGCAGAACCAAAGGTGTAAAAAAAAAACAAGAAAAAAAACGGCATTCACATGGAAAAATGTGTTGGAGTTTGGACCAGACAATGCCTTAATGCATCATGAAAATGAATAGCTTCGAATATCTGTTGACAATATCAGCTTGCTATTTCTTTACAATCAAACGGGTTCACAATTCTGACTTCAGGTCAACGGATTTGACGGAAAATTTATGAATACCGATTTATTATGAATTGATTCTTCCGTAATTCTATTGGGTATTATGATGCAAAAGTAGCCGAAGCGATTAGAATTTCTATTCAAATTGATGGTTATCGTGCGTTGGTTACATTGGTCCAAGCGATATAATTCAAAAGGTTAGTCCCTCGGGACGCGTTCCATTTCTCTCTTCAGTGGCATTTTCACCTTCACATTCCAACAAAAATAGCGACATAGACTGAATTATATTGTGGCGACCATTCTGGGCCAAATTCCAGTTTTAAATTGAGAGAAAAAAAAATGAGTTTAAAAAATTCAAACCGTTAACCTTTATTGTTTAAAAAAAATGATGAAAGATTAATATGATATATGAATAATGTGAAGCGTTGGCCAAATGACCCTTGAAAATGGTCAAGTAATTCAAAATCAGATTTTGTTCCTCTCTAAGTTATTTTGATTGTTTGGCATTCGAAATATTTTACTGCGTAACGTAACATAACAAAATAATGTACCGAATTCCAATCGGATAAAATAGTTTTGAACTATGGAAGTTAGTTTGTAATTGGGCATCAGCTAATTTTCGAATATACAATTTCCAAATATACAAAATATACTCTGTTTTGCATAGTCAATCTAAAAAAAAAAGATCCCCAAACATCCATTTAAATGCTTAAAGCATTTAATTGAAATTCCATCGATGAGAATGCAATGCAATGCAACCAAACTCTATGTCATCGTTAGGACATTTCCATACAAATATACAGTGATGATAGATTGTCAGTGACAGACAGCGCCACAACTAATGAACTAAATGTTCACTATAGTTTCTTATTGACATTTTTCAATATGGCGCCGGCATTCGGTACAAAATGTATGGAGCAGTTTCGAAAAAGAAGAAGCAGCGTGTGGTACACTTGTGTCCTCACGATGCTCTATGTCAATCAATATAAGTTTGGTAAACAGATCGCCCACTACCGTGCAGTGTGCAGTGTACACATGTTTACATATCACACCCAAAGGAGGTAAATCCAGGGCAATGATGCAAAGAATAAAGTTTACCTCGCTTTTATTATATAGATATATATATGTACTGACCTCATACACATCGATGCCATGATTGAGTGACCACATTGTTTGAAAATAGTCTTGCATGCGTTGCTTTAGTTCGCTGGGCATTTGATGTAAAACGATGAAATCCTTTAAATCACGCCATTTGCTGTGATACTGTGAACGGCGCGCGTACATGCGTTGTATAATCGCCGTGACATTACCGAATACAACAGCATGCATTAGAGCTACATGAAAGCAAATGAAACAGATGATCGATTATTTATACACAAAGTATATGCATATTCTCACGTTCTTCCAGTCGCTATTGATGACTATTGGAAAATCCGCAATAAATTTTAATGCAATTTATATCACTGTGTGTCAATGATTCGGTACGAATGATATAGACGTGTGTGATTCGGTTCGCAGACTCCAAAACATTATGCTAATTGCTCTGGGCTAGTTTTATTCGGTTGACTTGATTTTGAGATTTGACCAGGGTTTGTATTTGACATTTTGTTTTCAAGCAATTCGTTATTGATTATTACATCTTTTAAAATACAATCCAATCTGGTCATAGATGTGTTACTCATTTTGACTGGTGGATAAGCTGCCAGCTATTTTTAATGTAATGCAAGCTTGATATAACATAATCAATTATTCGAACAACAAAATGGTACAGTGCAGCCAGCCATGTTTTTTTCAAGATGCGGTCACGTTTGTGACTCAGATCGCCTTTATTTTTGAAATATTAGGAAAAAAACGATTCCAATTGAAATCTAATAAAAACTAACTAATCCGTTAAAACAAAACAATCCCACACATTGGTTTCGTACCGAATAAACTTTTGGCACACAGTGTTTGAATGGTTTATTTATTGCAAATGCAATCGGTGCAAGCTTGTAAGCAAAACATACCTCCAATAAGCATCATTATTATGGTGAATACCTTTTCGGCTTTTGTATTTGCTGATACATTCCCGAAACCGACTGATGTTAAGCTGGTAAATGTGTAGTACAAAGCCGTTACATATGCTTCGCTTTGTGTTATATTACTGACGGGGATTTTCAATCGGTCAGCCAACGTGTGCATCCAACCTAAAAGAAGAGAAAATTCGCGTTTTTTTTTGTTAAATAAATGAAATTAAATTGAAACTGTTTACGTGTGTTTTTTTTTCGTCTGATTAATTGCTGATAGCAAAACAGTCGATGGCCATTATGCAAATAACATTGCAGAAAATAGAACAAATTGATTAATGATGAATTAAATTCAATACGATTTTTTTTCCGGTGGGTTTGCTTCGTTTTGGTTTACTGGCTGGAAGCAACGCTCATTTAAACAAGCAATTATTTCGGAGAAATTTGAAATTGCGTTCAGTTTTCGTACGCAGTGAGCCATAAATGGCTGTGCAATTTCATCCCTCGCACTGATGGAATCAAAAATAGCAAAATAAACAACAAAATAGAGAAAATATTCAACGGTGGGGGCCAAGGGAATGCGCTACCTATTAAAATGTACGCTATTTAAAGTAATAAAATATACATTTTAATTTGTCGAAATAATAAAATTGTCCGACCCCATAAATATGATAGAGATAAATTGAACGAGGCAGAGAAAACGTCGTCATTTTACTTATGTCCGAAAAATTGTTTTAATTTCAAAAATTAATGCATCCGCAAATCTTTTTAGTGTTATAACCTCTGTCCATAATTTATCCTCTTTTTTTTGGCTAAAAGCTGTTCATTAACTTTCAAATGAACATTTTTCTAGCGTTTTTCGTGGACCTGCATAAACATTGCGATTGTTATTTTGAACGATGGCGATGGGCCTTGAAGACGATGAAATGGAGGAAGAGGAGCGCAAAAAGTGAAAATCAAACGAAGGACTGAAACCAAACTTAATGATGGTGAATGCAAATCGAGTTTTATTTTTAGCGTGTTTTTTTTTCTCAAATACACAAAAAGGTATGTATGGTTTTATGTTGAGCGCGCATGGCAGCATTTGTGAAAAAGTTGATTTGCTCTCAGTCGACAAACATAAACATTGAGTGAGAAAAAGAGTAACGAGAGTTTTCAGTGAATAGATTGAAATAGAAGAACGTCATTTGCGATAGTTATTCGTTGTAAATATGAATGAATGAGAATAATCATAACTCAAAATTTTTGAGTAATGGAACAAAAAAAAAGATTTTGAATGAAACATAAAATAACAAGTAATGAAACAAAAATGAATTCACAGTGGAAATGGATAGAGATGCACATTTTGCATGTTCATAAAATGTGTATCTGTACTCAAGCCCTACAAGTTTGTCGATATCTCTACACCAAAATGATATCTCTTACCATTTTTTAGCAATATTTAATTAAATTTTATGACGAGTGTTTTTTCACGCCATCAAAGCTTAAGGTGCAAAGATTGATAGTGATTGCAGAGACACGTGCAAGTGTGAATGAGATTTTACACGCCATTATCCATCTGCTGTGCTTTTTATCGCAAATTCATTAATTATTGTATCGCATTTCGCATCAACGATATTCGGTAATGGATGGCGACTGGTTCAAACCAGTGACTGTTAAATGACATGCTGTCAATGTCTCGATTGATAGCAAATCGATGTCATTCCATTTCGATATATCGAAGCAATTAATTGAATGAAATTAATAATCAAACGAGATGCGAAATGATGGTTGTGGCTCATTCATTTGTCTGAGGTTTCGGACTGATATCAGTTCATTTAACTATCTTTCGACGATCTCTATATCGCCCCCCCCTCTCTCTCTCTCTGTCATTCTCTCTCTCCCTCTCTCTTTAACTCCCTTTCGCTAGCAGGGGAGTGTTTTCGAACCTTTTTCGTCTACAATCTCAATAATGAGACCAATTGCAATCGTATTTTGGATATTTAAAAGCGCTGGAAAAAGAATTATGAGCGTCACGTCATCATGTGATTTTTTGATGCATGAATTTTATTCTCGATGGTACTTCGAAATTGATCGTCGATTTCTCTCGCTTCAATTCACTAATGAACTAACGATTTATTTTGATTCAACCTTGACTATATGCGCAATTTAGCGATGTTTTAGCTCAAGTGTTCCACTCTATCAATCGAGCGTTTTTTGTGTGTTATTTCTACAGGCATTTTAACCACCAACAACAACATGACTGAATTTGCTCATTTTTGTTCACTTGTAATATGTTAAATCAATCAATATTTACATAAAATGGCTGCAGCACTATAAAAACCGTACGACAAATACAACAAAAAATGACTCATCGCTAATAAAATGTAAGCAGCTCGAGATACTAAATAAAATTAAACATTGACACACGACGAAAGTAAGTTGTAGGCGAATCTGTTTGCTTTTATCGTTTTATTATTCAAACAAATACAACACCAAAAAAAAGAGATGCCAATGATGGTGTGTATTTGTGTTTATTTAATGCCATTTCCAATGAACATATGTTTGAATGTTTGCATGTGCTATGTACTCAAATACCATCTACCATGATTTTTCCTGCGCACCCTGAATAATTCGAGAGAGAGAAAAAAAAATTATGTGAATTAATCCGATTTTCTAGCACATGGGTTTTTGCACACTGAATGTGGCTTATTCGCTTGTTCGCACCGTTGCATTTAGAATGAATGTAAGCAAACACAAATAAAGCATAATAAAAAGTTTTTGAATGGAATTTGGCGGTGAATGGCGAAAACAGAACTCTGTTTGAACGGGAAAGAAAACAAAAACATCCTAAATCGTACTACATAAAAATTACAACAGTTTTCCCATTTACTGAATAAATAATTAACAGCATGGGTGGAATAGAAATGGTGAAACTGATACTGAGGCATTACTAGAGACTCAATACAACATTGATCGCGACATATTTTTTTCTCTATTGCATATCGCCTGCGATGAACTCAATAAATTTAATGAGCTCACATAGCACATGTGCTGATATGAGTTGCTGCGTGATTAGCAAACAAATCCAACTGCATCTATGCATGATGTTGATTACTTCGAAGCCCAGAGCACAAAAAATACCCACAACTCTCTAGTGAAAATGGCGATTGTTTGCCATTGTTATGAAGCAACAAACCAAAAAAGTTTTATAAATGTAACGGGGATATCCAATTCGCTGGAGAAGCAGAACTCTTGCCCATTCAAAAGACGATTTAGAAAAGCGCTCATGAACAAAAGATTGAACCATTTCTATGAGACCTGTTCGCCAGTGTTAAGATAGAGAAATGATATTCATACATTTCAATGGCCTTTTGAAACAATTCACACCTGCTGATACGGGCTCCTCAAAAAGCCGGGCCCGTAAAATTCGTGTTCCACAAAGTTATGAATAAAAAAGGGGAAATTTTGTTTGTAGTTATTCAATGCAATGTTTGTATGTCTCTTATCAAAAATTCAGTACACCTAAAGGAGAAAATGTGGGAAATGGAGATTCGAAGTCGACAGACATAAATTTAATAAGCCAAATTAACACCAACGTGATCGTTCAAAAGTTTTTTGTCGCTAAAATAATCAGTTTCGAAATATTTGATTGGGTTCTTCATAAAATTGAATCTCGGTTTCAGGAAAATGGCGAAATCTTAAAAGCCATTGCTGAAGCGAACAAAATACTCTATTTCCCAAACTAAATCCTATAAAAAGTTATAAAACCATGCGAAAATATAATACATGAACAAATAAAGACTTTCGTATTTGAATCTTTTTTCCTTTTTTCCTTTTTTCTACGACCCCCCTCCCTGACACTTGAAAAATGCGCAATAGGATAGCTATACTATATTTGGTTAGAATTTGCCTGCTATCTCCTAGCCAATAGTGCTCTTTGACTTTCTAGCAAACGTTCCGGTATAATTCATTTGATTTCGATTTTTGAAAAATATGTATGAACAATTGATTTCAAAAATCTAATGCATTAATCATAATTTAGAGAGAGATTCAGGACAACGACTACGCGATTGTGATGACGATTGAAAGTTCCTGTTGTGCAACTTGATATTTTGATACTTTGCTTTTTCGATAATTTTTAAAAAAGTTAAAAATTTAATTTAATTTAATATTTTGTTATTTTGTTAATTTGATATTTTATTTTTTGTATTGACGCTTTGTAACATTTGATATTATGAAAAGATATTGGTTTTTAATGAAAGGTATCCCTCTTTTCCAAGCATTTGTATTGATTGCTACTGTCGGCCATCTTTGGTAGACATATTTTTTTGGGACTAGATTACATTTTTTGAATTTCGAGAAATAGTAGTCCGTTTGTCACTTTTAGCCGTATAAATGGTTCACCGTATTCTTCATTTGAAGGAAAATCGGAAAGTAATCTTTCCATTCGAATACCGCCCGGTGTTGAATTTACAAGTGAAATGATGACTTTTTTAACTTTTTCGAGATTTGGTCCGCCCAGGGGGGGAGGATTTTTTTGAAAATAATCGGGGGGTAAAAAATAATTCTGTTGCTATATATGGGTCCAAAAAGTGTGCGGACAATTTTAAAACACTTAATGGGCCTAAAAGGATGTTCTGCACAAAAACGGGGATTTTTTTCTCGAAAGAGGCGGAAATTTTTCATCAATTTTCCAATTTTTGTTGGATTTTTTGTATTCACATATTTTTATATGTATTCCAGCGTACTCAAGAGTGCTAAAGTGTACACCAAAGTACTTAACCGTACTTAACCGTACTTAAGCGTACTTAGGAGTACTGAAGGTCATCTAATGATATTTATTCCTTTTTAAGAGCATTTTAGCACACTTAACAAAATTTGTGGGGGGTCAGAATCGTAACAAAGGGAGGAAAGAGGGAAGGTAGGAGGGGTGAACTCATGATGCCATTCGATAGTACTCGTCAAAAGAGTGTGGGTTAAGGGGGGGGGGGGGGTTAAGGGCTGTTATATTATATTATAATAATATTTTCAGAAAATTGTATGAAAAATATTTCAATGGAAAGAATGTATATATAATGTTCCCACGTGTCCCCTTCACAAAATACTATATGCTTTGTGCTTTGTGCTTTGTAAAATTTCGGCCATTTTTTGCTTGTCTGCTCTATCAATGAGTAAACTTTATGATACAGAATGAGTTTTTGCAAGTCATAAAGAAGCCCATGTTCAATATTTGTTGTTTTCATTTTGGTATTTTTTTTAAACAAACGAATGGACAAATATGAAAATTGACTTTGGCCCTATAAAAACAGTAATCCTTTGAGCCGTTTTTACGTATTTTTGTAGGCCGCTTTTTAGTAAATGTGAATAAATGGAGGAAAAAATCGCACACATAATTGTTACATAACAATGCAATACGTTACGCGTTTGATAAACCAGCATATCAATATTTTAAATATAATAGCACAAAAGTAAATAGTATGGAAAACGTTCGCTATACCAAACTTCAAACAATAATAATCGCTTGAAAGAATCAAATATTGCAACAATGGGTAATAAAAGCCACTGAATATTTTGTAAAAACAAATATTAGTTGACCTCTCTTGCTTGGCACAATGGCCATTACAACAACATCAAATGAACTTTAGCACAAACGAAAATTCATGCCAATTGGATCAAAATGAGAAAAAAAATCATGAACATGTGAGAGCTCATGTGGTTCTATTGATTCCATCATGAAATTTCCATAAAGCGTCGATTTTTTACAGCCATTTGTCAAACAAAAGAAATCCTTCAACATCTGTTGTAAAAAGTAATCGATAACTCTTCCGGCCCACTACTGAAATACAGAACATAATCATCGATATCTGTACTGTTGTTTCAACTTTGCTCCAATGCGAAAGAGAAAACCATTTAATTTTAAATTCAATACCATCATCATCGGTGAATGAAAAGGTTATAGTTACGGGATACCTAAGCGCGCACAAACTGATCAGTTTACCAATTTTACCTTTCATTTCAATCGATGGAATAACGCATATCAAATATCGTAAATGGCAAATATTTGTCAGATGGTATTGCAAGCATATTTTTGTTGTTGAAGGATCCGGTTATTTTTTGTTCGTAGTTCGTATCTGCCTCCACATTTACATATTACAAACGTACACACACACACACACACACACACACACACACACACACACACACACACACACACACACACTGATTGTGGGATTGTGGCTTCTTCAAGTACATTGACTTAGAGATAAATTCAGTTTAAGTGGTCTGAATTGTTTACGCATCAGCCAAAATGAAAAATGCCCAAGTTCGAGCAAAAAAAAGAAACCAAACTCGATTTGTGTGTACATGAGTGTGTTGAGAGCGCCGAAAAGGGAGCGAATTACCACTATTTGTAGTCAATAACCCAATCAAAAATAATTGCCCATGAGAATGGGCTTACAACGTATAGGCCGTTACATACGCTTCATATCCACAAAATCTCACCAACGCACTCACGCGAACATGTTATTGCGAGCTTTCCATAGACCGTTGCAATTGGTTTTCCTTATCACCTCAATCCCTTCAATCAATCTTCCTCTTTGGTCGGTGTTTATACAATAAATAAAATCCATATTCGATCTTTTCGTAGATTCTTATCGACTTGACTTTTTTTCGGTCATATCAGTGGAAAAAAAAGAGAGTAAAATGAAAAAAAAAGCTTAACACATCCCAAAATCATGTTTAAATAAAGTGAAAGCCATGCATGGTGGAATCGTATCGTTTGATTTTGCCTATCACTCTTTTTTTTCATCCAATGGCAAATACAATACGTCACGTCTGTGCCATGGCATCGGTTTCCGTTCGAATCACTTCGATGAAAGATAAAAAAAGAAAAATTAAAAATGAGAGAAAGCGAGAGAACAAAATATGAGAAAAATAAATAAATAATTACAATAGAAAAAAAGGGTACGAAATATGAAGCAAATATTTAACATAAAACGCTGACTTTGAGACCGCACTTGGTTACTTCACCAACTCTATCCCTCTATCGAATTCGATCCCGTATCGATTTATATAAAATGCTGCCCAGAAACCAACGTTCAATTTGTAAATGCGATTTGATGCTTGAACGGCAACAACAAAAATCTAATCGAATTGAGTTAGGTATTAGAAATTTTTTTTTTATAAAAAACTGAACTAGAAAACTGTCCAAATGAAAACACGTTCACAAAGGTAAAGTGATTCACTTTGAAAATGGTCAATGGCCATCACTATAATGAACAAGGGAAATATGGTGTTTTCAATATTTTGATATTTCCTAGGGGGAAGACACCCAAATTAAATAAACAAACACAACTGCATCGCTTCAATTTTTAAATGTAAATGATTCAATGAATTTAACGAATCTTTCCATTACTGGACAAAACCATAAAACACAGCAGTATTCCAACTTTTTTAATTTTATATAAAGATAAAATATATTATCTTACATCTGACATGTTGTAATAAAAGATAAACTGATGTGAATTTTAAAAAAACAACCATATCAATGAGACTGAGATAAGATTTCGCAAATTATATTTCCGCATCCTAGATGAGATGAGATCATCTTGCAAGATGTCAGATTATCTTAAGGTAAATAATTTTATGTCGGAACACTTTTGTACACAGGCAAATAAACATTTATATTTCTTTGCTGCGCTTGAAAAATTGATTGCATTTTTAACTGTTTACCCCGGTCTACCCCCAAAGATATTTCATAATCATGTCTACGGTGCATTGTATACTCACCAATATCCCAATCCGGGTCGGTTTCACTTTGGCTTTTTTCAGCAATTACGTACCATATACAGGCAAGCCAATGCGCAACAAGTGAGAAGCAAAGCATCAACAATGTCAAAATCATGGCCGCGTATTGAGAATATCGATCCATTTTTTGTAGCAACCGCGCCAACCGTAGCAAACGAGTCATTTTCACCAAGTGTATGTGCGATTCCTGTGAATAAGGTGCATACTTTTGAGAGCCGAAAGAAAAAAAGAAGATAGAAAAGGAAACATGTGAAAAACAGCGTATAGGGCTGAAAAAAGACGATTTTGATGATACAATTTTCCATGAAGTACCATCACTTCAATGGATTCGAAAACATCATTCAGATCTATTTCGCATTGCAATGTCTTGATACTATAGAACGTTTTCAGCCAGTTTTTCCATCTAAGTACAATACATATCGTCAATGAATCGTCTATCTCAATCCCTTATAACGAATCATATTTCAATTGGCAAAAAAAAGAGAAAAACATGGGCTCGAGAACTTTCCCCAAGTGTTAACCTGCGTCAGCCTTTCAACAGTCGCAATAAAATTGTTACAACGTTATTATTGGTGACAGAAACAACAACAACAAAGAAAAAACAAATGAAGACACTAACAAGATGCTTATTCGACGACAACCATTCGGTCGCATGCTTATGGTTGCAAAAAATTCAACTACGTTCGATTAATTTTGACGTTCCATAAAAAAAAAAAAATTCGCATTTTCTGTTTTCTGTAAATCCCAAGAGACCCATAAAAAAATAAAAAGAAAGAATTGAGGGTCACGCATTTTTACTCATCTTGAAATCGAAGTCATCATTTCACGCACGATTGCAATCAAATATTGAAGAAAATAAAATCATTCATTTTGTTTTCGCTGTAAATGTGAAAATTGTATCTCAAATAAAAAGTGATATATAAAAATACTACATATGCAGCACGGTCATTAAGTTTATGCCACTAAATCACACGGTGCAATTACATAGGCAATAAATTGAAAAGTTCTATTTTCCAACGGTGAAATGCTGAACGCACACAATCCTCAGGTCTATCAAAATCATATAAATTGTTTGTCTCAACATATTTTTTTTTTTTTAGATGTGCTTACCTCACCGGTGTACAAGTCACTAGCATACAGATGATCGAATGGGAGTGCTGCTAATAAATCAACCACAAACCATCCACGTAAGTAGTTTAGAGCAATATTTTTCCAATCAGAAACAACTTCGCCTTTACGCGAAACGAACGTTGTTCGGAAATTTAATATAATATCTGAAAGAGAAACACACAACCAAATATGTATTAAACAGTGAAAATGGTTTATGCATGATGGTTATATGGTAAATGGTGTGAACTGAAACTTGTTGAATGCACTAACTGTGTTCAATTCAACACCTGTTCAATCGAACGTAAGCTGTGCGTTTGTACGGCCGATTTTTCAAGTTGAATATTCAACGAATGGAAATCAATAACATTTGCAAGACCAAAAAACATCAATCGGTGAACGAGAGAGAGAGAGAGAGAGAGAGAAAGAGAGAGAGAGAGAGAGAGAGAGAGAGAGAGAGAGAGAGAGAGAGAGAGAGAGAGAGAGAGAAAGAGAGAGAGAGAGAGAGAGAGAGAGAGAGAGAGAGAGAGAGAGAGAGAGAGAGAGAGAGAGAGAGAGAGAGAAAGAGAGAGAGAGAGAGAGAGAGAGAGAGAGAGAGAGAGAGAGAGAGAGAGAGAGAGAGAGAGAGAGAGAGAGAGAGAGAGAGAGAGAGAGAGAGAAAGAGAGAGAGAGAGAGAGAGAGAGAGAGAGAGAGAGAGAGAGAGAGAGAGAGAGAGAGAGAGAGAGAGAAAGCATTCACTGATAAATGTCATTTTCGATTCATTTGCACTTCAATTGCCACATTGATAACTTCATTTTATAAATGTCAATTGGTTCGATCGAAAATTACAGCAGCGATGCTGGCACCCCCTTGAGACCGAAAAAATGAACATTCAGAGAAAATTGGAATGAAAAAAACCAGCAACAGCCAACGTAATGGCATTGTGGTTGCGAAAATTAGCGTTGGCAATGTAATGGCATTTTGTATGATTCCCCAGGTGAAATTTAAATATGGTTAATTTGGTGTAATTCACATCGTGATTGTTGTTTGTTTTTCCAACGGCTTTATATTGAAGTGCTTATGTGTGTTTGCTTTCGACAGCCACTTTTTTGGCATGGGATCCGATTATAAATTCTTGAGGTGTGAAGTGTGAAAAAGATCCACAACATAAACAACCTCGGTGGCAGACACTTTGCTATTAGCTCCATGTCAGTGTGCGATATACCAAATTCAAATTGATGTTTTTGTTATTAATAAATATTAGGCGGAAAACCTGAAATATTGGCCAATTTTCATATGATAAATGTATCGATTTTTGAGCATGTTTTTTTTCTCTCAATTTTGTGTTTGTATTTTTCTTCAATCAATTTTATAATAATTGTTGAATTGATCGGTATTAATCGATTGATTTGTGCAAACGCCATGGTCAACCATGGAAAGAGATTCAAAGCTAAACAGTTCAATTTTTAAATCAATATTTAAACAAATTATGGATTTGTGTTCAAATTAAATAAATCTGTTGCGCAACAGTGTGCGCTTGTGATCCATGCACTTAGTTGTGCTTTGTATCCTAAAATGAACGGTAATAATTGAAATTCGATCATCAATGTGATACTTTATTTTTCAGTTTGAATGGTGAACAACAAAAAATGATACAATAAAGGTTCATTATATAAAATCACACAATTAATTTAATGAACCGAATGGCAATTGAATGCATACCATCGCCCCCCTCCCCCGCAAAATCGTGGCCAATTGTCAAATAATGTCACCACTAATTAATTCTCCTTTTTTTCATTGGCTAAATATTGTTTGATGATGAGGTTGCAAAAGTATTGAAAAATGATAAAAAGATTGAATTTTCAATGGCCCTGAATCGTGGGTAGAGATGATACATTTTAACAATTCAATGAAATGAAAATTAATCGAAAATAAAGATGAAACGGATTTGAAAAAAAAAACGCCCCAAGCAATGACGAAAAGCGTTCGATTGATAATTGTACATAAAAAAAGAGCTAAAATTTTCATTCATGATAATAATTAAAAAGTAATAATTCGTCAAAAAAAACGTGTTTTGAAACGAAAATTAATCGATTCGAAAACAGGGAACTTCTGCGATTGAATGCGTTGAATACGTTGAATGTGTTAATGATGTATTGAAAGACGAGAGAAAATAAAAACATATATAATAAAAAACCCTCGGAGAAAAAAAAACATATTGCAAATGAAGAAAGACGTTTGAAATTAAAAACCGGTTTGAGCCAATTATCCTCTGTTAAGATAATAATCGATTATGATAATAATGTTTGTAATAAAATGATGGAGTCAAAAAAGGTCTTTAAGAAAAGCAAAGAAGTTGTCCGGATCGGTTTGCTTTGGTTGAGCGACCAACAACAGCAAAAAAAAATAAAAAATAAAGCTGTGAACCAAGCAAATTAAATCTCTTTGGGATTTGTGTGAATTGGCTCAAAATCTATCGGAAGTTTAGAGAGAAACGGAGACAGAATTGGTCGAAGAAAAGCGAATGGCGAATGAGAGAGACGCATAAACCACAACCGTCGAAAATTCTATGCAAAGAAATTTAATTTGGCCAGTGGGCAAATTATTTATAAGTTTATTTAGGCTCTTTTGGGAGGTACATTTTGGTGTATCCCTTTCGCCAGAAACATTTACGGCATACACAAAATTTACACGGGCTAAAGAATAGCCAACCAACATATATAAATAGAAACAATAATCTACGAGAATAAAGGACTTTTGTGTTGGACGCGTGCAGGCGAATTGCTTTCGTTCGTTGGCTTGTTTGCTTCGGATCGCACAACATGGTGCAAGCGTGTGCGATTGTTTTCCCTGTTTTTTTTTTTTTTTTTTTTTTTTGTTGCTAGTAGCAACGTGCTATTGATGCTCATGCTGTTGCTGCTCATGATAATGAAAAAAAAAATCGCACATGAATGAAAAGCATAGAAATGTCATACATTACCTACGATAAATAAGGCTTCGACCATAACATCCGATGGCATAGTCAGACGATTCGTTCTCACAAATGCGGCATTATATGGAACGGCAACGGCCACATAAAACGTAGCTACAAGAATCAGCCAATCCCAACAACCTTTAAACATTCCATAGTGTGATAAAATAAAGCGTGACTTTTTCAACGCTTGTGTTTTATATTCGGGCAATGGTGCCTCAGTTGAGTGCAACAGATTCTGTTGATAAATAAAGATTAGACAGATGAATAAAAATTGATATTTGTCGGTTGTTTTGGTGTGCAACACATGGTACGGGTAATGCGAAAGGAGCCAAACTGAACCAAATTGAACCAAAAAAAAGAAAAAGACAAATACAATTGTTATGTGTAAATGCAGACAATGTGGCCATTTATTTCAATTTCCAGTTTGTTCATTTATCATCACCCAACCATCCAGAGTCCACCTTATCCGGATATGGATATGTAAATGTATATATAAAAAATAAAACAAAAGTTTCATAAATGTTATCGTCCATTTGAAAACTTAAAAACTTACATTGTTTAATTTCAATTTGGTTTTAATTTTTTCCGGTTTGTAGTGTCCCGAAAGTTGATAGAGTACAGCTCTAGAACGTCGCCGACCCATATTTACACCAGCAGGTACTTCAAAATCTGGATTACATCCATCATCACCACCTGATGCACCCAATAGTGCATCATTCGACCTAAACCGTGCACCCAGCAATGCGGCTGAAAGTGCAAACACTTTTTTATGTTTAATTTAAAATTAGAAATAGAAATTCCCTTGGATTAATTGACGTTCAGCTGTATTTTGATAAAATATTTTTGTTGTTTTGTTTAATTTTGTAGTTGAGCTTAATTTGGATTTTTTTTTTTTATTTTGAATAAATTCAATGCACAATGGGGTTCTACTCTTCAACAAATACCCGACATCGCATACTAAAAAAAGCATGGGAAATATTTATGAATGGTTAGGCATTACATGCTAAAACTTTTAACGTCTGAAAGAGAACAGTTCTTTTTTGATTTTGGTTTTGGATTTGATTTTGATTTTGGGGTGTCGGAATATAAAAGAAGGAATAAGCGACCAAAATGATCATCAATTTCTATAAAGACAGATAGAAAGAGAAAGAAAGAGAGTAGAACTACCAGATCGAAATATTTTATCAAATACAAAAGAATTATTGTCCAAAAATTTATTATTAAAAGGAAGGTCTACGCAAAACTGATGAGTCTATTTGGGAATATTTTGTTGTCGAGTATCATTCAAATATGAAATCAATCTATGGCAGGTGTGTAATGTGTATATTGGATAGTTGATGTGCGTGTGAAGCTAGGCTTAACGACTACTGAATGACTCCGAACCACTCTACAATAATTGAGATGTACTGCAAAAGTACTCTGAGGTACTCTGCGGTATTCCAAACGTATTGTGACGTTTCACAGATATAAATTCTTCACAAAAATAAGACCCGAGTTCAATCCTTACTGCGTGAATTCTTCTTTTTTTAATTCATTCTACATATTTTTTTAAATACAAATGTTGCAAAATTATTGATAGCAATTTTGTGACGCTCAAAAATGAGTATTTTTTTCATTTTAGTTTGTCGATAAGCAATTGATATCAATAATTTTGCAACATTTGTATTTAAAAAAATATATAGAGTGAATTAAAAAAAGAAGAATTCACGCAGTAAGGATTGAACTCGGGTCTTATTTTTGTGAAGAATTTATATCTGTGAAACGTCACAATACGTTTGGAATACCGCAGAGTACCTCAGAGTACTTTTGCAGTACATCTGAATTATTGTAGAGTGGTTCGGAGTCATTCAGTAGTCGTTAAGCCTAGGTGTGAAGTGTGTGGTTGGCTAATGAAAAAGAAATAAGCTGCATTGTTCGAAACAAAGGCATCGAATATAAATTCATTTTGAGCAAGCATAGCATATGGATCTGCTATGGGCAGGTGATATAAACGATTGCCACTAAAAATGTGTTGACATTATATTAATTACTAAGAAATTAGTTCAATAAATTTAGAAATTGATATATTCCCAAAGCATTAAAGCCATGCTTTCCATTGTCATAATTAATATTTCTTGATGATTCTTCCATTACCCAGATTGTGAGCGAGAGTTTCAATGGCTTAAACTATCAAAAGAAATAGAAGTGCTTGAGATGCGATTGGCAAAAGAGAGTCACACAAAGTGGATGAGAGGGAGAGAGAGAGAGCGAGAGAGATGGAAGCCTCAAAAACATTGATGAGTTCCATAGGGAATTTATAAAAAAGCACCGAGCGTAAAATGCTGGTTTTATTCAAAAGCGAGTGCATCTCAGCGCAAACAATTTCATTTAACGTAATGTGACTATACTGAAGATGAATAGCATGTGCCAACTCTAAAAGCTCGATGTATTTTTTATTGAATGTACGAATAGAAAATTTGTTCCACATCCAACAAGTCTCAAAAGTGCTTAACTTTTGAAGCATTTTTCGGGGGCTGAATACAATTTTGACATTAGTAATATACATAGGTTCTCAAGGTATTGATCGCTCAAAATGTGGTGACTCTGAAAACTTATTTCTTACCAAGCTCTTTGCAATAGCAAAAAGACGACAAGCATTGTATAGCTTCTACCTTGGATAGAAGAGTGGTTGC
The DNA here is from genome assembly GCA_030463065.1 of Aphidoletes aphidimyza. Classification (NCBI taxonomy): domain Eukaryota; kingdom Metazoa; phylum Arthropoda; class Insecta; order Diptera; family Cecidomyiidae; genus Aphidoletes; species Aphidoletes aphidimyza. The sequence goes on along the minus strand of CM059997.1, from coordinate 11,271,835 downwards.
ATCCCTCCCATCGACTTCTCCTGGTGAGAACCTATAGAATCATACGATGTCGTTTTCAAGAAGATTCATGAGAGTTTATTAAATTGAATGAAATGTAGTTGTTGGCTTATATGTTCATTTCAAACGTTAAAATCAGAGATACAAATTGAAACGGAACGAAAAAATGGTTTTGACTTATAACTGAACCGGAGCAATGTGAACGCTCCGGAACGTTCCGCATCTATGTGTGCGTAAGTGTGTATGCGCCGATGAAATATTATCGATACGTATTGCTACACACTATAATATGCACACTATAATATAGACTATTCCAGAGAATATTTCATAGTGCAAAGCAGAGACGAAGGATATCGCATAAAAGAGAACAAGCATGTGCAACTAGATGATTTTTTGGGCCACCAAAAATTTCATTACCAATTCTCTTTTGTGTGGATATCCTTCGTCTCTGCTTTGCAAAATAAAATATTCTCTGGAATAGTCTATATTATAGTCTATAATATAGTGTGCGTATTATAGTATGTATCGATACGTATCGATAATATTTCTATAGTCAGCCCAGTGTCTGTCACTAACACGCTTACATATTGCACAGTTGTGTGAGCGTGTGATCTCATCGCATTGAACATTTTGGAACGTTCTACTTACTCCGGTTCGTTCGATACACTAGAGGAGTGAAACAGTGGAACCGTTCAAAAATCGGTTTGTATGAGAAACATCAAACCGGTTTGTATCTCTGGTTAAAATATTAAATGAAATATCCTTTAAGTGATTATATAAGAAGTTGCATACGTTTGCTACGCTGGAACATTTAAATGACTACTACGATAATCATGTGATACACATGATGTGAATAAGTTTGCCATTTTAATCAAATAAAGTTGATGAAATTGAGCACTGCATCGAAAAGAATATGATCTTGATTGGGGCTGGAAGCGGCTCGATGGTCGGGCATGCTCAAGTACACGCGCTTTTTTTATTTTAATTATTTTGTTTTGGATCAGCTTTAATCGATTTCGTATCAAAGAGATGTAAACTCATCAAGGGATAATTTTTTGTCATGAGATATTGGTATATTTTTTATGGTCTTCATCACCTTTGAAGTGTATTCAAACATTTCATATGCGTGTTCAAATGTCCATTGGAATTCACACAATTCATGGCTTATTCGTGTTGTTCACTTTTTTATATTCACATTTTCAAAATTTCACATGTTAATTGCTGTATTCATCAATGTAATAGGAAGCTCAAACACACCCAATTATATGGAACAGCGGGCTCAAAGTCACTTGAAGTTGCTCTAAACCGACTCACTTCCAGCCCCGATCCTGATGTAGTGGAGCAATGTATTTTAATTCGAAATAGTAAATATTAAGTTCAATACCTCAACAAATTGGCTAGGTTTTCTTCAATGTTTAATATTTTGAGTACATTTAAGCTAGAATTAAATGTTATATTAAGAATGGCATGAAAATCTCACAGGCATCTATGAATATTTTAAGTGCAACATTTTGATTGGAAAGTTGAATGTTCGTCGACCTCTAAACTGAAAAAAATGAACTTCCATTGAAACGAAGGTTTATTTCTATTTCCATCTTTTCCCGAATATTGCTTTGTTTGCAACAATATGCATATAATAATGGGATGTAAGGTTAAGCATCGAGCAGGAGGTTTCTCATGTAAATATTTGTGTGTAATTTTCGTGCATGTATACGTGTATTAAGTGTATAAAGTGTATTAAGTGTAATGAGGGTGTGTGGAGTAATTGCAAGTTGTTTTAACTTTAAATTAATGGGATAAATCTCAAATGCAGACAGGTAAGGTGGTTAGAAGCGAGAATTTCTCTCGCTGATTCATTACAATATAAAGATATACATAAGGTAAAATGCATATAATGTATGAATAATCAAAATAAAAATCAACTTACCACTATCACATTCATCCGATATTGACATCTCTGACATTTTTGTGTGTGTGATATCTTTATGCGATGCCAAGAATAGTACCACATCACGTTTTTCATTTTTGATCGGTACTATATCCAATAGACACCAAAACGGAGTACCTAACAAATTAACGGATAAAAAAATTACAACCAAAATGGATGAATATAGATGTTAAAAAAAAAATCTTGATCTGTCGATAGCATAAATGAAAATAGGTGAATTGAGTGCATCGAACAGCAAACGCTGAGCATTGTTGAAAATATGATAACGTGATATCATTTGGATTGGGATTCGTTGTTGTTTTTTTTTGTTCTGAGTTCACGTTTTTTCCATCGCTTTTTCTCTTTTCCCACTTGAGCATCGATTCAATCGGTGTTTGTAGTTGTTAAAATAGAATCTTCCAGTTTCATCGCTGAACGTGATTGATTCAAATGTACTTGTTGCTGATGAGAGGCTCATTATGATTGCTGATCGCTTTTTGTCCCTATTTTTTTCTTCACTTTTTCCGTCATATTTTTTTTCTCACAGTTTGATGTCGTTATTTGATTTGTAAATTTTCTTGCGTTCGTTTATTTCTTGCAGCACAATTCAAGTGGTTTATTCAAGCGAAACGACTTTACTCACTTGAAAATGTAATGCATGACAAAAGAAGGAACGAAAAGAGGAAATGGCAAAGATATAAATAGGGAAGGAGAAAAATTGCTCTGATTGCTCAGAAGAAATGGCTAAGCAGTCCAAGTATATGCTTTAACAAGGAACGCGCGCGCGCTCATACACACAGTCATCATTAATGACATCCATTAAAAGCATCGCAGTCACAAACATTACCGGGGGCACGCAATTGATTACATTTGCCTCTCTCACACTCTCAATCGCTTACCACTAAGCATTACACATTTTTTTTTTAGAGATTTTGCATTTAAAAATGACAACACACAGCAAAGCAGAAAAAGAAAAATGAAAAAAACATAAATATTGTCAAGTAATGCATGTGTTTCATTCGTTTGAACAAAGAGGAAATCAGTACGTAAATGACATAACAAATCAGAAGCCTTTAGTTTGTAATCGTTATTAGTTCGCTTTGGTCAGTTATTCAACAATAACAACAAAAAGAAAAGGGAAAAAAGGGAAAAAAAGAGAAAGAGAATAAGTTGTCACATGAAACGAATCAGCGCTGAATGGTACATGTGCGTCCAACAATGAAGGCAATGAGAATGACAATGACTCGTTACTATTTTGTCTCTGTCTAAATAATGGCATAACCTTGTTTCCATCTATTTTCAAGACATTTATTGTGAATACCTTTCGATGAAATGAATGCTGAAAAAGGTAAATAGAGGTAGAGAGAGAGAGAGAGAGTGAGATTCTCTCACATGGAGAGAAAGCACAGAAACACAGAAATATATATATATAAGGTTTAAGAGTTTTTATGACAACTCTTGCGTCTTGAACATGTGACATTTGATTTTTATCGAGAAATAACTGTAATGTTTATACCAAAATTGAACCAAGCCACAACCGTAAATTCAACTATAAACGACGAACTTACGCAATCGTTTTAAATTTTCGCATCAAATTGGCTCAAGCACTTGTCGAATGGACAAAATGGGATTAGATGATATGTAAGGATCGTTTTAACGAAAATCAATCGATGAGAATTTTTTGTTTTTTTTTTCATTTATGTCAATATTGGAATCATTAAATGTGGTTTTATTAGAACGCGAAGAGTGATTGAGGAAAAATCTTCACAATCATTGTTTTATGTGAACATAAACACTTTTCATATTCAAATTGAAAATATGAAGTCAATAACCAAATGCTGAATGAAGTCATCTTTGATGAGGCGTACAAGATACAATACATTTGAAATGTCCGGTGGTGATGAATCTCGGGTGTTGCTCCTATTTTAACTCATTGCAATTGTTTTTCGTAGCTTCTCTTCTTCCTACTCTTCTCCACACATTTATGCTCGTGTATTCATTCAACTTACCATTCTTTTTATAAAATATCACTTCTAATTTCAGTTCAATTTTTCCATCTAAACTTTTCGTAATTTGTGCTTTGTGGTCTTCCTTCGTTTCGGGTCCATAGAGAAATGGACATGCACATCCTTTAAAAAGATAGAATAAAAAAATGTGAGGTTCAAGTGTCAAGAAGTCCAAGAAATAAGAAGAAAAAAAACACACACAAATAAATAAGTAAATGATCATACACAACAAAATAATAGATTTGAAATGGCAGAAATTGATATAGGTTTTGAAGCGATCAACAACGAATCAAGTTGAATTCCGTTTACCGTCAAGACTTTCATCAATAAAATTTCAAATAAAGAAAGAAAGAGTATTTCTCTCTCTTTCATATAGATTTCAATCGAATCAAATCAAAATTGATGGAAGTAATTTATCGCTGCATGTTTTATGATATATTTTTGTGCAAATTTGACATCAACGCCCCCGGGAGAGTGGCATGCGAATACAATAAAAAAAATTCATCTAGCTTTTCCTGTTCTTTCATAAACAAGACAAGAAGAATGTGCTATTGATTTGAATCGCATCGCAACATTTTGTTTTCTTTTCAACTTTTTTTTCCGCTCATTTTGTTTGTTTCGTATACAAGTATGCTTGTATTCATTCTTCAACCAATAACCATGGATTTCAAAATATAATCAAAGATACACATTACTTCTGATATAAATTTATGTACAGGGTGTTGCGCCATCCGTGAAATGGAAATGAAATTTAGATTTCTGATTACTGTCAAATCAGTGTATGGAAATGAGCTCCAGCGCGGAACTGAAAAGTCAGTACATTCAGTTTATTCTTACAGCGTACGCAGCGATTCCCCACCATCTTGAATACACAGCGATACTGTGAAGGAGAATGCAACTTCCTGCACACACACCGCTTCAGTCGTCTTGCTGCTTGAAGCAGAGACAGCAACTGCGGCACACACGCATACCAAAACATTGTGTACGCTGTAAGCATAATAATATTTTTTTTCCATACACTGGTTGAAATATGAAAAATATCAAATTTTCAAACTATTTTAGTATTTTCCATGAAGCTTATTTGAAGCCTCAAAAGCTGTCCAAAGTCTCCTTCAGACCACAGTACTAAACCTAAGGTGGATTGATATTTAACATATGACATATTGAAATTGTTCTCATTTTTCGAATGTGGAACATCCTGTATACAAGTGCAAAACAATGAGTTTACACGAATAACAACAGCAGTGGCAACGGCAACGAACGTTAGGGCAAACATATAAACCCAAAGAGTCGAATATTTTTGTCGAGATGTTATTTACCTTTTTGCATAATTTGGGCCCGAGAAAAGCCTGAAAGCTCAACGAAGCCATCGGAGCAATAGACGATTGGATAACCGGACACTTGCGCATTTCCAAGAACAAAATTTGAATCTGCAACGAAAAATAAGAGAGAGAACAAATGGTTTGAAAATGAGAATAGGGAATTTACAAAGTATTATTGTGAATATTTGTTCACTGTTCACGCATTCCCTCATGCACAGCGCAACACACACAGCGCACACACATATCCACGTACACCCAATATATTGAGAGAAATCAGTTAGAATAACAAGCACAACAAAACATACAACCGGATCTCGGCTAATGAGGAAACGAACTAAAATTGAACCCTGTTCGCTTATCTTCTTTATTGCATATCAAAACAGCCGAATCGTGGGTGCATATAACTAAAATACCTATAGAATGTTATTATTTATTTTTCCATCGCAGCAAAGCTCATTCTTGTTGTGCGGAGAATGTGATTTTGTCACTTGAGCTTTATTGTATCATGTGTTCCATGTATTCATGTATTGTTCGGTATGTTTATCGTAAATCACAAAGCAATGGTCTATACTAAATATATCCGAAATTTTCGAGTTAAGAATCTTTTTGCTTTCGTCTGTCTTCTTTCCTCCCCTTCCCGTCAGCCTGTCGACTTGTCAGCTCATCAATAGCGTTTGGATAAACGGAAGTCAGAAATCACATGAATTATCGAAAATAAGGAACAAATCGCAGAAAAAACTATGTCGTAAATTGAGTGAGTCAAGCTGCTTTTTAAGAGTGAAAGCAACCAGATAAAACTATAATTTATGTAGCAAACATGATGACCGAGTTTTGTTGTTAAGCATCCACGATGATCCATGGCGCCATTACCAGAGCTGCCAAGTAACTTGTCATACTGCCTGCTTTCGATCTCATTCAATGAATTTTCAACGAAAACTAAAACATTGTAATTGTATTCGGCTGATAACAAATTGCCAAATAATCAAATAAGTTTGCTCATTGAAACCGAAAAACAAGAGTATTATTGGAACAACATAACAACCCCGTTTTATGTTGTTGCTATGTTTTCGTAAGTACATATCAGACAGGGGAGTAAATTACTGTTATCATCATGCTGCAACAAAGTTGAAGCAGAAGCAACAGCAATAGCAATATCAACAGCAACAGAAAAAGACCCAAGCGTAAAGTTATCATCTGTATGGATGTACCCAATGTAAACGTACACTTCATTTTTTTTCTGCGTCCATGTCCATCATTAGGCATCTGGTATATCGGAAACATTCATTTTGACCGTAACTAAACATGGAGATACAGAGCTAAGCACGAAGATGGACACACAAAAAAGACGACGACAACGTAGAAACTCAATTTTCTGTAAAACTATTTTCGATTTGATGCGAACTCAATCTCAATCTCTAACTTCATCAATGCCGCAATTGGGTCGGCAATTTTCAACAAGACGCTATATATAAATCAAACTGATGATTGCAAAACAGAAAATCGGTGATGTGCAAACGCGACCATATCGATTAGAGAACAGCATTTATTTCCGAATAAATTAATTATCTTCACTTTCTTTCCCTGTCTCGTTCTATCAATCACCAGGACACCATCGATATCCAGTGCAATCAGATGTAATTAAGTGCCCAACTACCGAAACCATTCATGAAGGTATAAGTATACAGAGCAATATATCTGAAATGTTCAGCCAACAAAAATAAAAATCCAATCTCATTAAATGTTCATCTCTTGATGTATTTGGTGATATCCATCTATCTATCGCACTCGAATAATCGTGAATAGAAAATCGATTCAACGAACATTTTGTTGACGAATTTTATCCCAATGAGCCGTTATTTGGTGGTACAGAATTTGGGTTAACTTTCAAACATTATTTTGCTATCTATCCGATTGAGTGATTTGGTATCTTTTGCAACGTAATATTTAGACAATTTTGGCAAATGAACTTCAATGTGCTAGCTCAATAAATGCGAGAGAGTGAGAGTGAGAGAGAGAGAGAAACGAATTATAGACAAATGTTGAATGTTTTCCAAGTTAAATAGTTGTGTGGTGTTGTTTCAATGTCGAGAGAATGTATGTCATGTGATGGACCGCAGCCATTCATACACAAATCAAGCGCTCTTTTTCAACTGTCGCTAGTTTTGTTTTCTCTTTCTCTCCATCTAAATTATGGTAATATATTCGGTTTGCTTATTTTTACTTGAATTAAAATGAAATGCTAAATGCTGAATGCTGAATGCAGAATGGCGAATGGTAAATACATACATTAATTAAATATAAACAAAATGTATTCGGGCGCACAAGATACAGCTAATGTAATTTTTGGTTTGAACAATTTTATATAGATTTTCAGGTCAAAAATTGTTGTGGCTTTAATAATACTTGAGGAAATGTTCGAAACCAAATGTTCAAATGCTTGAATATCCCAAAAAATTAAATCTCGAACATTTGGGGGGAGGGGATTTTGGGTGATGTGCGCATTTGAACATCCACGTGTTTTGCCATCGTAGTAGTTTGTGTTTGTTAGCTATTTTATTTGTGTAGAAATTTGAAATGAATTTTTCAAATACATTCACACCGCACGAAAAATGCGTGTGGAATGACCGAATCGAATGAATGAAATGGAATGCATGGAATCGAGTTAATTTTTCATTCAAATTTGATGAATTTAGATAGATTTGATTGAAACCCCAAATAGAGATGGATTCAGTCTTAGCAAACATCAAAAGTTCCAAAGGAATCAAATTCGTTTCGTTAAATTAGAGCGGCATCGATAAAGGTTTGATGTGTAAGCGTTTTCAATCACAAAGTGTGATTCACAATGTAGTGAAATAAATGTTTGTTTCGAATATCATATATGATGATAGACGAGTCTATCATAAAAAATGGATATGCTATCGTCGAACGTTTTGCTTGTGCCCAATATGTTGCGTTGATTTTTGCATGATTTTCGACATTTGATAGAGGTCTTTCCTTGTGATTTCATTTCCATTGAATATTCTAAATCATGAAACTCAAACAAGAAACTTTTCGATTAAACATCAGCCATCAAATCGTTGGCAAAGAGCAAACACTTTAAAAAACTCTTTTATGCGAATCAGAAATGAAAAACAATACCAAATATTTAGAATAAATGTAACATATTGTTGTTTCTATTTTAGAGCGATAAGTAAACTGTGTGTAAAGTCTTATTTGGTAACGTTTTGGTTCTTGTCTATTTATTTCATTTATTTTAAAACAAGTACTATGTTTGCAAATGTTCGCAATACCGAAAAATACAATGCAAAGATTCATTTGTGTTTGCTACACTGAAATTCAATTGAATTTAATATCTGTGATGGGTTTTGATACTTTTGCTGCGGGCACAGGGTGTGGCTTCTAACACAGAGATAGAGAGATCCAGCCCGATAAACCGAGTGAACAGGGAAAAGAGCAAATGTGCTTAGATAGAAACACAGTGAATTAGATAGATGCGGTTTGATATCATAAAAGAAAACCGCAAATTATGATTATTTACGTTGTTTACTGTAATATGCACTATATATGTGTCTCGTTCGCATCATATCCATTAGCATGCGATTGATGTGAGCCCAGAAACCATATGGTTCAATTTGTATGTGCGAGGGTAAGCTTCTCTCTCTCTCTTTCTCTCTCTCTCTCTCTCTCTCTTGTTCCTTGAATATTCCCATTCAATTCCTCTGTACTTTGTTCACTCAAATAACTATATTTATATAGTGAGTGTGGTTATTGCAAGCCGGAACTTGATTTTGCCAAGGATATGTGATTCGTTTTTATGTGTGCATCGAATATCTCTGTAATACTCATATGTGTCGTTCATTATATTCGGTTATTATTTGGAATTTGGCCTCTGTTCTTATTTTTTTGTCGTCAACATCCGCTTCAGATTGAAACGTACTTGATGATTGACATGTTTTTTTTGTGCCTAATGCAAAATGATGTTCAACAACCATATGTGACACCACATAAACTACGCTACCAAGCTGCCAAATTTCAATGTTTCAGTTGATGATATATTCGCATTTTAATATTTCTGTTTTTTTTTCATATGTGTGAATCAATAACATTTTCTCATTATGCTTGCGTGTGTAATACTGTTTTCAAAATATGTAAGAATTCAAAACGAAATGTCAATATCGCATACATAAGTATGCATAACCTTCAGATGATAAGAAAAAAAAAACCACACATTCCTTGCTATTCTTGCTATATTCGTTTAGCTTATCGCTATATGTATTTATTCGAAATGCGTGACTTTTGCATTCCAAAATCTACCCGAAGCAAATATTCGCAATTTGCACATATTTTACACTGATTTCTGAATGACGCTTCATCAACTGTGCTTTTATTTTTCCCTCACACTTTATTCTCCCACTGTTCCCATTTCCACCGAAGAAGTTAAGAACGTCGTGTCGCTGAACGCAATAAAGAAGAAAAGAGGAGAACAGAAAAAAATGAGATGGCAAGGCGTAAATCTAGACTCATGATCTAGCACATATATCATTCGTTGGAATAATTATTCCAAATAAAGAACGAACATTTTTAAATAAATTTGCTTGCATTTCCACGCCATAAGTCTGTGTTGGTTTTTGGATGAAAAAAAAAAAAATAAAAGGAATAGCGCGAACAGCGGTGGGGGAGGGAGCAGCCAAAATGGCAGCACCAAGATATTTTTGATTAAAGCCAACATAATGGAAAGAATATGGCTGCTACAATATACAGGCACAATAAAAAGAATTACATATAAATTTCATTTGCTATGAATCATAATTCATTCTCGAACATTCAACATGCTTGCATGTTTTCTTACATTTCATTTTTTTTGCTACCGTTTTTTGTTGATATTGTTGTTGTTGTTTCATCGGTGCTCTCTCATTTCTTTTTCATTTGCTCATACTCTGGTTGCCCTTTTCATCCACCATACGCATTACATTCCATCGTCCATGAAAAAGTAAATCTGATGCTGTTCTTTTTATTTTATTTCGTTGTTTTATTTTTTGTACGTCTTCCTTTTCTTCAATTTTAAAAGGTGTTCTCTTGCAACAATTTAAGTGAGCTTTCGCATCAAATTTATTCAAGACAACAAAAAACTGAAACGAAGGAATATCACGTTGTCTATCTATGAACCGCGAGTCGAGCTTACTTCTTTTTCTTGCACATTTTGGCTCTGGATGATTCGATTGGCAACAAAAACATTCCATGGAAAAACGATTGATAAACATAATGAATTTTTCTGCAGAAAAAAAGTTAAAAAAAAATTCAAAAATGTCGACACACACATGTAGAAAACACCTTCAATCCTGTACTAAAATATATATGCTTATGTGTATCGGAAATAAATCGCATTCTCCCGCTCGCATATTCCATTCCATCAGTGTGACGTGTCTCCACCAGTACATGTTGTTGAGGCGCTGTTTTTTTTCTTCTTTTCGTCTTCATTCTTTAACTTTTTTTTCACTTGTTCTGGAGTGCGTACACTTTTTTGCGCTTATGTTTGCCATGAGCTTTTCTATAAAAATTTATCGCTCATTGCTTTCACACTTGATGTACTACTTGTTTTGTAAAGTGTAAATTTTTTCCCCCTTTAAATTGATAACCTCAAATTCCGTCATCTGATCAACCGATAAAATAAGAAGAAAAGCACGAACGAAGGGAGAGAGAGAGAGAGAGAGAGAGAAAAAAAACAAGCAAAATGACAGTTTTGAAGTGGTGTTCGAACATACAACAAATAATGTTGGGAAAAAGGCGTTGAATTGGCGATAAAGCATGAAGAACGAAAAGGGATACAGGCAGGAGATTTGAGTGTACTTGAGTTTAGAGTTTATTATATATAGATAAGAGCGTATACGTTTTTTTTTTGGTAATTTTCGGAATTTAGATGATACTTTTCAATTTTGAATGATGTAAATCATTTATTCCGTTTTTTTCTGAAGATGTCAAGCCAATTTTTATCGCAAATACAATGGGATGGTACGTTTTTCTATTAGATTTGATCCCTTCCTTGAAAATCAATTCGAAATTATGATTTAGTCAAGATTACATTCAAACAGTTTGATGCCTATTCTATGACATTGTATTGAATGTTATTTGATATATACAATAAATTATTACCAACATATTCATAACAATTATAACAATGGTCAGCCGAGTTAGTCGGACCGAGTCATATCTGACTCATAGCGAATACCTCAATCTTAAAGTTTTATTAGATGGAAGAATAAATCGTTTCAATAATTTTTCCGCTTCAAAATATTCACCTGAATATTAAACACAGAGTAAACTTCAAGAGTTTTAATTGCTAAACCAAATGATATGACGTTAAATTCATGAACAAAAATAAATATATATTGCTTAAATGCAGCAATCATCGTAGGGCCGGTACTATATACAATAGAAAGCAAAGGTGCTCCCGCAAAAATGAAATAACTATATGCAGTTCCACAAATTATTTTGAAAATCACTAAATGCAGATTTTTGTACTGTATATAGTACCGGCCATCATCTTAGTTGGTAAGCAGTTCACAATTTTTCGATTGGAAGAAAGAAGTTAATTTTTCGCAGAAACATGTCAGAGGACATACCAATCCATGTCTACAGTCGCATGTGCGATTCAATTTCATTTACACTAAAGTAATTGGCTTGTTTATTTTTCGAATGTGCATACGTGGGCGTCCTCTGAGCGCATACGAGAAAGTATAATACAAAGAATCAATCGTAGACACGCTTCGTTGGACACGTATTTGAAATTACTGCACAAAGACTGACTAAATGAGCTTTTGATCGTTCCCCTTCTCTCTTTATCTCTTTGGACTTTGTATAGTTTTTTTTTTATCGGTAATATTATGTCATTGTGTGACAAATTTGTGATATGGATATTCAATATGAACTTCCGTTCGATGACGCAAAATCACAATATGATAAAGCCACACTCACTCACAATTTGTAGCTACGAAACGTATCGTAAAAATGCGAAAAAAGTAGGGGTGTACTGGATGAATTCACCATCAAATCCTACTCCATTATTTAGTCTGCATTACTCTACCACTTTAGGATTTTTTCAGTGGAAAAACCCAATGGATTGGGACGAAATCTCAAATTATTTGAAATTAAGCAACAATTACAACGCACTTATTTCTTCACGAGCAAAAAGATTATGATTGTATTCACCAATAATTCGACTCCGAAATAGATTGAACTTTTGGATCTTAAAAATAACTGAAGGACGACGAGTATACTGTTGTTGGGGAGCTGAAAGAAAAAGTTTTAAAAAAAAATATCTTGGAATATTTGATTATTTGCCATTTCATCCCCGTTCTGGAACATTTACCTATAGCATTTTGGAAATTGGAATTGAGAAATTGAAAGATATGTTGACCTCTCAGATCTTGATTTTCGGGCCGGTAGATCGAATGAGTCTAACGATTTGAATACATTTCAAATGGTGCTAAAACATCATAAGAAATGTATTACAATGTATTTTCTATTGAATAGCGAAAACGGTCGTCACTTAAAAGATATTGAAACAACGCATCATCTTATCAGAGACGTGCATCAACGTTTGAAATACATTCGAACAATTTATTTTATATGGCGAATTTTGTTTTCTCCATTTTATCTCTTTCGTAAACAAATGTCGATAAAACTGCATAAGTAAAACAGTGGCACACAAAATTGTCCGGACACTTATTTCAAAAGCGGATTTGTACCTCCAAAGAGTGAGTTTTGGGAGTTGGGATCTTGGGTGAAGTTGTTTGTCAAGTCAAGACCTATAACCTAGATTGACTAAATAGGTCTACAAATTCATGGAAAGTGGTCGGAGAGAGTTGGCCTCTCGAGAAAATTAGTCCGTCTTGACAAGACCTACAACTCTGCTGAGGACACTAATATCTATTTCACTACTCGTTTCAGTGTTAGAGAGCGTTGAAAGTGGGCAAAAATCTCAATTTTAGTATAGAAAATACAAATTTGTTTCTTCATTTTCAACTATTTTTACCAATTTTCAACGCTCTCTAATACTGAAACGAGTAAAAAAATTGATGTTAGTGTCTTCAGCAAAGTTATAGGTCTTGACTTGACAAACAACTTCTCCCAAGATGTCAACTCTCAAACTTTATTCCTTGGGGGTACATCCGCTTTTAACTAAGTGTCCGGACAATTTTGTGAGCGGTTGAAAAATGATTGTTAGTCTTTTGCCAGAGCAAAATCAATATTTGGCCGAATGGCAATCGATTTCAAGCTAGCCGATTCAATCTATTTTCAGTCACTTTCAGTAGTTTTATTCCCTAAATTATTCAAACGACTGACTCATTCGTTTCATTTTCGCAAGTGTGAAATTAAGGGTCAACAGTGGACTTTCGAAATTGTTTTATCATAAAAATCAATTTATTTATCATTAGTTCATACTGATTTACATAGTAATATCACAGTTTCTATTGATTCGCTAATTTTAATCGTTAAAATTCCAAATGGTTTTGACCAGTTGACATATCACTTATAAATAAGTGTTGCTATTGTTAATTGGATAAAATTGGCTAGTATTATTCATTCCACAGTGTAAAGTAACTTTCTGTAATAAAACCCAAAATGCGTTCATTACAAATGTTTTCTTTTAACAGTGTATCACGGTAACACATAATCTTGTTCAAATCTCGGGATACGGTTGAATTGTACGGTGTGAAAACGAACCAAAATAAATCTAAATTTCATGTAATATGCCCAATATTAAAATGAAGCGCAGGCGGGACATGAGCGAATACGTTGAATGTCTGTCTGTCTTTTGTTATTTTGATATGCTCTGTGCCAATGCCACTCACTCTGATGTTTCACTTTTCACTTTCGTTTTGCTTTGCAGACAAACAGCAAAAAGCAATAAAAAAAAGAGTCACATAAATTTCGAGCGTGCATTTCACGAGTATGGCTGTGTCTGGGGCGCTTACGTTTGAGCAAAGTGTGAATTTCAATTCCATTCAAAATTAATTTTTTATTTTCATTTCCATTAGATTTTGTGCGCTGCGTACAATATATAATAATATTGATTGATCCAGTGATTCGTGCTATCCAATAATATTTAAATGCGTATGGAAATTGTGCGCTCGGGCCGCTGAGCTCGCGCTTTTGTAATTTCAAACTGTGCAAATGGAATTTGAGTGAACTGTTGTGCAGGAAAAAAAAAGTGATATGAAATTCTAACTTTTTCCACGGTTATATAAAAGCACAGCGGTTGGTGAATGGCAACGTGAGCACGGGCACATCACAACTAACGTACACATACAATTTGGTACCTTAGTTGCCGTTCTGTGGCTTCAAAATAAACAACAAACAGCGTAAAATTCACTCCACTTCTACCAGTTTATCAACGTTAATTCACATTTCTCCTTTTTTTTGGTTTGAATGACAATCATGTAAATAGCGAGATAGATTGAAATTCAAACCAACTGCATGCATAAAGAGTTTTTAATTTTCATAAAATGTGAAGAAAAATACGAAAAAAAATTGCGCATCAAGTCGAACGCTTCATAAGATAAAGGGTAAGCAATGACAGTATAGAATAAAAGAAACTTAAAAGCAACACGAAGAAAAGATGTAAAAGAAGTGATGAACAAATTAGTGGCACACAAAAGACAACGAACAAAAGGAATAAATCAGAGGGAAAAAAAATTATATAGAAAATATGAAACGTGCATCAAGCGTCGCGAACAAGAAAAAGTTTTGAGCATTCACTGCATGATGCACACGGTAAAAAAACGGGGCATTAAACACTAACAATGACGATAGCAATTGCAAACATTAAACTTGCAATGATTGCACTGAGAATTCGGTTGTTTTTTTTTTGTTGTTCTATAAATTGTATTGTTGTTGTGAAACGTTCGATTGACCAAAGTCGCTTGGGTGCGGTTACACATCTCGCAATACAAAAATGATGATGATGAATTACTCGGACGCATCAAATGGCATGAAGTAGTTAAAAAGCGACTTGGTTACATATTTACCCACCTCCTTCTCATATACAAATAAATAACAAGCACCAGAAATGCGAAGTGGATACACCACAAACTACAATTAGATACAGAGAATGATTGTAAAATGGCTAATGCAATACGGATATAAATAGGAGATATGAATGAGGGAGGGAAATTGGAACCCATTTGAATACTGAAATTCATAACTCCACGATGAATACGAAATCCAAAGAGATTTATTTAAGCATTTCGAATGAAAGAGCGTAGTTTCAGAACGATTAAACGTTATTAATCATCATTTGGATGTATTTTCACATGGGGCTCATTATTTCAATACACTATTCCACCAGCATTCAACTTTATCTCGTATTATATTCACGATGTTTGCTTGTTAGCAGAAAAATGCAGAAATCTGAGGGAGACAAAAAAACCTGTATCCGTACGTTCAGTCACTGAAGAGAGCGAACAGGCTGAGAACATTCACTTCAAGTTCTTCGGTAAAATCGTTACAATATGCGGACCAGACACAAATTATCAAAAATGGCAAGCGTGCGTATGGTTCGGCGGAAAAACTTTTCCACTTTGGATTAAGTACCGTTCTTTGCGCAATTTTTCGCTGGTATTTTCACGAAATGTCATGTTTGTGTGTGTCATTTGATTTTTTTTTTCTCAACTCATCTTGCTTTTCTGTTTTCTTTTCTCTTGAGAAAGAGAGAGAGAAAGAGAGAGAGTTTCTGCCTCGCTCTCTTATTTTCTCGTTCTTGTCATCCTTTGCCTAGGTTTACGTTAAAATGTTATTGCTTTGCTTCCAAAACGTTATATAAATGAGAGAAAGAAAGTAAAACGAAGCATTTATCACAAATGACGGAATCAAGCTATCGGTGGATGCAATGCAAAAAGTCGAACTCAAGCTCAAACCACATACTTCAATATATACACTTCAAATACTATCGCTCGAAGTGTTGGCAATAAAGTTTCATTCGAGAAAACCGGATTAATTCATGTTCAATTCAGATAAATCTGCTGGCATTTTCATTGGCATTGGCTAGATAGATAGTTAGCACAGGCAAAACAGGCACCATCGGAAGCATGCCGTAAAATACTCGAGTGTGTGTAAAAATGAGAGAACAAGCGAATTATTCAGGCACAAAAATGTGTGCACGCAAAGTATTTTATCGTCACATTCGGTGTTTTTGTTCCATTTACACAATTCACTCTGACGCTGACGGAGGCTGTGTGTGTTTTGCCTAATAACGTCCGAGCTGGATCAGAAAAGATTAAGTTTTATGTAAATATTCAACCAAAGCAACGATATGAAACCAATAGAGGGGGACAATGGAAACCTTGCGAAAAGTACAGCGAATCGAAGAGATACAGCGGAAGAGAGCAACAAATAAACAAGGAAAACAAACTTTAGATCCTCATCCATATACGATGTGTGTGTGTGTGTGTGTGTGTGTGTGTGTGTGTGTGTGTGTGTGTGTGTGTGTGTGTGTGTGTGTGTGTGTGTGTGTGTGTGTGTGTGTGTGTGTGTGTGTAATGTGTATATCGTGTATCATTACACGTATCGAAGTGACAGCGCTGCGACCGAGATGACACATTAGTTTGCACTTTGTCGAATGACATGTAAAACTAACACGATTACATCTGGATTTCTTTTTTTTCATACTGCTGTTGTCGTTGTTGTGTTTGTTCTCTGATGTGAAATGCATTTTGCAATGTGCTGAAGCATTCGGCAAGCAAGATGGATGTGATGCTATGCTGTTGAGTGTTTGGGTGTGCGCACGCCTCCGCTCTATATTCTTATATTCAATATTGATTCTAAATAAAGTTGACGATGAGATTTGTGTACTGCATATGTAAATCGTGTCGATAGTAATTTTTTTTGTGCTTGGTGTCATAAATGCGAGCAATGGTTCTCCCATTTTTTTCGCACTATTCATTCACGGGCTTTTTGCTTGATTGCTCAAGCTCAACGCTTAGTCAATCAGCACACTTAGGAAATGAGAGCGTGTGGAAAAATATAATTTGTACAGAGAAGAAGAGGAAAAATCTGATTGCAATTTAATGATAGGAAAATTTTTCGCTTCCAATTGAATTTGTTGTAAGCATGAAAAGAAAACATTAAGCTTAAAAGATCTAAATTGTTTTACATGAAATGTGTTTACAATGGATGAAAAAAAAGCACGAAAAAAAAACAGCTGCAGACCAACGAACTCATGGGAAAACTTAGAGATTTTACGAATAATTATCTATAAAAAAAAAGCAGCTCATGAAAAACTTTGCTCGCAAAAATGTGTCCTTAAACATTGTTTGTCAACGGCATACAAAAGATGAAGAAAAAGTTACAATGGATCATGAGATTGTGGGGTTTTTGTTTTCTCCCCATTCTTTCTTCTAGTCGCAACTTTTTTATTGCAAACATTTAATGGTCGATTATTTGAAGTTTGGCCATTTTTCATGCATTCTCTAAAGAGCTGAATCGAAAATTTTCGATAGAATTAATGGAATATTCAAGACTCAATGATATTCGATAGACATCAAAAAATTGTTGAGTATCAAAAAAAATGAACATTCTTTTAATAGCGTCATTGTTTTCCAATACGCCAAATCGATTCGCTGTTGAATACGTGCCAAAACATGTGCTCCACCAGGCTCTTTCATATGCCTTCCACCTCTTGTGTGGCTTCACATATACAGTGTGACTTAATTATACATAGAAAACTGAACTGACTTAAGAATCAGTCGAGGTCATTGTTTTGACATTTTTAATAAGGCTCTTATTCGTAAACCATGCAGCACATGCCATTCTTTTGTCTCATTATTCCCAATTGCATTGAAATTCTACCAATGATATTTTGCTCTGTAACGCAAAGTTAGCAATTTAATGGCGCATTAATTGTAAAGGTGCAACTTGCACAATTCAATATTATATTGCGACGCAACAATTGTACAATGCGAAACGAAAGCCGCAAAAACGTAGTCATCAACCACGAAGAACGAAACTGAATCTTCTCATTTTTCGTCTTACTGCGTATTACCATACACTTATTCAACATATTCCTCGTAATTTACTATACCCGATATTAGATAAAAGCGAAAGTGAAAGCTGACTGCCGATTTACCGCAAATATTATTATTATTAGTTATTAGTCTCTTAAGAGCCATACAATTTTTTATGAATGGTTCCTCGGAAATACTTTCGAAAGAACATTTTGGAATTTGATTTTCTTTTAAATATATCACACTGTTGATTGGATCAGATAGCCGAGTTCTTGGTATAAAAAATAATAAGACCCATCTCTATCTCAGGCCAATACGCTTTGCGCGGAAGCAAATCTTTGAATCCAATTGGCTTTGCTTAAACATTGAAATCTGGTTAAGTTCAACGATGCCAAAAAATCATTCCATGTAAATACCGACGAGAGTCACATTTGCCTCTCTCTCTTTCTCTTTCTCTTTCTCTTTCTCTTTCTCTTTCTCTTTTTTTTAAGAAATTATACAACATTCCTTCACAAAATATTCACAACTCCAAGACTGTTTGTCGTATTCTCAATTCCATTTTAACGGTATTTAATTCATTCTCTTTTTGAGGTTACGCACGTATAAAAACGCTGAATTAATGCTGTAAATAGCATTTTCATTGGAAATATCGACAATGTGCGTTCAAAAAAAATGGGGTCAATATTACATGATACGAATTATAAAGTGAAATAATTACTCAAAATAGAATAAAAGTTACAGGTGCTGAGACCTGAGACGTGAATGGAACATATGATGAAGATACGTGACAGTCAATCAACACATTCACTTTCAACGTACAAAGAGAGAAGTGTGACGGGTTTTCGCTGTGTGTGTGTGTGTGTGTGTGTGTGTGTGTGTGTGTGTGTGTGTATGTGTGCGAATGTATGGCGTTAGTGAATAAATTTATGGAAATTGATAGCTAGCCGCACACTGGCCGTCCTATTACGGTGGAAATTGATGCCGTTTATAGTCACATGCTTCTGGTTGTTGGTTGCCACATGCAAACCCAACCGAGCGCTATCTGATGAATGATGGTTGTTAACACTCTGTATCGTCTGTTTACTGGGCACAACCATTATTTCTTTTTTTTTCAAATTCATCCGCCTCGTGTGTTGTTCGATTGGCAACTTGACACTTGGCATTGTATAACATGCGAAAATTTCAATTGATTTTAACTTAAAATGATTTGACTCAATGACATCCGTACAATAAAATAGACTGACATTTTACATTTATCATTATAATGGGATATTGTTCACCATTGAAATCATTATTCTAAAATGAAAATGGGTTTTTGCTGATACTAAAATGCGAAAAATACGGTGAGCCGAGTTCAATGGTAGTTTTTCAGATGATCAGCTGAAAATCTTATTACATGGTACTGTATTTATGTTGCCATTAATTAGACAACTGTATGTTGTTTGTACATGTAAAAGCTGATTATAATGAGCAGTGCTTATTGGGCGCACACATCCCCCAACACCAAATGATGTTTGAAACGCCATGCTGAGCTGGAGCTGAGTCAGCAATACAGACAGAACGAACAATGCTTTCGAATTGGTAATTGGTCGTGATGTAAATGTACCACAATTATTGTCATCATGCTTAGACACATTGGAAAAACTAATACTCTAACTCCTCAAAAGGATTATGACTGTGACATTGATGTGTTGCCATATATACAATATTTTTACACACTTCTGAAGGAAAACAAAACACTAATACACTTTTTTGCTGTTGTAATCTTCTTTTCACCACTATACACTCTAAATATACCAGATACCGATTGCACTGCATCGGTTAAGGCTCTTTACAGCTTTGTCTAGGAATTCCTAACGGAGACCCGTTTCCTCAACAATTGAAATTGCTGAACATATTCAAACTGCACTGCATGCTACACTTTATTAAAGGGATGTGATGACAGGAGAACTTCAAATTCAACCAAAGCATTACAAATATGTGTGTGTGGTCAGTATGTGGAAATTGTAAGTCCATTTGATGTTACAACATAGCATTTGATGTTTAGAAAACCACACATAATTCAGGTTTTGTGTACACTGGGTTGCATAATCGAATTTGGAATCAACTCAACGCATTTTAGACACTTATCGATGCATTCCATTTATCTATCAAATTTACAGTTTAAATATATATATTTGCAATTAGTTGGACAACAATCATTTCAAAATGTTTGAGTACTCATCAATTTCTTATATTAAACAAAAACAAATTGTACATAACAGGTGGAGTTCATTTGTTTTTCTTCTGAAAATAATGAACAGTTCCACTTTGAAAATTATTCAATTTATTATTTTATAAATTTCAAAATAACAACATTTATAAATGAAGTAGATTCAGTCTCAACAGTACACATAAAATAAAAATGTAGTAAAATTTACTCCAGTTTTAGTGAATTTCTTTAAAATGTATGGGAGTTTACTCCAAAACTCGGAAGCTTGGAGTAAATTTAATGATATTTACTCCAAAATCTATGATATTGAAGTAAATTCCCATTCATTTTTAATGAATTTACTCCAACTGGAATAAATTTTACGACATTTTTGTTTTGTGTGTATTACAAAAAAAATGCGCATTCGCCAGAAACAAACAAATACACAATCGTATAAATAATATCTATAATTGTCTATGTACAATTTGCCGAATAAATCAATGTCATGCAGTTGAAATGTTCATCCCAAAAGACCCCGTTCATTTCATACTGGTTCGCAATTATATATACACAATTCGTCTAACATCAATTAATCAAACCGGAAATCTACTTTTTTGAAAACTGTCCAGCAATCGCATTTACTTCAACGTGTATTCATTTGAGAGGGGGTGGATTTAACACAAATAAATTATGATGGGTGATATTTCTTTCGATTAAGGTAAAGAATGTTAATATCGTCATTTCGGGGACATTATCTTGAGTGCGCCAAACCTTGAAAACATTTACTCAGCGGAATCGATTTTTTGTTTTTTATGTACTAAGTTTATTCTTAAGCTTTACTGATCGCGGTGCTTATCTACAGTTTCACATCAAATACAATATGGAGACAGGCAATGAAATCATGGTCCGGCAGATCTGCCAAAAAGAAGTAGAAAAAAAAAATAAGAAGAAAAAGAACACAATTCACCGGTGACAGAGGTGACGATGTGGAAAAGGTGGAAACGGTGTTGTGGTTTGTCATTTCTTGTGAAACGTTTTTCATCGATTTCGGGGGTATGGAAACGCTTGTCATCAGTACACCACACCATGCATGATTTTATAAGTTTGGTGTGTGGTGTATGGTGTATGGTGTATGTGGGCTGTGTGCAGAGATATGGAAACGGTTTTGCTAATAACATAAGCCCATTTTCTCTATTTCCTTTACTCACACACACACACACACACACACACACACACACACACACACACACTTTGCCAGATGTACAAAGTGCAATTTCGCAAATGTAGCACACTTTATCACGAGACCGGGTGTGATTTTGCACGGTGATGCCAGTTAAGCTTTTCAAAACGGTATCTTTAATTCCCGTGCATTAAATGAACACAAGCATAACATCGTTCTATTACATATTGCCGAGCATTAAGTATTATTGGTGTTTTCAATGTATTGGTTTGCTTTTGGCATCTGTTAAGCTTGATAGCTATTCTCGGGTGCTTTACATTCGATTCACAGGAAGTAGCTCATTGCTCTAGCGATCGACTTCGCTGTATGCTATACAATATGTTATTGAATATTGAATAAAACAATATATTAATAATTTTACGCTCAAATGAAATTTATTATTATTACCATGTCCGTGCGGTTGATTGTAAGCGTTATGTGATGGTTTTTGCTGCTATCCCGTTTATATCGTTGAACGTGTTAGTTCGCGTTTGTATGTGTGCGTGTGTGTGTGTGTGTTGCTTGTGCTACATTACATACGTTAATATGCTCAAGGCATTGACTTCGGCAATATCTTCGATGTTGAGTATTCATGGCACGACGGAATGTAATTCAGCTATTGAAATGAACGAAAATGTGTATTTGGGAATATCGAAAATGGCACATGAAGCGCGCGCGAGCGCACACACACACACACACACACTTCATGAACAGCTAAGAGCTTGATTTTGACCAGCTCCATAGATGGTTACCAAGTAATGTAATGTGTGTGGCCAAACATAAATCACCATATTTTATGCTCGCATTTGGCGCCTTTGAGTTGAAGTCAAGCCATTAAATCGTTCTCAATATCATTGTCACTAAACCTGAGCATTATAAAAACAAGTAAATTTCACTTACTCTCGCTCCCTCTCTCTGTCACTTTTCGAGGAAGAGAAGCCTTTCTCTGGGAAAAATCACTTACAGCATTGCATTAAACAGCTATTTTTTTGGGCAGTTTTTTAAAAATGCAAGTTAAGAATGAAGAAGCAACCTTTTTTTTAAGGAAAAGACAGTCTTTTCTCGACATTAACACTCTTTTTCGTTGAATATGATGTTCTTCATTGTTGGGTTAATGGAATATATTTGCTGTAGGTCTTTTTTCACGAATCACATATCTTCAGTATGACTCTTCGGATGAATCACAGTATTACCATGGCCCCGATTAGTATGTAACAGATTACCATTGCCAACATAAAGGTAGAAAAAAACCCCGTATAATCATCATCAATTATGTTTTTTTATTTCATCATAATGTAGTCATTTTTATTTGCAAAGATTCTCATTTAACTGGAAAAATATTCCATTTTTTTGTATCTCGAACAACAACAACCAACACAAAATCTAATATGAAGCTAAAAATATAACACAACATATTTTCAGTTGATGCTTCCATTAACGTTTTTCTTTATCAATCTCTGGGTTTTTTTTATTCCATGAAATCAGTAGCTGTTGGAATTTATACAGCGACATCATCTATAGGACAAAAAATGTTCGTATAATATGAAGAGAGAAAAAACAATCTTTAAAATTCTCATTAAAAAATATCATTGCCTTGGTTCAGAGTATTCAATGTCGGGTTTTCAGTTGCCTTTTGTGTATTTTTGTATACAATTTTAACATTGAAAAGTAATACCGAACAAAATGAGATCGAATTATCCACAATGAAGGCAAATACACCGTATATATATATATGTATATTGATGTTATGTGATAGCATCCGAGGTTAAAATGAATGCGTAGGATTTCATATGCGCCTGCATACGGCAATGCTTTTGTTTGGGATGTAAAGTGGTTGCTGAAATATGCAGTTGGTATAGCAAAATCGAGGCGAAAAACACGAGAGAGTGGAAAAGAGTGGAAAGGCCTGAGGTGAGGGCGGAAAAGGGGGAAAGGCAACAATGGTGTCAAGCGACCGGAGAAAATCACCTATTTTAAGCAAAACGTCAAACCGTTTTCAAACGCAGCTATGTCAATCCCCGAATAATTTTATCATGGCATGAGGTAGACACTAAGCCCTACCATCAAACATAAATATTGATGTTACTTCTGTTATCACTTTTTCCAGATATTACGAGCAATTCCATCATATTTGATTTCTTTTACAATTTGATGCTTTTCTTCATGTTGGATTCTATTCGATCCATTTTGTTTTTTTTTGTTGAGAAAATTGGTGCATTTGGTGTCGTACACAACTGAAATATGGTGATGTATGCAAATCAAATCATGCCATAATGTACAAGCTCGAGCTCGAAAACATTTTGAAACCATGTCAACTAAATGTGATTTTACTAGTGTGCAGTTAAACGGATTCATGGTTGAAGAAAAAAAAAACAGAAATTCAATTTTACTGAAATCGTACAATTTTTTTGTTCACACTCAACCTCACGTACTTTAAGCTAGATTTCTAGACAATACAACAATTAATGTGATTTTTTTCTGACACATTCGGTATCTGTATTACCATGTTCAAGCAATTCAAACTGATAATGCTCAATCGATTTTGTGTCGACGATTGGAATGTGATTGGGCACATTGTAAATATTTAAATGCGTTTCAAGGCTGAAATTTACACTTTCTCATTTTGCAAGTTTCGCTCGTGTGGTTTTCGCCGAATTTCGGAACATTTTTGTGCCATCGCCGAACTTTAATCTTCAATTATTAATCACTAGACTGTATTCCATAAATAGTTTGATTTTTCGTCGGAGGAGAGAGAAAGATATTCAGGAATTTTGAAGGGTTCAAATGAAACAAAAAAATACGAATCGAAATAAATTCCGAAATTTGAGTGACGCACTACGCACTATCGCACGTAGTTAATTTGGAATACAAATGAATGAAATAAATGAAATTCTTGCAAAAATGCTTTTGTATGAAAAACTGAACGTGTGCTGTGTGCTTGTTGGCTGATTGCTACCAAGCCATACTGAACAATATTATCAACAAACAAAGTGCAGCGAATTTATTTGAACGGCTTATGTACATTGTGTTATGTATGCTCAATATGATTAAGATATTCATGCTGGATCAGAGCTAATTATTTATGAAAATAAGTTTACCACCGAAAAATCCCAGGTCCGTTGTACTTTTCTGTTAGTTAAATAAATATTATATTTTCATGCAAGTTTATGTTTGCAAGGCAATAAAACAGTGAAGCATTTTACTATATACATTCAATAATATTATGAAGATAATGAGATAAATTTACATAAAACTTTTCGCTTTAACTTCCTATTTTTTCAAATTCTATTGGTTTAATCGAATCGTTTAATTTCATTGTGTATAATAAAACTATGGATAACTGCGGATTGTTTTTGTTTTTAATATGCATTTGCATTTTTTGATTATCCATTGTAGCTCTCAACATTTGAATGAATCCCCAAATTTAATGTGTTTCTGTTTTACTATGCTCATTATGATAGTTAATGTACTGACGCGAAAATTTAAGCTCATGATAAAACTGAATTTACTGCATTCGGATTGGCAATGATGATGACGAGTCTTCTGATAAATACGTTGTGACAGTGAACGAGTTATGTTTTTATTTTCAAAGTTTCCCTTCCAAATGACGAATTGAATATTGCTTTTCTACACACACACACACACACACACACACACACACACCAAAAGCAGTGATCAAACAAATTCAGTTGCATGTGCACGGGCGTATTCAAAATAAGCTGTATATTGCACTACAAAATGGCTTTTGTAAAAACCAACTGACAGAACATCAAACTCTCTCTCTCTCTCTTTTTATTGCGCTTCGCTATCTGAATATGACGTAGTGGCAAACGCTGTGCCTCAAGCATTCATAAGTATGAAAGTTACACGAGTCAAAAAATGATATTGCTGTATGTTTTCCCACGCCATCATCACAAGACGGTTATATCAGTATTGCACTTGAAAAAAGCAACGACTTGTCAAAATCATATGAATGTACAGTAGACGCTCAAACAATTTTACGCTCACGAATGCCCTGGAGGTTGCTTAACTTTTTCGAAGTGTTGACTTTTTCAAAATAAATATCAAAATGAAAAATATGAATGCGTTGACATCGGGATATTGTGTTTGTTTGTAGTAAAAAGACTTTTTCTTTTACATCATCGATTCAACATAGTTTTTGTTGATTGGATCCATTAGTTATGGACCATAACTGTATCGAATAGTAAATTTTCTGTTCAAAATGGTCGAGCGTACAGTAGATGAAATAATCTAACAAAATCATTTCGTTTGGTACAACAATTTACCATGCAATTTACGTGTATGTAAAGTGAAGGCGTATCGTTTTTCTTGTGTAGGCAAAACCAACCACATACGCAATGTCTTTTGAGAGTGTATACTGAGGGAGAGAGAAAGAGAGAGAGAGATAGTAAAAGTTGAAAGAAGAGATGAAAAAAATAGAACGGGAAACGGGACAAAACTATTGAAATGCTTCAAAGTGTAACGTTATTCCCATGCACGACATCTCAATATCGTCACCACAAAGAGCTGAATCGTTAATATTTTCGCATTAATTTAAGAGCAATTAAATATTCACGTTGCAATTATAAGCTTGTAGTGTGCATGAATCCGTTTTAGTTTTGCTATTTTTATCCAACCGTTCATTCATTCAGTATTCTTCACTTCAAGAGGTGAACAGTAAAATGGAGGCTCGTTACTTTGTTGACGACTTGTGGGGCTGCAACATTGTTGACACAGTGAAGACAATATTTAGAAACAGAAAAACAAAACAAACAAATGCAAATAAACTGCACATGGTGAGCTACGTGGTTTAATGTCGAAAACATTGAAGTGCATACAAAATAATAATATATTTACATGTTTCGTATCTTTCGTATCTGTTGCGATATTTAGCTGTAACTGCACTGGGAAT